>CAWUFW010007054.1:392500-1060520 GCA_963921515.1 Calotriton arnoldi | reverse complement strand
GTGTTGAGCAACAGGCTAAATAATAATGGTCAATAAAATAAAAATGGCACATGAAAATACGCAACAAATAGGGTCATCATCGTATCGAGTCATCATCATCACTAGCAATAAATGTTGAATAATTGTAATTAAAAATATGAATGAATGTAATGTTTAGTAAAGGAAATATAGCCAAAATAAAGGAGGGGGAAAATTATTAAATAAAATATTATATTAAGAAAAGAGAAATAGTCCAGCTGCCCCCCCCCCCCCCTGGAGACCCTAGTGCTGACCAGCCCGCCACATGCGCGCGTGCGTGCGTGCAGGCAAGCCCCCCCCCCTACTGTAACTTGAATTTCCTTCATAGGCTAACATTGACTGGTTTCACTTGGAAATTCTTCTAAGTGTGGAGTTTTGGAACTTTAAAATATTCCTATAAAATCAGCCGAAATACGAATTCCGATTTACTCACCTGTTATCAGGAGAGACCTCAGTGCTGCATCTTTCAGCCCAGTACTGATCCTCAAAAGTAATTTTAACCGTACTTACCAGTAACTTGAATTTCCTTCCATAGGATATCATTGCCTGCTTTTGCTGAAAAGTTTCTAAGTGTTGATTTTTGAAACATACAAATATTCCTCTAAAATCAGCCGAAATCCGAATTCTGATTTACTCACCTGTTATCAGGAGAGACCTCAGTGATGCATCTTTCAGCCCAGTACTGGTCCTGAAAAGTAATTTTAACCGTACTTACCAGTAACTTGAATTTCCTTCATAGGCTAACATTGACTGGTTTCACTTGGAAATTCTTCTAAGTGTGGAGTTTTGGAACTTTAAAATATTCCTCTAAAATCAGCCGCAATACGAATTCCGATTTACTCACCTGTTATCAGGAGAGACCTCAGTGCTGCATCTTTCAGCCCAGTACTGATCCTCAAAAGTAATTTTAACCGTACTTACCGGTAACTTGAATTTCCTTCATAGGCTAACATTGACTGGTTTCACTTGGAAATTCTTCTAAGTGTGGAGCTTTAAAATATTCCTCTAAAATCAGCCGAAATACGAATTCCGATTTACTCACCTGTTATCAGGAGAGACCTCAGTGCTGCATCTTTCAGCCCAGTACTGGTCCTGAAAAGTAATTTTAACCGTACTTACCGGTAACTTGAATTTCCTTCATAGGCTAACATTGACTGGTTTCACTTGGAAATTCTTCTAAGTGTGGAGTTTTGGAACTTTAAAATATTCCTATAAAATCAGCCGAAATACGAATTCCGATTTACTCACCTGTTATCAGGAGAGACCTCAGTGCTGCATCTTTCAGCCCAGTACTGATCCTCAAAAGTAATTTTAACCGTACTTACCAGTAACTTGAATTTCCTTCCATAGGATATCATTGCCTGCTTTTTGCTGAAAAAGTTTCTAAGTGTTGATTTTTGAAACATACAAATATTCCTCTAAAATCAGCCGAAATCCGAATTCTGATTTACTCACCTGTTATCAGGAGAGACCTCAGTGCTGCATCTTTCAGACCAGTACTGGTCCTGAAAAGTAATTTTAACCGTACTTACCAGTAACTTGAATTTCCTTCCATAGGCTAACATTGACTGGTTTCACTTGGAAATTCTTCTAAGTGTGGAGTTTTGGAACTTTAAAATATTCCTCTAAAATCAGCCGAAATACGAATTCCGATTTACTCACCTGTTATCAGGAGAGACCTCAGTGCTGCATCTTTCAGCCCAGTACTGATCCTGAAAAGTAATTTTAACCGTACTTACCGGTAACTTGAATTTCCTTCATAGGCTAACATTGACTGGTTTCACTTGGAAATTCTTCTAAGTGTGGAGTTTTGGAACTTTAAAATATTCATCTAAAATCAGCCGAAATACGAATTCCGATTTACTCACCTGTTATCAGGAGAGAACCCAGTGCTGCATCTTTTAGCCCAGTACTGATCCTCAAAAGTAATTTTAACCGTACTTACCAGTAACTTGAATTTCCTTCCATAGGATATCATTGCCTGCTTTTTGCTGAAAAAGTTTCTATGTGTTGATTTTTGAAACATACAAATATTCCTCTAAAATCAGCTGAAATCCGAATTCTGATTTACTCACCTGTTATCAGGAGAGACCTCAGTGCTGCATCTTTCAGCCCAGTACTGATCCTCAAAAGTAATTTTAACCGTACTTACCAGTAACTTGAATTTCCTTCCTTAGGATATCATTGCCTGCTTTTTGCTGAAAAAGTTTCTAAGTGTTGATTTTTGAAACATACAAATATTCCTCTAAAATCAGCCGAAATCCGAATTCTGATTTACTCACCTGTTATCAGGAGAGACCTCAGTGATGCATCTTTCAGCCCAGTACTGGTCCTGAAAAGTAATTTTAACCGTACTTACCGGTAACTTGAATTTCCTTCATAGGCTAACATTGACTGGTTTCACTTGGAAATTCTTCTAAGTGTGGAGTTTTGGAACTTTAAAATATTCCTCTAAAATCAGCCGAAATACGAATTCCGATTTACTCACCTGTTATCAGGAGAGACCTCAGTGCTGCATCTTTCAGCCCAGTACTGATCCTGAAAAGTAATTTTAACCGTACTTACCAGTAACTTGAATTTCCTTCCATAGGAATCCATTGTCTGGTTTTCAGCAGAAAAGTTTCAAAGTGTCGATTTTCACAAACTACAAATAAGCCTGTATGACTTAAACGCATTCTTTCAACTGTTTACAGGAGATGCACCAGTGCTGGATCCAGGATCCAACACTGAGTAAGAAAAAAGTAACGATAACAGTTTTTAACTTCTAAGCGAATTTCCTTCCATAGGATAACATTGGTGATTCTATGAGAAAAAGTTTCTAAGTGTGAACTTTTAAAGTACAATAATATTCCTTAAAAATCACGACTGTAACCAAAACGCTTTTACTCAACTGTTTACAGGAGATGTCCCAGGACTGAATCTAGGATCCAGTAATGTGGTTAGAAAAGTAATCCATAAAGTAACTAATTGCATTTAACTAGAAATTCACATTGAGCTGAATGTTGCATTGTGTTTGAAAATGTGTTGCCCATTGCAACAACTGTAACTACTGTACTTAAAAGTCTATTGCCTATGTGCAAAGTAATTAAACTAAAGTAATTCATTCTGAGAAAGTATTTTTGTAATGTAATGTATAATGTAATTACAATGTAATTTAAAAAATAAAATATGTAAAAAAAAATTGTTTCTAAAAATTTGGAAATCAGTATGAAAAAAATGTATCTAACAATTAATACATTTAAAAAATGTCATTTACAAAACCTTTGAAATTCACTGAAAAAACTGTAGGTTTCAGACATGTTATAGTTACAAATTAGCATTTAAAAACCTTTGAAATTCACTGAAAAAACCATAGGTTTCAGGGACGTTATAGTTACAAATTAGCATTTAAAAACCTTTGAAATTCACTGAAAAAACCATAGGTTTTAGGGACAGTTATAGTTAGTTGGACATTGCACTCGTACAAAACCCGTGAAATTCCCCCGTTATAGTTAGTCCAGCTAACTATAACTCGCGCCCCGCAATGCACTGCTGATGACGTCACATATTACATCACTCATGACATGGTCAGTGACATCACTGATGACATCACTGATGACATCTCAAATGACATCACTGATGACATCATCCACGTGATAATCTGATGCACCTCCTCACACCCTAATATAACCTTTGATACACCCACTCTAAATTACAGACTGCCATTCGCAAAACCATAGACACTCCAACACCAATAACTACATACCCACTCACTGATTCTTAGGTCTACGCACACATCCACTCACTCACCCGTACAGTCACTCATACTTACGGTCACTCAGTACAGGACTATCATATGCACTCATACTCCTATATAGACACTCAAACACCGCCACTCATCCATAAAGGTACTCACACACCTAGTCAGTCATGCAAATAATTAAACACACTACCATTTACTCACCTATACAGTTATACACACACCAGCTCACTTACTCATACAAATAGTAGCACATTCTTACGCTCTTATACAATCACTGATACAAGCACACACTCATCCATACAGCCACTATCACAATCACTCACTCTCGCTTATAGCTATTTATATACTCCAACACACATATATACTGCCTTTCACATATGTAGTTACTCACACATGTACCACTGGGACATACATTCACTCACTAACACACTCTTACACACACTTACCCATACAATCTATCACAGTTGCACTCTTGAAACCATCCACCCAGTGAATCACCCACTCACACATCTATGCACAGAGTTGCACACACCCCTCCCACACAAACACTCAGGCACCCATACAGATACTCAGACAAGCATTCAATAACTCATATAGACACTCATGTAGCTATTCACAAACACATGCAGCCACTTACACAGCAACAGACAGACGGATACAGACATTCACCCAGTTTAGTCACTAACCCATGCATTCAGTAAGATACGTTAAATCACTCACTTATAGAGTCAGTCACGCACCTACTAAATCATCCATACAGACACTTACACACCCACTCATTCTTCAATACGTCTTTTCCTATATATATTAAAAATATATAAACTTTACAGAAACACACAGTCACTGGATGATGTCATCAGTGATGTCATCAGTGATGTCATTTGAGATGTCATCAGTGATGTCATCAGTGATGTCACTGACCATGTCATGAGTGATGTAATATGTGACGTCATCAGCAGTGCATTGCGGGGCGCGAGTTATAGTTAGCTGGACTAACTATAACGGGGAATTTCACGGGTTTTGTACGAGTGCAATGTCCAACTAACTATAACTGTCCCTAAAACCTATGGTTTTTTCAGTGAATTTCAAAGGTTTTTTAAATGCTAATTTGTAACTATAACGTCCCTGAAACCTATGGTTTTTTCAGTGAATTTCAAAGGTTTTTTAAATGCTAATTTGTAACTATAACATGTCTGAAACCTACAGTTTTTTCAGTGAATATATATATATATCCCCATACAGATGTAGGCATCTGGCAGATACAAAGAGCAGAGCGACCTGAGCCTCTGCTTGGGAAGTACATATAAAAATTGAGGCCTAAGGCAATGAACAACGCGTCTGCCGTAGAACCAACTGCCAACAAGGAAGAAACCAGACAGAGTCTGAGACCTGAGGGAAGACCAAGGACAGAAGCACTTCCTAGCACCAAAGAGTAAAGAGTAGACTGCCTATGAACATGCCCAGTGTGGTAACATAACGTGCCAGAACTGGATTCGGAAAAGAAACTGTCTCTGAAGTGGAACAGAACACAATACTCACAAGAGACAGACACTGGGGTATGGCGAAGACAGCCAACATAGGCAAAATGGTAGAAACAGAGCAAAACGCTTGAAAAAACTGCCAAGGCAAGAAAAAGAGTATACGTGAACACACTGGGGCGAGCTAGACGTGGTGCAACCCCAACAATATTCTGGAGGTCTCAGAGGCAGGAGGGAACTACGGACCAATCGTAAAGTATGAACATGTAAACTCCGAAGAGAGCTGCTACCCATGTGGGCTTGTCCAGAGGAGAAGTCCTGCAACAGCAGGTGGAGCGTAAAGAAGCGAAAAACATATCACTATAAGTCTATAGCATGAACTATAGTAAAACTCCCCAGATAGGAGATAGATAACAATCCTAAGAGGACCTCGCTGGAACCGCAGTAAGGACCTGCACCACCCAGGAAGAACATTTCCTGGAGCATCGTATTCACACCACCCAGGAAAGTTAGAATGGCTATACAATAACCAACGAATACCCCACATAGGGTATGCTACATCCGTATAAAATGCAAGGGAACGCCTCTTGAGACTAGCTCTTAAACAGAGGACTTGAAAATAATGCCATAAACAGCTGCGTAGCTGTATAGTCCGTCTGGGAAATAACAGCTTGAACCCAGAGACTAACACCAGAGAAAAACAGTGGCAATACTGAATCCAATGCAAACAAAACAAGAAGTCCGCAACCATCGACTAGAAAGAATGGCATTCACTGAAAACCAGACATGAGAAGCTGAACTGCTGAGTCAGCATGACAGTCAAAAAGATGGGCCCCATCAAAGGGCAAGTCCCCAAGAGAAATTGTAAAAGAAAGCAGTGTCAACCAGAAGAAAAGCCTAAGAGACTAAGGGATTCTGAAACTAGTGGAAGTGAATCACCAATGGCCAAAATATCAATGAGAAAGAGACTTCCAAATCAAAAATATGCCTCACCTGAATCGAAATATTTAGCTACAGCTTTGGAACAAGAAGAAGAATATGAAACAATGTTGGATGATTATACACTTATGAATCAGTGCCAGTACAAGTGAATCACAGACTGAGGGGCCGATTCCGATCTCGGTCGGAGGCGCACCCAATACTATTCGGTCGGGAAAAAAGCCATGCGAAAGCCAGTTTCCCGACCGATCCGAACAGCACACCGAACGAGCAAGTACGATGCGCACAACAGCAAAAATTCCGGCCGAGCCGTACTCACCCAAACCAGGTTCTGTTCTCCGACCGAGGCGAATCCGGAAACGCCGAATCGAGTCGCACGGAAGGGAAAATGCAGCCCCGTCCGGCCGAACAAGTACGATGCGCTTTCCGTACGCGCCGAACCCGTCGCTACGCACGGCACGTCAAAGCATCCGGGAGAGGCGCACATAAGCTCCGAATCGCGCCACAACACGATCCACGGCTACGAGACGAACACGGCACCGACGAGGACGACGCGGGCGACGAGGACGAAGCGAAGCGACGAGGACGAAGCCAAGCGACGAGGACGACGCGAAGCAACGAGAAGGACGAACGACACGAACCAACCATGAATCCCTTCGTCCCGATCATACCAATATTCTACATCTACTACCGGAACAGGCACGGACGCGTACGGCGCAGAAGGTAAGTCAGACACCAACCACAAAACACATACAACACGTACACGACACATCACACACATACACTGGGAATCTGAATATACTTACACCAGCAACAGCAGCACCATAGGGGCGGGATGCCCATCACCAATGCCACATATGCACACAGGGGCCTGAATGCGCGCCACCACCCCAACCCAGGGGGGCTGGATGCCTACCACTACTACCACCCTTAGCCAGGGGGCAGGATGCCTACCACTACTACCACCCTTAGCCAGGGTGGCAGGATGCCTACCACTACTACCACCCTTAGCCAGGGGGCAGGATGCCCACCACTACTACCACCCTTAGCCAGGGGGCAGGAAGCCTACCACTACTACCACCCTCACCCACGGGGGCAGGATGCCTACCACTACTACCACCCTTAGCCAGGGGGCAGGATGCCCACCACTACTACCACCCTCACCCAGGGGGCAGGATGCCCACCACTACTACCACCCTCACCCAGGGGGGCAGGATGCCTACCACTACTACCACCCTTAGCCAGGGTGGCAGGATGCCTACCACTACTACCACCCTTAGCCAGGGGGCAGGAAGCCTACCACTACTACCACCCTTAGCCAGGGGGGCAGGATGCCTACCACTACTACCACCCTTAGCCAGGGGGCAGGATGCCTACCACTACTACCACCCTTAGCCAGGGGGCAGGAAGCCTACCACTACTACCACCCTTAGCCAGGGGGCAGGATGCCTACCACTACTACCACCCTTAGCCAGGGGGCAGGATGCCTACCACTACTACCACCCTTAGCCAGGGTGGCAGGATGCCTACCACT
Source organism: Calotriton arnoldi (assembly GCA_963921515.1). Classification (NCBI taxonomy): domain Eukaryota; kingdom Metazoa; phylum Chordata; class Amphibia; order Caudata; family Salamandridae; genus Calotriton; species Calotriton arnoldi. The sequence continues at coordinate 1,052,809 of CAWUFW010007054.1, read as the reverse complement.
ACTACCACCCTTAGCCAGGGGGCAGGATGCCCACCACTACTACCACCCTCACCCAGGGGGGCAGGATGCCCACCACTACTACCACCCTTAGCCAGGGGGCAGGATGCCTACCACTACTACCACCCTTAGCCAGGGGGCAGGATGCCCACCACTACTACCACCCTTAGCCAGGGTGGCAGGATGCCCACCACTACTACCACCCTTAGCCAGGGGGCAGGATGCCCACCACTACTACCACCCTCACCCAGGGGGGCAGGATGCCCACCACTACTACCACCCTCACCCAGGGGGGCAGGATGCCTACCACTACTACCACCCTTAGGCAGGGGGCAGGATGCCCACCACTACTACCACCCTTAGCCAGGGGGCTGGATGCCTACCACTACTACCACCCCCACTCATAGGATGGACAATGCATGACACAACAAGCACACCACAACCTAGGGAATGCAAGATTAAGACATCCCCCCACCACCATGACAAGCGTGTGAGCAGGCTGTGTCAAATGCCTACAACACCGAACATGACTTTGAACATACAATGTGACCCCCTAGCACATGTGCCACACATATATGTGTGTGGCACCCACAATGCAAGCAGCCCATGACCATTGTGGCAATGGGGCCTAAACCCCCATCATCACAGTGACCACAAGGTAAGTGTGGGGTCCATAGCTGAAGCACATTTTGACCATTGTGGCAATGGGGTCTAAACCCCCATCATCACAGTGACCAAAAGGCAAGTGTGGGGTCCATAGCTGAAGCACATTTTGACCATTGTGGCAATGGGGACTAAACCCCCATCATCACAGTGACCAAAAGGCAAGTGTGGGGTCCATAGCTGAAGCACATTTTGACCATTGTGGCAATGGGGACTAAACCCCCATCATCACAGTGACCAAAAGGCAAGTGTGGGGTCCATAGCTGAAGCACATTTTGACCATTGTGGCAATGGGGTCTACACCCTCATCATCACAGTGACCAAAAGGTAATTGTTGACAAAGAAAGAGCTGCAACTGCCAAACTGCATGGATCATTCCTGGTCACAGAACCAAAAACTCATCTGTGGCAAAGTAGTGTATGTGTCCCATTGCAACATAAATTGGGGGAGCCAAATACTGCAGTGCAAATGAAACATTCCTTTGGCCATGTGCAGACAAACAACACCCATGGGGGCTGAGACCGTCAACAGTCATCAATGACACAATGACAGAAGTGACCATCAGAATGCAGAACCACATATTTGCACCAATGGGCACACAAATGCAGATACCCTGTGGAGACAGCAGATGTGAGGTGAACAGATACCATACCATGGCAGCAATGGGACACACAAACCATGATCACTGTGCTGACCGATGACCTAGGAGTCCCAGGGACAGCAGGGGAAACACACCAAACAACATACAGCCAATGGCACACCCAAGATATGCCAATGCAGTGGTGCAGATGCACAAACACAAACAGGCAGACCAACACTGTCATCATACACAGCAGGTGAGGGGTGGGGGTGCCAGTGTCCCCAGGCAACAACACAACACATGAGGAGAGCTGAATACCAATCATACAGATGTGCATACACTGCCACACTAAGGTAACTCATGGATCCAAATCCCCTATGTGGGCAAGCAGGCATTGACAGGTGAGAGGGAGCACAAAACACACATGTCACACAGGCACGTAGGAACAACAACTGACACAGCAAGTCACAGACACACCACAGCACCACCCCCAGGGCCCCCACAATGTGGTGACCCTGGGCTGAATAAAAATACCACTGTGATGACAAAGCTAAATGTCGTTCACACTGTGAACCACAGTCAGGTGTCCTGAGCAACAAACTACCATCACACCTACACAAGCACAAATCAATCAGCATGGCCAGTAAGCCAAGGCCAACATGGAGGCAGGGGCCTAGCCGGGCAACAACTCTCATCTGCACACACTCAAGACCACACCCCTCGACCTCCAACAATGTGCAGCAGTGAAGTACACATGCACTGGTGACATTGCACATGCACCCATGACTATTCCAGGGTGGTGGGTGGGAACCAAGGTGTAGAAACACATCACACATGGACACTCAACAAGACTCCTGAATGTCTGACACACTGCACACTACGCTGTACATGGACATGACGGCAATACCACACCGACCAATGGGATCCCAGCCACAGTCACACACCAATGAAGAAGCCAAGGTCACCCACAAAGAACACACATAGACAACAACCAACATTGCAGCCCGGACCCTAAGGAGTGCCAGCAGTCACACACACAACGTGTCACAATCACTGAAAGATAACACAAACTGGAAATCACATGACAGGGGCAAACAACAAGTGCCAAAGGGAAACCTGACTGTGACCCATCTGCGTCTGCACACAAACTCTGCCCTGACAGCAAACACACCTATGGGTGACACCCTGATGACCAGTAATGTGCCATGCACCCACATCACAGAGAACACAGGGAGAAGACTTTGGGGGAACATAGCTCAAGTCAGCAAGCATCACAAACAGGTACAACACTAGGGATCACAGCATGCGCAGATGAATGGAAGTGAACACACAGACATGCACATTTAACACACACCTTGGGCGCAGGCAATGTCACACGTGTACACACTGCCATGAGGGGACTCCACTCCTGTGTGAGGAAAGCTGTGCCATATGTTGCCTCAGTAGGGCCCCATCATGTCAGCTGATCACTTGGTCACACAATCAACAATTAGCACCAAATGAGGGCTCCCATCACATCAGCCTGGTCATGGATGTGCCAACGGAATCATCAGCACAGATCCAACACACTTGTATAGCAATGTTGCACTGACTACACGGATGAGTCCCTCCCCATTGATGCCCAAACCTGCATGTCCACTGGAGATGGCAACACGGTCAGGGAAGTAGACAAATGCAACGATGGCAGGCACAACAGATGTGCAGGGGTGGAAGCCACAGATATGAAATTGCCAATGTAAGTAGGAAACCCATTGCCAAATACTGAACACATGACACCCTCAGATGCTGCTATTGATGACATGGATACACCACATGATAGGACACATTCCCCCTGGACCACATGGGTTCCTGCACAGTAACACTTCATAATCATGAGACCAGATATCACCATCACTGCAGCAAGGGCATGGTTAGCTGCACCAACAACATGTACATCTGAAGCATGAGCACTAGAGAAAAGAAAGTTGCTTTATTCAGCATATGTGTTGTTTGATAACGACGTCCAGAAGAAATTAGAGCAAAGGCCAATGGCCAGTCCATTGTCAAAGTTCAAACAGGGTGACACTGGCAGATGTCACCCTACGCATGCCTGCACAATACCAGGGACAATCCACTAGGAGGGGCAACCGGGGGGCAGGCCAGGCACCGCAGGGACAGGATCAGGGCTCACCAGGGGGAGTCAGGGAAGGGGTGGTGGGTGCTGGAGAGCCACTGACAACTGCAGTGGAGGTGTCTGACATGGTGTGTGCCGGCACAACTGGGGGGCATGACACAGATGTCGTGGGTGCCGGCACAACTGCAGTGGACCCTGCAGATGGGGTGGACAGGTCCGCCACTGCAGTGCCCAAGTCAGACAGGGCGGTAGTGGACTCCACTGCAGTGCCTACCTCCAGGGGAGGAGAATGGGGAACAGGCAAGGTGGGTTGGACAGAGGGGGAGGACACCCTCACCACATCAGTGGCACAGACAAGCGCAGCGGGGGTGTGGTGCTGGGAGAGCAAGTGGCAGGGGAGAAGGCCGGAGCATCTTGGGGATGGTATATCTGTGGGTGGGGGAACCTGGGGCAGGGTGTGGTGGGGGCACCTGTGCAGTGGGGGCCTGAGGGATGGAGGACGGAGACCTTGTGCCTGAGCTGCAGGGCGGTGGCGGGGTCTTGCTCTTAGCACTCCGGGGGACTTGCGGGTGGGGGCCTCAGTCCGTCTGCGCCTGGGGGAGGGTGTCCGGGGGCGAGGGGCACTCTGCTCCGTGTGGGTGGGCTTCCTCTTCCCCCGGGATGCTGGAGCAGCTTCATCGGTGGGGAAGAGGCCGAGGTCACAGAGGAAGAGCTGCTGTGACTTTGGGGTTGCAGGTGAGGCAAGGGAGGGTGCTTTGGAGGGAGAGGGAACTGAGGACTGCGCAGTGCATGTGGATGCGTGTGTGTGTTCCAGGGCCCCATCCCCTGTGAGTCTGGCTTCAGTCCCCTGAATGTGCGTGCGTGTGCGTTTTGTCATTGGCGTGTGTGTCAGTGTGCTGGATGTGTGTGTGCTGGTGTGTGCCTGTGCCAGTGTGTGTGTGCCTGGGATGGGTAAGGTGCTGGGGAGTGTGGATGGAGCAGAGGCAGGAGGGGTGAGGGACCGTTTGAGGAGGGACACTGCTGCCGTCAGGGAGGAGTCCATGGACCTATTGCCCCTCTGTAGGTCAGACATGCCCGATGAGATGCCCTCCATGAACGACACCAGCTGAGTCAACAGCGCGGTGTGCGCATGGAGGACACTCAGCATGGCTGTCTGCCCTACATGGAGCTGGCGAAGGAGGTACACAGACTCCTCACTCAGGGCAGCAGGGGACACAGGGGCAGGGGGTGCGGTGCCTGGCCCAAAGGAGACACGCTCCCGGACATGGGAGCCTCCACGGACCTGGGGAATGGGAGCCGATGAGAGGGCGGTGGTGGTGCTGGTGGTGGCGGGGACAGCAACACTAGCTGGGGTGTGGTGGCTGCTGACACCCGCCTCCACAAGGGAGTCATCCTCCGAGTTGCTCTGGTCCTCAGCTGAGGTGGATGCTGCTGAGGACTCCTCGGTGTGGCTCCCCTCGCCCTCCGTGCCACTGGGTCCCTCCGACCACTCCTCGGCTGCTGACCCAGTCTGGCTCTCCGGCTCCTCCTGGTCCGTGGAGCTGTCCCCTTCCGTGGCCGTGGATGTATCTGCAAACAATGGGGAAACAGACAGACATCAGTCACCTGCACATAACGCACACACCACTGTGAGCACAGCACATCACAGAGCAAGCCCTGGCATCATTAGTTGTACATTGCTAAAAGTGCACTAATTGAACAGGAGAAGTCAATTGTCAGTCTGATGCCAAGCATGGCACTCACATCCCACATGGCCTTGCACCCATCTGTCTGTTGTCTGTTGGATTGCAACACCCCAGTGTTGACACATGCACCAAGTACACAGTAGTTGGACAGTGCAGAGGACACGGTGTGGACACATCACAGCTCTTGCCACTGAGTCAGTACAGGTTTACGGATGTAAGGGATGCCCAGAGTCAAATAGGAAATGCATGTGATGCATACCAGCGACAGACACCATGATGCACCCATGTCCTGATAGCCAGCGCCACTATGGTGTGCATGTAGCACACGTCACTCCCCTGCAGGATCACCAATCAGTAGACACATGCCATGGCGGAGGCATGACTGCAAAGTCATACATCACTGTCTCAGTGATGTATGACTTTGCAGCCAGACAACAACACTCTGCACTGTGTCACAATAGTAGGTCATGGGGAATGCAAGTCCTGGAGCTGCACAAGTGCACATGTACATCCCCCCACAACACATCCTCTTAACCCTCATCTGTCCAGGTCATACCTATTGGACATATGGGAGACCTGTGACACTACCCTCTGAACCTGAGCCCCTCACACTCTGCTGTGCATGGGGAACAGCTGCCTGAACTTCACATTTACATGCCCCATTCTGCATGGGCAGCTGATCAGACACCTATGTGTCACACAAGTATCGTCTCCTATGGTCACATCTCCAGTGGCATGCTGAGCCCCTACCAAGAAACTCCACAGCAGTCCTGGCGACTAATCCACAGCACACTGACACAGAGGCAGACACCTGAGGGGTCAAATCACTGTGCACAATGTGTCCGCTGATACACGGGAGTGGGAGTACAGAGTGTATTGTATGGCCTGGAGTAGGCATGACTGTCCAGCCCCACATGAATGAGGGATGAGCCCTGGACTGTAGGCAGCTGGCTAAGTATGTGTGACACACGTCATATACATACTCCTGGGGCCCAAACATTGTTCCCACCCGCAGCATGGGTGTGTGCCAGGTACCCCAGCCACATGTGGTGGATCAGCTCAGCAATTGGACCACAGATCAAAGTAACACGCTGAATACATGTCAGAATACAGGCATTGTGTAAGCAATGGACCCACCCATGATGCCCACCACAGAGTCAGGGAAACAGATGCTGTCTCCCACCTTGAGTCAAGCAAACTGCAAGGACACAGTCCTAAGTGACAGCATTCCCTGCATGTAAGGGCCACACCTGGGTATCAGATGAGGAGTGGGCAGTGCACAATAGAGGGACATGGCTCCTGGACAACATGACTGCTGTACTGTGGCAGTTCAACCTGGCCCGAGGAGGGCACATAGCATGTTAGACAGAGTACACAGTGCAGTCTTTGACTCACCCCCTCCTTGCTGCTCTCTGGCCTTCAGCTGCCCATCCAGGTCTGGAAAGACCACCGCCAGGATCCTGAGCATGTGGGGGTCAGGGTCCGTGTTCCGCCCCTCCTGCGAGGAGGCGACAGCTTCAGCTGGACCCGTGCAATCCTCCGGGTCCAGCCCCGAAGGTCCTGCCACCTCTTTTGGCAGTTGCGGATCCGGCGCTTGTAGACCCCCACGGACCGGACAGCCCGGACGATGTCCTTCCATATCTCATGCTTCCGATGGGCAGAAGCCTGTCAGGATGACAAAGTGATAAGGCCATTACTACACATGCAACATATCCGTGCATGACACAGTTGCATATACATGTCGCAATCACAGGGGCACATGGTGTACCCAGGCAGTGCACGGCTGCCCATGGACAGTTTTCCAGAAGTCACTACATGGTATCATTGCATGGGGAGTAAAACCCTGTTCAGAAGCACTGTCACTGCACCATACCTGTCCAGTGCAAGTCACTACACACTATGGGGGGTGACAACTACTCAGTGAGCCTGCTAGCCAGTGGTGTGCTGACTCTCAGCCTTGCTAGTCAGACAAAATGCACATTCAGAAAGGCAGTGCACAGAACACTCACCTGCTCCCCTGGTGTCCCATACAGCTTGCTGTACTGTGGAAGTAGGCTGTCCAGCAGGGCCTGGTTCTCCTCAAGGCTGAAGGCTGGGGCTCTCTCCACAGTACGTGCCATTGCAGGGTCCAGAGGGGCAGAGACAGCAGCAGTGCAGTGGCAGATGTCGTCCTGGAGCATGTAGTGCAGGCAAGTGGGCTCTCAGGGGAACAGGCAGCAATATATATGTGCTGGAGAGGCAGATACTGTCCCTTGTGTCCAAAGTGATAGGTCCAAGTCGTTTGCATCTTCTGAATCTGGCCAATCCATGGAATAGCAGCACCAAAACACGCCCACAGCATCCTTCAAAATTTCAACTTCATGACATACATGATTTTGCAACATTGTTGTGGGTGACCAACTGATTTTCCAGCAACCGACTCGTTCGAAATTCGAAAACGCGTCCGTTGCCAGGCAAGCCCATTGTCAATGGGTGCGCACCGATCGGTCCATTGAGGTACAACGCGCACAGGGGTACAACGCGTACCCGCACACATTGAAAGCAATGGGCCGGCCGGAGGCACCGATCGGTCCATTGCTGTTCAACGCGCACAGGGGTACAACGCGTACCCGCACACATTGAATGCAATGGGCCGGCCGGAGGCACCGATCGGTCCATTGCTGTTCAACGCGCACAGGGGTACAACGCGTACCCGCACACATTGAAAGCAATGGGCCGGCCGGAGGCACCGATCGGTCCATTGCTGTTCAACGCGCACAGGGGTACAACGCGTACCCGCACACATTGAAAGCAATGGGCCGGCCGGAGGCACCGATCGGTCCATTGCTGTTCAACGCGCACAGGGGTACAACGCGTACCCGCACACATTGAATGCAATGGGCCGGCCGGAGGCACCGATTGGTCCATTGCTGTTCAACGCGCACAGGGGTACAACGCGCACCCGCACACATTGAAAGCAATGGGCCGGCCGGAGGCACCGATCGGTCCATTGCTGTTCAACGCGCACAGGGGTACAACGCGTACCCGCACACATTGAAAGCAATGGGCCGGCCGGAGGCACCGATCGGTCCATTGCTGTTCAACGCGCACAGGGGTACAACGCGTACCCGCACACATTGAATGCAATGGGCCGGCCGGAGGCACCGATCGGTCCATTGCTGTTCAACGCGCACAGGGGTACAACGCGTACCCGCACACATTGAAAGCAATGGGCCGGCCGGAGGCACCGATCGGTCCATTGCAGTTCAACGCGCACAGGGGTACAACGCAGCACCGCACACATTGAAAGCAATGGGCCGGCCGGAGGCACCGATCGGTCCATTGCTGTTCAACGCGCACAGGGGTACAACGCGTACCCGCACACATTGAAAGCAATGGGCCGGCCGGAGGCACCGATCGGTCCATTGCTGTTCAACGCGCACAGGGGTACAACGCGTACCCGCACACATTGAAAGCAATGGGCCGGCCGGAGGCACCGATCGGTCCATTGCTGTTCAACGCGCACAGGGGTACAACGCTGCACCGCACACATTGAAAGCAATGGGCCGGCCGGAGGCACCGATCGGTCCATTGCTGTTCAACGCGCACAGGGGTACAACGCGTACCCGCACACATTGAAAGCAATGGGCCGGCCGGAGGCACCGATCGGTCCATTGCTGTTCAACGCGCACAGGGGTACAACGCGTACCCGCACACATTGAATGCAATGGGCCGGCCGGAGGCACCGATCGGTCCATTGCTGTTCAACGCGCACAGGGGTACAACGCGTACCCGCACACATTGAAAGCAATGGGCCGGCCGGAGGCACCGATCGGTCCATTGCTGTTCAACGCGCACAGGGGTACAACGCGTACCCGCACACATTGAAAGCAATGGGCCGGCCGGAGGCACCGATCGGTCCATTGCTGTTCAACGCGCACAGGGGTACAACGCGTACCCGCACACATTGAATGCAATGGGCCGGCCGGAGGCACCGATCGGTCCATTGCTGTTCAACGCGCACAGGGGTACAACGCGTACCCGCACACATTGAATGCAATGGGCCGGCCGGAGGCACCGATCGGTCCATTGCTGTTCAACGCATCACTGTATATGTGACTGGCATAGGTCAGCATGCCTGTCTCAGATGGACATGTGCCAGCCACAGATAGCTCCCAGGGAGTGAGGGGCACACCTACATCACGACAGCCTGTCCAAACCTTATCATAAGGCATGTAAGGCTGCATTTCCTATTGTGTGTATGTTGGTGTACATGTTGTCCTGTGGGTGTCACCTGTGGGCAGCCACCCCCAGGCTGTGCACGTGTTAATGGGGACAGGATCCTGGGTGTTACGTGTACGTGACCACTGTGATGTGCAACTGTTCATATCTGTGCATGTGTCATGGTCACATTTCACAGTGGTGTTTGTGTATGTCATGTCACATACCCCGTGAGTCCCATGTGGGACGGTATGTTTGAGCCAGGGTGTCCCAGTGGCACAATAGTGATGGCCCTCCACAGTCTTTGTGCATGTAGTGTTTACAATGTCTCTGATTTCATGTGCACAATGGGAGACAGTCTCCACATCCACGTTGTGTGTGCATGGACTCTGATGTTGTGCGTGTGTGTCACAGACGTCCATGGCTCTCCTGCCATGGCAAGTGTGGCCACTACCTGTGGGGGTCATGTTTGTTTTGTTGTGGTGTACACATGATACTCCAGGTGATGCCAGTGTCCATGTGGCATTACAGGGTCCCTGGGAATGTGCCTGTCGTTGAGCTGTGGTGCCTGGGGCACATCTGTCCTCACATGTCACTGGGGGGGTGACTGTGACACAGCATCATGATATCCAATGGGCCAACCTGGGACAAATTGATGCCACCTGTAGGACCGTGTTGACAGATGTTGGCCATGTATGTACCATACATGTCGTTCCGGTACTGCACACTTCATGTAGTTGTGCCTCATGATGATGTATGTTGGGATCTTGAGTGTGTTCAATGCCGCATATGTGGGGTGACTGACGATCTTGCTTACTTCTCCTCTGCACTGCAGGGCTCCTGCTGTCCATCGGCCATTCCCAGACCTGGCAACGATGGTGGAACGGGACAGCATCCGACGGTACCGCTTCACCAGGCAGCTGATTGAGGATTTTGCAGTGCAGTTGTCCCCACATTTGCAGCCTGGCCGGCCGTATCCTACAGCGCTGACCCCCAAGGTGAAGGTGATGGCAGCCCTACACTTCTTTGCCACCGGTACCTTCCAACATACTGTGGCGTCTGCTGGTGGGATGTCACAGACCATGTTCAGCCGTGTGCTCCGCGATTTCTTGGCGGCAATGTTGCTCTTCCTGAACCGGTACATCTATTTCCCTAGACTGCGACGACTCACTGACGTGAAGAGTGACTTTTATGCCCTGGGGAGGATGCCGCATGTCATTGGCTCCATTGATGGGACACATGTGGCTTTGGTACCACCACAGGCCCAGGAGCAGGCCTACAGGAACCGCAAGCACTACCACTCGGTCAATGCACTGGTGGTGTGTCTTGCAGACATGACCATCACACACGTGTGTGCCCGTTTCCCTGGTTCAGCACACGATGCCTTTGTGATGAGGAGTAGTCGCATCCCCAGGTTGATGGCACAGATGCAGAACCAGCGTGCCTGGCTTGTCGGTGTGTACTGACTTTGTGCCATTGTGTGTGATCTGATCTGTAGTATTCCGCCCACTTTTCCAAGTCAGCTGATGTGCACTTGTCTGTCCGTAGGTGACTCGGGATACCCCAACATGCCGTGGTTGCTGACACCCCTCAGGAACCCTGTGACACCTGCCCAGATGCGCTACAATGAGGCACATGGTCGGACCAGGAGAGTGATTGAGCGGACCTTTGGTCTCCTGAAGAGCCGCTTCCGCTGCCTGGACAAGACCGGAGGGTCCCTCCCATATGCCCCTGCGAAAGTGTGCAAGATTATCATCGTCTGCTGCATGCTCCACAACCTGGCAGTGCGGAAGGAGTTGCCTCTCATCCAGGATGACGATGACCAACATCCGCCACCTGTGGAGGATCCTGGCCTGGACCACGATGCCAGTGACGATGATGATGATGATGGTGATGGTGATGTCCGCACACAGCTCATCACCAACTTCTTTAGCTGAATGTGAGTATCCTGAGGTGTCATGTGAATGATGTGAGTTGGCATGATGTGTGGGTGGTGCTCTGGTGCTGTTGGAGTGTGTCCATGGGCTACTTGACAGGATGTGTGTTGCGATGTGTGGTGACAGGTGGGCTGTACTCCCCAACAGTGTTGACATGCTAACTTGGTTCTGGGTGGGTATCTTGTAACATGTATTGTGCATGAGTTTTGCTGTTCTGTCCTGTACTGCATTGCTTTTGACTGTGTGTCATTTCTGTCCTTCACAGGGTACTTTCAGATTCGTTTGGTCAACTGTGTCCACCGACGACGTGATTGCACATCCAGGCTGGTAGCTGTTGTGTCCCTACAGGTGATGTGCGCCACACCCATGGACTTCCTTCTGTCTACAGTTGTTGACTGTGTGCCCGCTACCAGGTGGGGTTACCTTGCATCTGTAGTGGTTACGGCATGTTGCTACTGTGTAATAAACCTGTGCTTCACTTAGTGATGTGCGTTGTCTGTGGTCACACATTTGACTGCCATTTGCTTACTGCACCTGTGGGCTACTTGACTACAACTGGGAATGGGTGTGGTGTCTGTGCATTGCACCGTCTTCCCTGGCAACATCAGTGTAGGCAATGAGTCAGATGGCCTAGGTGTGTATGTGTTGTGTAGCCCTGGTGGTGTGTCTCCCTCATATGTGTCACGTTGCCTGTACTCACATGCCTGTGTTGTCCTTGCTGTTGCAGTTCGCATACACAGTGTAATTTTGCAGTTCATCATCCCCATAACAGCACCCACGTTGGAATCACGACAGAGGCAAGTATGGTGTATTAGTGTGTTTATTGTGATACATCTGTGATAATAGTGCATAGGATGGATTGTGCTGTACATGAATCTTGCAATCCCAAGTTCCTAGATGAATAGAAAGTCCAGGTAGACAGGATCCCCAGTATCGGGGCCACAGTTGTCTGACACATTGTTCCAACTTGTACTCCCCATGCAATGTGTGGGAGTAGTGTTGCCATCAACAGGGTGAACAGTCTGTGCACAAAGGCGAAAATCCAGAACAGGTTCAGGCTTCCTGGGAGTTGCGCTTGGCCATCAGCCTCTCACTTTCCCCTCCTCGGACGACCCCTCTTCTTGGGGGGGGCCCTCAAGTGCAGGCTGCTGCGGTGCAGGGGACTCTCCGCCAGAGTCCTCCTCCCTCCCTGTGGCAGTTGCAGTTTGTTCGGTACCAGATGTTGTTGGCACACAGGGAGGTGTGGACTGGTTGCTGTTCATCTGGCGGAGGCATTGTAATATGTCCCTGTGCACCGCCGTCATCTCATGTAGTACATCCCACTTGGACTCCACGCGGGACATGTGGGAGTCCACACGTGACATGTGTGACTCCACGTGGGACATGTGGGAGTCCAAGCGGGCATGATGGGCAGCCTGCTGCTGTTTGATGTCTCTGAGGAGCCCCACTACCTGGCTGAGCTCTCCGGTGCTGGACTGGTACGCATCAGCTATGCGTACCAGTTGTGGGTCTTCATGCACACCAGCAACGTCTGCAAGCAGCGACCTCTGTCTCCCACCCCTCCCACCACCCCTGCTGACATGTGCAGTGTGTGCAGTTGCACGCACAGATAACCCTGGTCCACCTTGGGGGTGGTGGTGGTGGTGGTGTCCATGGCCCCAGGTTGGTCCAGGGTCACTGCGCTGGTGTTGTTCCTTATTCTGTCCATGTCGGCAGGGATGGTATTCGTGGTGACAGTCGTTGGAGGGGTGGGTGCAGGGGGTGCAGCTGGTGGACCTGCTGGTGCTGCAGCTGGTGGTCCTGCTGGTGCAGCATGTTGACTTGCACCGGATGTGCCAGGTTGTTCATCGTCCGAGGAGGACAGAGGCTGTACGACGCCAGTGAGCTCGGCATCCTCTTGAGCCTGGGACTGGGACTCCTCAGCGTCTGCTGCTGTGTCCCTATCATCACCTGTTTTTGGGAGACACAAACAATGTATGTCATGTTTCTGCAGGCATCAGTGGTTGACACACCTGACAGTTGTGACTGTGCCTCGGGGTGCGGGCCTGTACATTGTATTGTCCTAAGTCGTCACAGTCAGGGGTTGATATTGGTGTGGCACATTGTCCTGCATTATTTGGGCATTTCTATGTATTCTCTGGGGTGTGAACATGGTCTGCATTGATTGTGTTTGGTTGACAGCCAGACCTCCTTCCCACCCACCCACCCACCCAGTCAGTTATCCCACCATGGAACGTGCTTGCATTGCAGGGAGTGTAAGTTGTCTCTCAGGATGTCAGTCAGTGGTGTCCTGCTGTTTGTTGGTGCACAGTTGGCAGCAGGGCCTTGTGCTCCCCACAGCAGTAGCCAGTGTCAGCCATCTTGTGAGTCCTTCTCCACTCCCTGTGATGTGAGCATGGTTCAGGGTGGTGTTGATGGGCCAGTTGTGAGGCTGAGCAATGTCTGTGACTACGACTCCCATCATGCTATTGCCTCCACCCCCCTTCCCAGCATGCCCATGCTTCCTTCCTTTTGACTCTGCTTCCCTGTGGGGTGGGCTGGCTGTGCTGACAGGATGGCTGGGAGTGTTGTCCTGGCAGTTGTTTGGCTAAGAGTGTCCCTGTGCTTCACACAACATAACCCAGGGTGGTGGTGCTTTGTGGGATCTTGTGTTAGGATGGAGGGCATTGCATTCTACCAGGTGGGTACTGTGGAGTTTGTGTGGGGGGGTGTGAGGGGAGGTGCTGGTGACTATAGTCAGTGCTGCAAGTCCCCCTTCCCACCCAGCCAGCCAGATATCCCACCATGGAACGTGCTTGCATTGCAGGGAGTGTAAGTTGTCTCTCAGGATGTCAGTCAGTGGTGTCCTGCTGTTTGTTGGTGCACAGTTGGCAGCAGGGCCTTGTGCTCCCCACAGCAGTAGCCAGTGTCAGCCATCTTGTGAGTCCTTCTCCACTCCCTGTGATGTGAGCATGGTTCAGGGTGGTGTTGATGGGCCAGTTGTGAGGCTGAGCAATGTCTGTGACTACGACTCCCATCATGCTATTGCCTCCACCCCCTTCCCAGCATGCCCATGCTTCCTTCCTTTTGACTCTGCTTCCCTGTGGGGTGGGCTGGCTGTGCTGACAGGATGGCTGGGAGTGTTGTCCTGGCAGTTGTTTGGCTAAGAGTCCCAAGAGTGTCCCTGTGCTTCACACAACATAACCCAGGGTGGTGGTGCTTTGTGGGATCTTGTGTTAGGATGGAGGGCATTGCATTCTACCAGGTGGGTACTGTGGAGTTTGTGTTGGGGGGGTGTGAGGGGAGGTGCTGGTGACTATGGTCAGTGCTGCAAGTCCCCCTTCCCACCCAGCCAGCCAGATATCCCACCATGGAACGTGCTTGCATTGCAGGGAGTGTAAGTTGTCTCTCAGGATGTCAGTCAGTGGTGTCCTGCTGTTTGTTGGTGCACAGTTGGCAGCAGGGCCTTGTGCTCCCCACAGCAGTAGCCAGTGTCAGCCATCTTGTGAGTCCTTCTCCACTCCCTGTGATGTGAGCATGGTTCAGGGTGGTGTTGATGGGACAGTTGTGAGGCTGAGCAATGTCTGTGACTACGACTCCCATCATGCTATTGCCTCCACCCCCTTCCCAGCATGCCCATGCTTCCTTCCTTTGACTCTGCTTCCCTGTGGGGTGGGCTGGCTGTGCTGACAGGATGGCTGGGAGTGTTGTCCTGGCAGTTGTTTGGCTAAGAGTCCCAAGAGTGTCCCTGTGCTTCACACAACATAACCCAGGGTGGTGGTGCTTTGTGGGATCTTGTGTTAGGATGGAGGGCATTGCATTCTACCAGGTGGGTACTGTGGAGTTTGTGTTGGGGGGTGTGAGGGGAGGTGCTGGTGACTATGGTCAGTGCTGCAAGTCCCCCTTCCCACCCAGCCAGCCAGATATCCCACCATGGAACGTGCTTGCATTGCAGGGAGTGTAAGTTGTCTCTCAGGATGTCAGTCAGTGGTGTCCTGCTGTTTGTTGGTGCACAGTTGCCAGCAGGGCCTTGTGCTCCCCACAGCAGTAGCCAGTGTCAGCCATCTTGTGAGTCCTTCTTCACTCCCTGTGATGTGAGCATGGTTCAGGGTGGTGTTGATGGGACAGTTGTGAGGCTGAGCAATGTCTGTGACTACGACTCCCATCATGCTATTGCCTCCACCCCCTTCCCAGCATGCCCATGCTTCCTTCCTTTGACTCTGCTTCCCTGTGGGGTGGGCTGGCTGTGCTGACAGGATGGCTGGGAGTGTTGTCCTGGCAGTTGTTTGGCTAAGAGTCCCAAGAGTGTCCCTGTGCTTCACACAACATAACCCAGGGTGGTGGTGCTTTGTGGGATCTTGTGTTAGGATGGAGGGCATTGCATTCTACCAGGTGGGTACTGTGGAGTTTGTGTTGGGGGGTGTGAGGGGAGGTGCTGGTGACTATAGTCAGTGCTGCAAGTCCCCCTTCCCACCCAGCCAGCCAGATATCCCACCATGGAACGTGCTTGCATTGCAGGGAGTGTAAGTTGTCTCTCAGGATGTCAGTCAGTGGTGTCCTGCTGTTTGTTGGTGCACAGTTGGCAGCAGGGCCTTGTGCTCCCCACAGCAGTAGCCAGTGTCAGCCATCTTGTGAGTCCTTCTCCACTCCCTGTGATGTGAGCATGGTTCAGGGTGGTGTTGATGGGCCAGTTGTGAGGCTGAGCAATGTCTGTGACTACGACTCCCATCATGCTATTGCCTCCACCCCCCTTCCCAGCATGCCCATGCTTCCTTCCTTTTGACTCTGCTTCCCTGTGGGGTGGGCTGGCTGTGCTGACAGGATGGCTGGGAGTGTTGTCCTGGCAGTTGTTTGGCTAAGAGTGTCCCTGTGCTTCACACAACATAACCCAGGGTGGTGGTGCTTTGTGGGATCTTGTGTTAGGATGGAGGGCATTGCATTCTACCAGGTGGGTACTGTGGAGTTTGTGTGGGGGGGTGTGAGGGGAGGTGCTGGTGACTATAGTCAGTGCTGCAAGTCCCCCTTCCCACCCAGCCAGCCAGATATCCCACCATGGAACGTGCTTGCATTGCAGGGAGTGTAAGTTGTCTCTCAGGATGTCAGTCAGTGGTGTCCTGCTGTTTGTTGGTGCACAGTTGCCAGCAGGGCCTTGTGCTCCCCACAGCAGTAGCCAGTGTCAGCCATCTTGTGAGTCCTTCTCCACTCCCTGTGATGTGAGCATGGTTCAGGGTGGTGTTGATGGGCCAGTTGTGAGGCTGAGCAATGTCTGTGACTACGACTCCCATCATGCTATTGCCTCCACCCCCTTCCCAGCATGCCCATGCTTCCTTCCTTTTGACTCTGCTTCCCTGTGGGGTGGGCTGGCTGTGCTGACAGGATGGCTGGGAGTGTTGTCCTGGCAGTTGTTTGGCTAAGAGTCCCAAGAGTGTCCCTGTGCTTCACACAACATAACCCAGGGTGGTGGTGCTTTGTGGGATCTTGTGTTAGGATGGAGGGCATTGCATTCTACCAGGTGGGTACTGTGGAGTTTGTGTGGGGGGGGGTGTGAGGGGAGGTGCTGGTGACTATAGTCAGTGCTGCAAGTCCCCCTTCCCACCCAGCCAGCCAGATATCCCACCATGGAACGTGCTTGCATTGCAGGGAGTGTAAGTTGTCTCTCAGGATGTCAGTCAGTGGTGTCCTGCTGTTTGTTGGTGCACAGTTGGCAGCAGGGCCTTGTGCTCCCCACAGCAGTAGCCAGTGTCAGCCATCTTGTGAGTCCTTCTCCACTCCCTGTGATGTGAGCATGGTTCAGGGTGGTGTTGATGGGACAGTTGTGGGGGGGCAATATGTGTGACTGCGACTCCCATGATGCTATTGGCTACACTGACTTGGCCAGCATACACAGAATTCCTTCCTTTGAGTGGTCTTCACTGTGTGTTGGTGTTGTTGTGGTGGCTACATGTGTGGATGTGTGTGTTAGTTCTATTTGTGCCACTGCCTAGCTGTAGTTGTGGTTGTGTTTGTACATGTGTTGGCACAGTTGGATGTGACTTTTTTGATGGCATGTGTTGTGTTTATCTGACTGACATACACATTTTGGGATGATTCTGTTCTAGTTGCTGTGTAATTGCTATGTGTGCATGGTTTGACTCTCCCCTTGACAGTGATGTGTGTGTTTTGTGGCAGTTTATTGTGTACATTTGTTGTGTACTCACCAGGCTCTGGGATGTTCTCTAGTCCATATACGCTCACTGGCGGAAGGATGGCCTGCACCTTCTCCTCCCAGGGCCTGAGGTATATTGGCTTGGCAGGAGGGCCACTGCCGGTATGTTGGCTGTTGATGTAGTCTATCTTCAGCAGGTCCCGTACCCTCCTGCGCACGTCATACCACCTGTTCTGGATGTCCGTCTTTGTGCGCCGACATGGTGATTGTGCGTTCACCCTGTTGATGATCCTCTCCCACATCTTGGTTTTCTGCGACATGGGGTCTGTTGGACCAGAGTGCCAAACAGCTGTGGCTCCACCCTGAGGATCTCGTCTACCAGGACTTCCAATTCACAATCTAGGAACTTGGGATTCTTCTTGGGGGGCATGGTGATGGGTGGTGATGGTGAGTGATGTGTGTGTTGGTGTGCAGGTGAGGGTGTGTGAGTGTGTGTTTTGCTGGGTGTATGTGAGGTAGGTATTTGTTGGTGTGCTGATGGTGTGTGGCTTGTGTGAGGGGTGAGCTGTGGGTGTGTGGTTGCTTTCTCTTGGGTGCTGGCAGTGGAATGGCATTTGCAAAGGCTCATGGTAGTGATTTGTGTCCTTTATATAGGTGGAGTTGTGGGTGTGTCTTTGTTCTCTGTCCCCACCCCCCAGTATTTATTGGCTTGCTAATTGCTTGTTTGGCCTTTTTTGGGTGATTTTTCCTTTGTGCTGTTTGTGTATGTTGGAAACGTTCTTGTGACCGAGTCGGACCCTGCATTGGTCTCGTACGGTGTTCTCCGTTTCGTTCACGCTGTGTTTGTGCAGTTTTGTATGCTGCGTACGCGTCGGTCGCGGTGTATTGTGTTGCTTCGGCTCGGTTTTGTATGCGTGTCGGTCGTACGGCTTGTCCTCCGTCCGACTCGGTCGGGTTTTCGCGCCTTGCATCGTACTTTGCGGGTTGGAGTTGGCGGGTACGATTCGGTCGGATTTGTTCCGGGTGCGTGTCGGTCGGTTGGATTCGCGTGTTTTTCCGGCCGGATTGCTATTTTCCGAGCGGCTCGGTCGGTCGGCTTGGTTTCCTGACGTGTCGGTCGGATTTATCGCGGCTTGCATCGTACTTGGCGTGTCGGGCGCCACTGGTACGTGTCGGTCGGTAATTTTTCCGGCTCCGAGTCGGTCGGTGCTTTTTCCGGCCCGAATCGGAATCGACCCCTGAGTATAAAACAGAAGAGCTACCTTGAATGAAATAAAGAAATGTTTTGAGAAGAATTGTTTTGAGACTTCTCTTGAACAAAGTGAATTGAACGTCAGACTGCAATCAACTTTTGGAATGATACTTTAAAAAAGAAAACTGAGATGATTATTTTGAAAAAACTATTTGTTTTGTTGTAATAACATAAGAAGAAAAAGAACAAAAGAACAAAAATATCATTGATTTAAAGAAAATATTTATTGAATTTTGGATTTTTACCACAATAAGAGTTTTTTGTCTCAGTAGAAGATTGAATACAGCAAATAGTGTAAAATTACAGGGTTAGTATTATTAATAATAATAATAATATTAGTAGTTTAGTGGGACTGTTGTGCTTACTGTCTCTTGTGGGTTTTGCTTCAGATTGTGTTGGTTAAAACAGGATGTACCAGTGCATAGAGAACATTTAGTTACTGGATTTAAGGATAATGTGTATACTAAAATGATTAGAGAATATGTAGAAATGATGAAGGTTTGTGGGTGCTACCTGTGTGCCTACCTTCCTACATCGGCTGGAGAGGGTTCTACTTACATACAGTTACCTATTTCTTACTCACTGTCGTGTAACTTATGCATTGCGATTTTCAATCATGATGGGTTCTTTCTCCTTATTTTACTGAATTTAATGTGCCTTCAGGATTGGCCTATTAGAAAAGATAACAGAGAAGTTAACTATAGTAAATGTTTTAGAATGATTGCTCAAAACAAGTATGAAGCTAACACCGAACAAAGTTATGTGTGTCTTTAGAGTAGTTAGGAGCACATTTGTATTAGAGAATGCAATGAGAGAGGAGTAATGGTTGTAGAAAACTGGCAAGAGCAGGAGGTTGAATTAGAACAGATAAAAGAGGAAGATGAGTTTAGATCGTCTGGTTTACATCCTAGACTGAAAATGGAAAAAGAGGGAACAGGTGAGTTATCTAAGATAAGGCGTGGTTTTTCAAAGGGAGGTAGGGGTGAATTTGTAGGGGAAACTGTGTGTGATAGAATTTATGAAGTTATTGGAGACTATTTGTTGGATGGAGAACATATTTTCAGCGAAATTTATTATGTCTGTGGGAAAACTGCATATTTCAATTTAGTGAGAAATTGGGTTGATTCATTTTATTTAGCTTTAGGGTTTTCTAGGGACTATCATATGGATGAATAAGATAGTCAACATAGTTTGAAAAGAGTGAGACATAGTTTTGGACAAGTGGCTTTAGCTATAGTATGCGCTAATATTCCTTCTGTAGACGTGGTAATGAATGATTTGAAAAGTATGCTTTTGTCTATGGTTGTACATAGGCTTGCAGTAGACACAGCAAGGTCCTTTAAGCTAGTAGATGCAGCAATGGGGGCTATTAGGGCTATAGTGATGAAAAATTGTTTAGGCAAAAGAGGGCAGAGTCTGTAAGGTGATTGGAACCAAGAAATGTACGTTCATACTTGACAATAGTGGAATTATTCATTCTTCTGTTACTAATCTAATTAATCCATCACATGAGATTACATCTTTTGAGGAACCTGGCTGATGGGAAACTGTAGGTTCATGGTTTAGTGAGTAAGGGAAGAGTTTTGGTAAGGTTGGAGAATGGCTAGGTAATTTAGATGGAAATGCTGTCCAAGCTATTATAGCCTCTATGATAATTATAATGATTTGTGCAATTATTCTGTTTCTTTTACTGAAATTTCTGAGTGTATGATTATCTGATATAAAAATGAAGGTCATAGTGAAAATAGGTTGAAGAAATGGAAATGGCCGATGGAGATGGAACTGGAGAGTCTCAAGGAACAGGTTTACAACCAGATAAAAAAGGTAGAGGAAAATTTTCAAAAGCAACTTAAGAAGATTAGGACATCTATTAATTGATGGCTGATTGATTTAGTTTTATTAATGTGTTTTAGTGATTATTAAAAAACAATAAGTGGGGGGAACTGTCAAAGCTTTTTCTAAATGTGCAATTTTGGGTGACAAACTATTTTTGAATATTAATGAATTTATGATGAATATAGCCCTAATTAATGAATTATTAAAGTTATATTTGAAATGATTTTATTTAGAGCTTTAGGAGTGTACTTTTTATTGTAGTTTAGTTATACCACATTTTTGCAGAGACACCATTTTATTAATATGAATGCTGTTTTGGTGTTCTGTTCATCTTGCTAATGCTGTTCTTCACCCTTCCCAATCAATGTCCCCTGCGTATCTTCTCTCCCCACAGTCTTCACAGAGGATGGTACACTGTGACACAACTGGTTATTGTCCTTAGAGAGCAGGTACTGTGAATGAAACTTTCTTAATGTACTGAATGTATCATTCTGAAGGACATTTCCTTTGGAAGTTCCAATGTAGGCCTGCTAGCATACGCTAGTGTATGAGTCTAAGTTTGAAAATGTTTCATATTGTCTTGTACATCTCTGGAGTGCACTGTTGTTGTGGAAGCTGATGGAATATTTCCTTTACCTTAGAAATGGGTTACTCTTATAATTTTGTTGTGACAATCTCTATTCTAATTTGCTCAATATGTGTTATCGTTAGTCATGCCCCGCTGAATTTGCAGTTTTTGCTTATTTCCTACAAAATGTGTATACAAACCCCTGGTTTTTAGGGGGGAGTGAGAGCCTTTCTTTTATCCTAGAGATGCTGTTGGTGTTCTTTATGAATTTGACAATTAAAATTTAAGACTTATGGCCATATTTACAATCTTTTTGTGCTGTGTTTGTGTCACAAAAGTGATGGAAACCAGCACAATTTTTTTTTGTTTGTTATATATGTTCCAGCGCCAAACATGTTTTGCAATGGAAGTTGCCTAAATGTTTCACAAAGCAGTGTGAATTGTTGCTCTGTGTAACTTAGCATCAAGTGGGCATAACATGGGTGGTACATTGGCGTTTCCATGCAACTACCTATGCTTTTTGAAACAAAACCCTATCTACCAAAAGTCTGAGACAGGGATTTGCGTCAAAAATTAACACCACTTAAAAGCAGGCGTTAAAAGGAGAAATATTTAAATTTCTCCATACTTTTCCAACTTTCCATGTGTGCTCCACTATATAGCACAGATATAAAGTAGGAAAAGTTTTAAAAGTTGCCTAGGGATAGTATTTTGTACTGGAAGGGAACCCTTTCAGTGCAAATCCAATGCTAGACTCATTCACAAAACCCTTGCACTGTGGCACAAAAATGTGTGTATTGTGCTTGGAAGAAAAGTTCTGTGCTAGCGCTAGGAAGAGGGGATGAGAGAGACATATCTCTGTAGATATGGCGCTCTTCTGCTCTCTCCTCACACAACGCAGGGCAGCATTTTTGGCTACTGAACTGGGTTGTTTGAGAATTTAGTAAATCTGGCCCTTATTATTTTCCTGCTGTGACTGCTGTTCGCTCCATTTATGATTTTGTTACCTGACTGGGATTTAAAATTGTTCTTATTTCTGACTATGCACTCTGTATCTATGGCTTCATGGTATATTGCATTTTGCTGTATTGTCTATTTTGAATTTTGTATAATAAAACCCTTTAACTAGTCTTATGATCTAGAACTCAGTTATGGAGAGGTACCAATCCTTATTTATTACGCTGCTAAGTTAATTTGTGGGTCTGATGTCAAGGAAGGTGGTGATTCTTATTATAAGATCAAGGGTGCAAGAGCAAAGCTGCCAGAGATACATTTTGGGGTGATCAAACTATTGGGGTGCAGCAAAATATCGGGGTTTGTCTCCCACAATCCTGCATTCTAGGCCAGTCGTATGCGTGTGGACCTTAGCCACCCCCACATTATGATGTTGAGGCTATTATGTAGATTGTTTATTCTGCTATTTTGTCACCCAGGGTTTTACTGCCCCTCTATATTTCCCAGCTCCCAATTATTAATATCATCAAGGGCTGTATTACACATTGTGATTGTTTGTGCCCTATTATGATGTATGCGCTGCCCCCAGGGCAGCCGCAAACTCTGCGCTGGGCGCAAACAATCACAATGCGCCCTATTATGATGTATGAGCTGCCCCCAGGGCAGCCACGAACTCGCGCTGCCCCCGGGGCAGCGCATTCATGTGAACACACAGAGCAGCTGCCCGGTGTTTTCACAGTGCCGGTGGCACCCACCTGCACTTTCAAAGGGGATTAGAGATCCCCTTGCAGGTGGGTGCAGTCAGTGACTGCACCCGCCTGCAAGGGGATGTCTGGGGGGTCCATGGGACCCCCTTTACCCCCTGCAGAGGGCTGATGTCATGAGGCGCACTGACAGTGCGTCAACTTTTAAATGGTGCACTGTGAGTGTGCCTCCTGAGGGCTTCTTTGACTCTGCGCCCATGTCTGTAATATGGCATGGGCGCAGGGTCAAAGGAATTCCCTCATTTGCATAGGGCATGCCCCTATGCAAATGAGAGAACACCCTCTGTTGATATACCTGGCACTTTAAGTGCGCCAGCGCTATCGGTATTATAGAAGGGGATGCACAAGCATCTGCGTCCCCTTCTATAATACCAAAGTGCCCCGGTGGCGCGCAAAGCGGGCGCAAATGCCCGTTGCGCCCCCGGTCCACTTATTGTAATACACCCAAGGTCGGTAAGGTTACATCACTCTTTGCTGCACCTGGCAGGGAGATATAATATTAGTGTTTGTACCACCATAGTAGTGTCTCTGTGCCATATTGCATTGATAGTTTGATTGGGCTAAAGTTAATGGTCCCTCTTGAGTGCACAAATGCAAACGTGAGACAGCTGACATTGTCTACTAGCAGCCTTGCACTGATTTAAATGCTTAAAAAGTGGAAATACTGCACTCGGTTTTTCATAAAGCTGTGGTATGATGGATGTGCCCCACTTGTGCTTGATTGGCAGCAGAACCCAGTTCATGGGTTACAGGTTCCAGAGCTCTAGAATTAGAAGGCGCAGGAGGGTTGAACTAGGACAGAAAATAGGCACCAGACCAGTCCTTATGGGACTGTTAGTTTGACCTCTAGGAAAGTCTGGCACCGTCCAGTAGGGTGCTTAGGGCTGATGGAAGAAAATGTATTATTGAACCTTGAAAAATTGTGTTGGTGTCTCACCAAAGCTGTTTCAGACAGTAATAATGAGGTTGTGTACTTCACTAGTAGTAGTAAAATAAGCTTGAATATACAAGGAAGCAGGCCCCTCCTTCATTTATAGTGGAGCAAAGTCACGTTTGCAAAGGTAGAACAAAGGAATCTCTCAGCTGCTTCTGGACACTTACTGTTAGGTGTCCGATAGTAACTGATATTGTCACACACTAGAGGCACCCCATGTGTCCCAACTCAGTGTCTGCTACCGGTCCATCAACTAAAGGCCTCTGTAGATCATCCAAGGTATTGGAGGTGCCACAAGGTGGAGTTTTAAGGGTACTAAATTCATCTGCATTCCAGTATCCCTCAGGACTGGTACTGCAAGTTTCTGTGGTCAGCACAAGCTGTTGGTCCCTGTTTGTTGCACACGAAGGCACCTGCATCTGTAGCATTACGAGGAAAGTCTACTGCTTGTTAGTGTCCCTGATGTCAGTTGCTTCTCAAGTTTTCTCTATCTTAAGGCTTTTTTCAACAACTTACCTAGTCCTGCAGTAGGGTGATTCAGTACAAGGCATCAAGGGAACACAAAATAGACCAAATTTCAACATGAAAGCTCTAGTGACCAGCAGTCTCTATTGGGTGCAATTTTTAGGACAACACTACTCAAGTAAACATTTTATGGTCAGTTGTCAACTCATTTAGAATACAGTGTTGGATAGTGGAGGGGGAAGGTGAGAACAATCATACTCTATGTCCTACTCCATTGCTGGCTACTGCTGCCACTGCTTTCTTTTCCAGAAGAAAGCTGTTCAGATTCTGAAGCAGAATCTCCTTCTGTGGCAGATTCTAAAGTAAAAAATGTATTCTTTCGCCCTATGTCTAAAGTAAAAATGCATTATTTCGCCCTATGTTTCCCCAAAAAATTGTTTGGTGAACCCCAAGCACCATTGCAAAGGGCCTGACTCACATCCAATGCTTGCTTTGCACAAGGTGGATTTGTTGTTTAAAAAATAACCCATGGCTAATTTTGCTTCAAAGTTTTCCACAGGCAATGACTTTCTGTGGAAAGTCATAGGCTGGCCGTATGGGCTTTCAATGAATAGTTTTCAATCAGTGGGTATTTAGGAGTCTTGGAAATTACCATCTTGTGTGTGATGTACCCCCACATTTTTGCTTGACTGTTTTTGCTGCCTGTAGAACTGTGCATGCTACCTGTGCTAACTAATGATAAAGGGCCTGTGCTCCTTGTTTCAACATGATGAAACTGGAATGTCCCTAACTGGCATCTTTAATCTACCTATATTTTTCTAAAGTGTACCCACCACCTGCAAGTTAAATGTCACCAGTGGGCTGCAGCACATAATGTACCACCCAATGCAGTGACAGGACAAACATGACTGCAGGCCTGCCAAGTGTAACACATTGATATCAGTTTATCTGCAAATTCAACCTGTCAAAATAACCCCTTTTGACAGGCCTACGCCCTCCTTTTAAATATTAATGTGCCACTCCTAAGTAGGCCTAACTGTTTATTAAGGCAGATTGCATGGTGTTTAAGAGTAGGATATGTAAAGGTTTAATGTTAATCATGTTCTTACAGAAGACCCAAAAGGCTATTTTCACTGTAGCAGGGTTAGCTCTCCCATAGGAAAGCACTGGACTACAATATTACATTTATTATTGCTATCTCAGCTTAGGAACAGCTACAAAGTTTATTCTTGGACTTTTTAAAATGTTTACTACAAACCGAATTCATTGGTAGTAGCTATTTTAGTACAGGCACATTTTAAAAGTTTACTGTTACCTGCCTATGGAGGCTAGAAGCCCATTTGAATGAGCTTCCACCCATTACACAAGAGCTCAAAATCCCCCTTGACGAGGTGTGAATTTGCTCCCAGAGCTGAGAAAAAGTCTTTGGGTGTGGGCAGGTGTTCTGTTTCTCTGGCAGGCTTTCCATCTGGGTTGTGCCCAGACAGGAACTCAATTAACTTCATAGGGGCCTACACTGTCATGGGCAGATGTAGTTAACACCTGAGCCTGCCCCCTTCCTTTATCCACCAAACAAGTCAGACACCAAGCCCTATGGCAGAGGATCTGCTCCTAGAACCAGTTTCGAGTCATCAAAGAGGAAGTGCTCATTTCCCTGGCTACACCTCTAGGTTGAGCAATGGAGCTGTACACAGGAGAGAAATGTTCTGTCATGTTGGTTTTGGGCAGAGAGGGGCACTGTGGGATTGTTTTCAGTAAACCACACAGGCAGGAAGTGCTGCATAAGTGGGTAGTAGGGTCAACTCAGGGAACTTTTAACCCATTTGTTAGACAGTGGCCAATAGTTTCCCCTATCCACAGGCTGGCATTGGGCATATATGTGGCATCCCCAGTACCTCATGGATCACTTCTGCACTTGTTAAAGAACAAAAGAGGACTGGACCTGCTGTCTGTGATATGAGAAGAGCCCTGATGATTGAACCTGTTCTCCTTTTTGTACACAGGACAAAGAAGGGTCATAAGGCTGACCTCCTGTTTGGGCCAGAGGGACATAACAAACTTCAAGAGACCTTTGCCAGCATTCTCAGGTGACCAGTTCCAACTGGACTTCCCTTGGATCCTGCTGCTGGACTCTGCTAGAGTGAGTCTTGACCCCCATGTGCTGTTCCCAAGGTCATGTGCCCATGGCTGCTGTCAAAGTGTACTACTCTTAAAGTGTCCTGAAACGTGGAGCTTAGAAACTTTTTGCAAACATTTTTTCTGAGAACTGGTGGGGGACCAGGACCAATCTGCCAAGCCGATCCAACGAAGGCTCATTGCAGCTGTGGCAAAGTTTCAGGTTGCTCCTACTATGTTTCTCTGCCTAGCAGCAAATCTAATTCAGTGGGACGTCGCTGAGAAAGTATCTGGCCTCGTGGAGCCCTCTTCCACTACAGCCTGGCGTATTGCCCTGCTGGAAGAGTCCAAACGCCAAAAAGTTAAAAGTATCCAGCCAGCGAGGGACCTTCTCTGGCTGTGAATTTCAAAATTCTTCTACTTGGAGCTTTCTCAATAAAAGTCAACAGCTTCACTTAGACCTCGTTCTCCAGCTATCCAATGACCAGTCTATGGCCACAGCCTGCTGCCTTGTCCAGCTGAGGATTTTTGACTTCCATTCCAGAGACTAAGTCTGAAAGTAAACTTTTCACCAGGATGAAGCTGGTCCTTCTACTCAATCCGCTCTACAACATGGTCAGCGTAACCCATACCCTTGTCTTGGTCAAGTGCAACCAGGTGATGTCGGTTGGCACTTAATGCTTTTTGGTGCTATTTTGAACGTTAAACTTTAAAAATGCATATCTGTAGCTCTACTGATTCGATGTTTATTCTTTTTGTGTCATTTAATTTATTCAAATTTACTATTTTTCTAAAATTGTTTGAGATTTTTCTTGTATTGTGTTTCTACTTCATTACTCTTTGAATACTGCATAAATACTTTACACATTGCCTCCAACTTAAGCTTGTCTGCTCTGTATCATAACTACTAGGGAGTTGAGCTCAGGTTAGTTGAAAGACTTTAAGGGTTCACCCTGAGAAGGGTTGCAAGAGTTGTGATTATTATTTGTGGTGGGTACTAAACCCCCTCAACTAATACCTCAATTCCGTAAAGGAAGATTCAGTTTTCTTTACCTTCCACCTCATGATTGTATACTGCAGGATGAATCCTAAAGAAGGAATAATGATATTGAACAGTTAACCACTGAAAAGGTTGCTTTTGGAGAAGTCCCTATGACAAGAAGCTCCTAGGACAAGGATGCTCATGCTTGTGAAACTGAAGAGAGTAATGAACGATGTTAGGACAAGCAGTGCACTGCACACCCTACAGAGAAAGCAACATTAAGATTACACCCTACAAAGCAAACAAGATCAGGATTACGCCCTACAAAGTGACCTAGATATGGATGTCTAGTAGTCATCTTGACACAGCACTCACATCAGTAGACTTCCTTCCAAGAGTCAGACATAAAAATGTTTAGCTACACCTCTCATTCCTTTCTGGAAGAACTTGGAGTCTCGCCTCATAATTGGCAAATATAATTTAATATTGAACAAATGCTCCTGGTAGGTGCTGCTCTATGTGGAAACAATACTGGCAGCATAAACATCAAAGAAGAAAAAGCGTTAGAATTTGCAGTGGTAATTAAATGTCTTTATTGGCTGCAGATTTAACAAGTTACATTCATTTTGAAAAAAATATTATAATCTCCCAGGATTCACCTTATATATAGATATATTGTAAGGATGTATGTTATCAGCATATGTATAGATAATCTAATCACCACAACATGTTGCTACATTGTGCTGATTTAAATCAAATTAATCAGGGGCATTTTCCCTATGCATAATGCACGTTAACAGCATTTGGCTATTCTAAACTTACAAATTGGCTAGTATTCTAAAGGGTATACATTACGGCATTTGCACTGGATATTGGGCATTGTAAAAATAGTGCAAAAACAAAACATAGGCTTCTCACTTTGAATGTTTGGTTTTCTTGAAGCGCAGAGCATTTTGGTGCAGCTATGGTGGAGAAGTATACAACTGAGAATGGGCCATTGTGTTTGATGCTCTCTTGCAAAGATGAATACAGTTCACACGAGAAAATACCATATTCTTTTTCTATTCGCAAGCATTTTAAGAGGGTTCGTTTCTGCTCTGCAGTTCCTTTTGAAATAGTATGCTGAAATCAAAAAATAGAAAACTTGCTTTCGACGTACCGCCAGTCAAGGCTCCTTCAAAGATTCTGCAAAACAAAATAGATGTGTGTGTTTAAATGGCAAATTAGGCTCATGAATCTCAGGCGATATCACTGAAAAGGAGAAAGTGAAGAAATGCAAACAGAACCTATATTGTCACAAAATATGCTTGAATGTCCACAAGAAAGCAGTCCCTTCACTATTTCTATTGCTAGTGGTTGAGTGTGTGTATTCAAGTATATGATTTTATTGATAAACCAAATACCTTTGCATTCCAGATATTCACACTTTATACTCATAAAACGAATGTAATCTGACAAAGTGATCAACTGTTGCTACATGATGTAAAGTTTACTCTTAGAACAGGAATGTTATTAGAAGTTGGGGCTGTCCTAGCAGCGGCATGTGCAGGTAAGAGCGGTAGGGCCAGGTGGGTGGGATTTCGACAGATGATGACGAGGGAATATTAAATAAATAATTAATTTTCCCTCGTCGTAGTCTGTTCAAATCCCCCTTCACCCGACTCCACTGCCCCACCGCTCTTACCTGCACAAGCTGCGGCTGGAGACCTCTTCAGCTTGCACCACCCATTCCCCGGCCATTGCTGCCAGTGACTGTACAAACACACCTAACAACATCAAACGCCTTCAAGTGTGGCACTTCAGACTATTCCAGGCCCCACAATCTATAAGAATGGCTTCGGTGGTCGGTATTAGTCATTTTAATGTATATTAAATTAATAAGCGACTGTTGTTGTGCTAATTTCTAAAACACACAAACAGTGCCACCATGTGGCAGACTGTCATAAGACCTGGTGTTGGCAATTCAGTGTCAGTGCTGAGCTCTGGAAACCAATGGCTCAAATTAAGCACTGTTACCAGGCGGTATTACGGGTATGGAGTGGGAGCAGGGCAAAGTGAGAAGCAGAACCTTAGGGCCTCATTTATGAAAAGTGTTGCATCGCTGCGTGAAAACAGTGATGCAACACTTTTTATTGCGCCCTCCTTGCGACACCATGGATGCGCTGTATTTACTGAACAGCACTCCATGTCACAAGGAGTTACAGATATGTCAGTATTTCTGACGTATCTGTAGGTGCAGTAATGATGCATTGCTGGAGTGTGCTACAAAAGTGACGCAACTCCACCAATGGGTCATTACACATGGGCAAGTCCCATGTTAAATGTGGTTGAGTCGGTCTTACGCCTGCTGTGAGGCAGGTGTAAGATTTTGATGCAGTGGTGTCTAAGAAGTGGCGTAGTGAAATCTCATAGATTTCACTGCGCCACTTCAACCAGGCTTTTTGCGGGGGATCGCCTACCCGGCATATATTATACCTGACGCAGGTATAATGTAGCGCAGGGCTTTACAAAGTGATGCATATGCTGAGATGCTTCACTTTGTAAATAGGGCGCAACATGGCACATTTGTTTCGCTGCAGGTGCATCACAAAAGGTGACGCAATGGTGGCACAAAGGGCTCATAAATAAGCCCCTTAGAGTCTTAGATTATCCACTGAAGGAGTTGTACACTGCAGTATAAAATCTGATTTTATCTGCAACCAATGCATTAGAGGATATCACATTGCTAGATGTCAAAATTCAGCATCTCGATGACCTGATGAGGGGGAGCACGTCTGATGATTTTGGAAGTCTCCAGTCGGTCTGAGCTAGCGATAGTTTTTGATCATTGAGGATGGTATGGTGGCATAGGAGAAATAAGAATGATAGTGCGTTTAAAGTTATTCTCCTTAACTGTGTTTAAAAGTGCTTATAGAAGCTTATTAAAACTAGAAATGTTTTGAACAATGCACAAAGAATTAATCTGACACCACAGTTGAGGCTGCACTAAAACTAAAAAAGCATACCTATTTTACAGAGCATATGGCTTTGGACCCTCTTTATGCAAAATTCCAAATCGAAAATCAGAAGCATATCGATTTTGTATAGGAAATCGATTTTCTCCCATCTATATTTTAATGGACCAAGTTACTCCCTCATATGGCTCAATGCCTGTTTTTCTCATACTGCCTTCTGGAAAGCAAGAAAAGCAAAACAATTGTGTTACGAAGCATTCAAGTGTCATGATATGAGTTTGTCATTCTTCCATTGGGCATAGTATAGTGAATAATTTGCCATTTGAAGAAATAAGCCTCTCCAGTACTGTGCCTACTATGGAATAGGTATTTTTTCCCAGAGATCCCTAACCACACATTAGCATAATGGTGTCCGAATATAAGGAACACATTAATTTTGCCATGAATTCAGCAGCGGCTCCTCCACTATGGTGGAGGAGCGTCACCCCCTGCCAGCACCCTCCCAAAAATGTGAACAATAAAATGATAATGAAAATGGGTTTTATTGTTTTATTTTTCTTCAGTGTGCCGAGCCTTGGGAGCGGATCTGGGGGGGGTTACAGGCACTGAGGGGGGAGTGGTAGGTGCAGTGCCTTCACTGCACATGACGGTTTGGCCATGCACAGTGAAGGTGTCTCCAACCCGAGCTGCATGCCGGATTGGAGACAGCAGGCACAGGTCCCCAGGCTCCCTGGGAGCACAAATCAAGGGTGCTCAGGCCAATCCTGAGGCTGATCTCATAACATGAGAGAAGCCTCAGGATTGGCTGCAGGGGATTCTAGGAGCCTTACAATTGGTGGTTCAGCACTCAAGAAAAGTATTACAGGGTACATTTGCTTTATGCATAAATTCTTGTATAGAATATATAGCGCCAATAATCATGACAATTTGCTGTTGATTCACAAAAAATACATATAGAGAAGATTTCTTCTTTCAATAAGTCTTTATTCATCTTTATCTTCTAAAAACCACATCAGCGAACAGTAGCCAACACGTTTCGTCCAACAAGGACTGCTTCAGGGCTCTAAATAGTACGTCAATGCCACTATTCATCTGAGTTGGACGAAATTAAGGTATCATGAACATATCCACTTGTCAAGCATTAAAATTTGGAGTATGTGTGCTCCTCCATAGGACCAGCGTGGCGTCTGCTTCATAGGAGCCTGTCTACAGAGGAGCAGGAGAGAGCGCGATGCGGCTGGCTGAAGGTAAGGTAAGGTCTGATTTTTTACTTCTTTTTTTAGTGTACTCCATTGTCGTCATGCTGTAACCCCCCCCCTTCCCCCCGCTGCTCCGCCACTCATCCCTGGCACTAGACGCCGCTGCCTGAATTGAGACCAACTGTGTTTTGCATGCATCAGATCTTTCACTATGCCTCAGGTGCTGCGATTGATGGTAAGGGTGTGTTTTCACTTCTCTAGAGCAGCAAGGCCATTTGTGCAAGTGTCTGGCCTCTAAAATTTCAGAAAAGTAGTTGAGCTGAAGTCAAGTTGCTTAGCAATATCCCGTTAATTTTCCGAGTCAACAAAAGCGCAAGCTGTCTCACGGGAAGCTGAATGAACCAATTTAGTTTACATTAACTGTATTCCGGCTGACTGTATGCAAACAACAAGACTACACGGGAGCATTAGGTGAAGTAGTAGAGTGCTAATTAAACTAATGTGGGCTATTTTAGAGGGAAGTGAAGAGATAACCATTACCTAACTCAATTTTTAGACCTAGATTTCTCATCGTCTAAAAATACAGTCTTTCATCGAAAGCTCTAAACGTATTTTACAGGTACTAGAAGTATTGTTGAAAAATTCACATTGTGTATGTGGTGCCAAGAAAAGATGTCTTGATAAGAAAACAACAGTATCCACTAAAAGTAAAAATATATACCAAGAACATTTAAAATGGTTTGAGAACGTGCAAAAAGTGAGGGTGGTAACAAGCATGGAGGGTCTCAATATTATTATTTCTTGATTTATTTTATGTATTTTTTTTATCTGTGCGTTAATTAATGTATTTATTTTGTTAAAAGTTGGTGGAATGATGAGGGGTATGAATTTGTCAAAACTGATTGTTTATGAAATGTTTAAGATGAACAGGACAGTGGCGCACAGCCAAGGACCATTTGGAGGGATTCTTCATGAAAAAGGAAGATGAGTTGGGGGGGAAAGAGAAAAACTCTGTTTTTTTTCTGTAAGTCATATTGTGATTTGTGTTAAGGAGGAGGGCTACAAGAGATTATAATGTGACCTGTCTCCGTCATAAATAATGAATTTTAAGTTTACAATGGTAATGAAGATTTCTGAAAGAGTTTTTGACACGCGCAGCAAAAAAAGAATCATGAATGCAGGCGTCTTTGAGGGCAAACTTCAAATGCGAAGACTGCTATTACCATCCGTAAAGTAAAAACACAGAGATTACATACATCTTTAGAAAACCTAGCCAAGCTCTTGTGAGAGTAACCTTGCTTTCTCGTCCCCCCAAAAAGCCTGTGGATGTGGACTATAAATGCGGCCATAGTAAAGTAACCATATAACTTCACGTCGATGGAACACTACCTTTTGGGTCCTGGGAATATATTTTACAATGTATTTTTTAGAGTGTACCTGTCCAAGTGGTTCAAAAGAACAGACTGAAGACCTCAACTCTCAAAATTCACTGAATTGCTATCTGATGGACTTGGGCCGGAAACAAGATGCTGCAGTCACAATGATGCGTTTGGTATTTCTAATGAAAACAAATTCTTCCTAAGTATTCAGCAAATTGAACCTCAAATCAATTTCGTTTACATAATTAATTTGTATTACCACGCACGCAACCTGGGGTTCATCCTGGACTCATCGCTCTCAATGACCCAGCAAGTCAACGCCGTCTCCTCCTCCTGCTTCAACACCTTCCGCATGCTCCGCAAGATCTACAGATGGATCCCCACCGGAACCAGAAGGACGGTCACACAGGCCCTCGTCAGCAGCAAACTGGACTACGGCAACGCCCTCTTTGCGGGAACCACGGCCAAACTCCAGAAGAGACTCCAACGCATACAGAACGCCTCCGCACACCTCATCCTCGACATACCCCGCCACACCCACATCACTGCCCACCTGAAAGACCTGCACTGGCTCCCAGTCAGCAAGAGGATCACCTTCAAGCTCCTCACCCACACACACAAAGCACTCCACAACACCGGACCAGCATACCTCAACAAACGTCTCACCTTCTACACCCCGAACCGCCAGCTTCGCTCCGCCGACCTCGCCACCATCCCACGCATTCACAGGACCTCCACCGGCAGCAGATCCTTCTCCTACCTCGCCGCCAAGACGTGGAACACCCTCCCCACACAGCTGCGACAGAACCAGGACCTGCTGACCTTCAGGAGACTTCTCAAGACCTCGCTGTTCAAGCAGTAGCTGCACCCCCCCCCCCTCAGCGCCTTGAGACCCTCACGGGTGATTAGTGTGCTCTACAAAAGGATTGATTGATTGATATTGAGTGGCTGAAGGCCGTGATTGCTTCTATTGAGCTTTGTTTTGGTAGATGACAGTGCAAAATGGTCTCTGTTATTGAAGCTGCTGAAAATTGGGATTGACTACCAAAATACTATAGTACATTGTCAATATTGAGGCCAAGTGCTGCACAAGCATGATTTACCAAGGGCCCTAGGTGCTAGCAGGGTCATGAGCAGAAACAAGTCATAGGGTTTTGAGACACTTTTCAGGGTGCTACAAGTGCATCTAAGGAGTAAAAGTTCATTTGTTTGTTGTTCAAGTTTCACCTTCTTTACACAAGACTCTGTTGATACACAACTCACATTCTTGCTGCACTGCTGGAAGGGAGCTAGTTTGATAGGCGATTTTTCCCAAAATATTGTTGATCCTTTCTGTTAAAAACTTTCAGACCCACATGCAGATGACTGGGAAACAGAAAGTACCCATCAACATTCTTCATGTGCTCAGGCCATTTTTCTAAGTGGTAACTTTTAGTTTGTGCTGTTTGGCCTTAAGAATTCAATTGAGATTATCGCATTGGCATTTGTGAAGAATGTAATGTTCATAGATTAATAAGGATTTACAAAGACATCGTGGTTAATCTTTCATCTGTATTTAAGGGCTTTGTCTGTTTTTGCTGCTTGGGACTCTGGACTGTAAGATGAAGTAACCGGCGCTTCTTCCTTATATGTCAAGGGCATTCCCCTCTCTTCATAGTGGAACCCCCATCACAGTAAATTGACCACTGTGACCATTCAGTGGTTGGAATGGAGCAGATGAAACTTTGGATGTGCTTCTGCATTAGCCTCCAGATTCAGCCCTATATGAATGACACAAAACTGCCTAAGTCGCTCACATCCAATCCTTTCTCAAAAGCGCTGCGGTGGAAGACGAGCACAGGGAAACCTGCCCGTCTGGCTCCTCTCTATTGACACAGACATTCCAGTCATGTGATTTACATTAGTATCACTCCTGCTACTAACAAGCTGGCAGCAGCATCCTGGAGGCACACCATGATAGTATGCTTTCAGTATTATGATGCAGAATTAGGAAAGTAAACTGCTAAATATAAATTAGCAGATAATGTGGCATTTTTGCTAGATCCCAATATCTTTTGTTAAAAGTGTTTCTGTTAGTTGCTGCGTTTTAATTCCACTGACGTTATGAACTTTTCTTATCTTTAAATCTTTTTCTTAAAAATATTTAGCTTTAGATTATGTTAATTTTCACTTTTTGAGACTTGCCATTCCAGTCATATATAAAGCACTAAGTATTTCCATTTCTGCTTTTCACTTATCACTTTACTTGAAACCATTTTTATCTTAATCCAACTCCCTAACTACAAATATTTATCTATTTCACCTCTAACTCTTTTGTTTCCAATAGCATGCTTTGGATATCACTGATTACAAATATGTGCTTTTTCTTATTAATTGAAAATTGGTTGTGACTGTTTCACCCCGCTTTCGGTAAATTCTCAAGCAGTATGAGTGCACTGGCAGCTTGAGTCACAAAAAGAGAACTTATTCGCTCATTTATGATGACATGTCACACCAAGAGGGACGTTTTAAATATGAAATTAGACGCACCAATGGAAAGTGGTTCAGCAGGTCCTCTACCGTGACATCATCTTAATTCTCCGAAAAGGCTGGCTCGCTGAGATCTCTGTCATCTCGATGGTTTGCTGGGTTGATTTCTTCTGTACTGTTGCAGGGAAAGAACATAGGTTTTAGTGCCTGGGTCAAAGTTTGACTCAATATATGCTGTACTTTCTTTAATGAAAAGAAAAATATCTATTTGGTACAACACTTTGTTGGGTGCTTGAACAATAATAAGAAAGTACATATTTAATGTCATATTTACAGAATACTTGAAAAACACTGCTTTTCCATGAAGTATATGGTCAGGGCCTAACTGAGAACAACACCATGAGAAAATGAAATATTAATTGGGGGTGAATGCTAGCCCATCACAAATATTAAAAATAAAGTCACTCATTTGTTAGGTACAGGTAAAGGTTTCAGAAGTTTAAACCTGCACTCAATCCCTGGTAGCTATTGCATAGAGAAGTCAGGCTTAACTTTGAGAAAATGTGGAAACTAGTTAGAAATACCAAAGCAGTTAAAGAGTTGAAAACACATCACAATAAAGCTCTCACTCCAAATGATAAAATTATAGTAAAATGTAGTTAGTAAAATGACACCAAAACACCAAACTCCAATAAAGGGGATCAGACATATGAATTTGTAAAGAATTAAGGGAAAATAGCACCAAAAAGCACTAAGTGCTACTTGTGGCCAATGGTTGTGATGGAACGGAACCTAGGTGTGATTTTAGGCAGACCGCAATGGGGCCCTGGCCTTGTAAAAAACGTTGATTATCCCCGCAACTGGCTGGAAGTAGGGAATATTTTTAAGTCCCAATCTGAAAAGGGACTTTGTTGTTTTTCTGAGAAAAAAACCTCTTCTTTCTACACACAAGGTAAAACTGAAACTCAATCTGATGCCATGGAACTGCCAATCAGATACTTTTGCGGTCGGTACCCTTCAAGGTCTGAAGCAAAAAGTTCCCAAATTTCTTTAGATACCCAAACAACTGCAGCAGTATTCTTCCAAGGCCCCCAGGTCCTCATGGGGGGAGCACTTAGAGACTTTTACGATGCTAGGCTGTAGGCAACAGCAAAAACCAGGTCCCTTTGCTCCAGTCACCTGGGATTCTTTACAAGAATGTCCTCTTGCTTTTTTTATGTTCCTGGAGCTGCACAGGGGATCAGCCTTATGATCCTTGGAGATCTTTCTGACCTTGGATTTCAAGTGGAAAGGGATCAAACCTCCTCAGGTTCTTCTCACAGTTGCCATGTGCAGGAGGTTCAGTCCACTTGGTATCCTTTCACAAGTCCAGCAGTGTTCAGAGGTAGGATGGGTGAGGGTTCAGCTTTGTAGGGCTCACATGCCTATGGGTGGGGGAGATGCTCCAACACTCCTAGTTGTTCTCTAACCAATGGAGTAATGACTCCCAGGCATTGACCTACCCACTTTTGCTGTAGTTACTGTTTGCTTTGCTGCAAACATGCCCAAAATGCAATGTGTCAAAACGAATCCAAGAGGGTGAAGGTCTTCAGCCCCACTAAACCTGTAGTCCGAGGCTGGAGGTTTAAGTGGGAAGCATACTATGGTAATCCTAGTGTCCTCCTACATCTAACATTAAAATCCAGTTTGAAGCAGGCACTCTTCTCACAACAAGCCCAGAGACAGAAAATTCGTAGGACAAAAGCAGAGTTTCTCAGCAACCAGGCACAGAAACATAAGAATTGTCCTGGGATCCTGGTCTACTCCTTTCAAGTGTGGCTCACCAGACCTGTCAGGCAGAATTTGATACTGTGGTGTCAACAGAACACCAACTGACCCCACCCTACATATTCTACTAAGCTCAGAGGAGTAATCTCTGCCCATTCAGGTCAGCCTATTGGACCATTCAGGTCAGCCTATTCTCCAACCCCAGCGCCGGAAACAACGACATCACCCCCTCGCAAGACCTCTGCAACTCACTCGCCGCGTTCTTCCACCGCAAGATCACCGACATACATAACAGCTTCGACGCACAGACCACGCACCCTACCGCCGAACCAACGCCCGCCACCACCACCCTCTGCAACTGGACCCCGATCAACACCGAAGACACCACCCGCACGATGAACTCCATCCACTCCGGATCACCAACCGACCCCTGCCCACACCACGTCTTCAACAAAGCCGACGCCACCATCGCACCCCATCTCCGGGACATCATCAACTCCTCCTTCCACACCGCCACCTTCCCGGAGAGCTGGAAGCACGCCGAGCTTACCGCCCTCCTGAAGAAACCAACGGCGGACCCCACCGACCTCAAGAACTACCGTCCCATCTCGCTCCTTCCGTTTCCGGCCAAAGTCATCGAGAAGACCGTCAACAGACAGCTTGCCGCCTTCCTCGAGACGAATGGATCCTCGACCCCTCGCAGTCCGGGTTTCGGGCCAACCACAGCACCGAGACCGCCCTTATCGCAGCCACCGACGACATCAGAACCCTAACCGACAACGGGGAAACAGCAGCCCTCATCCTCTTGGACCTCTCCGCGGCGTTCGACACCGTCTGCCACCGCACCCTAGTGAAGCACCTCAGCAACATCGGAATCCGAGAGAAAGCACTGGAATGGATCATCTCGTTCCTCGCCGGAAGAACCCAGAGAGTCCGCCTCCCCCGTTCAGATCCGAGGCCACCGAAGTCATCTGCGGCGTTCCACAAGGATCTTCACTCAGTCCAACCCTCTTCAACGTCTACATGAGCCCCCTCGCAGCCATCGCACGCCAACACAACCTCAACATCATCTCCTACGCCGACGACACCCAGCTGATCCTCTCCCTCACCAACGACCCCACCACCGCCAGAGCCAACCTACACGACGGGATGAGAGACGTCGCCGACTGGATGAGGAACAGCCGCCTTAAACTGAACTCAGACAAGACGGAAGTCCTCATCCTGGGTTCATCACCCTCCGCCTGGGACGACTCTTGGTGGCCCCCGGCCCTGGGCACCGCGCCCAAGCCAACGGACCACGCACGCAACCTGGGCTTCATCCTGGACTCCTCCTGTCGATGACCAGACAAGTCAACGCCGTCTCATCTTCGTGCTTCAACACCCTGCGCATGCTCCGCAAGATCTTCAGATGGATCCCCACTGAAACCAGGAAGACCGTCACCCAGGCACTCGTCACCAGCCGACTGGACTATGGGAACACCCTCTACGCCGGAACCACAGCCAAACTTCAAAAAGACTCCAGCGCATCCAGAACGCCTCCGCACGACTCATCCTGGACATCCCCCGACACAGCCACATCACCGGACACCTGAAAGACCTGCACTGGCTCCCCGTCAGCAAGAGAATCACGTTCAGACTCCTCACCCACGCACACAAGGCCCTCCACGACCTGGGCCCCAAGTACCTCAACGACCGCATGACCTTCTACCCGCCCACCCGCCAGCTACGATCAACCAGCCACGCCCTCGCCACCGTACCACGCATCCGCAGAGCCACCGCCGGAGGAAGATCCTTCTCCTACCTGGCAGCCAAGACCTGGAACTCCCTCCCCACTCACCTTCGGCGAACCCAGGACCATCTCTCCTTCAGGAAGCAGCTCAAGACCTGGCTGTTCGAGCAGTAACTTACCCCCTCCCCCAGCGCCTTGAGACCCTCCCGGGTGAGTAGCGCGCTCTATAAATGCCGTGATTGATTGATTGATTGATTGATGCTCCTGTAAGGAAATTCAGACTTCTGTCACACCCCTTCCTGGGCTGAGCACAGGCTGGAAATTGACAGAGGCTCATGCTAATTACCCTTCTGGAACCCCATCAGACAAAGGGTAAATTTCTAAAAGTAACTTTTCCTTAATATTTAGTAGAAGTCAGACTTCGCCATTGAATTGTTTTTTAATAACTATTAAAATAGGGGTTTTATTATTTTTCTAGGTGGTCCCATTCTGAGATATAATATTAGTATTTAAATCTGTACTCTGGTTTTCTACATAGGACAGCTAAGCCTGCTACAATGAAAATAACGTTTAGGGCCATGTCACTGTAGGAACATGTTAACATTAATTTTCAACACTGCCTACTTTTATATACCATGCAATATTAAAAAGGGTGGTTTTTGCCTGATAAAAATAATTATTTTAACAGGTAACGAGGCAGGTTTAAATTGCAGAAGTCAAACTACAATGGTAGGCCTGAAGCCATATTGTCCTTGTTTCCTTGTTACAATAGTGTATGGCACAGTAAGTGCTAAATATCCAGAAGTGACATTTAACTATCCATGCCGTGGGTGCAGTTTATAAACCATATAATATGGCCCTATATGAGAGTTAAATACACCAACCAGGGAAGAGCCAATGCCTACAGTTTTAGGGTTCAGAGCACATACACTGGGCAAGGGACATCAGTGCCCCAGTGTGCAGAGTCCAAAAACTAGCAAACACAATTCAGAAAAAATGGGGGTGACCATGCAAAAATTGACATTTACTCAAAAACATGATAAATTGACCCTGAAGAACAGTGGCAGCCTGGACACAAAGAAATCAGCATTGAGCAGGAAATGCATACTCTAGGTATTGCTTAACCCCTTACCTGCTGAGGCTTTCTACCCCCACGTTGAACCTTTTTTATGGTTTGGATTGAGAGTGTAGCTTTCTCCAGAAAATCATGTGAGAATCACTAGTAGTAGGGCTGTGGATCCATCCACATGTTGAGAGCCTGGAGTATGTGATTTGATTGGGCAGGAGTTGTGTGCTTCCAAAAAAGTGCTTGCCCTCCACAGAGCTGTGATCATTTTGTTGATTTATACAGCTGCCTCAGCTTGAATTTATTTTCAGGGGCTCACACATGACACTGTTAAGCTATTAAAGTGTCTTAGATAACTAGTTAATTGATGGTGTTTTCTCTGGCAGCAGCACAGATGGGAGGAGGGCAGTCATTAACCTACATGGATTTTTAGAACTGGCTTGACAGTGC
The DNA here is from genome assembly GCA_963921515.1 of Calotriton arnoldi. Classification (NCBI taxonomy): domain Eukaryota; kingdom Metazoa; phylum Chordata; class Amphibia; order Caudata; family Salamandridae; genus Calotriton; species Calotriton arnoldi. Next base: position 1,012,627 of record CAWUFW010007054.1, on the reverse strand, counting down.
AACTGTCACCTGACCTTTTAGCTACACCAATATTATTCTACAGTTCTTTGCTTCCACACAAATACACATCCATTCCCATGCTATCTACTTGTAATGCTTTACATTACTATGCAATATTCCTTTAAAGCTAGACCTATTGGCATTCCCAATGCTTGTTTTGATATTTAGGGTACTACGAGCTTATGCCATCATAACTTGTTTCCACAAAAGGTATCCATGCCAAGTTCGCTTCATTTTTTCCCAATATCCTGGGGATTCCAAAAGTACCCAGGGTTTGAGGATTCCCTTGCAGGGTACAGAGAAAACTATATTTGTTTTTTTTGGGAACAATGGGGGAAAAGTGCTATACAAGAAAGTGTATATTTTTTTTCTAAAAACTGCATCAACGAAAGGTTTGCTGTGCTAGGCTCACTGTCTTCCCAGCTTTCAGTAACGAGCTGAGTTGTATAAAAAAACAACCTTTTTCCACAGTTTTTGAATTTGCTTGCGAGATAGTCAAGTTTTCCAAATTTTTGTGGTATCAAACTATTTGCAATTTGTGGTTAAAGTCAACACACTCAGTGAATCATTGATTAAATGTCCTACCCTTTCTCTTTAAAATTAACAAATCACTCAATGCTTCACGGTTTCTTCAGAGAGAATGTTTTTGGCCTACTCCAGCAACTTCTGCAGCGATGCCCTAGGTTAAGATGGTTTGAGGATTCCCCTGCAGGGTACCGAGAAAACTATATTTGTTTTTTTTTGGGAACAATGGGGGAAAAGTGCTATACAAGAAAGTGTATAATTTTTTCTAAAAACTGCATCAACGAAAGGCTTGCTGTGCTAGACTGGCTGTCTTCCCAGCTTTCAGGAACGAGCTGAGTTGTATCAAAAAACAACTTTTTCCCACAGTTTTTAAATTTGCTTGAGAGATAGTCAAGTTTTCCAAATTTTTGTGGTTTCAACCCATTTGCAGTTTGTGGTTAAAGGCAACACACTCAGTGAATCATTGATTAAATGCCCTACCCTTTCCCTTTAAAATTGACAAATCACTCAATGCTTCATGGTTTCTTCAGAGAGAATGATTTTGTCCTACTCCAGCAACTTCTGCAGCAATGCCCTAGGTTAAGAAAGACAGAAATGGGGGCTAACAAAAATGTCTGCCTTTTGTGGGAACGGGTAGTGCAGAATCATCATGTTCCATTAACTGAGGTAAATACAAAACCCATATTGCTGCAAATGTTTATGGCTTCTTTTTTAAAGTGAGGCCAGCTTTCCTATGTCATAGCCATAGTTCTTCTAACGCATAACTGTTCCTATTCATTTAAACTGCGTTAATTTAACTTGCTATACAAGCTTGCATTTTGTGAAATGTTCACATAATCCTGATTCTTGATACATTATTTTTTTTAATCAGTAGATAGCAGTAACATGTTATCACTTCTCACTTTTTCATACAATGTTGGGTTTCTTTCTACACCAGACATCATCTGTTTGTTGTTCACAGTGGAAGTCAAATCCAAAAACACTTCTATTCTCTACTTTGAAAGTGGTTCCCAGGTCACTTGTACAATATGGCTTTGTCACCCAAAAAGATATTAACAGCAGTATTTGTGTATTCAAAATTTCTTGCTTCTGCTAACCTCTTGACTGCTGAGCATTACGCCCCCCCCACCCGATGCTAAGCCATTTTTTATGTTTGGTGTAGCTGGTGCCTAAACCTTTATAACTTTTGTCCACAAAAGGTATGTACTCCAAATTAGCATCAATTTTTCCAACATCCTGGGGATTCTAAAAGTATCCAAGGTTTTTAGATTCTGCCAGAGGGAACCGCAAAAATAACCAAATTGTAGGTTACATTTTGTTTTTTATGGGAAAAATTGGGAAATGTGCTGTGCTAGAAAGCATGTGTGTTTCTAAAAATGGCATCAACAAAAGGCTTGCTGTGCTAGGATCACCATCTTCCTAGATTTTAAGCACAAGCAGAGTTGTATTAAAAAACACTTTTTACCACAGGGATCACATTATGTCATGAGGTAAGTGAATCTTTACACATTTGTTCATTATGTACTTACCATGCAGCAATTCATATGCTAGAATTAAGTGAATAAAAAATGGGTATGAAAGAAACCTAGGTATTTCTGAAATGTTCACAAGAGACTGAGTTTAAGGAACAGTGGTTATTTGTACCACCTTGAATTTAGTGTTATCCTTGCTATCATGTGAATCAGGGCACTTTGCAAAATATATTCTTTCTTGCACCTTCGCTTACATTTAGAAACAAAAAAGGCAGAGAAATCCATTTAGTAATATCAAATTTTCTACTATTCTGTTTTCCCACTCATCTCCTGATCAAAACAGCCATTTGAATGGCTGGGGCTAGCACCCCAAAACACAACCTGGAGACATCAGATTTCACCCAGCAAAATCAATGTTTTTTTTACAATGTGGGTTGCTTCAGAATTTGGGCCCAAGCTCAGCCATCACCCTGCAAAACTCGGACCTTTTTTCGAAACTAAAAAAAAAAAGTCCAATTTGGTGTGCCTTGTATGGCTCTGATGAAGGTTTCTTACACATAAGGCTCAGCAAACCTCAAACATTTGCTAAAAACACACATTTTCCTCACATTTCTGTGAAAGAATGTTGTGGAAGCCACAGTGATCTGCAAAATTCCTACCACCCAGCATTTTCATACTTATCTTGATAAAAAGGGTACCCCACTTGTGTAGCCATGCCCAGCATCCGCAACACAAAACCCCCAAAAGCACAACATGGAAACATAAAATTTAAGAGAAATATGACCCGGCTTGGTGATGAGCTTAGCTGCAAAATGGGGACGCAGCTGCCACCCAGGGAAACCCAACAAACGTGGATATTTCTATATACTAGACACCCCGGAGAGTCAAGAGTGGTTTGAATCGCACGCATCTCATGGCTTTTTTTTACCCATATAGCCTTGCAAATCTAAAACTTTGGATAAAAAGATGCATTTACCCCGCGTTTCTGTGAGAAAAAGTTCAGGAATCTACGGGGATCTACACATTTCCTATCACCCAATGTTCCCATGGATCAAACCAGAGACAATGAAGTCCTTGTGAAGAACTGAAAGAGTATGATCAGTCAGGGTTCCTAGTTTGATAATACTGTCTTTGGTGCCTCAGATACAATCATTATGCAGTTCAAGTATCTTGCATTTCAAACTTTCAAGAATATTACAATTTGCCTGACATCCATAGGATGTAGAGGTGCCTAACAGTCAAGGGTTGAATGGTGTTCGTAAGAGTCCCATCCTGGATTGCCTGAAGATAGGGCAACTCCTCTCAGCAGCCATTATGTGAACCTACTTAGAATTATATAAATGAAAAGTGTTAAGTGTCTCTTTAAGAGGGTCAGATTTAGGACAGCAAAATCCACAAAGGGCGATAAAAACTCCTTAGCAATCTTATAAGTCTTGATAGAAGGTACAGCTCAATAATGAACAGATTAGCTACACATGAAAAGTCCTGCTGGCTTCAGGAAAGAGAAAGGAGCTTGCAGAATCCAGAGGTAGAATCCAGTAAAAGACCAAACTGAGAGCAGCTAAAAACAGGAACAAAGATTAAAGCAAGGGAGGAAATGCATTGCAATGTTCCTTTCTCCAGAAGAGCCTCATTATATATGCTTCAGACAGGAAAGGTTTCTGCTTCACCTTGTATTGAGTAGATCAGTTAACATACGATCCAAAGCAGGGCAGATTAAAAGGCGTGCTCATGTCCCAATTTGAAATTCATGCATCTACTTCGTGAACAAAGAAGAAGTCCAAGTTTAACATCTTTGCCCCAGCACCAAACTCCACAAGTCTAGCCCCTGATATTCCTATTCTGCACATAAATAATTTGCGGAGCACCCCTGAAGTTGACTTCAAAAACAGAAATCCTCAGAACAGACCATATGATGTGGATCCTAAGAAACATGCTGAACACTGTGTTAGAAATCGGGTTGTTGGTTTACTGGGGTGAGAGCCCTGGTCAAGCAACAGCCAGAATCCTTTGCAGGGTGAACCACAAAAAGTTACAAAATTAACCTGTGCTTAACCCTGGGTAGCTTGGCACAAAAAGCAGTCAGGCTTAACTTTAGGCAATGTGTAAAGTATTTATGCAGCCCACAAACAGTAATAATGTAGAAACACAAAAGAAGAAATAGACCAAACAAAATTAGACAAATAGGTTACATTTAATTAATTATTTGACACCAAAACAACAAGAATCCAATCAGTAGAATTGGAGTTTTACATTTTTAAGTTTATAGTAAAAAATAGCACATGTAACACAAATTTACCTCGGCACTCTTCAAGTTTATAAAACACTACAGTTGAATAGTGTAACCCGTATGTTTAGATATCTATATAATAATTCACAGGCAAATAATCCAAAAAGTCTTTTTGAACAAAAACGAAATATTTTTAAAGTACTGGTATTTTTTATTACTAATTGTGGTGATCTCATATGTTATAATACAATAAAAATAATCAACAGTTACAAATATTGTTTTTTATTCGAAATTTCCCAGAGGTTATGTTCATATAGCCTTTACATAGTCCTTGATGGAAACAGCCGACACGTGTTTCGTTACGTTAGTAACTTCTTCAAGGCTGTAAATAATGTGAACAACAGTACAAAATGTTTATACAAAAAAACTAGTAAAATAGGCAATATTATTGAAACCATTGAAAAATGTCTTCTTTGTGATCCTACTACTTTAATAGGAACAAAAAAGATATAAAAGAACCAGTGCAATCCATCACCACGATAGAGTAAACATGTGAATCGGTCAGAAAGGCCAAGAAAGAAATCCCATGTGCAAAGAATAAGCCTTATCCCAAGTGGATGTAAGGTAAGTAAACCACAGTTTACGTGAAACAAATACACTATATGTGCAGACATAGAAAGAATACCTAATTAGAAAAGGGGACGCACAAGTAATTATATGATTAAGGTGAAAGACCTTATGATAAAGGATGCAAGACGTAATCGCTATGTATGATAGAAGACTAGATCTACCTTAAAAATTCCAAAAACGACAGTCCAAAAGGTAGATAATGCTCCCAGGGACACAAGGAGCACCAGTGCCTTGTATGTCAAATATTAAGGGACCTTGGGACAGAAGAACATATTAAAGAGACATAAGCATGATATAGATGTAATGTTTAGAGTTAAAGCAAGCTCTTAGTGGCCTTTATTTAATAAAAAATAAAAAAATAAAAAATACGCCATTTACATATGGTGGATGTCAAACACCAAAGAATAGATCGGTCTTTCAGAAAAGATTCACTTGCATAAGGTGTCCTCTTGTTATATTCTGTCTAAGGAGTCTGGTTTGGCAATATTCGCCTATAAAAGAAAATATGTGTAGCGCCCTTATAAAAACATGTACCCAAGAGGGTATGCAGCAAAAAGGATTTTTGAGTATCTCCTCCTACCCTCCTGGTACTCTTAGTGTCATCATACTACAAAAAGTCAAATAAGCGAATGTAGTCCATCAGTTAGTCTAACTGACAATAAATAAAAAATAAAACGTACAATTTTGTGTCACTCCTGCTTCATTTATTTGGCGTAGGTTAGTGGAGTATAAAAGATTCAAGTGAAGGTCCTAAATACCGAACAAGAAAGAAAAATGACCGGTGGACCAACACCAAACACTTACTTAAAATAACATATGTCTTTATTTCTATTTACCGAGTCCCTAACTTTGGTCCATGTTCTTATATAATATCTCTGTATCAATAGGTTCAATTTCCATATTGATATCAAAAATTTCCGGAAGCAATGATTAAACAAATTATTTTGCCCTGTTTGTGATAAAAATATGGGCAACCAAACATTAGTCTATTGGATTTGCATATGAATAGCAAATTGAGAGGGGAAACTAGTTAAGAGACAATCGCAACGTTTGTCTACTGTCAATCCATATTCCCTCCAATTGTACATAAGACGCAAATTGAAAGAGGGAGAAACATGTGGACATGAAAAAGTCACTCACAGCGTTTGTGTACTGTGAATCACTGTCCCATTCACTGCCAACCATTTCTCACCCACGTAATAGGGGTATTTTGAAAAGCAACAGAAACACTAAAAGGGCTACCTTATAACTAACACTTTTAGTAAGTTCAAAAATCAAAGGTCTTTCCAACACACTTCAGCCCCTTCATGCATAAAGTTTTGGACTTACTTGAAGGTTTTAGTAAGGCTTCGAGGGCTATGATAAGCCTCCCTAAAGTTAAAAATAAAAATAAGAGCATGTAAGAAACGACATAGGGACCAAGAGTAGGGCTGTCAGTTAACCGTTGCCCTATTCTATACCTCAGTTGCAGCAAATGTGGCAGCTTTCTTTTTGCTTACCTAATTTCGGCGTCGCCCGCCGTGTTCCAATCGCGGTGTCCCTCGACAAGTAAACGATTCTTTCTCTCCCGGCGGCACTATTTATATATTGGCCTGCCGTCCTATAGGTTAATCGTTGGGCAGATTTTTTGGTGCCAAATCAGAGCAAAAACGACAGCTCCTCCTTGAATACGGAAACGCACAAATGTTGTAAAGCCCTTAGCTAAAAAGTAGAAATAGGACTTAAAAAACACCCGCGCGCTAGGATGGCGGCCATTTTTGAAGAGGCTCAGTATATGCGAGTTCCATTGGTAGTAACCCATAACCAAAAAGCGATGGCTAAAGGATGGAAAAATAACACAAACAGCTTGGTAATTGGTTTAACCTATTAAAATTTAAAGGTCCCAAAGTTTAAGAAAAAGGCAGAAAGGAAAGTGTGTAAAGCCCCAACACCACCTACATCTTGCACAGTATGTTGTGGTACAGGGCAACACTATATTTAGTACAATGCTACAGTTCAAATTACTAGAGACCAGTCTAACAATGATTTGAATTCCATAAACATGACACAACAATATAGTCACCATGCTTAATAAAAGTCAGAAAACACTGAGTTCACAGAGGAACCACATGAATCCTAAGACGTATATTATCTGTTGTAATACAAGCAGTCTCCCTTGTTTGAATAGAGACATATCTGAATATGTGGCAAAATTAGATAAGCAAAAACAGATAATGTTATTACAATTTGTACAAATATTGGGTTCCACTAATTAGCGTGAAGGACTGGGTGATCCAAACTTTAAACAGATTAAGTAACATGTCTTAAAGGTCAAGTCTAGATGGTAACAGTTAGAGCATATTCAATCAGTGGCATAAAACCTTTGTTAAATTTCAATCTGTGAGAAATACATGTAATTCCCTATCGATGTTCAAGCCCAGTTCCACAGCCCGAAGACGAAGTATCCATTGCGATTCTACTTTTCCGAGTACCTTTGTCCTGTCCCCACCCCTAGGATTGTTCTGTATCTGAGCAATTCCATGGAAGCCAATACTTGCCAAATGTAAATTCGGATGGCATGTATTAAAATGAGCCGCAAGCGGATAACTCGTATCATTATTACGTATAGCCCTCATGTGTTCCTGGATTCTTTTCTTGAGTGGACGTATCGTGCTCCCAATGTAAATTAATCCACATTGACAACAGATACAATAAACTACATATTTAGAATTGCAGTTCATAAAGTGTCTGATCTGGTACACAGTGGTCGTGGTAGCCATGTAAGTCTCTGAGACTTAGGTGGGAGATAGCTAGAACACAATATGTCTCTAAGGGTCTTAACCCTTCTGTGGACTACTCTGGGTTTTTTTGTAATGTATTTCTCCAATGACCTATCCAGAGTAAGGAGATGCCAATGTTTTTGTATGATCTTATAAATGGCATGGCTATGTGTGTTGTATCCTGTTACAAAACTAAGTCTGTTTCTATGTTTGTTCTGGGCCTTCCTATTCTTGTTTCTTAGAAGCATGTGTCTATTTGTTTTCATGATTTGTTTTCTAGACTGATTGAGGACTGATGAAGTGTATCCTCTGTTCTTAAAACGTTCTTCTAGATTATCTAATTCCTGAAGAAAGATGCTGTCCTCGCTACAATTTCTCCTTATGCGAGTCATTTCGCCTAACGGAATTGCATTAAGTTGTGTGTTGGGGTGAGCACTGGAAGCATGCAATATTGAATTGCATGATGTTGGTTTTCTGTAGAGGCGAGACATTATCTTGTTATCTTTGATGTAGATCACCACATCCAGGAACTCTATTTCAGAGTCATTGTAATTAGAGGTGAATCTCAGATTAAAACTGTTGTCATTGAGATACTTCGTCAAAGATTCAAACTCCAATTTACTGCCTGCCCAGATGACAAAAATATCATCTATATAACGGCCCCAATAGACTATCTGACCAGTCAGTTGAGGGGGACCGTTGGCCCACAGATGTTTGGCTTCAAATCTGCCCATATACAAATTGGCGAACGATGGTGAAAATTTTGATCCCATCGCTAAGCCCATTGACTGTTTGAACCATGTGTCTTGATGTAAGAATACATTGTTCTCCAACACTAAACGTGTAAGATCTAAGACCATTTCTGTGTGTTCAAACAAAGTGGCATCCCTTGAGGATAATGAGTCACGCAAAGCCTGTAAACCTTGTTCAACTGGTATGCTCGTGTATAGAGAGCACACATCTAATGTGGCAAAAGCAAGTTCCCCAGTCCATTCTATGTCTTCTAGTTTGTTAAGAAGTTCCCCTGTATCCCTAAGATATGATGGTAAATTAAGTACCAGGGGCTGTAAGAAGGTGTCGATGTATTCCGACAAACGTTCTGTGTGTGACCCAATTCCAGAGACAATCGGTCTCCCGGGTGGGAAATTGCCTGTCTTGTGAATTTTAGGGAGCATATATATACAAGGTGCTTTAGGCAGTGGAGTAAAAAGATGCCTACATTCGATGTCAGAAATAAGGCCTCGTTCTTGCCAAAACCTAAGTCTTTCTTCAATATGACATGTAACCTCCTGTGCAGTGGTGTTCGGGCAGTGTAGGGGGTCATGCTGGGGGTGGTGTTTCAGGGTTTAGGGCAGTGCAGTGGTGTTCGGGCAGTGTAGGGGGTTGTGCTAGGGTATGTGTTTCAGGGTTTAGGGCAGTGCAGTGGTGTTCGGGCAGTGTAGGGGTCGTGCTGGGGGTAGTGTTTTAGGGTTTAGGGTAGTGCAGTGGTGCTTGTGTAGTGTAGGGGGTCGTGCTGGGGGTAGTGTTTTAGGGTTTAGGGTAGTGCAGTGGTGTTTGTGTAGTGTAGGGGGTCATGTTTTAGGGTAGTGCAGTGGTGTTTGGGTAGTGTAGGGGGTCGTGCTGGGGTAGTGTTTTAGGATTTAGGTTAGTGCAGTGGTGTTGGGGTAGTGTTTTAGGGCTTAGGGTAGTGCAGTGGTGTTTGTGTAGTGTAGGGGGTCATGCTGGGGGTAGTGTTTTAGGGTTTAGGATAGTGCAGTGGTGCTTGTGTAGTGTAGGGGGTCATGCTGGGGTAGTGTTTTAGGGTTTAGGGTAGTGCAGTGGTGTTTTTGTAGTGTAGGGGGTCATGTTTTAAGATGCAACGCTCCAATACCTGACCAGTCTGCACTACATAAAACTGCAAAAAACCTAAAAATAAAAAATGTTTTGCACACTTTTGTCATTGGGCTATATGTGGGCTATATCTGGGTAATATTTGTGCTACATTTGGGCTCTTTTTTCACTGGTGGCCATCTTGGAAGACTTCTTTGTTATGAAGTTTCCTAATTTCCTCATTTACTGCAGTCTCCTCAGTAGGAAATGCTTTCAGTTTTTACTTTGATTCCATCAAGAAGGCATTCAGATGTGTCACACATTTGCCATAAATTCAGAATGTTATTACTCTAGTTGTTCATTAGATCACTGTAGTAAAGCTACTGCTCACCAAGGAGTTAACTGGAAGTCTACTGCTGGTATTGAAAGTGATTGTTTCAGTCTGCATGTCAGAATTTTCTAATGAAATAGAAGAGGATTTGAGATCTCACTTAAAACATGCACTAAATTTTCTTTTTGCAGCACTAACCATAATTTCTATGGCAAAATGAACCCCCTCATTTTGTTCCTTTTTAAATTAAATGTTTTAAGTGTTACCAGTTTATTCCAATCAAGATGGCTTCAGGTGTGCCATACTTTTGTCATAAGTAAGGCTGTTAGCACTCTAGTTGTTCTTTAGAACACTCTGGGAAGCTGCAGTAGAACACAAAGGCATCAACTGACAGGCTGCTCCTGTTGAAATATAACAGGAAGATATTTGAGATCTCACTTAAAACATGTCCTAATTTTTCTTTCTACAGCACTAACCATAATTTCTATGGCAAAATGAACCCCTCATTTTGTTCCTTTTTAAATTAAATGTTTTAAGTGTTACCAGTTTATTCCAATCAAGATGGCTTCAGGTGTGCCATACTTTTGTCATAAGTAAGACTGTTAGCGCTCTAGTTGTTCTTTAGAACACTCTGGGAAGCTGCAGTAGAACACAAAGGCATCAACTGACAGGCTGCTCCTGTTGAAATATAACAGGAAGATATTTGAGATCACACTTGAAACATGTCCTAATTTTTCTTTCTACAGCACTAACCATAATTTCTATCACAAAATGAACCCCATCATTTTGTTCCTTTTTAAATTAAATGTTTTAAGTGTTACCAGTTTATTCCAATCAAGATGGCTTCAGGTGTGCCATACTTTTGTCATAAGTAAGACTGTTAGCGCTCTAGTTGTTCTTTAGAACACTCTGGGAAGCTGCAGTAGAACACAAAGGCATCAACTGACAGGCTGCTCCTGTTGAAATATAACAGGAAGATATTTGAGATCACACTTGAAACATGTCCTAATTTTTCTTTCTACAGCACTAACCATAATTTCTATCACAAAATGAACCCCATCATTTTGTTCCTTTTTAAATTAAATGTTTTAAGTGTTACCAGTTTATTCCAATCAAGATGGCTTCAGGTGTGCCATACTTTTGTCATAAGTAAGACTGTTAGCGCTCTAGTTGTTCTTTAGAACACTCTGGGAAGCTGCAGTAGAACACAAAGGCATCAACTGACAGGCTGCTCCTGTTGAAATATAACAGGAAGATATTTGAGATCACACTTGAAACATGTCCTAATTTTTCTTTCCAGAGCACTAACCATAATTTCTATGACAAGATGAACCCCATCATTTTGTTCCTTTTAAATTAAATGTTTTAAGTGTTACCAGTTTATTCCAATCAAGATGGCTTCAGGTGTGCCATACTTTTGTCATAAGTAATGCTGTTAGCACTCTAGTTGTTCTTTAGAACACTCTGGGAAGCTGCAGTAGAACACAAAGGAATCAACCGACAGTCTCTGCCCTTGTTGGATGTACATGTTTTACTGAGAATGTCAGACTTCATTCTCACATGACCGAGAAAGATAATGTGAATTTACAGAAAATATGCTCTCATTTTAGCTTCTGGGGCACCTTCCAAAACTGTATGGGACAAGCATGTGAAAATAGTTTTCTCTCAAACATGATTCATGATATCCCAGCAGAAGGTTTTTCACAGGGTAAAATCACCTTAGAACACACCACAATTCCTGAAATTAGTATGGTACCATCAACAAATGAATTCTAATGTAACTAAAGTCTGCATGTCAGCAGCTCCCCTTGTCCAAAAGCAATGCCGGCTCCCGCAGGAGGAGGGGAGTCAGCTGGGTCCGGGGGGCATTGGGGCTCCCCCGTGGTCCCCAACGTAGGGCCATGCGGCCCCCTTCCAAAAAAATAAAGTCTGGCCAGGCACCGTGGGATAGGGTCCCCGGGGCAAATAGTGGCCCAGCGAACGGAGGCCACGCGGCCCTCCTCCCCTATACATAATTTTTTTTTTTAAACGAGACCAGGCCCCGGGGGATGGGTTCCTCGGGGCCAAAAGTGGCTCAGGGAAGGGGGGCCTTGCGGCCCCCCTCCCGTATAAATATTAAAAATAAAAATAGAAAACGAGGCCATGCCCCGGGGGATGGGGTCCCTGGGGCCTGTTTGTTTTTAAAAAAAAAACAATTTTTGAAAGGCTCATGCCCTTGGGGATGGGGTCCCCAGGGCCCAAAAATTACTAAGAGAAGGGGGGCCACACAACCCCCATTCTAAAAAAATAAATAAAAGAGAAGCCGGCATCTCGCCGGAGGACCCACCCCCTCCCTGCACCACTCAGCAAACACACCTCCTGGTGCGTTCTGGGTTGGGGGATTAAGTCCCCTAGAATTTTAAGGGTCCTTAGGGGCCAACTAGCCCACCAGGTACCTCCTGTAAGCCCCACACAGTGGGATTGCTGAGAGGTGGTCTGAGGCCATGCCCCTTTTTACACCACTCTGCAAACGTGCCTCTTGGCGCACTGCTGGTGGGGCGATGAGGTCCTCTTGTGTCCTGAGGACCTCAGGACTGAAGTGGACTTCATCCTCCGAGCAGCAGTGCCCCAGAAGACGCATTTGCAGAGTGGTGTAAAAAGGGGGCATGGCCTTGGACCACTCTCAGCAATTCAGCTGTGTGGGGCTTACTAGAGATAACAGGAGGGCTAGTTGGCCACCAGGGACCCTCAGGAGGCAAGGGGACTTCATCCCCCATTCAAGAGCACACTGGGAGGCGCGTTTGCAGAGTGGTGGAGAAAGGGGGCGTGGCCTGTGTCCACGTCTCAGCTAGTCGGCCCCTAACGACCCCCGCAGCAAAGGGGACTTTAATCCCCATCCAAGAGCACACTAGGGAGCTCGTTTGCAGAGTGGTGAGCAAAGGGAGCGTGGCTAGCTTTGAGAACTTACCAATGCTGCTGTGTGGGACTTACTGGAGGTAATAGGGGGCCAACTACCCCTCCTGTTACCTCCAATAAGTCCCACACAGTGGTATTGCTAGGAGGTCTTCAGAGGCCACGCCCCACTTTCTCCACCACTCTGCAAATGCGCCTCCTGTCACACTACAGGTTGGGGGCTGAAGTCCACTTTACTCCTGAGGGACTTTGGGGGCCAAGAAGCCCTCCTGGTACCTCCTGTAAGTCCTACGCAGCGGAATTCCTGAGCGCCGGTTGGAGGTCCAGCCCCCTTTCAGCACCACTCTGCAAATGCAACTACTACATTATAGTTATAAATAAGCATTTAAAAAACCTTAGAAATTCACTGAAAAAAACATAGGTTTCAGAGACGTTATAGTTAATAATTAGTATTTAAAAAACCTTAGAAATTCACTGAAAAAAACATAGGTTTCATGGACGTTACAGTTAGTAATTAGCATTTAAAAAACCTTAGAAATTCACTGAAAAAACCATAGGTTTCAGGGACGTTATAATTAGTTGGACATTTCACTCGTACAAAACCAGAGAAATTCAGCCGTTATAGTTAGTTGAGCTAACTATAACTCACGCCCCACAATGCACTGCTGATGAAGTCACATATTACATCACTCATGACATGGTCAGTGACATCACTGATGACATCACTGATGACATCTCAAATGACATCACTGATTACATCGTACTATGACCTTATGTCATCATAACTTGTTTCCACAAAAGGTATCCATGCCAAGTTTGCTTCATTTTTCCCAGCATCCTAGGGATTCCAAAGATATCCAGGGTTTGAGGATTCCCCTGCAGGGTACCGAGAAAACTATATTTGTTATTTTGGGGAACAATGGGGGAAAAGTGCTATACACGAAAGTGTATATTTTTTTTCTAAAAACAGCATCAACAAATGATTTGCTTTCCTAGGCTCATTGTCTTACCAGCTTTCAGGAACGAGCTGAGTTGTATCAAAAAACAACTTTTTTCCACAGTTTTTTTAATTTGCTTGAGAGATAGTCAAGTTTACCTACTTTTTGAAGTTTCAACCTATTTGCAGTTTGTGGTTAAAGGCAAAACACTCAGTGAATTATTGATTAAATGCCCTACCCTTTCCCTTTAAAATTGACAAATCACTCAATGCTTCACGGTTTCTTCAGAGAGAATGTTTTTGGCCTACTCCAGCAACTTCTGCAGCGATGCCCTAGGTTAAGAAAGACAGAAATGGGGGCTAACAAAATTGTCTGCCTTTTGTGGGAACGAGTAGTGCAGAATCATCATGTTCCATCAACTGAGGTAAATACAAAACCCATATTGCTGCAAATTGTTATGGCTTCTTTTTTAAAGTGAGGCCAGCTTTTCTGTGTCATAGCCATAGTTCTTCTAACTCATAACTGTTCCTGTTCATTTAAACTGCCTAATTAAACTTGCTATACAAGCTTGCATTTTGTGAAATGTTCCATAATTCTGATTCTTGATACATTATATTTTTTATCAGTACATAGCAGTAACATGTTATCGTGTGTCACTTTTTCATACAATGCTGGGTTTCTTGCTACACTAGATATCATCTGTTTGTTGTTCACAGAGGAAGTCAAATCCACAAACACTTCTATTCTCTACTTTGAAAGTGTTTCCCAGGTACACTTGTACAATATGGCTTTGTCACCCAAAAAAAGGATATTAACAGCAGTATTTGTGTATTCAGAATTTCTTGCCTCTGCTAACCTCATGACTGCTGGGCATTACGCCCCCCCCTCACCCGATGCTAAGCCATTTTTTTATGTTTGGTGTAGCTGGTGCCTAAACCTTTATAACTTTTGTCCACAAAAGGAATGTACTCCAAATTAGCATCATTTTTTCCAACATCCTGGGGATTCTAAAAATATCTGAGGGTTTTAGATTCTGCCAGAGGGAAGCGCGAAAATAACCAAATTGTAGGTACATTTTCTTTTTTATGGGAAAAATTGAGAAATGTGCTGTGCTAGAAAGCATGTGTGTTTCTAAAAATAGCATCAACAAAAGGCTTGCTGTGCTAGGATAACCATCTTCCTAGATTTTAAGCACAAGCAGAGTTGTATTAAAAAATACTTTTTACCACAGGGTTTGCATTATTTCAAGAGGTAAGTGAATTTTTACACATTTTTTCATTGTGTACTGATCATGCACCAATACATATGCTACAATTAATTGAATAAAAAAAGGGTATGAAAGAAACCTATGTATTTCTGAAATGTGCACAAGAGACTGAGTTTAAGGAACAATGGTTATTTGTACCCCTTTGAATTTAGTGTTATCCCCGCTATCATGTGAATCAGGGCACTTTGCAAAATGTGTTCTTTCTTGCACCTTCGCTTACATTTAGAAACAAAAAAGGCAGAGAAATCGATTTAGTAATAACACATTTTCTACTATTCTGTATTCCCACTCATCTCCTGATCAAAACAGCCACTTAAATGGCAGGGCCTTTCACCCCAAAACACAACCTGGAGACATCAGATTTCACCTAGCAAAATCAATGTTTTTTTTACAATGTGGGTTGCCTCAGAATTTAGGCCAAAGCTCAGCTGGCACCCTACAAAACTCAGACTTTTTTTGGAAACTAAAAATCAAAAGTCGAATTTGGTGTACCTTCAATGGCTCTGATGAAGGATTTTTACACATAAGGCCCAGCAAACCTCACTTGTATTGATAAAAACGGTATCCAACTTGTGTAGCCATGCCCAGGGCCCGCAACACAAAATGCCCAAAAGCACAACATGGAAACATAAAATTTAAGAGAAATATGACCCTGTTTGGTGATGAGCTTAGCTGCAAAATGGGAATGCAGCAGCCACCCAGGGAAACATAACAAACGCAGATATTTCTATATATTAGACACACTGGAGAGTCAAGAGTGGTTTGACTCGCACGCATCTCATGGCATTTTTTTACCCATACAGCCTTGCAAATCTAAAACTTTGGATAAAAAGATGCATTTACCTCGCATTTCTGTGAGAAAAAGTTCAGGGAGCTACACATTTCCTATCACCCAATGTTGCCATGGATCAAACCAGAGACAATGAAGTCCTTGTGAAGAACTGAAAGAGTATAATCAGTCAGGGTTTCTAGTTTGATAATACTGTCTTTGGTACCTCAGATATAGGCATTATGCAGTTCATGTATCTTGCATTTCAAAATTTCAAGAATATTACAATTTGCCTGACATCTATAGGATGTACAGATGAATAACATTCAAGGGTTGAATACTGGTCTGAAGAGTCCCATCCTGGATTGCCTGAAGATAGGGCAACTCCTCTCAGTGTCCATTATGTGAACCTATATAGAATTATATAAATGAAAAGTGTTAAGTGCCTCTTTCAGAGGGTCAGAGTTAGGACAGCAAAATCCACAAAGGGCGATAAAACCACCTTAGCAATCATATAAGTCTTGATTTAAGGTACAGCTCAATAGTGAAAAGATTAGCTACCCATCAAAAGTGCTGCTGGCTTCAGGAAAGAGAAAGGAGCTTGCAGATTCCAGAGGTAGAATCCAGTAAAAGACCAAACTGAGAGCAGCTAAAATCAGGAAAAAAGATTAAAGCAAGAGAGGAAATGCATTGCAATGCACCTTTCTCCAGAAGAGCCTCATTATATATGCTTCAGACAGGAAAGGTTTCTGCTTCACCTTGTATTGAGAAGATCAGTTAACATACGATCCAAAGCAGGGCAGATTAAAAGGCGTGCTCGTGTCCCAATCTGAAATTCATGCATCTACTTCGTAAACAACGAAGAAGTCCAAGTTTAACATCTTTGCCCCAGCACGAAACTCCACAAGTCTTGCCCCTGCTATTCCTATTTTGCACATAAATAACTTGCGGAGCTCCCCTGAGGTTGACTGCTAGAACAGAAAACCTCAGACCAGACCATACGATGTGGATCCTAAGAAACATGCTGAACACTGCGTTAGAAATTGGGTTGCTGGTTTACTGGGGTGTGAGCCCTGGTCAACTAACAGCCAGAATCCTTTTCAGGGTGAACCACAAACAGTCACTAAATTATCCTATGCTTAACCCTGGGTAGCATGGCACAAAAAGCAGTCAGGCTTAACTTTAGGCAATGTGTAAACTATTTATGCAGCCCACAAACAGTGATAATGTAGAAACACAACACAAGAAATAGCCCAAACAAATTTAGACAAATAGGGTACATTTTAATTAATTAATTGACACCAAAACAACAAAAATCCAATCAGTAGAATTGGAGTTATACATTTTTAAAGTTTATAGTAAAAATTAGCTCTTAAAATATCAAAGCACAAACCGCAGACATCTAGTGATGAGAGAACAGGTAAAAGTCAAAAAATATGTCTGGCCACGTTAGAGCGCAGTTTGGATACAAGAAGTGGATTGGGCCTGGTCAGCGCTTACCTTCAGACTTAAAAAAATTGCTGTGAAAAATTATCTTAGCAGGTAAAATTCAGCAGGGGAAGGCTGCAGGAGGTATCCGATGACAGAGCGTTGTCGCCGGATAGCCTTGGGTCGAAGCTGCGGTGAAGGTTTCTACGTTCGGACTTAGTCATCGAAATGAAAGTAAAAAATCTCGACTGGGACAAGGCAGAGGGCTGTAGCTGAAGATAGTTCCATTAGGTCGTATACCCCTTTGGCAAAGGACAGTTGAAATGGATTTGCTGCTGTGGAGAAGAACGTAGCGGGAGAAGCCACAAAGCCAATGTGACTGGCGTTGCACCTCTGGCAAATAGGTGAGCAGGTTGGTCCTGGTATCCTCCTGGTTCTCACTTCTCTGAGCAGTTTTTCACCAAAAATGTCCGCACTTTGGATTTTGGCTATCTGAGCACCTTTAACACCACTTCCAAGGGTCCAGGACTGGAGAAGCACAACTTGAAGAGTCAGGACTCACTCAGGCTGGTTTCAGGTGCGTGTTCAAGATGGAGGAAGCCTTTTGTGTCTCTGTAGCCCTGTACAGGAGGCCAGCAAACTAGCCCCTATGAGTCACACTGGAGGTCCTTGGACAGTTGAAGATCAAGTCCTTGTCCACAAGCAGAAGGTAGCAGAGCAGCAGGACAAATAGGGAACCAATCCAGCAAGTCAGTAGTCTTGTAAAACAGCAGTCCAGCCGAGTGGCTGTCCTTCCAGCAGCACAGCAATCCTCCTTTCTGGCAGAGTATCCACAGGTCCAGAAAAATACTGAAGAGTTGGCATCTGAGGTCCTACTTTCATACCCTGGTGCCCTGGTTCTGGTAGGTGGGAGAAGCTTCTAAACAGTGGCTTTAAAGTGCATGAAATTTCCTGACTCTCCTGTCCTGGTTCCAGTTGTTAGCCCTTTGTTTGAAGGCAGAGCACAGGCTAATAGTTTTAGGTGGGGCTGTGCTCTGCTTGCCCCCCATCCTTCCAGCAGATGGCCCATTGAGGCCCACCTAATCCCTCAACTTTGTGACTGTCTGGGAATAATTCATAAAGTCTAACTGTCAGTTACACCTAGTCATGTGATCCAGGGTAGGCTTCAATTGCAAAAGGGCTAAGGGCACAAATAGGGCAACTTTCTAAAAGTGGCATTTTTAAAATTGTGATCAAACATCCGAATTTAACATTAAAAAGGGATCTTCACTTTAGTTCTAAAGACATCAACCATGACATAGCTACCAGCTCCCAATTGAAAATTCTAGCTTATTAAATGTAATACTATAGGAGGGGTAAGCCTCACAGTAGAGAAAAAAGATTTTAGGAGTTTTTCACCAATAGGACATGTAAAACTTAAAAGTACATGTCCAACATTTTAATCACACAGCACCCTGCCCAAAGGGCTGCCTGAGGCCTGCCTTAGGGATGTCTTTTATGCAATAAAAGGGGAGTTTTAGGCTTGGCAAGGAGGTTTATATGCCAACTGGAAATGGTAGTTTAAAACTTTATTCAGGCTTCGGTGTCAGACCTGGGACATGTTTTAGAGTGCTACTTAAGTGGGTGGCACGATCGGTGCTGCAGGCCCACCAGTAGCAGTTAATTTACAGGCCCTGCATATATGGTACCCCACTCTACAAGAGGCTTACAAGTACACTAAATATGCCAATTGGGTATAAGCCAATGTAATAATATTTTAAGGGAAGGGGCACAAGCACTTTAGCACTGGTTTGCAGTGGTACAGTGCACAAAGTCCTCAGGCCAACAAAAATAAATGGAGCAAAAAATGGAGGCAAAAGGATTGGGGGAAGACCATCTTTAAGTTGACAGGTTTAACACACAGCATCTCAGAACACACTGCTTGCACACATCAGCTGCTTTCCTTCCTCTTTGGCTAGTGTATGGCTTCCTGTGCCCACTTGACTCTCCATTTAGCACAAATGTAAAACTACTGCTTTTATTCGGTCCAGATTTGACAAGAACTACTCGTTTCACCTAGGCCTGTGTAGTGTCTTCTCTGACATCTATAACAAATCCAAAATGAGGTTGCCTGGGTACTGGTGTGGGGCTGTAAATATGAATGCATTTCTCATCACAGCAGTCGATTGAATCTACATTCAGAAGCAAATTATCTTCAAAACAATGTGCAAAGCGCTTAAAACTATCGTTTTGTAAAACGGGGATAATTACATTACAATTAAGAGTAAGCAGTATTACATATAATTCAAACATGAGTTTTCTTTTTGTGTTGAAGAACAGTGGTAAAAAGGTATTTGTAAGCTATTGATAAACAGATGAATAATACTATAAGAATAAATAAGAACATTAAATGAATAAAGTTTGCAATGATTAACTGCACATAAGTGTGTAAGATATAAACAGACAGATTTGAACATATAAAGTCATTACATAAGTAACCATATAATTAAACATGTAAATAAGAAAATAAGAAACGTATATATTATGTAACATTAGTAAGATAAGTATGCTTATGAATGAAGAACATTAAATTATATTCTATCATCTTATTATTCTTAAAGAAATATATTATCATAAGAGGCTAATCACAATACAGAATTTACTAAATAGAATAGATATGAAGTAGAATATAAAGAAATGTGAGTAAGGGTAAGAGGAAAAGAGGAAAATATAAAAGAATAAAGTGAAACGATAGAGCCAGGGTATGAATATGGGGGAGAGAAAGACAAAGTAGAGAAAAAGATAATAGTTGAAAGGACATAAAGTGAAAGGAAAAGGCATATTAATAATAACATGGAATATATAACAGTTAAGAGATGTTATAACAAAGACTCAATCGTCCTATTTAGATGTAGCAGTAGTGACGGGTGATGTAGTAACATCATCGCTATTTGTTTGGAGGAAGGGTGTCCAGATCTGAAGAAATATGTCAGTTTGATCCTGGAGATTATAGATCACTCGCTCATGTGACGCTGTTTGTATCATGGCTACCAACAATCCTTTGTGTGAAGGTGGAGATGATGATTTCCAATGTCGTAGTATGCATATTTTAGCTGTAGCTAATGCGGTGTGGAAAAGACGGTGTTGGGGTTTAGAGAGTTTTGGGTAATTTTGTAAATCATGTAAAAGAACATTGGCAGGTGTGAGTGGAAGACATAGTGGCATTGTGGAATGTAAAGTCTTGCCTACGGAATTCCAGAAAGATTGTATGCTTGGACAATGACAGATAATATGAGTGGTATCACACCCAGAGTTGGAGCAACTCCAACAATTGAAATGTGGAAGTAGACCAGCTTTGTGCAGTTTGACTGGTGACCAGTGCCAGTCATGGAGGATTTTAAATAAACAAAATGTAAGTCTTGCTTCGCGAGTACCTTTATTTAAATTCTCTAACATCTGTTCCTATTCATTATCTGCATATGTTTTTGATAAGCGGGTTTGCCATGTAAGGTGAAGTTTTTGAGGGATGGGTTGTGAAAAAAGGTGAAACGTAAAAGTTTTATAAAGACCCAAAGTTACTCCTTTATGTTTTCCCCATGTATTTAAATATGATAAGATTGGTGAATTTTGGAGAATCCAAGGTGCTTGCCCCAGATGTTTCTTCAAGCATTGTTGTAATTGGATGTATTTTAAAGATTGTTGTATGGGAAGATTAAATTCCTCTCTAAGTTGTGAGAATGATTTAAAATCACCATTATGAAGAAGTTGATCTGGGAAATGAATGCCTGCTGTTTTCCTTAAAGGCCAAGATAAGATTTGACCGTTAATGCGTATGCCCGTATTATTCCATAGGGGAGCTTTGCTGTGAATTCGTGGGTTTGAATCTAATAAACGATGTGCTCTCTGCCAAGATTTGTGCAAAGCTGATAAAATCGGGTTTTTAGGATCAAGACGGCTAGTTCCATTTCCATATAAAAGGGAGAGATCTGGATCCGTGGATAAAAGATGTCTTTCTATTTGTACCCATTTTGGGACATCTTTAATCCCTGGTAACAAATACGATATTTGAGACAAGTGTAACGCTAGGGCATAGTGTTCAATCGATGGGAGTCCCATTCCTCCATATAATTGGTGAGCTTTTAGTTTTGTCACGGCCAAGCGAGGTTTAGTCGAGCCCCATATGAAGGCTTTTATCTTGGAATCTATTAATCTAAGTGTGGATAAAGGGATCTGGAGAGGAAGCATACCCAATGTGTATATGAAACGTGGAAGAGTAACCATTTTAATAGCTTGGACCATACCCCAGAGAGAGAGCACTAAAGTCTTCCATTTTTCAAAATCTCACTGCATTTGAGAGATCAGAGGATTTAAATTGTCTATAACCATGCCTTCCAAGCCTTTGTTGACTAGAATTCCTAAGTATTTAAGATGTGAAGATTTCCAATGAAAAGGAAAACCGTGTATAGCTGCTTTTGAAGTTCCATCAGAAATAGGCAATGCCTCACTTTTGTCCCAGTTGATTTTATAACCTGAAAAGGAAGAGAAGTCATTTATAATTTGAAGAAGAGATGGTATGGAGCAAGAGAGATTTGTAAGGGTGAGTAGAATGTTGTCTGCATATAAGTAAATTGTAGAATTTCCTATTGGAAGGTGTATACCTGAAATTTCCTCTGATTGACGTATTGTGGCAGCTAGGGGTTCCATAGCTAATATGAAAAGAAGTGGGGATAAAGGGCATCCTTGACGTATTCCTCTCCAGATCGGGAATGTTTCAGATAAAAAAAACACTGCAATTTACCTGAGCAGATGGGTTATCATATAATAAGCGCACTTTAGTTATAAATTGATCCCCCAAGCTAAATCGTTCCATCACCTTGAAAAGGTATTCCCATTCAATGCGATCAAACACCTTTTCTGCATCAAGTGAGAGGGCTAATGCATCATCGGGAAGGTGTTTAGCAGACCACAAGGTATGGGCCAATGTACAAAGATGGTTTCAAGAAGATCGTCCTGGAACAAATCCCACTTGAGTTTGGTGTATCAGGGAAAGTAAAACTTTACAAAGACGGGACGCTAGGATACTGGCCGGTATTTTAATATCACAATTTAATAATGAAATGGGACGATAGCTACTACATAACAATGGGTCCTTACCCGGTTTAGGTAGCACAGCAATTAGTGCCTTGTTAGAAAGAGGCCCCAATGAGGATATGTTATCCGCTTCTTGAAATGCGGCATGCAATGTATCAATAATATTGTGTCCTGCCCATCGATAGAATTCAGCAGGAAATCCATCTTCCTCCGGAGGCCTTGTGATAAGGTAAGTTGGCAATTGCACAGGAGATCTCCTCTTTACTAATTTCACCTTCAAGAAGAGTTCTTCCATCATCAGAGAGACAGGGAAGTTCCACTTTTGCAAGAAAAGCAGACATCTTATCCAAATCAATGTGATCACCTGGGGTGTATAGAGATTGATAGAAAGAGGCAAATTCATTTACAATATCTGGGGGTCTGGTAAGTATATTGTCTTGTGCTGTTCGAATAGCTGGAATGGCCATAGCTGCTTCTCTTTGGTGCAATTGTGCAGCCAATAGTCTCCCAGCTTTTTCCCCTTGTTCGTAGTGTCTCCCCTTCATTCTCTGCAGAGCGTATTCGGCTTTGGATGTAAAGAGGCCCTGGACTGGACCACCTCCTTCCTCTCCGGCAGAACACAGAGCGTCCACCTCCCCCCCTTCCGCTCCGAGGCCACCGAGATCATCTGCGGCGTACCCCAGGGCTCATCCCTCAGCCCAACACTGTTCAACATCTACATGGCACCACTCGCCCACGTCGCCCGACTGCACGACCTCAACATCATCTCTTACGCCGATGACACCCAGCTGATTCTCTCCCTCACCAAAGACCGCCAAAACAAACCTCCATGAAGGAATGAAGGCCGTCGCCGAATGGATGAGGAACAGCCGACTGAAGCTGAACTCTGACAAGACGGAGGTCCTCATCCTCGGATCCACCCCCTCGGCCTGGGATGACTCCTGGTGGCCGACCACACTGGGAGCAGCCCCAATACCCACCACCACGCACGCAACCTAGGAGTCATCCTCAACTCCACCCTCTCCATGACTAAGCAGGTCAATGCCGTCTCTTCCGCCTGCTTCAACACCCTCTGCATGCTCCGCAAGATCTACAAGTGTATCCCCACCGAAACGAGAAGAACGGTCACCCAGGCCCTCGTCAGCAGCAGGCTGGAATACGGAAACGCCCTCTACGCTGGAGCCTCTGCCAAACTCCTGAAACGGCTGCAACACATCCAGAACGCCTCTGCACGCCTGATCCTCGAAATCCCTCGCCGCAGCCACATCACCCCTCACCTGAGAAACCTGCACTGGCTCCCCGTCAACAAGAGGATAACCTTCAAGCTCCTCACCCACGCACACAAGGCACTGCACAACACCGGACCTGCGTACCTCAACAGACGACTCAGACTCTACACCCCCGTCCGCCAGCTTCGCTCCGCCGACCTCACCCTCGCCACAATACCCCGCATCCAAAGAGCGACCTCCGGTGGCAGATCCTTCACCCATCTCGCCGCGAAGACCTGGAACACCCTCCCCATCCGCCTACGGCAGACCCAAGACCTGCTGACCTTCAGAAGACTCCTGAAGACCTGGCTCTTCGAGCAGTAGCAGCACCCTCCCCCCTCAGCACCTTGAGACCCTCACGGGCATGTGAGTGCGCTCTACAAATGCTATGATTGATTGATTGATTTAATGCCATGCGAGCTTGTTCTAGGCACTTACGATGTTGCAAGGTCGGGTTTAATGTATAGAGGCGAGTATAATTCTGAATGTCCAGCTCTAGATCTTTTTTTCGTGTAGCATTCTGCTTATTAATAAGTGCTGCATCTCGCATTAACTGACCCCTGATAGTGGCTTTAGCTGCAGCCCAAATAATCCTGCCAGATGACACAGAACCCTGATTAGTGGAGAGATACTCCTGAAGGTGCGATTGCAACTGGGATTTACCTTTGGGAGTCTTATGGCGTTGAATATTCATGCGCCAGGGTTTACGTCCTGGCCTAGAAAGTCCTAATTCCAAAGACAAAAGGACCGGAGAATGATCAGATAAAGCTGATTCCAAGATGCTGGATTCTCTAACTAATTGAACCACCTTCTGTGATGTAAAAAAATAGTCCAAGCGAGAGAATGTACCGTGAGTGGGAGAAAAGAATGTGTATTCCGCGTCTGTTGGATGGCTAAGACGCCAGTGATCAACTAACCCGTTATCCAACATTACGTCTTCCAACAAAGCTCTATCTGCGGCATTACCTTTATCTAATGGACCCGTTCTATCCAAGATTGGGTCTCGTGCCAGATTCCAATCTCCTCCGATAAGGTACTGTGATGCATCTATCTCCGTTAATAAATGATTTAGTTGAAGAAAGAATGATTTTTTTGTTCCTGTCGGAGCATAGACTGACCCCACACAAATGTAAGTATCCCCTATACGCAGTTTGGCAAACGCATAACGTCCATCTGAATCCACCCAAGTCTTGGACATTTGGACTGGGAGCGATTTTCTGATAAGAATTGCAACTTCACATTCGCAAGTAGGACATGTGTCTGTGAATTCACCCTTGCGAATACTACTATGAACCACTTTCCCAACCCAATCTCTACATAGTTTATCAGACTCCAATGCATTTAAATGAGTTTCCTGGGGCAATGGCACGTCTACGTGTTTTGATTGTAGATAGGAGAAGTACTTTTTCCTCTTAATGTAATGGGTGAGACCATGAACATTCCATGTTAATGTATGTAGAGGTTGGGAGCTTGTCATGTTTAAAAAGTGACAATGGGAAAATAATACGATACTGAGTGACTTAATAATAATAATAATCTTTATTCGGCATTTAAAATAATACCATAAAAGATACATAATTTTTTAAAATACAATATCAGATAACAAACAATCTCTATAGAGATTACCACATACCAGACAAAAACCAGGTATATATACTTTCATTATCCCTCCTATGTCACCTATAATCATATTGCATCCAACCCATTATGATACTAATTAAAAATTATTATTTAAGGTATTACGCTAAAACTTAAACAGCAGCAAGTCATAGTGCAAAGTCGCAAAAAGAAATTTCTCTGGGATTGACTTATTTGGGATTAAAGGAATAGAAAATTGAAAGGGACAAAAGAAAGGGATAAAAGAGAAGAACCCTGGCTCACTACAAAAGCATCATAGATTTGTTAGATAATTAAAAACAAAAATGTTATAGTAGACAAGTTAGATTAATAATAAATTGGAAGTAATGGAATAATTATTTGAAAAGAAAGGAATTCAGATGAAGTAGGGGAGGAGATGAGGATATAAGAGAGAATTAAGATGAAACCTGCAAATTAGTTATGTAGCAATACTAGAGGTCTTAAACTGTTGACCGCGGGTCTGGGCTCACTGGAGCACCACCGCAAGGACGAACCCCATCAGAAATGACAAAATAGGGTGTAAAACGAATAATGCTAAATATGTGTATCCCATAATATTATATTGGTGGTGTATGCTGATGGTAAATAGAAATATAATATGGCGTGCAACAAATTAAAATGAGAACCTATAATAACATATTATTCATTCTTAGGAATATAAGATAGCATAATATATGTATGACAAAAGATAACAATAGAAGAATAAATACATAGTGAATCAACCTTAAGCAATATATATATTGTGTTTATAAATAAATATGTATACATATATAGGAAATATATTGAGAATAATAAGTAGGATAGTATAAGTAAATGTAGTATATTGTAACCTAGAATAATAAAATAGAGCATAACATATTAAGAATATCGGATGAAAATCATAGAAGGATAAATATAAAACATTATAAATAGAAACTAAAATAATATAATACTATAGCACACTTTAGCCTGAAATAATACAATATGGTATAATATAAGAAAAATATTCAACTGAGCAAATATTGAGAATAGCAAACGAAAGTCAAGAGGAGGCAAAACATTAATACAAGATAGAGTAATACAATCTGCTACGATATACTGATCAAAACTTGAACATCATTTCGTGTGAGAGTATGCAATTTGGTCATAATACTCATACTATTGAGAAAGGATCAGAAACCAGATCGAGACCTTGTTGTAGCTGTAGTTGTAAGTATTGACAGCTAATTGAGTGACAATATTTTCAGTCCGCATCCGAGGTGGATTTAAGAGGGGACCTAGATTTGTCTCTATGTGATTCTTGCGTAAAAGTAGAAACAGATTGGAGAACTGAGTTTTTGTCTTATTGAGAACAATTAGGTCTTTCTAAGTCTCTGCCACAATGTCGTGAATTGCTAGGATTTCGTCTTCTGTTATCCGATACCTGTTGAAATAAGTGAGAGGTTGATTGGATCTGGTCTTGTGTCGGAGACTGTACCTCCATGTCTTGAAGTTTCATACATCTAGGAATTTCTGTAGGTCTTCTGGGTCGTAAAAATCTTTAGAGTCTCCGTTCCTGGTGATGCGAAAACGTGCAGGCTCAAATAGACCATATTTAATATCTAGCTGTCGGAGTTGAGGTCGCATGGAAAGAAATGCTTTTTGTCGTTCATTTGTTTCCTTAGAAAAATTAGCTGCCATGTGAATGAGGTGACCAACATACGAAAAAGAGCTTGTGAACGAGCTGCAGCCAATAATTGTCTTGTTTGTTCATGTCGGAGGAAACAGGCAATGAGCGGTCTCGGACGTGTTGCGGGTTCTTTACGCGGAGGGCCTATTCGATGAGCTCGCTGTATTTCTAAGGGTGGATTAAAAGAAGTGCCGGTCAGCTTTGGAAGAATATCACAAAGAAAAGCTCTAGTATTTTGGCCTTCGATATGCTCCGGAAACCCCAAAAAACGGATATTGTCTCTTCTGCTGCAATCTTCTAAATCAACTATTTTGCTACGAAGAAATAGGAGATCTCGGTCTCTATTTTGTAATGAGTCAAGACAATTCTCCATCACCATCATTCGAGAGTCAAGTCCTTCAACTTTAGCGTGAAAGCCTGCAATGTCTGCTCTAATTGACTTGGTCTCTGCAGCCAAAGATATAATAGTGGCATCCATGCCTTCCAATCGACGACTGACCCCTGAAATTTCATGCAATATGCGTTCCATTGTCTCTGTTGGTATGTGTTCAGCAGCAGGAGGTGAAACCTGTGGTGAGCTAGGTACAGAAGAAGTACTTCCTTTCACAGGCATAGTATTGGATTGTTTGAGGACTTCCGCAAAGAGAGGTTGTTTAGGGGGTTTGTTCCCGTGCTTGTTAGTAGACATCCGACTTGTATTGTAATCAACACTCTGAGGTAATGCAAATGTGACCTTTTGTGCTTTAATGTGGCTGTAAACAGTCTTAGTGGTTACTCTGATGTGGTAAAATAAATGTACAAATCGAGAAAGGTTTTATTGAAGAGATTTGGTATTAATTTTCTCGCTGAATTAGTTTAAAGCTACTTAGTTTAGATTTGCATAAATGTTGGCGCAGAACACTGCAAAAATTGATATTAGTAAACAAATGTAAGAGAGAGTCGGTAGATCCTGTTTATGAAAGACAGCTAGTAAAAAGGGCCTTTATAATGACAGTGCAGTAAAATGTTACGCAACCATTTCATGCGAGGATTAGCTGTATGCCCCTGTCACTAATAACCTGGTCTCAATTCAACCTGTTAGTCAGGTATATAAACGGAAAAAAGATTTCATGAGGGAAAACGCCAGGTTTTTAAAATTTTCATCTCATAGACAAATAATGTCAGGAGAATGGTATATATCCTGAAGAGTGAATAAATAAATTATTAATTAAAGCGTTGCTTACCTCTTCCTAGAGTCCTAAGCGCTGTATTGAAACATGAGCACCAATTTAGTAAAAGTGCAGGACTTTTGAAGAGGAATGAGGTAAGTTTGAATTGAAAGAGCTGATTGACAAGAAAAGGATATTCCTGTCATGGACACATTTATGGTAAAGTTGCCGCTGCTGGAGTAACAATGTGAAGATGCCGATAATACAAAACTGTCATTCCCACAGGGAACATGGAGTTGGAAAAGGTAAATCGGTATTTACATCGTTGCTTACCTCCTCCTGCAGTTACAAGCGCTAAGTTGTATCATGTATACTGTGTGACGAAAAGCACGGGACTTTCAGAAAGGAGTGAGGCAAGTTGGGAATGAACACATATTTAGAACTATCCGCTTCTGAAATAATGCTGTGGAGAAAGCGGGAATTTGAGACTCCAATTCCCAGGAGGAGCGTTGCTTCACATCAGTAAGAGGCGTGGCCTCGACAGAGACAGGAGGTGCGGCCTCAGCAGACGCGGTATGCGAGGAGCAGGGAAGACCAAGGCCGTCGGAAGCTCATTGTCGGTGCTGGATTACGGTAAGAATCTCCACTAATAATTGCCGGAAAGCCGTCTAACGTTGTCTCCATGCCTTCAAAACGTGGTTGATAATAAAGAAAAGACCCTCGTGATGCAGGGAAGAGAGACGCTTTCTTCGGTGGCCCATCTCGTGGCGGAGCTCACCCTTCAGGCGGCCATCTTCCTTCGTGGCCGGACCACGTGCCCTCAAACATGAGTTTTCAAAAGAGAGCCAAAATATGTATGCACAGATGTATCCAAAAGAAGAAAACTGTGAAAAACTGATGACTTGATGAAAATTATTTATTTGTGCTTGTTTTCTTATAATGATATCACCACCTAAAATTATCTACGGCCCTCAAATTTTTATAGGGAAACTGTATTGGTACCAATCCATTCAATCTTTATGTTCAGCAGAAAAAAGTCTGTAGCAAGTCCCTTGTTTTGCATGACAGAGACATGTGATCATTCCTAGTTTTTTTGCGCGGTCACTGAGTTCCTCATTACAAATGGCCCGTAGTAAGGCTTGGCAATACGGTGACCAGTATTACCGACACTACAGGCTATTACCACACAATAACTGGGAAATTACAAGTTTTACACATGTAATGAAAAATAGCAGGACATAAACACAGTAACCACAGTGATTTACGCATGTTTTCTTCACATTCACTGCTTTTGCACAGCATGAAGAAGCACCAGGATTGGATAGAGCAGGCTCTCCCAGCTCTTCTAAGGGCACTGGAGGCCTGCGCTTTCTATAACCCAACTGTCTAAGACACCTAGGCTAGAGAACTTTAAAAAGCATATGTCTGACTGGCCATCCCAAGACTGCCTGCCAAGGAGAAATGTGCATTTTTAAGCACACAGCTCCCTGCTGCCACTCTGCAGCGCTGGCCCTGCTCTGTCCTGACACTTAGGGGCCTATTAGGATGACGGGCGGACACCCTAGCGGTGCTGGGACCGGCCGCCAGTGGTGCGGCGGTCCCGCACATGTGATTAGGATGCCACCGCCACCGTGGCGGTGGCATCCTCCATTCCCAGCATTTTGGCGGGCGGGCGGTGCTCACAGCACCGCCCGCCACAATGCTGGGAATGCACTGTGTGCATCGTCATGCACAAGGTGACAGGCACCGCGAGGTGCCTGCCACCATGTCCATGACAATGCAGGGGGATACCATAGGTACCCCCCATGTGCACCCCCCACCCCCCCAATACCCTGGGGGCCCGCAACAGGCCCCCGAAAGCAAACTCTGCATGGGTTTCCGTGGCGGGGTCTCCGCCATGGAAAGCCCTGCACCGCTACCCATGATAATATGGATGGCGGTGTCTAGCAGACACCGCCACCATATCCAGCCCCTTTTCCGCCCGGTCGACTGGTCGACTGGCGGAAAACCGGCAGACGGTCTTGCCGTCCGCCTGGGTCCCCACCGCCATACTAATATGGTGGTGGGGAAATGTGAGGCGGGTGGAGGGAAATAGCGAGCGGATCGCCACCGCCATACGGGTGGTGGCGATCCGCCCGCTATCCTAATGACCCCCTTAGTGTAGGATCGGTTGCTGAAAATAAAGCAGTAATAAATAAACTTTATTACCGTTTTATTTCTCAGCTCTGGGGCTTATGGGGCGACTCTTTGCTGCTCAAATGGAGGCGCCACCCCTGCTCTAGGCACTCATTTGTTCTGTTGATAAATGTGAATGATTATATAAAAATATAAAGCATAAATAAATACATTTCATGGACTTCCAGTGACCAAAAATGTAATATGTAATAAGAATAAACATGTTAAATTTGTTCAATATCTGCTTCATTAAAAATAATATGTTTTCATTGCTATAATGATCCACTACCTTCGTTCTCCTTTAAGCACAGAATTTAAATACTTCTTTGCAGCAATTTCATGCAGAAGGCTGCTATAATTGTCAGTGAACACAGCGTCAGAATGGCGTTTGACTGGCTTCTGGTCTTCCAAGGCATCGTTGCTGTTTTGGAAAGAAAATATGAGAAAATACATATTAATTTAAAATTTGGAATTACCTGTGCACCGTGAGACGTGTAGCGATGAGTGAAAATAAGCATGTGGCAATTTTTTTGTGGTGCAGCTGAAGAAATTAGATGTAATTTAGCTAGTAATTTACATATGTTACTTTATGAAAAACGTCAGATTTTATACTACGTTGAGCTGTAATAACATATCAAATATCTGTAACTCTAAATTTAACCCTTTGTTTTTTATCAAGACATATGGTCTTTTGGTTTTCACTTACACAATATAACCGGCATTTTACTCCAGTCGGACAGTCAAAGACAGCAAGAATTCACAACAAATGTGAAACTTGTTACTTTCATTCCTGTAATAGGAAAGCTTGCCTTTGTATGATCTCCTTCTAAGTACCTTATTGAAATCGGACCACCAAATGCCCTACCGCACCGACCTACTTTCGTAGCTTACTTGACCTGTTGTTTAAGCGTGTAATGCCTCTGGGTCCCCGTGTGTTTTTCAGGTCTGGCTTTATCCAACACCTTTTGATTTAAATTACATTTTATGTAAAATATACTTATACTTTAAGCCAGCCCTCTTCATACATTGATCAGTGGTGGCATTAACATTTTTCTTCCACCCCTTACAGCATACTGTGTGGTGCAATGGGTCATGCCACTTCAAATATTTGCTAACTTCACAGTGAGTTGAAGTAATTCACTTTAGTGCCAAGGACTACTATGGCAATGCGTGCTATCTGCTTTGAGCCAATGTGTTTATTCATACTAGTGAGTGCCCAGAAGCTCGCCCAAAAATGAAGCTACAAAAACCAGCACAAAACAAAACAAACTTTGAAGACAGCCATAAGGCTGACAGACAGTTATAAGGCTGACAGCCATTTCCAGACCAACTGCTTTTGCCAATGCTTGTTTTCTATGTGCTTGCTAGAGTGGACATCCTTTAGTCAAGGAGTGAAAACAAGCACCTTGCCAAGTTGCCTATTTTTTTAATGAGTTTATGAATTTACAAGGTGGGCCCAGATGAGAGAGAAGATAAATAGAAATGACGAAAACATGCCATTTATTTGTCTTGCGTGTATTCATTCCCTGAGAACATGCCACTTTCATTACATTTGCTAATAGCAGATGAGTGCTGCCAGAAAACTCTGGGAGAGACTTTGTAATCATAATGTGAGGGAGTGCAGTGAAGATTTATAAAAATAACTTGAATGTGTTTCATGTATATGGGACAGTGGTCCATGCACATAAAAGGATATCAACTGCCCCCTAATTGTGCATACCGCAAGTTACTGAGGTGTTCTATTGCTGTATAGACACATACAGGTGGAGACCAAGGGGCAGATTTACTGAGGAATTGCGTTGCCCTTGCGTGACGAAAGTTGTCCAAAGCAAGGGAAGTCATTATCTGGGATTTACTAATCTACGCAAAACTGCATTGTGTTGTTTAGTAAGCTCTGCCATTCGTTACTTTATGTTGGGTAGGCGTTACATGGGTGGAGCATGGGCATTTCCGTGCATCCACCCATCTATTTTGATGCAAACCCATATTTACAAAGACTTTTAAACCTGGTTTTGCACCAAAATGATGTGACTACCTGAAAGAGGCATAAAGAGAAGAATTTTAAGAAATATCTTTAGTTCTCCTCGTTAATTTCTCTTTCTACATGTGCTGCATTCTGCAGCACACATAGAAAGAAGAATATGCCTCTATGGATTGCTTGTGTTCACAGATGAATATGCCTCTAAGTATTGCTTTTGGGCAGGAAGGTGTGCCTTCCTGCACAAAAGCAATCTTGCCAGTAATGCAGTCACTGTTGCACTATGGTGCAAGGGTGGCTCCGTTGGTGCTAGGTAGCACACAGTGCGCCAACACAAGGAGAAAGCAGAAATGCTCCATATCTTTGTAAATATAGAGCATTTTTGCCCTCTCCCTTTTACACAAAGCAATGCAGCAAGTTGCATTGCTCCATTGCAATGCTTGAAAGACTATTAAATCTGCCCTCAAGTATCCTTATTAGGTCATGGAGCTCTGAGTTAACTGAAATAGTTGATTGATGATTATATGTAAGTGAGTGATGCTCTCCATGCAGTGCGGCCGCCATAAACAAAAATTGGTGAGCGGGGGGGTAGGGGAGGATGAAGGGGCACGGAATGGGGAGCACTGGGGGAGGGAGTTTAATACTATTAATAAAAAAAAGGAAAACTTAGCAGTAGCTGCCATCCCTCCTCCCGCGTCGCGCCTGAGTCTTCCTGGTCTTAGCGGACACTGGGATAACATCACAGACTCCCTGTGCAATTCCAGCGCTGCTCTCATACTATGAGAGCAGCCTGGGGATTGGCCGGAGCAGGCTGAAATAATGCTCTGCTCAGGACAAGTAGTCTGTGCTGTTTCTCCAGCCTGGCTGTTCAATACAGCCAAGTTCGAGAAACCTTAGTGTGTATGTGTGTTTGTCTGGCCTGAGACGGCCAGCCAAACAAACATGCCCACTTAGAAGTGCACATAGTACTTCTTCTCCCCTCTCCCATGGCACCTCCCTACTACACGCTAGCTCAGCTAGCAACTGAAAAATAAAGCGATAAAAATAATATTTGCTTTTTTTTAGGAGCTGGTTGTGAGCCAGTGGGGCGACGCTCCTCTGCCATTGCGGAGGAGCCACCCGTGCCTCCATGAAATTATTTCCAGGTCATCTTTGTTTACCCTGGAGATCACTTATGGTTTCCTTGGTTGGGTCAAAGTATATAATTAAGTACTGGATTTTGTTTTGCATTCTGGAACTTCTAGATGTATTTCTTTTGTTTCAAACGGAGGCCTAAGCAACGCAGAATGCAAACAAAATAAGCCTTAGCAACCTTAATAGGTCTGGCAATTGCTGCTGACTTTTTCGCTTTACAAATGTTTGTTTAATTTAGAATTGGATTTTGTAAACTTTTATTACAAAAAGCATATACTGGATACTATCTTGAAATGGTATCCATAACTGAAGATGGGCACCCACGCATTTCATGCACACATTTCAGCAGTTATCTTTGATTGGTACTAAAGCTTATTTAATAATAGGAGTCTCGTGGAGAACCACAAAGCAGAGGAGAGGGGAGAATCCAGTACCAATGTCTGGGGAACATCAAGGCACTCACAACGTTAAAAAATAACTAATAGAACTTTACAGTTTTTTTCCAAAAAAAAGACCCCTTAGCACACAAGAGCATGGCATGGAAGGGGACTACTTTAGTACGTAAGTGCATAGTGTGCAGAAGTAGAATGCTGTCACTCAGAGTAAGGCTAAACAGTGGCTGAAGTGGGCTGACACTGTAGCACATGCTTTATGCTGTGAGGGCTGAAACAAAAAGCTGAATTACACAAAAGACCAGTAAATGAAATGAGCTGATCAGAAGCCCCTATAAGTAAAAATTATATATATATATATATATATATATTCACTGAAAAAACCATAGGTTTCAGACACGTTATAGTTAGAAATTAACATTTAAAAAACCTTTGAAATTCACTGAAAAAACCATAGGTTTCAGGCACGTTATAGTTAGAAATTAGCATTTAAAAACCTTTTAAATTCACTGAAAAAACCATAGGTTTCAGGCACGTTATAGTTAGAAATTAGCATTTAATAAACCTTAGAAATTCACTGAAAAAACCCTAGGTTTTAGGGAAAGTTATAGTTAGTTGGACATTTCACTCGTACAAAACCAGAGAAAATCCCCCGTTATAGTTAGTTCAGCTAACTATAACTCGCACCCCCGCAATGCACTGCTGATGACGTCACATATTACATCACTCATGACATGGTCAGTGACATCACTGATGACATCTCAAATGACATCACTGATGACATCATCCAGTGACTGTGTGTTTCTGTAAAGTTTAAATATGTTTAATATATATAGGGAAAGGCGTATTGAAGAATGAATGGGTGTATAAGTGTCTGAATGGATGATTTAGTAGGTGCGTGACTGACTGTATAAGTGAGTGATTAAACGTATCTTACTGAATGCATGGGTTAGTGACTAAACTGTGTGAATGTCTGTATCCGTCTGTCTGTTGGTGTGTAAGCGGCTGCATGGGTTTGTGAATAGCTACATGAGTGTCTATATGGGTTATTGATTGGTTGTCCGAGTATCTGTATTGGTGCCTGAGTGTTTGTGTGGGTGGGGTGTGTGTGACTCTGTGCATAGATGTGTGAGTGGGTGATTCACTGGGTGCATGGTTTCAAGAGTGCATCTGTGATGGACTATATGGGTGGGTGAGTGTGTGTATGGGTGTGTTAGTGAGTGAATGTGTATCTCAGTGGTACATGTGTGAGTAACTACATATGTGAAAGGCAGTATATATGTGTGTTGGAGTATATAAATGGCTATAAGTGAGAGTGTGTGATTGTGAGAGTGGCTGTATGGATGAGTGTGTGCTTAATTCAGTGATTGTATAAGACCGTTTGAATGTGCTGGTATTTGTATGAGTAAGTGAGCTGGTGTGTGTATAACTGTATAGGTGAGTAAATGGCAGTGTGATTAATTATTTGCATGACTGACTAGGTGTGTGAGTACCTCTATGGATGAGTGGCGGTGTGTGAGTGTCTATATAGGTGTATGAGTGCATATGATAGTCCTGTACTGAGTGACCATAAGTATGAGTGACTGTACGGGTGAGTGAGTGGATGTGTGTGTAGACCTAAGAATCAGTGAGTGGGTATGTAGTTATTGGTGTTGGAGTGTCTATGGTTTTGAGAGTGGCAGTCTGTAATTTAGAGTGGGTGTATGAAAGGTTATATTAGGGTGTGAGAAGATACATCAAATTATCACATGGATGATGTCATCAGTGATGTCATCAGTGATGTAATTTGAGATGTCATCAGTGATGTCATCAGTGATGTCAATGACCATGTCATGAGTGATGTAATATGTGACGTCATCAGCAGTGCATTGCGGGTGCGCAAATTATAGTTAGCTGAAGTAACTATAGCGGGGGAATTTTTCTGGTTTTGTACGAATGAAATGTCCAACTAACTATAACTTTCCCTAAAACCTATGGTTTTTTCAGTGAATTTCTAAGGTTTTTTAAATGCTAATTTCTAACTATAACGTGCCTGAAACCTATGGTTTTTTCAGTGAATTTCAAAGGTTTTTTAAATGCTAATTTCTAACTATAACGTGCCTGAAACCTATGGTTTTTTCAGTGAATTTCAAAGGTTTTTTAAATGCTAATTTCTAACTATAACGTGTCTGAAACCTATGGTTTTTTCAGTGAATTTCAAAGGTTTTTTAAATGCTAATTTCTAACTATAACGGGCCTGAAACCTATGGTTTTTTAAGTGAATTTCAAAGGTTTTTTAAATGCTAGTTTCTAACTATGCCTACAGAGGTAGGACATGTGAAGAAAGAAGAAAAAACGCACAGAAAGAAGCAAAAGAAATGCAGAAAGAAGCAACAGAAGTCCACAAAGACGAACAAAAGTGCAGGAAAAAGCAAGACATGTGCAGAAAAAACCAACAGAGGAGCAGAAAGAGGCCTTGTTGCAAAATCATCCTGTGCCCATAACTTTTTCAGACGGGTACTGGTGGTAACTGACTCTGACTAACCAGGCCTAGAGCCAGTGCTATGCTAAAAGACACTTAGAATACAGTAAAAACACCTACATACACTAGGGAACACTCTGGGGCCGATTCCGATTCGGGCCGGAAATCGTACCGACCGACTCGGTGCGGGAATTTATTCTGACCGACACGAACCGGCGCCGTCCGAGCCGGGTAGTATGATGAAATGCATGTGAAACCCGACCGACCCGGACGGAATACAAAACGAATGACCAAGCCGGACGGAAACAAGCCATCCGGCCGGAAAAACACTCGAAACGAACCGACCGACACGCACCCGGATAGCGACTGAACGAAACGTACCCGCGAACTCCGACCCGCGTAGTACGATGCAATGCGTGCGAAACACGACCAACTCGCACGGAGCACAAGCCCTACGACCTACACGCACACAAAACCCAGCCGATTCAACCCAATACTCCGCGACCGACTCATACGCCGCACATGAAACCAACCTGAAACACAGCGGGAACGAGTCGGACAACATCGCACTACACAACAGCAGCGTCCGACTCGGACACAAGAATGACTCTTACATGCACCCAAAGCACCAAGGGAAAAAATTCAAAAAAATGGGCAAACAAGCTACCACAAAGCCAATAAATACTGTGGGTGGGGGGAAAAATGGAACAAGGACACACCCCCAACCCCACCTACATAAAGGCCACAAATCCCTACCATGATCCTTTGCAAATTCCACAGACCTGCCAGCAAACAACACCATCACACAGCAACAGTGGTGGCTGGTGACATTTGAAAGTGGTGGGCGTAAAATTATTGGCATACTGCACCGCAGCGAGCGAGCGTAGCGAGCGAGCCCAAACAACCTAAGCGGGGTTCGGGGGGGTTCTCCCCCTGAGAAAATTTTGAAAAAAGAGTGGACAAATGGTGCATTTCCAAGCAAATTTGAGAAAGCAGGAAGGTTAATAAAGCAATTGTGAAAGTGCAGTTATTACATTAATAAAGAGATGTCATATAACATAGGTAGCTGCTTATTCAAGCTTTCTTTCACCCCATAGTCCAGCAGGGTCTTGATACAAGACAGATAAGAGAAAAAGCAGTGTGGTCCTCGACCAGGAAGACACTCATATTTCGTTGGTAAGAAGTCAAAGGATTGGTCAAATTGAAAACCTGAAATGCAATATGCAATCAAACAATTTGCAAGTACATCTCATCTATGTTCAACAAGCCATGTTTTACCCATGATTGGAATTGTGAATCACCAAATAAACTGAGACACTGCAATCAAAAGCAGAGGGCCTCCTCAAAAAGTATGCCCTTAAGAGAGTTCTCTCATCTCATGTCCTCTCTATATTTTCTCTGGAAGTTGAAAACTCATCACATTCTACTGCACAAACCTGAACCCTTCTGCATATTCCAACACCAGAACTCATTCTTGGCCATTTAGTTTGGAGCCATTCATACCAGGAATACAGAAAATACCTTTAAATAGAGTAGAAGGTTTATGAATACAAGCACTTAGCAATTGTACATATACTATGAATGAGAGCCAAAGGAAACAAAAAGGAATAAAGAAGGGAGCAACACTCAAACACAACTCATGCTCCGGAACGCCATAAAATTCTCTATGTGGCAAGTTCATCACCTATAGCAGAACACAGTACATTTAATGTCTCCCTCAGTTTAGCATATTAAACAATAGCAATTGGTAATTCTTGTGATATGTACTCATCACTGTAGACTATTGTAGACTAGAGGTGGAGCTTTACTCTCAACATGAGTACTTGAGTAATGAAGCAAAGGACATTTGGCGGTAATGAATCAGCAGGACTTCTTAAACTTGTCGATGAGGAATGAGGTTGTAGAGGGGAAAGGCAAGAAGCAAGGTCACTGAGAGCATCCAAAACAACAAACATGTGCATGGCGGGAAGCTGAGTGCCAACTGGTATGTTAGCAAAGGAGCCCAACAAGATGCATGATTTCCAGGTAAGGAGGAGCTGGCTTGAACTGATTATATACTGTCTCTGCTGGGGCTTAAACCGAAAGTAATGTGTCACATGCCTCCACCATCATGGATAGGGAAAATCTCCAAACCGTGAAGAACACCAATTATATATAGGTTTTAATAAAGTAATAAAGAGTGAGGATGGATTCCATAGTCTCACGGTATTTGATTCATGCCACGTGTACTTCAGGCTAAAATATTTTTGGGTGATTATTGGTGTCATGAATTCTAGCACAGCGGTGTGGGTGATCTCCAAGACGGGCAATAGGGTGAAAATAATTTAAATCATTTTTAACCCTGTCATGCTGTTACATCTCAATTTTATAATGTTTTAAATGCAAAACTGCCTTTGTAGAAAATGCATAAAATGTTCATCTCATTTTAATCGTACTTATAAAGTAATGTTTAATTCCTTTCCTGAGTCCTAGAATTAATATGCTCTTTAAATAATATATTTTACATTTTGTAATTAATCTTGGCTGTGCAGTTATTTCTCTATTGGTTGAGGCCCCAAATCACAAAACGCGTGGTCCTATGTTGCAGCAAGAACTCACGCCTAAAACAGCTCATAATTTGCATCTTTAAGTCTTCTAGATCAATATTTGTTGGAAAACGTTTCTATAGGTTGCATTTGTTTGCTCCACATTACTCTTCTATGAATCAATGTTCCAAACCATGTTACTTCAAACTCTTATTAAACTTGCTTACACCTTCCAGGTTTGAGAATAGGAATCTAAGATCTCTACTTGATAACTCTGGAAATAATAGTCTGAGCATTATCCACCAGTGAGGACCATGCCATTATTTTTGCATCCACAGGCCTAAAAGGCAAACATTAACCTGTTATTTATACATCAACTTTGACAAACCTACTTTAGATAGAACATTTTGATATACAATTGTCATTACTGAATCATTATTGGTTTGTGGACCACGGAAGGATGAAAGGCTGAGTCGACACTGACAGTGTTACAACCTACAAACTTCAGGTGACAGAGAGATCTTAACAGTGAGCTCAAAATGCCGAGCTATCTTACAAGCAATTGCAGAG
This sequence comes from Calotriton arnoldi, assembly GCA_963921515.1. Classification (NCBI taxonomy): domain Eukaryota; kingdom Metazoa; phylum Chordata; class Amphibia; order Caudata; family Salamandridae; genus Calotriton; species Calotriton arnoldi. Next base: position 973,570 of record CAWUFW010007054.1, on the reverse strand, counting down.
ATACCTCTGACCTCTGCAATGGTGGGTTTACACTGAGGGGGTAATACTGGGGTTTTGGGCTGCACACAGAGCAGAGAAGTAAAATAGAGGCAGCCTGATTCACACAGCTGTTTGGAAATCCAGGAGTAAGCTGGGAGTAACACACAAATGCACTCATACATAGATTTGTGAATTAAGTGCATAGGAGAGAGTGGCCCAGGATAGTGTGAGAAGTAGACAGCAAGGGCCTGAAGGAGTATTCTGGAGTAAAGGGAACTGAGAATGCTTGAAAAGAAGTCTAGGAGACCTGCGTTAGTCAGTGAGAATTGTAATGTGAGGCCAAAGACAGAGCTGAAGGCAAAGGCCGAATGATTGTTGTCGGTCCATGCAGGGCTTTTCTACGTAGACCAGACTCCAGGCAACAGTCACAGGATAGACGATTTGAGCCCGTAGCGGGCCATTATTTAAATAGATATAGGTCTGACAAGAGCATTTGTTCATGTGATTTTTCTAGGCTTTTCTCCCCCTGGCTCCTGAACCTCATAGTATGTTGAGAGGGTAACCTTTTTCGGATAATTCTCATGAGAAAATAAATACATGAAGGTGAAAACTAAGAAAAAGCAGAGAGCTCAAACTACAGTCAGACCAATAATTGGGACCAGTCTGAGAATTTGCTCTCATGCTAAACATTTTGCACTCTCATATGGTTTACAATGATATATATTTTGTTTCTGGTATACTCTTGCGTTACTTAATCTTACAAAAATCATCAATGAAGGTGTAAAAGGTGTTTGAAGGAGAGAGTGATGGTGTTAGGATGAGATCACCTCTGTGACTGGCTTAGAATCTCAGGTGAATGAGGCTTGCGTTACTGCACACCTAATTCTTTTCCTTTCCACTTCTCTGCCAGATAGCTGCAGGCCACCTGGCATAGACTCCTGAGTTGGTTGACAAGAGGTAATGGTGCCTGGGGTTTAATTGGCTGCCAGCAGCTAGAAGATGTGTTGTATTGTATTGTTTACAATATTTATATAGTGCTTACAACCATTTTGTGTGGCACTCAAGAGCTTGTCTACATGGGTAGCTTACTACACATTGTAGGATGTGTGTTGTAAAGAAGCAGTGTCCACATAGGTCCAGACCCAGGCCAGAATGTCTAGATAGCTACCAAAAAAGCGACTTAGAGAAAATATAGTTGAAACTCCTTCACATAGTGGTTGGCTATCTTAAGCGTCTGTGATATATGCAGCCGCCCTGTGCCTATGTTGGACACCCTACCATAAAGCATTAGAGTTAGGTGAACATGAATTAAGGTTGTGGGGAGCTGAGTGAACCACAGCACAGCACTGTTCATGCAAACCTAATAGGAGCGGAGGGGCGATGACTTTGGACAGCCTTATTAAATCAGTGGTGTAGAAGAGAAGTGGTGATAGGTGTTCATAATCAGTTTCAAGATTGTTAAAGTACAATTAGATGGAAGATAATTTACATTTACTATCCCTAACTCCAAAACCACGTACCTCAAAGATGCACATACTAGGTACATACACCTTTGAATCTCTCCAATGCACTACTCTGTCTCACCCAATACCTCTCTCAAAATATCCTCTACCTCCACTCTCCGAGTCATCCCAAACCTCATTCTACCACTATGATCTACAAAATAAACCTGTCTAGACTCTTCCCCCAGCTCACCCGAAACCTCATTTTACTAATGTGATCGCCCAAGCAATACTTTCTAAATTCTACCATAATGTATCCCTCCCTTGACTCGCCGAAAGGTGGTTCGACACTTTGTCTGCGGTACTAAGCGCTATATAAATACAATTAATACAATATGTGGTGTTAGGTGTAGAAAATCTAGACTCACACCTGTCTATAATTTTTGGATGTTTTATCCTTGATAATGTGCCCTATTGATACTCTGGGTCGATATTCAGTGTGCGCGCCCTGAAACCGCTCATAAACTCGAAAAGTAAATAGAAAGTTGTTTAGCAGAGAAAACTATTAGAATGGCAAATGAAAGTATTTAAAGGTGTACAGTTCATCCTTCACTGGAGAGTAATAAAAAGACAGCATTTTCAGATATCTGCACAATATGGTCGGACATGGGTACAGGAGTAAAAGGATCTGCACCCTCACCACTTGTGAATTTTTGTTTTTGCCCTTGATGTAGGAAAGTTGGCAGAGGCAACTGTTGGTGACATTGCGGAAGTGTTTGTAGGCCGTTTGCCGAGGGCCTAGCGGGATGTCACCTGAACAGACACAGCAAGCCGCGCCGCGCTCTGGTGCCACTTAAAACACACAAACACTTACTCAGGTGAATTCAAGAATCTGCGGGTGGGGGTTCCCCCACCGCAGAAGGTGGGGGCCTGCATCACTCCTTTAAATAAAAAAACAGAAGACATTGAAATGAGTCCCCGCACTGAGTGAGCGCTCGCAGCCTCTGGCATCCGGAGCGTGCGCTCGTTGTGCAGGTAGCAGCCAAGCAGGTCTGGTTGGAAAGGGAGCCGGTGCCAGACAAAGGCAGTGGGCAGGGGGAGGGCCCTGCGCCACGGGAGGTCGCATAACTGAGGAGGAGGAGGGCAGGAGCTTGCCACAGGCCAGGGACAGTCAGTCAGTGCGCCTGAGCGAAAGTATTAAGGTGAAACCTGCCTGAGCTTCTGAGGCAGGGTCCGTGCCCTCCCCACTGAGGGAGAGAAAAGTATCCCCACTCGCCTATGACAGGGGCGTCCACAGCTAATACCAGCAAGGCAGTGAGCTAGTTCGGTCGGTTAATGTACCTACGGTAGCGTTTTGTGTCTAGCGCTATCGGGTCACAGATATGACTCGCAGCTACTTCAAAGCGCTCGATTACGCAGGGCTCAGTGGTCCTAAAGACTAGCATTAAAAATGACTTTAAAGAACGCATTAATCTTTCGTACTTAACTGAAGAGCAGTCTTCCTTGAACTTCTGAAATAGTTGCAAAATGCGTGTAAAATGTGTTCCACAGGAGTGAACACAATACACCAGAAATATGTCCAAGAACAAAAAATATGCAGCCCCACATCCATTCGGGTGGATTGTGTGTTGGTAGAAGCCCATCTAATGCATTGACACTGTTTTACCAATACGTTTTTAATGAAGACTATTGACCAATGAGTTCTGGACTTTTTACTTTACTGAATGAAATATTTTGTGCAGTGTGTGCATTTAGGCCAAAATATTTTATGCCTCCCTATATGTGAAGCTTTTAGTGAGCCTAATGCAAAGATGCATAGTAACATACATGGCCGTTTCAGCATAAAGTGAGCTCTGTCAGTGGACAGATTTGGGCCGACTGGTATCTTAATAGCTGGAGCAGTGCTTTTTACCACCTTAGAGAGTGGAAAGTTATTGCTTGTCACATGAGCTTTTAAGGCATGTACTGCTTTTGGGTAAAAATATAGAAGAGTTTATTGTGATATTTAAAGTAAAGAATTAAACACAACACAATAAAAAGGCCCACTGGAATTATGCAATTTTGTGTCAGCGTAATTTTTCTTATATTTATGAATTTGCCCCATTTCTCATATAATCCATCATCTGCTGCATAACCTGCAGATTCTAACCAAAATAAATTGTCTCTAGCTCAAAAGGATCAACAGTTAGTAAAAATGAGGCATAATGTTGCTGCACAGTGGAAGGCACTTTGCTAAGGGTAACTGGTCATCTTTTTGTTACTTAATTCTGTATTCGGGTACCCGACTGGTAGGAATGGGGATAAACCTTTGTCCAGATAGTGTTAATGTGTAAAAATTAAAACACAATGAGGTAATATCACAAGATATGCTGCAGTATGCTGCACAATTTGCCTTTTCTTGCTACATAATTTACAAAACCCTGCCACTTAATTCCAGAGGCTCTGACAATAACATACTCAAAATAACATAACACCACAAATAAAACATAAGATGGCACATCACAACATATCAGGCAAAACAAAATGCAACGCAATTAAAAAATGCAACAAAACAAATTTACATTTCAATAATGCAGCACAAATACTCAGCAGCACAGAAAATACAACAGAACACATCACCAGCACAACAAAATGACACATGCAAAATGTGCACATTCTTGTCCCCATTTCCACCTCCAGAATCCTATTTTCAAAATATGATGGTAAGAAGGTTTTTAGAGCAAGCACTAGCTTAATAGCACCAGTCAAAACTGTTTTGTGATCTGTCCTGAGACTTCTAAACCCTCAGAACAAATGTTTCCACGCTAGTGCTTCATTTGGAAAAGAATGAGTGCAGGTGCCTGAAGCTCAGCTTTGAAGCCCATGGCTGACGCTATGAACGTCACGTGCCGAATGCATGATCTTGAATCCACTTGATGGCTCTTTAACCCGCGACCGGACATACTAGGCTCTTTATCGCTTGCAGGTTCATACTTTCTCTCTTTGTAATGATTTTTGCACCTTTCTCTCCATTCTTCTTGTCCCTGTGTTTATTTTTTTTATCTCTTGCTCTTGGTCAATGTCTGATGAGGAAAAATATTTGCTGGTCCCCAAAAATGAGTGCCGATTGGCACCATTGGCAACCACCGGCTCAAACAAAGCACTGGCACATGCTTGTTGTACTGAAGAATGTTTTTTGTTCCAATAGATGGAACCAGAAACAATATCCTGATATCGGTTTACAATGTGGCTGTGTGATGTACACACAAGTTACTGACAGCACATCTGTAAGGAAGTACCATCAACTGCAGCACAGACACACTCACATACACACATATTTAAAAAAAAGTAAACTGCGGATGTCCCTTTATGTACAACAAAACGCATCATCACACAAACATAATATCATTGGGCCCATGGCGAGTCACAAAACTGAAGAACTGCAGAGGAGATACTCGAAGTGCAAAGATGTGCACACTAACGCTGCTCTTTAGAAACTATAATGGTCAGAGGTGTATGCGGAAGAGAGAATTACAATGGCTGAAGGACACGTGTACAAACCAACAACTGTAACCCTTCAGACACAAATGAGAATCTCCATCCCATCTAAACTCTCAGCATTGACTCGCCGGATTAGCCACCAAAGTGCAACATACACATTGTCTGATGTACAAAACAAATTAAGAGATACATTCACAAAGGAAATTAAACGGATGGAAAAGTTGCCAACCTTGGCTGTGGACACACAAACCACAAGGAGATGAGGGAATGCGAAGTGACCAAGCCCCTGTATCAGTTGTGATCCGTAGCCTAAAGCGGTATCACTGTCCACTGCAGGTGCCCATCGGAGATGTATTTTACACCACAAGCACGCATGCGCCCTGCTCTGCTGCACCGGATCTCCCTGCAGCTACTCGCAGGAGGGTGCAACCACACACTGCCCCCATCTGCAGGAACATCCCTACCACCGTCTCCACGTGCCGCCAGCCCCTCTGCAGTGAACCCTATGCCATCAGTTGGCCTGCCTTTCCATGCAACCTCTATCCATGGCACGTGCGACGTCACGCCTGCGCTGGGGCCGCACATGTTGTGTGTAATGTGGCTCACTGTGCGTCAGCCCTGGCTGCACTCTACTGAGTGTGTGTTCTTTTCACAGAAGGATAGTGAGCCGTTTTACACAATATGCCCCCAGATTGTTAAATATCGAAACATGAACGAAGACTATTCTCTAGGTATCACGCAGTGCCACCACCCTGTCTTTGTACAGCTGTTCTCACACTTAAAGTGTCTGCCACGCAACCGTGTTTGGCTTGTCGAAACCAAACCAAACCAAACCAAACAGTTGTTTAGCAGCAGGGACCGAGCTCACCCAATAGCTGTCCCCCCGTCTTTTATGTTTATTGATCGCATACAATGTGTTAGGTAGTCCAGACGCGGCTCGCGGGGGGGGGGGGGTTGCGGGGGGGTTGTGCCGGGGGCCCGGGGGATTTTTGAAATAAAAAAAGAAAATCCTACCTGAGGAGGTCTGCCGTCCACGCCGCCTCGGGTCCGACTCCGTTTGGCCCTACAGCCCCTCTCAGCCAATCCTGGTGCTGCTGGCAGCGCCAGGATTGGCTTAGGGCACGGTTACCTCTCGCCCGCCTGCCCATTAGGAGACCGAGGTTTGAGCCTTTGCTCAACCCTCACTCTCCTAATGGGCATGTGCAAGCCAGTGCACACACAAATGCGCATGACTGGGCACGGCGCGAAAATTCGGTGCCCTTCCCCACTCATGCGCACTTGTGCTGCAGTGCTGCCTGCTGCCCCTGGTCCCTCTGATAATCATGTCAGTCAACATGACGCAGGATCGCCCACCCCCTTCAGACTCTGAAGGGGGTGTGAGGTCCGACGTCATGCTGACTGACATGATTGTCAGTTCTCCCTCGGCGTCTTTGAACTTAAGTAAACTGATTCAGTTTACTTAGGTTCAAAGACGCCGAGGGAGCTGCGGGCGGGGGGGCTACGCCCCAACGCCCCAATGGACACACCGCCCCTGGACTCACAGCTCATACATCACACAAGCCACACATCATTACCACACTTACAAATAGCACCCTCACATACACCCAGCTAAACCTACACTCACACACCCCCACTTGCACACACACACACACACATCAATCACCACCACCACCCATCACCATGCCCCCAAAGAAGAACCACAAGTTCCTAGATTGTGAATTGGAAGTCCTGGTAGACGAGATACTCAGGGTAGAGCCACAGTTGTTTGGTACATTGGTACAACAGACCCCCATGTCGCAGAAAACAAAGATGTGGGCGAGGATTGTCGACAGGGTGAATGCATAATCACCATGTTTGCGCACAAAGTAAGACATCCAGAACAGGTGGTATGATGTGCGCAGGAGGGTCCGGGACCTCTTGAAAAAGGACTACATCATCAGCCAGCGCACCGGCAGTGGCCCTCCTGCAAAACCAATATACCTCAGGCCCTGGGAGGAGAAGGTGCGGGCCATCCTACCACCAGTGAGCGTATATGGACTAACAGACATCCCAGAGCCTGGTGAGTACTCAACTTATATACACAATATGGTGTGACAATACACACACAGCACCCTCCAAGGGATAGGCAAACCATGCACCCTTACCAAATACACAGCAAACAAAACATACTCACCCCAAGATGTGAATGCCAGTCAGACAAACACAATACCTGCCATCTCATAGTGACATCTAACTGTGTCATGACATCTACAAACCTAACAACAAATACAGCAAGGCAGTGCCACAAATAGAACCAACAAACACTCCCAGATATTTTGACATCACTAGAACACCACCTCACAGGGAAGATCACTGAAAGGAAGGAATTCTGTGTACACTGGTAAAGTCAGTGTAGCCAATAGCATCATGGGAGTTGGAGTCATAGATGTTGCTCAGCCTCACAACTGCCCCATCAACACCACCCTGAACCATGCCCACATCACAGGGAGTGGAAAAGGACTCACAAGATGGCTGACACTGGGTACTGCTGGGGGGAGCACAAGGCCCTGCAGGCAACTGTGCAACAACCAACAGCAGGACACCACTGACTGACATCCTGAAAGACAACTTGCACTCCCTGCAATGGAAGCACATTCCATGGTGGGATACCTGGCTGGGTGGGAAGGAGGACTCACAGCACTGACCATAGTTACAAGCACCTCCCCTCACACACACCCCAACACTAACTCCACAGAACCCACCTGGGAGAATGCAATGCCTCACATTCTAACTCAAGATCCCACAAAGACCAACCAGCCGGGCTCATACTGTGTGAAGCACAGGGACACTCTTGGGACTGGTAGCCAAACAACTGCAAGGAGAACACTCTCAGCCAACCCGTCAGCACAGGCACCCCACCCCACAGAGAAGCAGAGTCAAAAGGAAGGAAGGATGGGCATGCTGGGAAGGGGGTGGAGGCAATAGCATGATGGGAGTGGTAGTCACAGATATTGCTCAGCCTCACAATTGGCCCATCAACACCACCCTGAACCATGCTCACATCACAGGGAGTGGAAAAGGACTCACAAGATGGCTGACACTGGGTACCGCTGGTGGGAGCACAAGGCCCTGCAGGCAACTGTGCAACAACCAACAGCAGGACACCACTGACTGACATCCTGAAAGACAACTTGCACTCCCTGCAATGGAAGCATGTTCCATGGTGGGATATTTGGGCTGGGGGGAGAAGTCGGCCCGGATGGCAACCAAATACCACCAATGCTGGTCAGGCACACACCTCAACATTCACATTGACATGCCACAGGTTGGCAGGACAATGTGCTACACCAATATCACTCTCTGACTGTCATAACTGAGTAGAATGCAATGTCCAGGGCCGCATCCAGAGGTACAGTCACAACTGTCTGGTGTTTTAACAATTGATGCCTGTAGAAACATACCATACAATCTGTGTCTCTCCCTAAAACAGGTGAAGATGGGGACTCAGCAGCAGATGAGGAGGAGTCCCTGTCCCAGGCTCCGGGGGACACAGAGCTCACTGGTGTGGATCAGCCTCTGCACTCCTCGGATGGCGAACAACAAGCTGGACCCTCCGGTGCCAGTCATCATGCAGCACCAGCAGGACCAACATCTGCACCCTCTGCACCCACCCCTCCAACAACTGCCAACACACAGGCCACCCCTGCCAACACGGACACACCAAGGACCACAGGTGACAACAGCGCAGGGACCCAGGACCAAACTGGAGCCGCTGCCATCGAGCCCACTAACACCCAAGTGGGCACACGGTCACCTGTGCGTGGCACCGCAGGCCCTGCACGTGGTGGGAGGGGTGGTAGACACAGGTCGCTATTTGCAGAGGGGTCGGGACTGCGTGATGACCCACAACTGGCACGCATTGCAGATGCGTACCAGACCAGCACCGGAGAGGTAACCCAGGTAGTGGGGATCCTCAAGGACATACAACAGCAGCAGGCTGCCCATCATGCCTGCTTGGACTCCCACATGTCCCGTGTCGAGACACACATGTCTCGCATGGAGTCCAAGTGGGACACATTGCAAGAACTCACAGCGGTGCATAGGGACATACTGACATGCCTCCGCCAGATCAGCACCAACATGGCCTCACCTCCCTGTGCGCCCACAACATCTGTTGCCACTACATCCGCATGCCACAGGGAGGGAGGAGGACTCTGGCGGAGAGTACCCTGCACCGCGGCAGCCTGCACCTGAGGGTCCCCCCCAAGAAGAGGGGCCGTCCGAGGAGGCCAAACTGAGAGGCCCATGGCCAGCTACATCCCCCAGGAAGCCAACACCTGTTCTGGAACTTTTCCTCTGTGTGCAAACTGCACGCCCTGTCGATGGCAACCCAACTCGCCCACATGACATGGGGAGCTCTAGTTGTACAAATTCATCAGATGACTGTGGACTATACCCTGGACATTTCATCTACCAGGACTTCCAATTCACATGGGAACTTTGGATTCATAATTCTATGTACAGCACCCACCATCCTGTGCACCATCCCCACACCTTCTGTAAATAAACCCACCAAAAACCATATCTGCCTCTGTTGTGATTCCAACGTGGTCTCTGTCATGGAGAAGGATGATCAGAAATATGACACTGTGCATGCTGACTGCTACAGCAAGTCCAACACCGTCATGGCGATGTGACACATATGAGGGAGACACACCACTAGGGCCACACAACACATACACACCAGGGCCATATGACTCATCCCCTACACTGATGTTGCCTGGAAATACAGTGCAATGCACAGACACCACACATATTCACAGTCTGTGTCAACTACAACACAGGTGCAGTAAGCAAATGTCACTCAGATGTGTGACTACAGACAACGCACACCCCAAAATGTAGAACAGGTTTATTACACATTTGCAACATGTTGTTTCCACTACAAATGCAAGCTAATCCCACCTGGCTGTGGCCACAAAGTCAAACAATGCAGAAGATAGTTAGTCCAGGGGTGTGTGGCACATCACCTGTAGGGGAACAACTGCTGCCACCTTGGAAGTTGAATCATTGATTCAGGGGATCCAAGTTGTTCTAACAACTCCAGCAGCACCCTGTGAAGGACAGACATGACACACAGTCAAAAGCACTGAAGAACAGCACAGAACGGCAATACTCATGTCTAATACCTGTCACAAGTTAAATACACAAAAGCAAGTTAGCATGTCTACACTGTTGGCAAGTACAGACCACCTGCAAGGACACATCTCCGCACGCATCCAGTCAAGTTGCACATGGCCACACTCAAACAGCACCAGAGCACCACACACACATATCATGCAAATCAAATTCATTGATAGTACAAAACTCTGGATACTCACATTCAGCTGAAGAAGTTGGCGATGAGCTGTGTGCGGACATCACCATCACCATCATCATCATCATCACTGGCATCGTGGCCCAGGCCTGGATCCTCCACAGGTGGCGGATGTTGGTCATCGTCATCCAGGATGAGAGGCAACTCCTTCCGCACTGCCAGGTTGTGGAGCATGCAGCAGACGATGATAATCTTGCACACCTTTGCTGGGGCATATGGGAGGGACCCTCCAGTCTTGTCCAGGCAGCGGAAGCGGCTCTTCAGGAGACCAAAGGTCCGCTCAATCACCCTCCTGGTCCGACCATGTGCCTCATTGTAGCGCATCTGGGCTGGTGTCACAGGGTTCCTGAGGGGTGTCAGCAACCACGGCATGTTGGGGTATCCCGAGTCACCTACAGACAGACAATTGCACATTAGCCAACATTGAAAAGTGTGTGGAAAGCAACATAGCACAACACACACAATGGTACAAAGTCAGTACACACCAACAAGCCAAGCACGCTGGTTCGGCATCTGTGACATCATCCTCGGGATACGACTACTCCTCATCACGTAGGCATCGTGTGCAGAACCGGGGAAACGGGCACACACATGTGTGATGGTCATGTTTGCAAGACATACCACCAGAGCATTGACAGAATGGTAATGTTTCCTGTTCCTGTATGCCTGCTCATGTGCCTGTGGTGGTACCAAAGCCACATGTGTCCCATCAATGGAGCCAATGACATGTGGCATCCTCCCCAGGGCATAGAAGTCACTCTTGACATCAGTGAGTCAGTGACGTTGTGGGAAATAGATGTACTGGTTAAGGCATCTCAACATCGCCACCAAAACATCGCGTAGCACACGGCTGAACATAGTCTGTGACATACCACCAGTAGATGCCACAGTGTGTTGAAAGGTACCGGTGGCAAAGAAGTGTAGGGCTGCCATCACCTTCACCTTGGGGGTCAGCGCTGTCGGATACGGCCGGCCAGGCTGCAAATGTGGGTCCAACCGCACAGCCAAATCCTCAATCAGCTGCCTGGTGAAGCGGTACCATCGGATGCTGTCACGTTCCACCATCGTTGCCAGGTCTGGGAATGGTCGATGGACAGCAGGAGCCCTGCAGTGCAGAGGTGAAGAAGTCAAGATTGTCAGTCACCCCACATATGTGCCATTCACCATACTCAATTTCACATGCTACATCATCAGCAAACACTAGTACTTGATGTGTGTCTCGTTCTGTTAGGACACATATGGCACCCACATGGACATCATACATCTCTGTTCAACATCTGTGGACAACAGGTCCCAGGGTGTGCTATGTGAAACCATTTGGCTGTGTCACAGTTCCCATTTACTGCTCTCACATTCCACACACATACCACAGTGACGTCTGGACAGATGCGCCACAGGCATCTCAACTCATTGACAGGTAGATTCCCAGTGACACTCTCTTGCCACATGGACACTGGCATGACATGGCGTATCATGTACACGTCAGAAAAATCAAACATGACTCCCACAGGTAGTGCCCCCTGTAGCCTCTGCAGGACAGACATGGACGTCTGTGACACACACACACAACATCTAAGTCCATGCACAAACAACATGGATGTGGAGACTGTCTCCCATTGTGCACATGGAGTCAGACATGTGAAATACAACATGCACACAGACTGCGGAGGGACATGACTATTGTGGCAATGGGCCACCCTGTGATGTACATGCTTTCCCACATGAGCCTTGGGGTATGTGACATGTCATACATATACACAACCTGGAAATGTGACCATGCAACATGCTCCAAAATGAACAGTTGCACATCCCAGTGGTCATGTGCACGACACACAAAGGACCCTGTCCCCATTAACATGTGCACAGCCTGGATGTGTCTGCCCCCAAGTGCCAGCCCAAAAACAACATGTACACACCCATACACAGATAAGGTCATGCTGCCACACATGCCTTAGATACAGTGTGGACTGGGTGTGGTGTAGTAGGTGTGCCCCAGAGTCCCTGGAAAGTATATGTGGCTGGCATAGGTTCACCATTGACCAGCATGGTGACACATGCGTGTGACCTGTACAGGGACGCATTGTACAGCAATGGTCCGATCGGTGTGCCCGCTCGGACCATTGCATTCAATGTGAGCGGGTACGCGTTGTATCGCGGGTACGCGTTGCACAGCAATGGTTCGATCGGTGTGCCCGCTCGGACCATTGCATTCAATGTGAGCGGGTACGCGTTGTACAGCAATGGTCCGATCGGTGTGCCCGCTCGGACCATTGCATTCAATGTGAGCGGGTACGCGTTGTATCGCGGGTACGCGTTGCACAGCAATGGTCCGATCGGTGTGCCCGCTCGGACCATTGCATTCAATGTGAGTGGGTACGCGTTGTACAGCAATGGTCCGATCGGTGTGCCCGCTCGGACCATTGCATTCAATGTGAGCGGGTACGCGTTGTATCGGGGGTACGCGTTGCACAGCAATGGTCCGATCGGTGTGCCCGCTCGGACCATTGCATTCAATGTGAGCGGGTACGCGTTGTACAGCAATGGTCTGATCGGTGTGCCCGCTCGGACCATTGCATTCAATGTGAGCGGGTACGCGTTGTATAGCAATGGTCCGAACGGTGTGCCCGCTCGGACCATTGCATTTAATGTGAGCGGGTACGCGTTGTATCGCGGGTATGCGTTCCACAGCAATGGTCCGATCGGTGTGCCCTCTTGGACCATTGCATTCAATGTGAGCGGGTACGCATTGTACAGCAATGGTCCGATCGGTGTGCCCGCTCGGACCATTGCATTCAATGTGAGCAGGTACGCGTTGTATCACGGGTACGCGTTGCACAGCAATGGCCCGATCGGTGTGCCCGCTCGGACCATTGCATTCAATGTGAGCGGGTACGCGTTGTACAGCAATGGTCCGATCGGTGTGCACGCATTGGCTGGGGCCTGGCATGGCAACGGATGCGGTTTTTGAATTTTCAACGAGTCTGATGCAGTGAATTCAGTTGGCCAGCCACAACAATGTTGCAAATTCATGGGTGTCATGAAGTTGAACTTTTTGAAGGATGCTGTGGGCGTGTATTGGAGCTGCTATTCCATGGATTGGCCAGATTCAGAAGATGCTACCGACTTGGACCTATCACTTTGGACACATGGGACAGTATCTGCCTCTGCAGCACACATATAATGCTGGCTGTTCCCCTGAGAGCTCACTTGCCTGCACTACATGCTCCAGGACGACATCTGCCACTACACTGCTGCTGTCTCTGCATCCTCTGGCTGCTGCAATGGCACATACTGTGGAGAGATCCCCAGCCTTCACCCATGAGGAGAACCAGGCCCTGCTGGACAGCCTCCTTCCACAGTACAGCAAGCTGTATGGGACACCAGGGGAGCAGGTGAGTGTGCTGTCCACTGCCTCACTGATTGTGCATGTTGCCTGACTAGCAGGATTTACAGTGTGCACACCACTGGCTGGCATGCCCACTGAGTAGTTCGCACCCCCCAAAGTGTGTAGTCACTTGCACTGAACAGGTACAGTGGAGTAACAGTGCATTCAAACAAGGTTCACTACCCATGCAATGATACCATGTAGTAACTGCTGGCAAACTGTCCATAGCCATCGTTGCACTGCCTGTGTACATCATATGCCCCTGTGATTGAGACATGTATTTCCAACTGTGTGATGCACGGATATGTTGCATGTGTAGTAATGGCCTTTTCACTTTCTCATCCTCACAGGTTGATGCCAATCGGAAGCAGGACATCTGGCTGGCCATCGTCCGGGCAGTCCGATCCATGGGGGTCTACAAGCGCCGGATCCGCAACTGCCAGAAGAGGTGGCAGGACCTTCGTGGCTGGACCCGGAGGATCGCAAGGGTCCAGCTGAAGCTGTCGCCTCCTCGCAGGAGGGGCGGACACCGGACCCTAACCCCCCACATGCTCCAGATCCTGCCGGTGGTCTTCCCAGAGCTGGATGGGCAGCTGAAGGGCAGACAGCAGCAAGGAGGGGGTGAGTCTAAGACTGCACTGTGAACTCTGTCTAACATGCTATGTGCCCTCCTCTGGCCTGGTTAAACTTCCCCATTACATCAGTCTTCTTGTCCAGTACCCTCTATTGTAACCTGGCCACTACCCATCTGATGCACCAGTGTGCTCCTTACGCTCAGGATAATTGTGTCACTTGGGTACAGGGTACTAGCATTTTGCTTTGCTCAAGGTGGTGACAGATTTTGTCCCCGTGACATTGTGTTTGCCTTCATGGGTGGGTCAGTTGCTCACACAATGCCTGAGTCGTGCAATGTAGTCTGGGTTTAACTTTGATATGTGATCCACTTGCACATCTAATTCACCACATGTCCCTGGGGTATTTGCCACACCCCCATTCTGCGGGTGGGTAAATTGTCTGGGCCTCAGGAGTATGTATGTCAAATGTGTCACACATGCTTAGCCACCTGCCCACTGACCAGGGCTCATCCCTCTTGCAGGTGGAGCCGGACAGTCATGCCTACTACAGGGCATACAATACACTCTGTACTCCCACTCCCGTGTATCATCTGACATGCTGTGCTCAGTGAAATGTTGCCTCAGGTGTCTGCCTCTGTGTCGTTGTGCTGTGACTACATTGTTGTGACTCCTGTGATGTCCTTCGGTTAGGGGTCAGCATGCCATCTGCTATTGGACCATGTGAGACAAGACTTCTGTGACTCATAGGTGTTTGATCACTTGACTGTGCAGACAGGTGTATGAGACTGTGACTTTCAGGCAGCTGTTCATCATTCACAGCACACTGTGAGGTGCTCTGGTTCAGGGAGTACTGTTTCATGTCTCCCATTTGTCCAAATGGTGTGCAGTGTACAAATACGGGTTCAGAGGATGTGGTTAGTGGGGGATGAACATGTGCACTTGTCAGTTACATTACTTGCCTTCCCCATGTCCTAGGATAGTGACACAGTGCAGACTGTTGTTTGCTGGCTGGCTCACATGGCCATGTGACTTGAGACAGTGATGCATGACTTTGCAGGCATGCCTGTGTCATGGCATTAAACTTCCTAAGGGTGATCCTGCAGGGTGGTGACATGTGCAACAGGCACCCCATTGTGGCATTGACTATCCGGACATGGGTGCTTCATGGGGTCTGGTGCTGGTATGCATCACATGCATTTCTTTTTAGGCTCAGGCCGTCCATTTATCCAGACACCTGCACTGACTCAGTGGCAAGAGATGTGACGTGGGCATGTTCACATACTTCACCGTGTTCTCAGCAATGTCCAACTACTGTGTAGGTGGTGCATGTGTCCACACTGGGGTCTTACCATCAGACAGGCACCAGACAGATGGGTGCAAGAGCAGGAGGGGTGTCTGTTCCATGGCTGTCCATCAGACTGACAACTGGCTTCTCCTAATCTGTGTGATGACTTTTGGGAATGTTCTACTAGTGATGCCAGGGCTTGCTCTGTGATGTGCTGTACTTACTGTGGTGTGTGCGGTCAGTGCAGGTGACTGATGTTTGTCTGTTTCCCTAATTGTTTGCAGATACATCCATAGCCACAGGAGGGGACAGCTCCACGGACCAGGAGGAGCAGCGGAGCCAGACTGGGTCAGCATCCGACGAGTGGTCAGAGGGACCCAGTGGCACGGAGGGCGAGGGGAGCCACACCGAGGAGTCCTCAGCACCATCCACCTCAGCTGAGGACCACAGCAGCTCGGAGGATGACTCCCTTGTGGAGGCGGGTGTCAGCAGCCACCACACCCCAGCTAGTCTGTCTGACCCCGCCACCACCACCACCACCACCACCGCCCTCCCATTGGCTCCCATTCCTGAGGTCCATGGAGGCTCCCGTGCTCAGGAGCATGTCTCCTTCAAGCCAGGCACCGCACCCCCTGCCCCTGTGTCCCCTGCTGCCCTGAGTGAGGAGTCTGTGTACCTCCTTCGGCAGCTCCATGTAGGGCAGACAGCAATGCTGACTGTTCTCCATGCACACACCACTCTGTTGACACAACTGGTGTCGTTCATGGAGGGCATCTCGACGGGTATGTCTGCCCTACAGAGGAGCAAAAGGTCCATGGACTCCTCCCTGATGGCAGCAGTGTCCCTCCTCCAACAGTCCCTCACCCCTCCCACCTCTGCCCCATCCACACTTCCTACCACCCTACCTGTCCAAAGCACATGCACACCTGCACATTCACACAAGCACACAGACACAAGCACCACAGACACACCCAAGAGAAAGGCAAGACGTGCACACAAGCATCCTCAGGGGACTGATACCACAGACACAGGGGATGGGGAACACACACACACACAGGCATCCACATCCACTCCGCAGTCCTCCAAATCCTCTCCCTCCAAGACCCCTTCCCTTGCCTCGCCTGCTACCCCAGCTGCACAGAAGCTCTTCCTGTGTGACCTCGGCCTCTTCCCTCCGATCCTGCTGATCCAGCATACCGGGGGAAGAGGAAGTCCACCCACACAGAGGGAGTGCCCCTCGCACCCGGACACCCTCCCCCAGGCGCAGGCAGAGTGAGCCCCCACCCGCAAGTCCCCCGGACCCGGAAGAGCAAGACCCCGCCACCGCCCTGCAAGTCACCCACCCAGTCTCTCACCTCCATCCCCCAGGCCACCACTCCACAGGTTCCACTGCCACACCCTGCCCCAGGTTCCCCCACACACCGATACCGCATCCCCAAAGTGCTCAGGCCCTCCCCCTGCCACTTGCTCTTCCACCCCCAAACCAGACGCTCTGCCTGTATGTGGCACTGGTGTGGAGACCGTGTCCCCCCTCTGTCCTGCCCAGCTCTTCTGCCCCCCCTTCCACTCCCTTGGAGTCATGCACTGCGGTGGAGTCTACAACAACCCCATCTGACTCAGGCACTGCATTGGGGACCCAGCCCACTCCATCTGCCCAGCCCACTGCAGTGG
Source organism: Calotriton arnoldi (assembly GCA_963921515.1). Taxonomy (NCBI): domain Eukaryota; kingdom Metazoa; phylum Chordata; class Amphibia; order Caudata; family Salamandridae; genus Calotriton; species Calotriton arnoldi. Next base: position 956,397 of record CAWUFW010007054.1, on the reverse strand, counting down.
ATGCAGCCACAACACCATCAGACTTGAGCCCTGCAGTGGTGCCGGCCCCCCCTGAGTCAGACACCTCCACTGCAGTTGCCGGTGACACTCCTGCACCCACCTCACCTTCCCTGCCTCCTTCTGGCATCCCCTGATCCTGTCCCTGCGGTGCCTGGCCTGCCCCTCGTATGCCCCTCCAAGGGGATGTCCCCTGTTGGTACCTGTGCAGGCAAGCAAGTTGTGACAAGTAGTCACACATCACCCTGTTGGGACTGTGTATTTGGACTGGACATTGGCCGTAGTGAATTTTGGACTTTTGATTTGAGTTGCACACTTGCTGAATAAAGCCTCTTTTTGTTTACTTGTGGTTAATCTTTGGTGGTACATGATGTAGATGTGTAATATCATGCATTTGCTGTTGTAATTGTGTTCAGATCAGGTAAATGAAGTTTTGCTGTGATGGGCTCCATGTGGCCCATGGTATATGTGTCCTAATCTAGTCTGGATCTATAGCATCCCTTGCTGCAGTCTGAGGGTATATTGTTCAGCATTTGACACAGGGATGTACGTTTAGCATTTGTATATTACCATCTTTGTTCTACACTGTAGCACATCTGTTGGGCTCACCACTGTCCAATGTTCCTAGTACCCTGAGTGTGTGCCCGTCTCCACTGGACATGCAGTTTTGCACATCAATTTTGGAGGACTCATCTGTGTATACAGTACAACTGCATTGCCACGTGTTTTGGGTGTATGCAGATGACTGACGTGACACTCTCGTACCCAGGCTGATGTGAGCAGAGGCTTCTGTGTGTTGTAGTTGTTGACTCACTGACGGAGTGTCCTGCTGATAGGTTTGAGTTGTGCACAGACCAGGTTTGGCACAGCAGAGCTTCCACAGGAGTGGAGTGCCCTCATGGCTGTGTGTAATCCGGTGACATTGCGTGTGCCCGTGTTGTGTGTTGTGTGAGCATGTCTGTGCATGTTCCCTTACCTTTTCCTACACAGGCTGTGTCCCTAGGGATGTTCCTGTTTGTGATGGTTGCAGAGTTGGTATGTGTTCATCCAGCATCTTGGATCTGGTTTCTCCGTGATGTGGTTGCATGGCAAACTGATGTTCATGAGGTTGTCATCCCAGGTTGTCTTTGTTGTCAGGGTTGGGGATGTGGGCAAACGCAGATGGGACACATTCAGGATTCCCCTTGGCACTTGTTGTTTACACAAGTAATGTGATTTATAGTTTGTGGTACCTTTCAGTGATTGTGACGCGTTGTGTGTGTGACTGCTGCAACTCCTCAGGCTCAGAGCTGCAATGTTGGAAGTTGTGTACGTGTGTTCTTTGTGTCTCACCTTGGCTTCTTCGTTGGTGTGTGACTATGGCCAGGATCCCATTGTTTGTGGTGGATTTCACATCATGCGCATATACGGCGTACTGTGCAGTGTGTCATACATGGACGAGTCATATTGAGTGGGCATGTGTGATGGGTTTCTGCACCTTAGTTCCCCCCCCACCCCTGGGTTTGTCATGGGTGCATGTGCAATGTCACCAGTCCATGTGAGCTTCACTGCTGCACATTGTTGCAGATGAGGGTGTGTGGTGTTGAGTGTGCAAATGTGACTTGTTGCACGGCTAGACCACTACCTCCATATTGGCCTTGGCTGGCAGGCCCTGCTGTTTGATTGGAGCTTGTGTAGGTGTGATGGTAGTTTGTAGCTGAGGACACATGGCTGTGGTTCACAGTGTGATCAACATCTACCTTTGTCATCACAGTGGAATTGTCATGCAGGCTAGTGTCTGCACAATGTGGGGTCCCTGGGGGTAGTGCTGTGGTGGGTGTGTCTCTTGCTGTGTTAGTTGCTGTTCCTACAAGCTTGTGTGACATGTGTAATTTGGGCTCCCTCTCATCTGACAATGCCAGATTTCCCACATAGGGGAATCCAATCCATGAGTTACTTGTGTGTGGCACTGTATACACATCTGTGTAATTGGGATTCAGGCCTCCTCATGTGTTGTGTGGTTGCCTGGGGACACTGGCACACACCCCCATCACCTGTTGTGTTCGATATGCAGTGTGAGTCTGCCTGTTTGTGTTAGTGCATTTGCATCACTGCATTGGCATTTCTGTAGTGTGCCATTGGCTGTATGTAGTTTGGTGATTTTCCCATGCTCTCCCTGGTACTCCTGGGTCATCAGTCAGCACAATGATCATGGTTTGTATGTCCCATTGCTGCCATGGTATGGTATTTGTTCACCTGACATCCACAGTCTCCACAGATTAAATACATTTGTGTGTCCATAGGTGCAGATATGTGGGTCAGCATCATGATGGTAACTTCTGTCATTGTGTAATCTGCTGATTGTTGGCAATGTGGTCCCCCATGTGTGATGTTTGTATGCACATGGACAAAGGCGATGTTTCTGTGACACTGCACTGTTAGCCTCCCCCAATCTATGTTGCAATGGGACACAGGCAGTACTATGCCACAGATGTTTTAGTTGTTGTGTGACCAGGATTCATCCATTCAGTTTGTCTTTGGCAGCTTTTACCATGCACACACTTACCTTTTGATCACCGTGGTGATGGGACTTTAGGCCCCATTGCCACACTGATCAAAAGGTCCATCAGCCTTGGACCCCACACTTGCCTTTTGGTGACTGTGGTGATGGGGCTTTAGGCCCCATTGCCACACTGATCAAAAGGTCCATCAGCCTTGGACCCCACACTTGCCTTTTGGTGACTGTGGTGATGGGGCTTTAGGCCCCATTGCCACACTGATCAAAAGGTCCATCAGCCTTGGACCCCACACTTGCCTTCTGGTGACTGTGGTGATGGGGCTTTAGGCCCCATTGCCACACTGATCAAAAGGTCCATCAGCCTTGGACCCCACACTTGCCTTTTGGTGACTGTGGTGATGGGGCTTTAGGCCCCATTGCCACACTGATCAAAAGGTCCATCAGCTTTGGACCCCACACTTACCTTCTGGTGACTGTGGTGATGGGGCTTTAGGCCCCATTGCCACACTGATCAAAAGGTCCATCAGCCTTGGACCCCACACTTGCCTTCTGGTGACTGTGGTGATGGGGCTTTAGACCCCATTGCCACACTGATCAAAAGGTCCATCAGCCTTGGACCCCACACTTGCCTTCTGGTGACTGTGGTGATGGGGCTTTAGGCCCCATTGCCACACTGATCAAAAGGTCCATCAGCCTTGGACCCCACACTTCCTTTTGGTGGCTGTGGTGATGGGTCTTTGGGCCCCATTGCCACAGTGGCCATTGTCGGCTTGTATTGTGGAGGCCACACACTTTGATGTGTCACACATGTGATTGTGGGTGACATTGTGTGTTCATTGTCATGTTTAGTGTTGTAGGCATTTGACATGGACTACACACGCTTGTCATGTTGTTTGGGTCGATGTAACTTTCTGTGATTCCTTATGTGGGAGTATGCTGGTTGTGTCATGCATTACCCGTCCTATGAGTAGGGGTGGTGGTAGTGATAGGCATCCAGCCCCCCATGAATGGGGATGGTAGTAGTGATAGGCATCCAGCCCACCATGAGTAGGGGGGATGGTAGTGATAGGCATCCAGCCCACCATGAGTGGGGATGGTAGTAGTGATAGGCATCCAGCCCCCATGAGTGGGGATGGTAGTAGTGATAGGCATCCAGGCCCCCTGAGTAGGGGTGGTGGTAGTGATAGGCATCCAGCCTCCCATGAGTGGGGGTGGTGGTAGTGGTAGGCATCCAGGTCCCCCTGAGTAGGGGTGGTGGTAGTGATAGGCAGCCAGCCCCCCATGAGTAGGGGGGGTGGTAGTGATAGGCATCCAGACCCCCATGAGTGGGGATGGTAGTAGTGATAGGCATCCAGCCCCCATGAGTGGGGATGGTAGTAGTGATAGGCATCCAGGCCCCCCTGAGTAGGGGTGGTGGTAGTGGTAGGCATCCAGGCCCCCTGAGTAGGGGTGGTGGTAGTGATAGGCATCCAGCCCCCATGAGTGGGGGTGGTGGTAGTGGTAGGCATCCAGGCCCCCTGAGTAGGGGTGGTGGTAGTGATAGGCAGCCAGCCCCCATGAGTAGGGGGGTGGTAGTGATAGGCATCCAGCCCCCATGAGTAGGGGGGTGGTAGTGATAGGCATCCAGCCCCCATGAGTGGGGATGGTAGTAGTGATAGGCATCCAGCCCACCATGAGTGGGGATGGTAGTAGTGATAGGCATCCAGCCCCCCATGAGTAGGGGGTGGTAGTGATAGGCATCCAGCCCCCATGAGTGGGGATGGTAGTAGTGATAGACATCCAGCCCCCCATGAGTAGGGGGGGTGGTAGTGATAGGCATCCATCCCCCTATGGGTGTGTATGGCATTGGTGATGCCCATCCCACCCCTATGATTGTGCTGTTGCTAGTGTACGTCATTTGTGCATCCCTATGTGTGTGTGACATATTTTAGGTACGTGTAGTTAGTTTGTATTGTTGGCGTTTGACTTACCGTCTGCGCCGTAGGCGTCCGAATCGGTCCCGGTAATAGATGTAGAGTATTGGTAGGACCTGCGCAATGGGATTCATGGTTGGTTCGTCTCGTTCGGGTTTCGCGTGTCTTTGACTCGTGCTCGTCGCTGGCTTGTTCGTCTCGTAGCCGTGGATCGTCTTGTGGCGCGAATCGGAGCTTATGTGCGGCTCTCCCGGATGCTGAAACGTGCCGGACGTAGCGACTGGTTCGGCGCGTACGGAAGACGCATCGTACTAGTCCGGCCGGAAGGTGCTGTGTATTTGGTTCCGTGCGACTCGATTCGGCGATTACGGATCCGGCTCGGGCGGAGAAAAGGAGCTGGATTGGGTAAGTGCGGCTGGGTCAGAATCTGGGCTGTTATGCGCATCGTACTTGTTCGTTTGGTAGAGTGTTCGAGTCGGTCGGGAAACACGCGTTCGGCTGGTATTTTTTCCGGACGAATACTGTTAGGTGCACTTCCGGCCCGAATCGGAATCGGCCCCTATGTGTTGGGGTACCCCTGTGATTAGCATGACCTCCTCTGTAAGGCCCTAGTCCATAATAGGGCAGGGGGATTAAAACTACCTCTAAGCCAGAGGTGCAGAAATATGCTACTTTAACTAGTAGTCACGTTTGCAGAGTGATGGAGAAAGGGTGCTGGGCGTCCAACCAACGCTCAGGAATTCCGTTGCGTAGGACTTACAGGAGGTACCAGGAGGGATTCTTGGCCCCCAAACTCCCTCAGGACTAAATTGGACTTCATCCCCATCCCGTAGTTTGCCACGAGGCACGTTTGCAGAGTGGTAGAGAAAGGGGGCCATGGCCTCCGAAGACGTCTTAGCAATACCACTGTGTGGGACTTACTGGAGGTAACAAGAGGGGTAGTTGGCCCCCAAGGGCATCCTTGGGGGCCAACTTCCCAAACTATTACCTCCAATCAGTCCCACACAGCAGTACTGGTAAGTACTCGTACCAGGCCACGCCCACTTTGCCCACCACTCTACAAACGCGCTCCCTGGCACGCTCTTGGATGTGGATTGAAGTCCCCTTCACTGCTGGGGGTCCTTTAGGGGCCAACTAGTCTACCTTTTACCTCCAGTAAGCCCCACGCAGTGGGATTGGTGAGAGGTAGACAAAGGCCATGCCCCCTTTCTCCACCACTCTGCAAACACGTCCCCTGGCGCGTTGTAAGTTGGGGGATTACGTCCCCATGAATCCTGAGGGTCCCTGGGGTCCAAGTAGCCCACCAGGTACCTCCAGTAAGCGCCACAGAGCTGCGTTGCAGAGAGGTGTAAAAAGGGGCATGGCCTGGACCACCTCTCTGCAACGCAGGCCCGTGGCGCTTACTGGAGGTACCTGGAGGCTAGTCGTCCCAGGGGCCCTCAGGATTGAAGGGGAATTAATTCCCCAACTTAAAACGTGCCACAGGGCGTGTTTGCACACATGTCACCTCAGGCCCCGCCCCCTCCCTTCACCACTGTGCAAACGTGCCCGTGGTGCGTTTTAAGTTGGGGGATAAAGTCACCTTGAATCATGAGGGTCCCTGGGGTCCAACTAGCCCACGAGGTACCTCCAGTAAGCGCCACGGAGCTGCGTTGCAGAGAGGTATAAAAAGGGGCGTGGCCTGGACCACCTCTCTGCAACGCAGCCCTGTGGCGCTTACTGGAGGTACCTGGTGGGCTAGTTTGCCCCCAGGGACCCTCAGGATTGAAGAGGAATTAATTCCCCAACTTTAAACGCGCCACAGGGCGTGTTTGCACAAATGTCACCTCAGGCCCCGCCCCCTCCCTTCACCACTGTGCAAACGCGCCCCATGGCGCGTTGTAAGTTGAGGGATTAAGTCCCCTTGAATCCTGAAGGTCCCTGGGGTCCAACTAGCCCACCAGGTACCTCCAGTAAGCGCCACAGAGCTGCGTTGCAGAGAGGTGTAAAAAGGGGCATGGCCTGGACCACCTCTCTGCAACGCAGGCCTGTGGCGCTTACTGGAGGTACCTGGTGGGCTAGTTGGCCCCCAGGGGCCCTCAGTATTGAAGGGGAATTAATTCCCCAACTTAAAACGCGCCACAGGGCGTGTTTGCACACATGTCACCTCAGGCCCCGCCCCCTCCCTTCACCACTGTGCAAACGCACCCCGTGGCACGTTTTAAGTTGGGGGATAAAGTCCACTTGCATCCTGATGGTCCCTGGGGTCCAACTAGCCCACCAGGTACCTCCAGTAAGCGCCACAGAGCTGCGTTGCAGAGAGTTGTAAAAAGGGGCGTGGCCTGGACCACCTCACTGCAACGCAGCCCTGTGGCACTTACTGGAGGTACCTGGTGGGCTAGTTGGCCCCCAGGGACCCCCAGTATTGAAGGGGAATTAATTCCCCAATTTAAAACGTGCCACAAGGCGCGTTTGCAGAGTGTTGCTGGGAGGGGGCGGGGCCTCCGGCACGATCGCGTCTTTTTTTTTTTTTTTTAGAAGGGGGCTGTGTGGCCCCCTTCTTTTCCTTTTGGGCCCTGGGGACCCCATCCCCAGGGCCTGACCCCTTTTTAAAAAAATCTGAATGGGAAGGGGACCGCGTGGGCCCCCTCCCGTGGCCAATTCCGGCCCCGGGGATCCCATCCCCCGGGCATGGCCACATATATATATTTTTTTTAAGGAGGGGGCTGCGTCACCCCCCTCCTGAGGCCTCTATTGACCCCGGGGACCCCATCCCCCGGGGCTGGCCTTTTTTAAAATGTATTTATTTCATTTTTTTGGGGAGGGGGGCCGCGTGGCCCCCCTCCCGGGCCACTTCTAGCCCCGGGGACCCCATCCCCCGGGGCAGGCCCTCTCCGTTGGGGACCGTGGGGGGAGCCCCAATGCCCCCACGGTCCCGCCGGCTCCCCGCGTCCTGCAGGAGCCAGCATTGCTTTTCCACATGGGGAGCTGCTGACATGCAGCTACCCGTGTGGAAAAGCAATCAGCTTGCATTTTGGAAGCGAGAGCAGGTTTCCTGCTCTCGCTTCCAAAATCCAAAGCAAGTTTGCTATGGCAGGACGGGAGCCGCGAGGCTCCCGTCCTGCCATAGCAAACAGCAGTGTCCCGGGGTGGGCACCCGGGACACTGCAGGAGACGGCCCTGGGGGTGGGGGTCCCCAGGGCCATCACGGGCTCCAGGAGGGGGACCGCGCGGCCCCCTCCCTTCAATTACAATGCCCTGGGGAGGTGGTGGTCCCCGGGGCTCGGGGGTCCGTAACGGACCCCCAAATTTGCATTTTAGTGCCCCAGGGAGGTGGCGGTCCCCGGGGCGTGTGGGGGGGGCCGTGTGCCCCCGCAAATAATTAATGAAAGCCCCAGGGGGTTGCGGTCCCCGGGGCTGCGGGGGGGTTACGTGCCCCCGCAACTCATAAATCAAGCCCCGGGAGGTGGCGGTCCCCGGGGCAGTGTGGGGGGATTGGGGCCCCCCCCACACATTTTTTCAGTGCCCCCGGGACCTGGCCCACCCGGGGGCTTCAATACAACGAAGCGCGGGAGCCCGTGCTTCGTTTTCTTTTTTATTTTCTCTGCCGGATTCACGCACCCAGCGCAAATTCGGCCGTTTAAAAAAATAAAAATGCTTTTTTGGGCCCTGGGTGTCCTTGTGGGACCCCGTGAGCAGGCCTAGGGGGTCAGGGTGTTTCTACCCCGCCCCCTTTTCTTGTTTTTCGCGTTGTTTTTCTCTTTTCTTGTGACTCGGTTCTACCGAGTCACAAGATGGCTGCCAACACTTCCTGGTTTGGAGTGTTGACAGCCAATTAGAATAAAGCTCGTGGTCGGGAGGGTCCGCGGATGCACCGCGCCTCTAAATATCGAAACTTTTATTTTTTTATTTTCTCAGCAACTACTGAACGGATTTACACCATTTAAAAAAAGGGCGCTTTCTGAACCAAGCACTACCTTTTGCCAAATTTGGTGTAATTCCGTTCAACAGATCGAGCTGTAGCCGTGTCTAAAGTTTCCTATGGAAAATAACATGGAGAAAACACGTTTTGGACCCCCATTTTTCTCGGCCCCCGCTTGGCGAATCACCCCGAAACTTTCAGGATAGGAGCTGACCGGAGCGGGCCACAAGTTTTGAAAATTTCGCAAAGATTCATCAACTGGCGCCAAAGTTATTGGGAAAAGAAAAACGCTTTCCCTATGGAAACTAGGTCCTAATATATATATATATATATATATATATATATATATATATATATATATATATATACACACATTACCTACTGAATCCCTTTCCGAATGTTGATTTCTCTCTTCAGTGTAGTTGTAATACATGGGCTCATGTAACAACACACTTTTTCTACGCACCAAGCACTTTATAGGGGTGGATACAAAAACACTAGCACTTTTTGAAAAGCACTATTTTGCACATATAGGATATTCAGCTAAAAATGTATAATCAACTGTTTACAGGATAAGGAAATGTTTACATATAATTGCCCAATTTGCACAGTAGTAAGGAAATCATGATTTTATTATATAAACATACATCATTTGAAAACAATGTATTTATACTGTTTTGAAACCAAATGCATATTTTGCACAAGGTTGATGATGTAGGGAGAGTTTTTAATCATGATTTTATGCATTTAGGCGGAAATCAGTTTTGTGTTTAAATTATTGTGTGTACAGAATAATCAATGTGCACATTGGCGCAATGTATTGAAACAAGCAACAAAAAAACAAAAAACTATCAAATACATGTACAATTATATATGCAACTGTAAACATGTATGATCAATATTGATTGGTATTTTGTAAACAGATGCAATACCATTGTGTGCAATCAGGGAAAACAGACGGGTAATCTATTTTCCAGTTTTATTATGTTAAAAAAAAAGCACTTGTCACTTTAAAAACGGGGAGAAAGCACGTAGTATGCCATGTGATCAAGGACCCTGGTGGTTCGAAATGCGTCATGTCGGCTATGCACACAAAATATTTTAAAATTGCACTGAATAAGTGGAGTTTGTGCCTTTTTTGGTTCTGTGAGAAACAGTGAATCAGTAGGAAAAAGGAGAATAGTGGACTTGGTCCAAAGCGGCTTCTTTGGAAATCACGAACCCCCTCTCGCTTAGGGCAGCACGGCAGGAAGCCGGATCTGTTTCAAACTGGAAATATCGAATTCTCCTGGAGGAGAAAGCCGAGTAAGCCCCCAGACAGAGGAACGCTACTTTCCGACTGCGGCTAAGCGGTGGACTGGTGTCGGAGGATGCCGAGAACACGAGCGGAAGCCCCGGAGGAGGAACAATCCAAGAAATCCGGTGAGAGGTGTGCAAAAAACGAGTGTCTGCTTAAGTTATAGTGGGTATATCGTACAAGAGTGACGAAGTGCTATTACAATGGCTGCCGACGTACTACGAGGAAGGGAGGAGGCGGCAGACGAAATGTTTTCAGATGTAGCGAGTGCCCCAATGCTATCTCAAACTAGCGGGAATGGGACCAGAAGTATCGGAGGCAATACCAGCGTAAAAGACATGTACAAAAAATTGGAGAAACTAATGCGTGCCAAACAGGCGAAATGGTGGGAGCATAGATCCCTCTCCAGGTATCTGGAAGTAGGCAGGATCCCCCTCGGCTTGCGCATTATGTTAGCCCCGAGCTATGACAGTCCAAACCCGAATATGCTACGAGAGTGGGGCGAGTGCAATTTAGAGTCTTCACGGAGACTGGTGGAGATTTTGGTAAAGTACGCTGATATTGACAGGAATATTTTATTGGAGCAAATTGATGAGCTGAATCAACAAATAAGCCAAATAGAAACAAATGGAACAACATCAAAAATGCGAGATGACATGTTAGCACGTTTAAAAAAAGAGGAGGAAATAATTAAAAGGAGGAAAACCTACAAATTCCAACAGGATAAAAATGACTATGACCTGGGTCAGATATTTACATTCTCTCGAAAATACGATGCAGTAAAGGCAGCACAAAAAGGAGACACAAGGAGAAATGTCCCAGCTCCCCTAGCAGGTCCAAGTAGGGGGCTGCCTACAATGCCGTCTATGTCAGATTTGAGCTTCTCTGTGGAAACGGAGTCAGAAACAGAGTTCAACATAAGAACAATGGAAGGGACAAATCAACAAATTACAAAACGCACAATAGGGGAAGAATTGAATTTTTTAAGAGAGGCAAGAAGACAGACCCTATGCCTCAGGAAAGAAAAACCCAGAACAGACAAAGGCGGAACACAAAAAGACGAGAGAGAAGGAGAAGGAGGCGCCAGAATGCTTGGCGCCGTCAATAATCCCGACATTGGCAAATGCTAGCACAGTCATCAATCTATCCACCATCAACCTGGACATAGCAGAGCAACAGCTGCTGGCGTTAGGGCTCATGTATTGTTCTGAGAGCAACTTCGATTATCCCCAAACGCGTGTGGATATATACAAGTTTATCAGAAAATTGAAGTTACAAAAGTATCATCTGCTCAGGCAAGACAGCAATACTGTATGCACATCATCAGAATCAATACAAAATGCTATGAGTTCTTTAACAGCCTCTGATGTCAGTTTGATACACGACCTTCAGGAATTACAAACTGAGAACAATGAGCCTATGTACACTGATTCAACACAACAATTGATGCTACATCAAGGAGTCAATACAAACGTAGCGCCAATTACCAAATTCAAACCCAGATCCAAGTTCATCCCAGTCTCTACGAGAGATTCCATCGACACTTTTAATGAAATTGTAATAAAGGAAATAAGAACTCTAAATTTTAAAACACAAGCAGCAAAGAGAAAACACAACACGTATCAACTAAAATATCAACAGCTAATTAAAAAACTGCGAGAAAATGACACTGTGGTAGTGCGCAATTTGGAGAAAGGTGGCAATGTGGTCATTTGGCCAAAAACTCAATACATGGAAGAAGCATCAAAACAGCTAGGAGATCGCAGCTGTTACAAGATAAGTAACAAACTACCTATCAAAACAGCACAAAATGAATTGCAAGCAAAGTTACTGGCATGGAAAAGTAGTGGCCTAATTAATCATGATGAACTGAGATTTTTAAAAAATGACTACCCAATAGTGCTGGTAATGTATTTTATTCCTAAAATACATAAAGACAGTACAAATCCTCCTGGTCAGCCCATAATCTCTGCTATTGAAAGTTTAACAGAAAATGTTTCAGTGTATATTGACTCATTCCTACAAGAACGAGTGAAGATGTTGCCGTCGTATATACAAGATACGACGGATTTCTTGAGGCAAATACATGGATTTCAGTGGCAACAGGATTATCTATTGATCACCATGGATGTTAGCAATCTATATACATCCATACACCATCAAGATGGGATGAGAGCTCTGGAACATTTTCTAGGAAAAAGACCCATCGAATTCCACAACCATAACAAAATGATAATGGACCTTACCAAGTTTTGTTTATATAACAATTACTTTTTATTTCAACAACAGGTTTACCATTAAGTGAGGGGCGTAGCAATGGGTGCGCGTTTTTCACCCAGCTATGCCTGCCTCCATATGGGATGGTGGGAGGAGATGGTAGTAAAAAGCAAATATGCAGAGATTTGGTCCAGGAATGTAATCAGATGGGTAAGGTTCATAGACAATTTATTTTTGGTCTGGCGGGGGACAAGCAGAGTGCAGAAGAATTCATAAATGATTTGAACATCAACAATGTTGACATACAACTCACACATACCATCAGTGATAGCACAATTTGTTTTCTGGATGTAGAGGTATATGTTTCCAATAACAGATTAGAAACACGCTTGTATCGCAAACCTACATCCGGGAACACCATTCTGCACTTGAGCAGTTTTCATCCTAAGCACACAATTCTTAGCATATCCTATGGGGAAATGCTAAGAATTCGCAGAATATGCAGTAATGGATCAGATCTAATTGCACAGAATGAATGTAAATCTCGTTTCCTAGCAAGAGGTTATAAAGAAAAAATAATCAATGATGCAATAAGACAAACTAGAGCCAAAACCCGGGAAGATTTAATCTTCAAACCATCAGCCAGTAAAATCAAACGAGGAAGTAGCTCAGCCACCGAAAGCAACCCTCGCCTAATTCTCACATATAACAAACAGAAGGACAGCCTGAGAAAAATAGTAAAAAACAATTGGCACTTAGTGCGAAATGACCCGATCATAGGGGATAAAATGCCAACTACCCCCCTAATAACATACAGGAAGGCACCAAGTACAGGGGACTACTTAGTGAGTAGTAGCCCAGAAGTTACAAAAAGTACTAGTTGGCTGGCAAATCGAAAAGGCTTTGTTCGCTGTGTGGCATGTAGGGCATGCAAATATGGTGTAAGTAAAACATTGTTTTTAACAACGTTCAAGGATAGACCCACGGTCATAAATACATTTCTGACCTGTAAATCTGAGTTCGCCGTGTATGTGCTGGAGTGCTCTTGTGGACTGCAATATGTGGGAAGCACAAAATTTCAGGTCCACAAGAGAATACTCCAGCACATGCGGGCCATCACCAATAAAGATATTACTTATCCGGTGGCCCGCCACTTTGAAGAGGTCCATGCCAGCAGCTTGGACCATTTAAAGTATTATGTAATAGACAGCTTCCCCCCTCCAAGAAGGGGAGGCAACAGGGAGGCTGTTCTAAGGCGACTCGAAACTAAGTATATCTTAGAACTAGACAGTAAGAGCCCGTATGGGCTTAACACGACAGAAGACTTGCACACTTGGCTTTAACCGCAGTAATCGTTTCAACCTTTGATTGATACTCAAATAGAACATACAAGAACATATTTTAGCCATTATGGTTTTAAAATGCTGAATCCCTTTCCGAATGTTGATTTCTCTCTTCAGTGTAGTTGTAATACATGGGCTCATGTAACAACACACTTTTTTCTACGCACCAAGCACTTTATAGGGGTGGATACAAAAACACTAGCACTTTTTGAAAAGCACTATTTTGCACATTTAGGATATTCGCTAAAAAATGTATAATCAACTGTTTACAGGATGAGGAAATGTTTAGATATAATTGCTCAATTTGCACAGTAGTAAGGAAATCATGATTTTATTATATAAACATACATCATTTTAAAACAATGTATTTATAGTGTTTTGAATCCAAATGTGTATTTTGCACAAGGTTGATGATGTAGGGAGAGTTTTTTAATCATGATTTTATGCATTTAGGCGAAATCAGTATTGTGTTTAAATTATTGTGTGTACAGAATAATCAATGTGCACATTGGCGCAATGTATTGAAACAGGCAACAAAAAAACAAAAACTATCAAATACATGTACAATTATATATGCAACTGTAAACATGTATGATCAATATTGATTGATATTTTGTAAACAGATGCAATACCATTGTGTGCAATCAGGGAAAACAGACGGGTAGTCTATTTTCCAGTTTTATTATGCTAAAAAAAGCACTTGTAACTTTAAAAACGGGGATAAAGCACGTAGTATGCCATGTGATCAAGGACCCTGGAGGTTCGAAATGCGTCATGGCGGCTATACACACAAAATAAATCAAGATTGCACTGAATAAGTGGAGTTCGTGCCTTTTTTGGTTCTGTGAGAAACAGTGAACCGGTAGGAGAAAGGAGAACGGTGGAGATATATATATATATATATATATATATATATATATTACTGCTCCGCCATGCACCAGCTCGGTGCACTCACAGACGGGTGCCGGTCATGCGGGGGTGCTCCCACATATCCATTCTGCTCCACACTCCTCCGGGAAATACTCCTCCCAAGGATCACAGCACTCACGGGGGCAGGTTCAAAAAAACTTTATTCCAGAACCTCAGGCACCATTCAGGGCGTAATTGGAATGAGAGACATGATCGCAATATGAGCGAATGCCCATTCAGGGCATGATCACAACAGAGGATGATGTTGGATAAATCTGTATTGACAGATTTACGGCATTTACCATGTTATATAATGGACACCGATGGATTATGATTTCAGAGCTGAGATTTGTCTGATAATAACACACAACGATTAATTTTTACTTGTTGTGAAAATACTTATGCTTATATTGTTTTCCGACTCAGAAATTGTGTTAATGAGTAGAATTTTCTTTCAAAGATAAATGGTTCAAAATGGCGCCGGTATATACGGCGAATGTCGAAGAGTTTTTGAACACAAAAAAAAAAATTTAGTCCGTTTTCTGTTTTGCTACACGGAAATGAAATGTTTAAAAATGGTGGCGGAAAGCGTTTCGAGGCAAACATTGACAAAGGCAGTTAGCCGAAACGCGTAATGTGCCTGAGGTTCTGGAATAAAGTTTTTTTGAACCTGCCCCCGTGAGTGCTGTGATCCTTGGGTGGAGTATTTCCCGGAGGAGTGTGGAGCAGAATATATATATATATATATATATATATATATACTGCTCACTCGATTCCACCACGGTCCCTGCACTTTCGAACGGGTGCTTCACGCGTGTTGGTGAAACCACGCACAATATTCCTGCTACAGAGTACAAAAGCACAGCACTCACGGGAAACTGCTAAACCCAGATTTTATTCGGGGTCACCAAGCACAAATAGACGCGTTTCGGCGACTGCCTTTGTCAATATTACACGGCAGCCCGAGACAGCGTTATTTAAATAAACACATAAACAGTTCATTGGTGGGTCAGATGCAACCAAAATAAATGAAGGACTGTTACAATGAACATAAAGGAAAAGAAACCATTTCGGCCATCTTTAAACATGCAACTTGAAATCATTAATGCATGTCTATACAGGTAAATGATTCTAATCAACTATACATATGTACATACATATATACAGATATTCATTAATTCATATCTTGCCTTGAATAGGCTATCACTGTAAACAAGTCCATACCTCATAATTAGGTCATTATTTGCAATAATACAAATAGAACATAATTCCGCCCTGAATGGGCTATTGAATCCACTACCTGATTGATGCAATACCAAATCATTCCATTATAATTGTCTAAATAATACCAGCTTATTCACCCATCACCAGAACCAAAGAAACAAGATAAAAATCCAGAATCCTAAATGTATTGGGAGACCCCTCCAAACAAAACTGGATAGAATAACCAAAAAATTATTATTATATCTAAGAACAGAGATACCACTCATGGCTTACCCAAGAAAACCAAAGAAGCAAAAAAGAAAAGAAATCTATTCGCTTCACTACAGCACTCTTTACACCATATATGTGCATAAAATCCAGAATCCGTTGATTTCATTATTTACAATCATTTACAATTATGTACAGTTATTCACAGATGCACAGCCAATTCCTCTCCACCATTGAGTCCCTGAGGTATTTTAGTCTGAATGTCAATGATATACCTGGACTCAAGTCTCACGGAGTTTAAGTTGTCTATCTCCTCCTCTTATAGTTCCTGGCACATGATCCAAACAGAAATAGCGCAACAGATCCCTGTTACTACTATGATGGCTTTCAAAATGGCGGGCCACCGGATAAGTTACATCCTTGGTGGCGATCGCTCTCATGTGCTCTAAGATCCTGATTTTGGTAGGGTGTATAGTACTTCCAATATGTCGAAGCCCACACGGACATACTAAACAGTACACCGTGTGGCTGGTGTTGCAATTCATACATTTTCAATTCTTTTAGGAGTCTTTATACCTGGTACTTCATATGTCAGGACCTTATGGCTGCTTTTACACGCCTTGCACTTTTTGCAAGGATGAAAGCCTTTGATCTGATTGAAACATGAATCACTTCTTCCTTGGGAATAGTGACTCTGTACCAATTGATCTTTTAAAGATCTGGCTTTTCTGAATGACAGCTGGGGAGCTCTGGCCAGATCCTCCCCAATGACTGGATCAGATTTTAAAATATGCCAGTTCTTTCTTAGTATTTGTCGCAGATCATTTGAATTGCTGGAGAAGTTGGTAATCATCCTACAATCTGTAGTTTGAGATGATCTGGCTTGCTCTTTCCTCTGTTTAGTTCTCGATATGTCATGTATCAGTTTCGTTCTATCCTTCGTGTCTACCTTATTTTTGGCACTAAGTAGAACTTCACTTGAGTATCCTCGTGTGTGGAATCTGGCTGTGCTTTCATTGGCTGCTGCTTGAAAATCACACTCTCTGGTGCAGTTCCTCTTTATCCTCAGCAGCTCGCCATATGGGATGCTATGAATTAGTTTATCCATATGACAGCTGCTGGAATGCAAAACGGAATTACCTGCCGTAGGCTTCCGATGTAAAACTGTACACAGTCTATCCTCTGAAACAAAAACCCGCAAATCCAGAAAGTTAACTGTGGTCTTACTTATTTCTCCACTGAACTTGAGATTGAGATTATTAATGTTCAGAACATTGACGTATTCTACAGTTGACTCAATTGTGCCGTTGTATATGATGAACAAGTCATCAATATGCCGGTTCCAGCTAACCAATTTATCGGTCCATACATCATTGGCATCCGACCAGGCCACCTGCCTCTCCCACCAGCCTACGAAAAGATTCGCATAGCTGGGGCGAAGCAGGTGCCCATGGCTCGTGCCTTGCATCTGTCTGAACAATTGCTCCTGAAAAAGGAAAATGTTGTTAGTCAAACAATACTTGACAAATTCCAGAATCATACTATTATGTTCCATGTATTTTATGGAGCGTCCTTTTAAAAGTATTCAATAGCTTCCAGGCCCTTACTGTGTTGAATACTTGTGTATAGACTGGAAATGTCTAAGGTGATCATGACAAAATTAGGTTCCCAGGTAATACCTTCAATCATTTTTAAAAAGTCTTTAGTGTCTTGGATATAGGAGTTCAGTTCAATAACAAAATCAAACAGAAAGAAATCAATAAAAGTGGACATGTTTTCCGTTAAACACCCCTTCGAAGACACAATCGGACGATTAGGGGGTTCATACTGTCTTTATGCAGTTTTGGGAGGTGATAAAAAGTCGGGATGACTGGATGTTTGCAGTCTAGATACTTAAATTCATTTATGTCCAACATACCTTTCTGCTTCCATTTTCTTATGAGATGTCCATACGTTTCAATGCTGTTGGAATATTCTTTCATGGTGATCCGGCTATAATTTGAGGTATCATTAAGCTGATGGAGTGCTTCTTTACAATAATACTCTGATGTTAACAGTACAACATTACCTCCTTTGTCTGAAGGTTTACAGACAATAGTTCGATCTCCTTGTAGATCTTTGATGGCTTTCCTTTGGATAGATTTCTTTTTCTTTTGCTTCTTTGGTTTTCTTGGGTAAGCCATGAGTGGTATCTCTGTTCTTAGATATAATAATAATTTTTTTGGTTATTCTATCCAGTTTTGTTTGGAGGGGTCTCCCAATACATTTAGGATTCTGGATTTTTATCTTGTTTCTTTGGTTCTGGTGATGGGTGAATAAGCTGGTATTATATAGACAATTATAATGGAATGATTTGGTATTGCATCAATCAGGTAGTGGATTCAATAGCCCATTCAGGGCGGAATTATGTTCTATTTGTATTATTGCAAATAATGACCTAATTATGAGGTATGGACTTGTTTACAGTGATAGCCTATTCAAGGCAAGATATGAATTAATGAATATCTGTATATATGTATGTACATATGTATAGTTGATTAGAATCATTTACCTGTATAGACATGCATTAATGATTTCAAGTTGCATGTTTAAAGATGGCCGAAATGGTTTCTTTTCCTTTATGTTCATTGTAACAGTCCTTCATTTATTTTGGTTGCATCTGACCCACCAATGAACTGTTTATGTGTTTATTTAAATAACGCTGTCTCGGGCTGCCGTGTAATATTGACAAAGGCAGTCGCCGAAACGCGTCTATTTGTGCTTGGTGAACCCAAATAAAATCTGGGTTTAGCAGTTTCCCGTGAGTGCTGTGCTTTTGTACTCTGTAGCAGGAATATATATATATATATATATATTTCACTGAAAAAACCATAGGTTTCAGGCACGTTATAGTTAGAAATTAGCATTTAAAAAACCTTAGAAATTCACTGAATAAACCATAGGTGTCAGGGACGTGATAGTTAGTTGGACATTTCACTCGTACAAAACCAGAGAAATTCCGCCGTTATAGTTAGTTCAGCTAACTATAACTCGCGCCCCTGCAATGCACTGCTGATGACATTACATATTACATCATTCATGACATGGTCAGTGACATCACTGATGACATCACTGATGACATCTCAAATGACATCACTGATGACATCATCCTGTGACTGTGTGTTTCTGTAAAGTTTAAATATGTTTTATATATATGCCAAGGTGTATTGAAGAATGAGTGGGTGTATAAGTGTTTGGATGAAGAATTTAGTAGGTGCGTGACTGACTGTATAAGTGAGTGATTAAATGAGTCTTACTGAATTCATGGGTTAGTGACTAAACTGTGTGAATGTCTGTATCAGTCTGTCTGTTGTTGTGTAAGCTGCTGCATGGGTTGGTCAGTAGCTACATGAGTGTTTATATGGGTTATTGATTGGTTGCCTGAGTATTTGTATGGGAGACTGAGTGTGTGTGTGGGTGGGTGGGAAGTGTGTGACTCTGTGCATAGATGTGTGAGTGCTTGATTCACTGGGTGTATGGGTTCAAGAGTGCATGTGGAAACAGCTGGTTGGGTGGGTGAGTGTGTGTATGGGTGTGTTGGTGAGTGAATGGATGTCTCAGTGGTACAGGTCCAAGTAACTACATATGTAAAAGGCAATGTATGTGAGAGTTGGAGTATATGAATGACTATACGTGAGAGTCAGTGATTGTGAGAGTGGCTGTATGGATGAGTGTGTACTTGTATCAGTGATTATATAAGAGAGTAAGTATGCATTAGTATCTGTATGAATAAGTGAGGTGGTGTGTGTATAACTGTATACGTGAGTAAATGGAAGTGTGATTGATTCTTTGCATGACTGACTAGTTGTGTGAGTAACTCCATGGATGAGTGGTGGTGTGTGAGTGATTGTACGGGTGAATGAGTAGATGTGTGTGTAGAACTAGGAATCAGTGAGTGCATATGTAGTAACTGGTATTGGTGTGTCGATGGTTTCGAAAATGGTAGTCTGTATTTTACAGTGGGTGTATCAAAGGTTATATTAGAGTGTGAGGAGGTGCATCAGATTTTTACGTGGATGATGTCATCAGTGATGTCATCAGTGATGTCATTTGAGATGTCATCAGAGATGTCACTGACCATGTCATGAATGATGTAATATGTGACGTCATCAGCAGTGCATTGCGAGGGCGCGAGTTATAGTTAGCTGAACTAACTATAACAGCGGAATTTCTCCGGTTTTGTACGAGTGAAATGTCCAACTAACTATAACGTCCCTGAAACCTATGGTTTTTTCAGTGAATTTCTAAGGTTTTTTAAATGCTTTCCGTTGTTCATTTGTTTCCTTAGAAAAATCAGCTGCCATGTGAATGAGGTGACCAACTTACGAAAAAGAGCTTGTGAACGAGCTTCAGCCAATAATTGTCTTGTTTGTTCATGTCGGAGGAAACAGGCAATGAGCGGTCTTGGGCGTGTTGCGGGTTGTTTATACGGAGGGCCTATTCGCTCAGCTCGCTGTATTTCTAAGGGTGGATTAAAAGAAGTGCCGGTCAGCTTTGGAAGAATATCACAAAGAAAAGCTCTAGTATTTTGGCCTTTGATATGCTCCGGAAACCCAAAAAAACGGATGTTGTCTCTTCTGCTGCAATCTTCTAAATCAACTATTTTGCTACGAAGAAATAGGAGATCTTGGTCTCTATTTTGTAATGAGTGAAGACGATTCTCCATCACCATCATTCGAGAGTCAAATCCTTCAACTTTAGCGTAAAAGCCTGCAATGTCTGATCTAATTGACTTGGTCTCTGTGGCTAAAGATGTAATAGTATATATCTAGGAAACAGTGGTTCAGGTGTGGCCTAAATGGTCCAAAGCGAGAAAGTGACCCAGCAGGGAACACTTGGTTCTAAGATTTTGAAATTAATTCATGAGGGAGCAAAGGAAAGATCAGAGGAAGGTCATGTAGGTCAGATAAATGATAGACATTTATTTTACAATTTTTTGTATAGTATTCAGGTGCTCACATACATTTAGGTGAAAGAAGCGTGACATGCAGGGTGATAGTGAGGTTTAAAAGGCATCGCATTGACAACAATATAATGAGCTCCACAGTTATTTTACAAGGAGTAATAGGAGTTCATGTTGTATGGTGGTCGACGGCGTTTCGAACCCAATAAGTGGGGTTCATCTTCAGGACAAGGGTGAGCAAGCTGAATTAGAAGAAAGGAAAATCATCCTAGGCCCATTCGTCTGTTAATGATGTGGGCAGCTGGTACTGATTTTTAAAATGGGCTGAAGGCGTGAATTAATGGCGCCAAAGAACTGAGTGGGAATGTCTGTCCAGGACTCGTGTTTGCTTATTTGGAGGGACCCCGGGATGGAAAGGCAGCTGGCCGGTATGATTGGTTTTGTATTTTTAGAAAACGAACTGCCTTTGCTGGCATTCGATGCCAGCAAAGGCAGAAGCAGGACGCTCCCGTCTGCACAGCTCCAGGCTCCCATTTAAAGGCCCTGCAGTTCGTTTTCTAAAAATACAAAACCAATCATACCGGCCAGCTGCCTTTCCATCCCGGGTTCCCTCCAAATAAGCAAACACGAGTCCTGGACAGACATTCCCACTCAGTTCTTTGGCGCCATTAATTCACGCCTTCAGCCCATTTTAAAAATCAGTACCAGCTGCCCACATCATTAACAGACGAATGGGCCTAGGATGATTTTCCTTTCTTCTAATTCAGCTTGCTCACCCTTGTCCTGAAGATGAACCCCACTTATTGGGTTCGAAACGCCGTCGACCACCATACAACATGAACTCCTATTACTCCTTGTAAAATAACTGTGGAGCTCATTATATTGTTGTCAATGCGATGCCTTTTTAAACCTCACTATCACCCTGCATGTCACGCTTCTTTTCACCTAAATGTATGTGAGCACCTGAATACTATACAAAAAATTGTAAAATAAATGTCTATCATTTATCTGACCTACATGACCTTCCTCTGATCTTTCCTTTGCTCCCTCATGAATTAATTTCAAAATCTTAGAACCAAGTGTTCCCTGCTGGGTCACTTTCTCGCTTTGGACCATTTAGGCCACACCTGAACCACTGTTTCCTAGATATCTCGCCACCCCAGGTTCACATATTGGGGTACCCTTGTCTTCTCAAAAAACCCAAAGATGTAATAGTGGCATCCATGCCTTCCAATCGACGACTGACCCCTGAAATTTCATGCAATATGCGTTCCATGGTCTCCGTTGGTATGTGTTCAGCAGCAGGAGGTGAAACCTGTGGCGAGCAAGGTACAGAAGAATTACTTCCTTTCACAGGCATAGTATTGGATTGTTTGAGGACTTCCGCAAAGAGAGGCTGTTTAGGGGGTTTGTTCCCGTGCTTATTAGTAGACATCTGACTTGTATTGTAATCAACACTCTGAGGTAATGCAAATGTGACCTTTTGTGCTTTAATGTGGCTGTAAACAGTCAATTTTATGCCCCTGTGACAAATTTGGTAGACTTAGTGGTGACTTTGATGTGGTAAAATAAATGCACAAATCGAGAAAGGTTTTATTGAAGAGATTTGGTATTAGTTTTCTCGCTGAATGAGTTTAAAGTTACAATTCTTTAGTTTAGATTTGCATAAATGTTGGCGCAGACCACTGCAAAAATTGTTATTAGTAAACAAATGTAAGAGAGAGTCGGTAGGTCCTGTTTATGAAAGACAGCTAGTAAAAAGGGCCTTCATAATGACAGTGCAGTAAAATGTTACGCAACCATTTCATGCGAGGATTAGCTATATGCCCCTGTCACTAATAACCTGGTCTCAATTCAACCTGTTAGTCAGGTATATAAACGGAAAAAAGATTTCCTGAGGGAAATCGCTAGATTTTTAAAATTTTCATCTCATAGACAAATAATGTCAGGAGAATGGTATATATCCTGAAGAGTGAATAAATAAATTATTAATTAAAGCGTTGCTTACCTCTTCCTAGTGTCCTAAGCGCTGTATTGAAACATGAGCACCAAATTAGTAAAAGCGCAGGGCTTTTGAAGAGGAATGAGGTAAGTTTGAATTGAAAGAGCTGATTGACAAGAAAGGATATTCCTATCATGGACACATATATGGTGAAGTTGCTGCTGCTGGAGTAACGTTGTGAAGATGCCGATAATACAAAACTGTAATTCCCACGGGGAACATGGAGTTGGAAAAGGTAAATCAGTATTTACATCGTTGCTTACCTCCTCCTGCAGTTCCAAGCGCTAAGTTGTATCATGTATACTGTGTGAGGAAAAGAGCGGATATTTCAGAAAGGAGTGAGGCAAGTTGGGAATGAACACATATTTTGAACTATCTGCTTCTGAAATAATGCTGTGGAGAAAGCGGGAATTTGAGACTCCAATTCCCAGGAGGAGCAATGCTTCACGTCAGTAAGAGGCGCGGCCTCGGCAGAGACAGGAGGCGTGGCCTCGGCAGACGCAGTATGCGAGGAGCCGGGGAAGACCAAGGCCATCGGAAGCTCATCGTCGGTGCTGGATTACGGTAAGAATCTCCACTAATAATTGCCGGAAAGCCGTCTAAAGTTGTCTCCGTGCCTTCAAAACGTGGTTGATAATAAAGAAAAGACCCTCGTGATGCAGGGAAGAGAGCTGCTTTCTTCAGGGGCCCATCTTGCGGCGGAGCTCACCATTCAGGCGGCCATCTTCCTTCGTGGCCGGACCTTGCGCCCTCAAACATGAGTTTTCAAAAGAGAGCCAACATATTTATGCACAAAAAATATCCAAAAGAAGAAAACTGTGAAAAACCGATGACTTGATGAAAATTATTTATTTGTGCTTGTTTTCTTGTAATGTTATCACCACCTAAAATTATCTACGGCCCTCAAATTTTTATAGGGAAACTGTATTGGTACCAATCCATTCAATCTTTTTGTTCAGCAGAAAAAAGTCTGTAGCAAGTCCCTTGTTTTGCATGACAGAGACTGGTGATCATTCCCAGTTTTTTAGTGCAGTCACTGAGTTCCTCATTACAAATGGCCCGTAGTAAGGCTTGGCAATACGGTGAGCAGTATTACCGACACTACAGGCTATTACCACACAATAACTGGGAAATTACAAGTTTAACACATGTAATGAAAAATAGCAGGACATAAACACAGTAACCACAGTGATTGACGCATGTTTTCTTCACATTCGCTGCTTTCACAGCATGAAAGAAGCACCAGGATTGGATAGAGCAGGCTCTCCCAGTGCTTCTAAGGGCACTGGAGGCCTGAGCTTTCTATAACCCAACTGTCTAAGACACCTAGGCTAGAGAACTTTAAAAAGCATATGTCTGACTGGCCATCCCAAGACTGCCTGCCAAGGAGAAATGTGCATTTTTAAGCACACAGCTCCCTGCTAATGCTACTCTGCAGCGCTGGCCCTGCCCTGTCCTGACACTTAGGGGCCTATTAGGATGACAAAAGTCCACCCGCCACCCTAGCGGTGCTGTCCCAACTTAAAGGATATAAGATGCACCTTGTTACGTCCCTTTTTCAGGTATTATGGCACCCGGTCCTGCAGGCAGGCAGTGAAGCTTTGTTTCAACCCTGTTGACATTCAGCTGAACTGTCGGCTAACAAAATTTTTGAGACGGTATCCAAGAGACTCAAAAATTTGTCGTCATCTGAAGTATGTTAAAAACAAGAGTACAAGGACATCAGAAGGGACTCGCTAAAAATCAAAAATGAATAATAACATTTTATAATTGCACCAGCACTTTTTATTAATTGCCGAAAGGTCAAGAAAACGCTTTTTTAAATGAACTTAACACCTTCCTATAGTTGCACTAGTTTTTTAAATTAATAATGCCCAATAGTTTGAACAATGGACTTGGTTATGCTGTGTCAGGCGGCATGTAATCCAATGGTAGTTATTGCCAGCTCAGCACTATTTGAAGTATAAGTATTTATGTGTAATGTCTTACAGAACAGCCAATCGCACAAACTGGGAATATTTTATTGATGATCATTTTAATGTTTTAAGCTTAATAATTTGTGTATAATGGGAATTTTTCTGTTATGTATTTGCAAAGATTTTAATTAATCAAGCAAAAATAAATATTATCTTATCTTATCTTATCTTATCTTATCTTATCTGTCCTGACACTTAGTGTAGGATGGGTTGCTGAAAAATAAAGCGGTAATAAATAAACTTTATTACCGTTTTATTTCTCAGCTCTGGGGCTTATGGGGCGACTCTTTGCTGCTCAAATGGAGGCGCCGCCCCTGCTCAAGGCACTCATGTGGTCTGTTGATAAATGTGAATGATTATATATAAATATAATGCATAAATAAATACATTTCATGGACTTCCAGTGACCAAAAATGTAATATGTAATAAGAATAAACATGTTAAATTTGTTCAATATCTGCCTCATTAAAAATAATGTGTTTTCATTGCTATAATGATCCACTACCTTCGTTCTCCTTTAAGCACAGAATTTAAATACTTCTTTGCAGCAATTTCATGCAGAAGGCTGCTATAATTGTCAGTGAACACAGCGTCAGAATGGCGTTTGACTGGCTTCTGGTCTTCCAAGGCATCGTTGCTGTTTTGGAAAGAACATATGAGAAAATACATATTAATTTAAAATTTGAAATTACCTGTGCACAGTGAGACGTGTAGCGATGAGTGAAAATAAGCATGTGGCAATTTTTTGGTGGTGCAGCTGAAGAAATTAGATGTAATTTGGCTAGTAATTTACATATGTTGCTTTATGAAAAACGTCAGATTTTATACTACGTTGAGCTGTAATAATATATCAAATATCTGTAACTCTAAATGTAACCCTTTGTTTTTCATCAAGACATATGGTCTTTTGGTTTTCACTTACAAAATATAACCTGCATTTAACTCCAGTCGGACAGTCAAAGACAGCAAGAATTCACAACAAATGTGAAACTTGTCACTTTCATTCCTGTAATAGGAAAGCTTGCCTTTGTATGATCTCCTTCTAAGTACCTTATTGAGATCGGACCACCAAATGCCCTACCGCACCGACCTACTTTCGTAGCTTACTTGACCTGTTGTTTAAGTGTGTAATGCCTCTGGGTCCGCGTGTGTTTTTCAGGTCTGGCTTTATCCAACACCTTTTGTTTTAAATTACATTTTATGTAAAATATACTTATACTTTAAGCCAGCCCTCTTCATCCATTGATCAGTGGTGGCATTAACATTTTTCTTCCACCCCTTACAGCATACTGTGTGGAGCAATGGGTCATGCCACTTCAAATATTTGCTAACTTCACAGTGAGTTGAAGTAATTCACTTTAGTGCCAAGGACTACTATGGCAATGCATGCTATCTGCTTTGAGCCAATGAGTTTTTCTTACTAGTGAGTGCCCAGAAAATCGCCCAAAAATGAAGCTACAAAAACCAGCACAAAACAAAACAAACTTTGATATAGCCATAAGGATGACAGCGATTTTCGGACCAACTGCTTTTGCCAATGCTTGTTTTCTATGTGCTTGCTAGAGTGGACATCCTTTAGTCAAGAAGGGAAAACAAGCACCTTGCCAAGTTGCTCATTTTTTTAATGAGTTTATGAATTTACAAGGTGGGTCCAGATGAGAGAGAAAAATAAATAGGAATGACGAAAACATGGCATTTATTTGTCTGGCGTGTATACATTCCCTGAGAACATGCCACTTTCATTACATTTGCTAATAGCAGATGAGTGCTGCCAGAATACTCTGGGAGAGACTTTGTAATCATAATGTAAGGGAGTGCAGTGAAGATTTATAAAAATAACTTGAATGTGTTTCATGTATATGGGACAGTGGTCCATGCACATAAAGGATATCAACTGCCCCCTAATTGTGCATACCGCAAGTCACTGAGGTGTTCTATTGCTGTATAGACACATACAGGTGGAGACCAAGGGGCAGATTTACTGAGGACTTGCGTTGCCCTTGCGTGACGAAAGTTGTCCAAAGCAAGGGAAGTCATTATCTGGGATTTACTAAGCTACGCAAAACTGCATTGCATTGTTTAGTAAGCTCTGCCATGCATTACTTTATGTTGGGTAGGCGTTACATGGGTGGAGCATGGGTATTTCCGTGCATCCACCCATCTATTTTGATGCAAACCCATATTTACAAAGACTTTTAAACCTGGTTTTGCACCAAAATGATGTGACTACCCGAAAGAGGCATAAAGGGAAGAATTTCAAGAAATATCTTTAGTTCTCCTCGTTAATTTCTCTTTCTACATGTGCTGCATTCTGCAGCACACATAGAAAGAATAATATGCCTCTATGGATTGCTTTTGTTCACAGATGAATATGCCTCCAAGTATTGCTTTTTGTGCAGGAAGGTGTGCCTTCCTGCACAAAAGCAATCTTGCCAGTAACGCAGTCACCCTTGCACTATGGTGCAAGGGTGGCTGCGTTGGTGCTAGGTAGCACACGGTGCACCAACACAAGGAGAGAGCAGAAATGCTCCATATCTTTGTAAATATAGAGCATTTCTGCCCTCTCCCTTTTACACAAAGCAACACAGCAAGTTGCATTGCTCCATTGCAATGCTTGAAAGACTATTAAATCTGCCCTCAAGTATCCTTATTAGGTCATGGAGCTCTGAGTTAACTGAAATAGTTGATTGATGATTATATGTAAGTGAGTGATGCTCTCCATGCAGTTGTGGCCGCCATAAACAAAAATTGGTGAACGGAGGGTAGAGGAGGATATAGGGGCACGGAATGGGGAGCAATGGGGGAGTGAGTTTAACACTAATAATAAAAAAGGAAAACTTAGCAGTAGCTGTTATCCCACCTCCCGCGTCGCGCCTCAGTCTTCCTGGTCTTAGCCGACACTGGGATAACATCACAGACTCCCTGTGCAATCCCAGCGCTGCTCTCATACTATGAGAGCAGTCTGGGGATTGGCCTGAGCAGGCTGAAATAATGCTCCACTCAGGACAAGTAGTCTGTGCTGTTTCTCCAGCCTGGCTGTTCAATACAGCCAAGTTAGAGAAAACCTAAGTGTGTATGTGTGTTTGTCTGGCCTGAGACGGCCGGCAAAAACAAACATGCCCACTTAGAAGTGCACATAGTACTTCTTCTCCCCTCTCCCATGGGCCCTCCCTACTGAACGCTGGCTCAGCTAGCAACTGAAAAATAAAGCGATAAAAAGAATATTGGCTTTTTTTTTTAGGAGCTGGCTGTGAGCCAGTGGGGCGACGCTCCTCTGCCATTGCGGAGGAGCCGCCTGTGCATCCATGAAATTATTTCCAGGTCATCTTCGTTTACCCCGGAGATCACTTATGGTTTCCTTGTTTGGGTCAAAGTATATAATTAAGTACTGGATTTTGTTTTGCATTCTGGAACTTCTAGATGTATTTCTTTTGTTTCAAACGCAGGCCTAAGCAACGCAGAATGCAAACAAAATAAGCCTTAGCAACCTTAATAGGTCTGGCAATTGCTGCAGACTTTTTCGCTTTACAAATGTTTGTTTAATTTAGAATTGGATTTTGTACACTTTTATTACAAAAAGCAATGAAAAATGTGTGGCCATGCATGTACACACGTGCATATACAGGATACTATCTTGAAATGGTATCCATAACTGAAGATGGGCACCCATGCATTTCATGCACACATTTCAGCAGTCATCTTTGATTGGTACTAAAGCTTATTTAATAATAGGAGTCTCGTGGAGAACCACAAAGCAGAGGAGAGGGGAGAATCCAGTACCAATGTCTGGGGAACATCAAGGCACTCACAACGTAAAAAAATAACTAATAGAACTTTACAGTTTTTTTCCAAAAAAAGACCCCTTAGCACACAAGAGCATGGCATGGAAGGGGACTACTTTAGTACGTAAGTGCATAGTGTGCAGAAGCAGAATGCTGTCACTCGGAGTAAGGCTAAACAATGGCTGAAGTGGGCTGACACTGTAGCACATGCTATATGCTGTGAGGGCTGAAACAAAAAGCTGAATTACACAAAAGACCAGTAAATAAAATGAGCTGATCAGAAGCCCCTATAAGTAAGAATTATATATATATATATATATATTCATTGAAAAAACCATAGATTTCAGGCACGTTATAGTTAGAAATTAGCATTTAAAAAACCTTAGAATTCACTGAAAAAACCATAGGTTTCGGGGACGTTATAGTTAGGTGGACATTTCACTCGTACAAAACCAGAGAAATTCCGCCGTTATAGTTAGTTCAGCTAACTAGAACTCGCGCCCCCGCAATGCACTGCTGATGACGTCACATATTACATCATTCATGACATGTTCAGTGACATCACTGATGACATCTCAAATGACATCACTGATGACATCATCCAGTGACTGTGTGTTTCTTTAAAGTTTAAATATGTTTTATTTATATGCCATGGTGTATTGAAGAATGAGTGGGTATATAAATGTCTGGATGAAGAATTTAGTAGGTGCGTGACTCACTGTATAAGTGAGTGATTAAATGTGTCTTACTGAATGCATGGGTTAGTGACTAAACTGTGTGAATGTCTGTATCAGTCTGTCTGTTGTTGTGTAAGCTGCTGCATGGGTTGGTCAGTAGCTACATGAGTGTCTATATGGGTTATTGATTGGTTGCCTGAGTATTTGTATGGGAGACTGAGTGTGTGTGTGGGTGGGTGGGAGGTGTGTGACTCTGTGCATAGATGTGTGAGTGGTTGATTCACTGGGTGTATGGGTTCAAGAGTGCATGTGGAAACAGCTGTATGGGTGGGTGAGTGTGTGTATGGGTGTGTTGGTGAGTGAATGGATGTCTCAGTGGTACATGTCCAAGTAACTACATATGTAAAAGGCAGTGTATGTGAGAGTTGGAGTATATAAATGACTATACGTGAGAGTCAGTGATTGTGAGAGTGGCTGTATGGATGAGTGTGTACTTGTATCAGTGATTATATAAGAGAGTAAGTATGCATTAGTATCTGTATGAATAAGTGAGGTGGTGTGTTTATAACTGTATAGGTGAGTAAATGGGAGTGTGATTGATTCTTTGCATGACTGACTAGGTGTGTGAGTAACTCCATGGATGAGTGGCAGTGTGTGAGTGTCTGTATAGGTGTATGAGTGCATATGATAGTGTTGTATTGATGAGTGACTGCATGTATGAGTGATTGTATGGGTGAATGAGTGGATGTGTGTGTAGACCTAGGAATCAGTGAGTGTGTATGTAGTAACTGGTATTGGTGTGTCGATGGTTTCGAAAATGGTAGTCTGAATTTTACAGTTGGTGTATCAAAGGTTATTTTAGAGTGTGAAGAGGTGCATCAGATTTTCACGTGGATGATGTCATCAGTGATGTCATCAGTGATGTCATTTGAGATGTCATCAGTGATGTCATCAGTGATGTCACTGACCATGTCATGAATGATGTAATATGTGATGTCATCAGCAGTGCATTGCGGGGGCGCGAGTTATAGTTAGCTGAACTTACTATAACGGCGGAATTTCTCTGGTTTTGTACGAGTGAAATGTCCAACTAACTATAACGTCCCTGAAACCTATGTTTTTTCCAGTGAATTTCTAAGGTTTTTAAATGCTTTCCGTCGTTCATTTGTTTCCTTAGAAAAATCAGCTGCCATGTGAATGAGGTGACCAACATACGAAAAGAGTTTGTGAACGAGCTGCAGCCAATAATTGTCTTGTTTGTTCATGTCGGAGGAAACAGGCAATGAGCGGTCTCGGACGTGTTGCAGGTTCTTTACACGGAGGGCCTATTCGATGAGCTCGCTGTATTTCTAAGGGTGGATTAAAAGAAGTGCTGGTCAGCTTTGGAAGAATATCACAAAGAAAAGCTCTAGTATTTTGGCCTTCGATATGCTCCGGAAACCCAAAAAACGGATGTTGTCTCTTCTGCTGCGATCTTCTAAATCAACTATTTTGCTACGAAGAAATAGGAGATCTTGGTCTCTATTTTGTAATGAGTCAAGACGATTTTCCATCACCATCATTCGAGAGTCAAGTCCTTCAACTTTAGCGTGAAAGCCTGCAATGTCTGCTCTAATTGACTTGGTCTCTGCAGCCAAAGATGTAATAGTGGCATCCATGCCTTCCAATCGACAACTGACCCCTGAAATTTCATGCAATATGCGTTCCATGGTCTCTGTTGGTATGTGTTCAGCAGCAGGAGGTGAAACCTGTGGCGAGCTAGGTACAGAAGAAGTACTTCCTTTCACAGGCATAGTATTGGATTGTTTGAGGACTTCCGCAAAGAGAGGCTGTTTAGGGGGTTTGTTCCCGTGCTTATTAGTAGACATCCGACTTGTATTGTAATCAACACTCTGAGGTAATGAAAATGTGACCTTTTGTGCTTTAATGTGGCTGTAAACAGTCAATTTTATGCCCCTGTGACAAATTTGGTAGACTTAGTGGTGACTTTGATGTGGTAAAATAAATGTACAAATCAAGAAAGGTTTTATTGAAGAGATTTGGTATTAGTTTTCTCGCTGAATGAGTTTAAAGTTACAATTCTTTAGTTTAGATTTGCATAAATGTTGGCGCAGACCACTGCAAAAATTGTTATTAGTAAACAAATGTAAGAGAGAGTCGGTAGGTCCTGTTTATGAAAGACAGCTAGTAAAAGGGCCTTTATAATGACAGTGCAGTAAAATGTTACGCAACCATTTCATGCGAGGTTTAGCTGTATGCCCCTGTCACTAATAACCTGGTCTCAATTCAACCTGTTAGTCAGGTATATAAACGGAAAAAAGATTTCCTGAGGGAAATCGCCAGGTTTTTAAAATTTTCATCTCATAGACAAATAATGTCAGGAGAATGGTATATATCCTGAGGAGTGAATAAATAAATTATTAATTAAAGCATTGCTTACCTCTTCCTAGAGTCCTAAGCGCTGTATTGAAACATGAGCACCAATTTAGTAAAAGCGCAGGACTTTTGAAGAGGAATGAGGTAAGTTTGAATTGAAAGAGCTGATTGACAAGAAAAGGATATTCCTGTCATGGACACATATATGGTGAAGTTGCCGCTGCTGCAGTAACGTTGTGAAGATGCCGATAATACAAAACTGTAATTCCCACGGGGAACATGGAGTTGGAAAAGGTAAATCAGTATTTACATCGTTGCTTACCTCCTCCTGCAGTTCCAAGCGCTAAGTTGTATCATGTATACTGTGTGAGGAAAAGCGCGGAACTTTCAGAAAGGAGTGAGTCAAGTTGGGAATGAACACATATTTTGAACTATCCGCTTCTGAAATAATGCTGTGGAGAAAGCGGAAATTTGAGACTCCAATTCCCAGGAGGAGCGTTGCTTCACATCAGTAAGAGGCGCAACCTCGGCAGAGACAGGAGGCGCGGCCTCGGCAGACGCGGTATGCGCGGAGCCGGGGAAGTCCAAGGCCGTCGGAAGCTAATCGTCAGTGATGGATTACGGTAAGAATCTCCACTAATAATTGCTGGAAAGCCATCTAAAGTTGTCTCCGTGCCTTCAAAACGTGGTTGATAATAAAGAAAAGACCCTTGTGATGCAGGGAAGAGAGCCGCTTTCTTCAGGGGCCCATCTCGCGGCGGAGCTCACCCTTCAGGTGGCCATCTTCCTTCGTGGCCATACCACGCGCCCTCAAACATGAGTTTTCAAAAGCGAGCCAACATATTTATGCACAGATATATCCAAAGGAAGAAAACTGTGAAAAACCGATGACTTGATGAAAGTTATTTATTTGTGCTTGTTTTCTTGTAATGATATCACCACCTAAAATTATCTACGGCCTTCAAATTTTTATAGGGAAACTGTATTGGTACCAATCCATTCAATCTTCATGTTCAGCAGAAAAAAGTCTGTAGCAAGTCCCTTGTTTTGAATGACAGAGACTGGTGATCATTCCCAGTTTTTTCGCGCAGTCACTGAGTTCCTCATTACAAATGGCCCGTAGTAAGGCTTGGCAATACGGTGACCAGTATTACCGACACTACAGGCTATTACCACACAATAACTGGGAAATTACAAGTTTAACACATGTAATGAAAAATAGCAGGACATAGACACAGTAACCACAGTGATTTAAGCATGTTTTCTTCACATTCGCTGCATTCACAGCATGAAAGAAGCACCAGGATTGGATAGAGCAGGCTCTCCCAGCGCTTCTAAGGGCACTGGAGGCCTGCGCTTTCTATAACCCCGCTGTCTAAGACACCTAGGCTAGAGAACTTTAAAAGCATATGTCTGACTGGCCATCCCAAGACTGCCTGCCAAGGAGAAATGTGCATTTTTAAGCACACAGCTCCCTGCTGCTGCCACTCTGCAGCGCTGGCCCTGCCCTGTCCTGACACTTAGTGTAGGATGGGTTGCTGAAAAATAAAGCGGTAATAAATAAACTTTATTACCTTTTTATTTCTCAGCTCTGGGGCTTATGGGGTGACTCTTTGCTGCTCAAATGGAGGCGCCGCCCCTGCTCAAGGCACTCATTTGTTCTGTTGATAAATATGAATGATTATATAAAAATATAATGCATAAATAAATACATTTCATGGACTTCCAGTGACCAAAAATGTAATATGTAATAAGAATAAACATGTTAAATTTGTTCAATATTTGCTTCATTAAAAATAATGTGTTTTCATTGCTATAATGATCCACTACCTTCGTTGTCCTTTAAGCACAGAATTTAAATACTTCTTTGCAGCAATTTCACGTAGAAGGCTGCTATAATTGTCAGTGAACACAGCGTCAGAATGGCGTTTGACTGGCTTCTGGTCTTCCAAGGCATCGTTGCTGTTTTGGAAAGAACATATGAGAAAATACATATTAATTTAAAATTTGAAATTACCTGTGCACCATGAGACGTGTAGCGATGAGTGAAAATAAGCATGTGGCAATTTTTTGTGGTGCAGCTGAAGAAATTAGATGTAATTTGGCTAGTAATTTACATATGTTGCTTTATGAAAAACGTCAGATTTTATACTACGTTGAGCTGTAATAATATATCAAATATCTGTAACTCTAAATGTAACCCTTTGTTTTTCATCAAGACATATGGTCTTTTGGTTTTCACTTACAAAATATAACCTGCATTTAACTCCAGTCGGACAGTCAAAGACAGCAAGAATTCACAACAAATGTGAAACTTGTCACTTTCATTCCTGTAATAGGAAAGCTTGCCTTTGTATTATCTCCTTCTAAGTACCTTATTGAGATCGGACCACCAAATGCCCTACCGCACCGACCTACTTTCGTAGCTTACTTGACCTGTTGTTTAAGTGTGTAATGCCTCTGGGTCCGCGTGTGTTTTTCAGGTCTGGCTTTATCCAACACCTTTTGATTTAAATTACATTTTATGTAAAATATACTTATACTTTAAGCCAGCCCTCTTCATCCATTGATCAGTGGTGGCATTAACATTTTTCTTCCACCCCTTACAGCATACTGTGTGGTGCAATGGGTCATGCCACTTCAAATATTTGCTAACTTCACAGTGAGTTGAAGTAATTCACTTTAGTGCCAAGGACTACTATGGCAATGCGTGCTATCTGCTTTGAGCCAATGAGTTTTTTCTTACTAGTGAGTGCCCAGAAAATCGCCCAAAAATGAAGCTACAAAAACCAGCACAAAACAAAACAAACTTTGATATAGCCATAAGGATGACAGCGATTTTCGGACCAACTGCTTTTGCCAATGCTTGTTTTCTATGTGCTTGCTAGAGTGGACATCCTTTAGTCAAGAAGGGAAAACAAGCACCTTGCCAAGTTGCTCATTTTTTTTATGAGTTTATGAATTTACAAGGTGGGTCCAGATGAGAGAGAAAATAAATAGGAATGACGAAAACATGGCATTTATTTGTCTGGCGTGTATACATTCCCTGAGAACATGCCACTTTCATTACATTTGCTAATAGCAGATGAGTGCTGCCAGAATACTCTGGGAGAGACTTTGTAATCATAATGTAAGGGAGTGCAGTGAAGATTTATAAAAATAACTTGAATGTGTTTCATGTATATGGGACAGTGGTCCATGCACATAAAAGGATATCAACTGCCCCCTAATTGTGCATACCGCAAGTCACTGAGGTGTTCTATTGCTGGATAGACACATACAGGTGGAGACCAAGGGGCAGATTTACTGAGGACTTGCGTTGCCCTTGCGTGACGAAAGTTGTCCAAAGCAAGGGAAGTCATTATCTGGGATTTACTAAGCTACGCAAAACTGCATTGCGTTGTTTAGTAAGCTCTGCCATGCATTACTTTATGTTGGGTAGGCGTTACATGGGTGGAGCATGGGTATTTCCGTGCATCCACCCATCTATTTTGATGCAAACCCATATTTACAAAGACTTTTAAACCTGGTTTTGCACCAAAATGATGTGACTACCCGAAAGAGGCATTAAGGGAAGAATTTTAAGAAATATCTTTAGTTCTCCTCGTTAATTTCTCTTTCTACATGTGCTGCATTCTGCAGCACACATAGAAAGAATAATATGCCTCTATGGATTGCTTTTGTTCACAGATGAATATGCCTCCAAGTATTGCTTTTGTGCAGGAAGGTGTGCCTTCCTGCACAAAAGCAATCTTGCCAGTAACGCAGTTACCCTTGCACTATGGTGTAAGGGTGGCTGCGTTGGTGCTAGGTAGCACACGGTGCACCAACACAAGGAGAGAGCAGAAATGCTCCATATCTTTGTAAATATAGAGCATTTCTGCCCTCTCCCTTTTACACAAAGCAACACAGCAAGTTGCATTGCTCCATTGCAATGCTTGAAAGACTATTAAATCTGCCCTCAAGTATCCTTATTAGGTCATGGAGCTCTGAGTTAACTGAAATAGTTGATTGATGATTATATGTAAGTGAGTGATGCTCTCCATGCAGTTGTGGCCGCCATAAACAAAAATTGGTGAACGGAGGGTAGAGGAGGATATAGGGTCACGGAATGGGGAGCAATGGGGGAGTGAGTTTAACACTAATAATAAAAAAGGAAAACTTAGCAGTAGCTGTTATCCCACCTCCCGCGTCGCGCCTCAGTCTTCCTGGTCTTAGCCGACACTGGGATAACATCACAGACTCCCTGTGCAATCCCAGCGCTGCTCTCATACTATGAAAGCAGTCTGGGGATTGGCCTGAGCAGGCTGAAATAATGCTCCACTCAGGACAAGTAGTCTGTGCTGTTTCTCCAGCCTGGCTGTTCAATACAGCCAAGTTAGAGAAACCTAAGTGTGTATGTGTGTTTGTCTGGCCTATACGGCCGGCAAAAACAAACATGCCCACTTAGAAGTGCACATAGTACTTCTTCTCCCCTCTCCCATGGGCCCTCCCTACTGAACGCTGGCTCAGCTAGCAACTGAAAAATAAAGCGATAAAAAGAATATTGGCTTTTTTTTAGGAGCTGGCTGTGAGCCAGTGGGGCGACGCTCCTCTGCCATTGCGGAGGAGCCGCCTGTGCATCCATGAAATTATTTCCAGGTCATCTTCGTTTACCCCGGAGATCACTTATGGTTTCCTTGTTTGGGTCAAAGTATATAATTAAGTACTGGATTTTGTTTTGCATTCTGGAACTTCTAGATGTATTTCTTTTGTTTCAAACGCAGGCCTAAGTAACGCAGAATGCAAACAAAATAAGCCTTAGCAACCTTAATAGGTCTGGCAATTGCTGCAGACTTTTACGCTTTACAAATGTTTGTTTAATTTAGAATTGGATTTTGTACACTTTTATTACAAAAAGCAATGAAAAATGTGTGGCCATGCATGTACACATGTGCATATACAGGATACTATCTTGAAATGGTATCCATAACTGAAGATGGGCACCCATGCATTTCATGCACACATTTCAGCAGTCATCTTTGATTGGTACTAAAGCTTATTTAATAATAGGAGTCTCGTGGAGAACCACAAAGCAGAGGAGAGGGGAGAATCCAGTACCAATGTCTGGGGAACATCAAGGCACTCACAACGTAAAAAATAACTAATAGAACTTTACAGTTTTTTTCCAAAAAAAGACCCCTTAGCACACAAGAGCATGGCTTGGAAGGGGACTACTTTAGTACGTAAGTGCATAGTGTGCAGAAGCAGAATGCTGTCACTCGGAGTAAGGCTAAACAATGGCTGAAGTGGGCTGACACTGTAGCACATGCTATATGCTGTGAGGGCTGAAACAAAAAGCTGAATTACACAAAAGACCAGTAAATAAAATGAGCTGATCAGAAGCCCCTATAAGTAAGAATTATATATATATATATATATATATTCATTGAAAAAACCATAGATTTCAGGCACGTTATAGTTAGAAATTAGCATTTAAAAAACCTCAGAATTCACTGAAAAAACCATAGGTTTCGGGGACGTTATAGTTAGGTGGACATTTCACTCGTACAAAACCAGAGAAATTCCGCCGTTATAGTTAGTTCAGCTAACTAGAACTCGCGCCCCCGCAATGCACTGCTGATGACGTCACATATTACATCATTCATGACATGTTCAGTGACATCACTGATGACATCTCAAATGACATCACTGATGGCATCATCCAGTGACTGTGTGTTTCTGTAAAGTTTAAATATGTTTTATATATATGCCATGGTGTATTGAAGAATGAGTGGGTATATAAGAGTCTGGATGAAGAATTTAGTAGGTGCGTGACTCACTGTATAAGTGAGTGATTAAATGTGTCTTACTGAATGCATGGGTTAGTGACTAAACTGTGTGAATGTCTGTATCAGTCTGTCTGTTGTTGTGTAAGCTGCTGCATGGGTTGGTCAGTAGCTACATGAGTGTCTATATGGGTTATTGATTGGTTGCCTGAGTATTTGTATGGGAGACTGAGTGTGTGTGTGGGTGGGTGGGAGGTGTGTGACTCTGTGCATAGATGTGTGAGTGGTTGATTCACTGGTTGTATGGGTTCAAGAGTGCATGTGGAAACAGCTGTATGGGTGGGTGAGTGTGTGTATGGGTGTGTTGGTGAGTGAATGGATGTCTCAGTGGTACATGTCCAAGTAACTACATATGTAAAAGGCAGTGTATGTGAGAGTTGGAGTATATAAATGACTATACGTGAGAGTCAGTGATTGTGAGAGTGGCTGTATGGATGAGTGTGTACTTGTATCAGTGATTATATAAGAGAGTAAGTATGCGTTAGTATCTGTATGAATAAGTGAGGTGGTGTGTTTATAACTGTATAGGTGAGTAAATGGGAGTGTGATTGATTCTTTGCATGACTGACTAGGTGTGTGAGTAACTCCATGGATGAGTGGCAGTGTGTGAGTGTCTGTATAGGTGTATGAGTGCATATGATAGTGTTGTATTGATGAGTGACTGCATGTATGAGTGATTGTATGGGTGAATGAGTGGATGTGTGTGTAGACCTAGGAATCAGTGAGTGTGTATGTAGTAACTGGTATTGGTGTGTCGATGGTTTCGAAAATGGTAGTCTGAATTTTACAGTTGGAGTATCAAAGGTTATTTTAGAGTGTGAAGAGGTGCATCAGATTTTCACGTGGATGATGTCATCAGTGATGTCATCAGTGATGTCATTTGAGATGTCATCAGTGATGTTATCAGTGATGTCACTGACCATGTCATGAATGATGTAATATGTGACGTCATCAGCAGTGCATTACGGGGGCGCGAGTTATAGTTAGCTGAACTAACTATAACGGCGGAATTTCTCTGGTTTTGTACGAGTGAAATGTCCAACTAACTATAACGTCCCTGAAACCTATGTTTTTTCCAGTGAATTTCTAAGGTTTTTTAAATGCTTTCCGTCGTTCATTTGTTTCCTTAGAAAAATCAGCTGCCATGTGAATGAGGTGACCAACATACGAAAAAGAGTTTGTGGAACGAGCTGCAGCCAATAATTGTCTTGTTTGTTCATGTCGGAGGAAACAGGCAATGAGCGGTCTCGGACGTGTTGCGGGTTCTTTACACGGAGGGCCTATTCGATGAGCTCGCTGTATTTCTAAGGGTGGATTAAAAGAAGTGCTGGTCAGCTTTGGAAGAATATCACAAAGAAAAGCTCTAGTATTTTGGCCTTCGATATGCTCCGGAAACCCAAACAAACGGATGTTGTCTCTTCTGCTGCGATCTTCTAAATCAACTATTTTGCTACGAAGAAATAGGAGATCTTGGTCTCTATTTTGTAATGAGTCAAGACGATTCTCCATCACCATCATTCGAGAGTCAAGTCCTTCAACTTTAGCGTGAAAGCCTGCAATGTCTGCTCTAATTGACTTGGTCTCTGCAGCCAAAGATGTAATAGTGGCATCCATGCCTTCCAATCGACAACTGACCCCTGAAATTTCATGCAATATGCGTTCCATGGTCTCTATTGGTATGTGTTCAGCAGCAGGAGGTGAAACCTGTGGCGAGCTAGGTACAGAAGAAGTACTTCCTTTCACAGGCATAGTATTGGATTGTTTGAGGACTTCCGCAAAGAGAGGCTGTTTAGGGGGTTTGTTCCCGTGCTTATTAGTAGACATCCGACTTGTATTGTAATCAACACTCTGAGGTAATGAAAATGTGACCTTTTGTGCTTTAATGTGGCTGTAAACAGTCAATTTTATGCCCCTGTGACAAATTTGGTAGACTTAGTGGTGACTTTGATGTGGTAAAATAAATGTACAAATCGAGAAAGGTTTTATTGAAGAGATTTGGTATTAGTTTTCTCGCTGAATGAGTTTAAAGTTACAATTCTTTAGTTTAGATTTGCATAAATGTTGGCGCAGACCACTGCAAAAATTGTTATTAGTAAACAAATGTAAGAGAGAGTCGGTAGGTCCTGTTTATGAAAGACAGCTAGTAAAAAGGGCCTTTATAATGACAGTGCAGTAAAATGTTACGCAACCATTTCATGCGAGGATTAGCTGTATGCCCCTGTCACTAATAACCTGGTCTCAATTCAACCTGTTAGTCAGGTATATAAACGGAAAAAAGATTTCCTGAGGGAAATCGCCAGGTTTTTAAAATTTTCATCTCATAGACAAATAATGTCAGGAGAATGGTATATATCCTGAGGAGTGAATAAATAAATTATTAATTAAAGCATTGCTTACCTCTTCCTAGAGTCCTAAGCGCTGTATTGAAACATGAGCACCAATTTAGTAAAAGCGCAGGACTTTTGAAGAGGAATGAGGTAAGTTTGAATTGAAAGAGCTGATTGACAAGAAAAGGATATTCCTGTCATGGACACATATATGGTGAAGTTGCCGCTGCTGGAGTAACGTTGTGAAGATGCCGATAATACAAAACTGTAATTCCCACGGGGAACATGGAGTTGGAAAAGGTAAATCAGTATTTACTTCGTTGCTTACCGCCTCCTGCAGTTCCAAGCGCTAAGTTGTATCATGTATACTGTGTGAGGAAAAGCGCGGAACTTTCAGAAAGGAGTGAGGCAAGTTGGGAATGAACACATATTTTGAACTATCCGCTTCTGAAATAATGCTGTGGAGAAAGCGGAAATTTGAGACTCCAATTCCCAGGAGGAGCGTTGCTTCACATCAGTAAGAGGCGCGGCCTCGGCAGAGACAGGAGGCGCGGCCTCGGCAGACGAGGTATGCGCGGAGCCGGGGAAGACCAAGGCCATCGGAAGCTCATCGTCAGTGATGGATTACGGTAAGAATCTCCACTAATAATTGCTGGAAAGCCGTCTAAAGTTGTCTCTGTGCCTTCAAAACGTGGTTGATAATAAAGAAAAGACCCTTGTGATGCAGGGAAGAGAGCCGCTTTCTTCAGGGGCCCATCTCGCGGCGGAGCTCACCCTTCAGGTGGCCATCTTCCTTCGTGGCCAGACCACGCGCCCTCAAACATGAGTTTTCAAAAGCGAGCCAACATATTTATGCACAGATATATCCAAAGGAAGAAAACTGTGAAAAACCGATGACTTGATGAAAGTTATTTATTTGTGCTTGTTTTCTTGTAATGATATCACCACCTAAAATTATCTACGGCCTTCAAATTTTTATAGGGAAACTGTATTGGTACCAATCCATTCAATCTTCATGTTCAGCAGAAAAAAGTCTGTAGCAAGTCCCTTGTTTTGAATGACAGAGACTGGTGATCATTCCCAGTTTTTTCGTGCAGTCACTGAGTTCCTCATTACAAATGGCCCTTAGTAAGGCTTGGCAATACGGTGACCAGTATTACCGACGCTACAGGCTATTACCACACAATAACTGGGAAATTACAAGTTTAACACATGTAATGAAAAATAGCAGGACATAGACACAGTAACCACAGTGATTTAAGCATGTTTTCTTCACATTCGCTGCATTCACAGCATGAAAGAAGCACCAGGATTGGATAGAGCAGGCTCTCCCAGCGCTTCTAAGGGCACTGGAGGCCTGCGCTTTCTATAACCCCGCTGTCTACGACACCTAGGCTAGAGAACTTTAAAAAGCATATGTCTGACTGGCCATCCCAAGACTGCCTGCCAAGGAGAAATGTGCATTTTTAAGCACACAGCTCCCTGCTGCTGCCACTCTGCAGCGCTGGCCCTGCCCTGTCCTGGCACTTAGTGTAGGATGGGTTGCTGAAAAATAAAGCGGTAATAAATAAACTTTATTACCGTTTTATTTCTCAGCTCTGGGGCTTATGGGGTGACTCTTTGCTGCTCAAATGGAGGCGCCGCCCCTGCTCAAGGCACTCATTTGTTCTGTTGATAAATATGAATGATTATATAAAAATATAATGCATAAATAAATACATTTCATGGACTTCCAGTGACCAAAAATGTAATATGTAATAAGAATAAACATGTTAAATTTGTTCAATATCTGCTTCATTAAAAATAATGTGTTTTCATTGCTATAATGATCCACTACCTTCGTTGTCCTTTAAGCACAGAATTTAAATACTTCTTTGCAGCAATTTCACGTAGAAGGCTGCTATAATTGTCAGTGAACACAGAGTCAGAATGGCGTTTGACTGGCTTCTGGTCTTCCAAAGCATCGTTGCTGTTTTGGAAAGAACATATGAGAAAATACATATTAATTTAAAATGTGAAATTACCTGTGCACCGTGAGACGTGTAGCGATGTGTGAAAATAAGCATGTGGCAATTTTTTTGTGGTGCAGCTGAAGAAATTAGATGTAATTTGGCTAGTAATTTACATATGTTGCTTTATGAAAAACGTCAGATTTTAAACTACGTTGAGCTGTAATAATATATAAAATATCTGTAACTCTAAATGTAACCCTTTGTTTTTCATCAAGACATATGGTCTTTTGGTTTTCACTTACAAAATATAACCTGCATTTAACTCCAGTCGGACAGTCAAAGACAGCAAGAATTCACAACAAATGTGAAACTTGTCACTTTCATTCCTGTAATAGGAAAGCTTGACTTTGTATGATCTCCTTCTAAGTACCTTATTGATATCGGACCACCAAATGCCCTACCGCACCAACCTACTTTCGTAGCTTACTTGACCTGTTGTTTAAGTGTGTAATGCCTCTGGGTCCGCGTGTGTTTTTCAGGTCTGGCTTTATCCAACACCTTTTG
The DNA here is from genome assembly GCA_963921515.1 of Calotriton arnoldi. Taxonomy (NCBI): domain Eukaryota; kingdom Metazoa; phylum Chordata; class Amphibia; order Caudata; family Salamandridae; genus Calotriton; species Calotriton arnoldi. Next base: position 914,466 of record CAWUFW010007054.1, on the reverse strand, counting down.
ATTTAAATTACATTTTATGTAAAATATACTTATACTTTAAGCCAGCCCTCTTCATCCATTGATCAGTGGTGGCATTACCATTTTTCTTCCACCCCTTACAGCATACTGTGTGGTGCAATGGGTCATGCCACTTCAAATATTTGCTAACTTCACAGTGAGTTGAAGTAATTCACTTTAGTGCCAAGGACTACTATGGCAATGCGTGCTATCTGCTTTGAGCCAATGAGTTTTTTCTTACTAGTGAGTGCCCAGAAAATCGCCCAAAAATGAAGCTACAAAAACCAGCACAAAACAAAACAAACTTTGATATAGCCATAAGGATGACAGCGATTTTCGGACCAACTGCTTTTGCCAATGCTTGTTTTCTATGTGCTTGCTAGAGTGGACATCCTTTAGTCAAGAAGGGAAAACAAGCACCTTGCCAAGTTGCTCATTTTTTAATGAGTTTATGAATTTACAAGGTGGGTCCAGATGAGAGAGAAAATAAATAGGAATGACGAAAACATGGCATTTATTTGTCTGGCGTGTATTCATTCCCTGAGAACATGCCACTTTCATTACATTTGCTAATAGCAGATGAGTGCTGCCAAAATACTCTGGGAGAGACTTTGTAATCATAATGTAAGGGAGTGCAGTGAAGATTTATAAAAATAACTTGAATGTGTTTCATGTATATGGGACAGTGGTTCATGCACATAAAAGGATATCAACTGCCCCCTAATTGTGCATACCGCAAGTCACTGAGGTGGTCTATTGCTGTATAGACACATACAGGTGGAGACCAAGGGGCAGATTTACTGAGGACTTGCGTTGCCCTTGCGTGACGAAAGTTGTCCAAAGCAAGGGAAGTCATTATCTGGGATTTACTAAGCTACGCAAAACTGCATTGCGTTGTTTAGTAAGCTCTGCCATGCATTACTTTATGTTGGGTAGGCGTTACATGGGTGGAGCATGGGCATTTCCGTGCATCCACCCATCTATTTTGATGCAAACCCATATTTACAAAGACTTTTAAACCTGGTTTTGCACCAAAATGATGTGACTACCCGAAAGAGGCATAAAGGGAAGAATTTTAAGAAATATCTTTAGTTCTCCTCGTTAATTTCTCTTTCTACATGTGCTGCATTCTGCAGCACACATAGAAAGAATAATATGCCTCTATGGATTGCTTTTGTTCACAGATGAATATGCCTCCAAGTATTGCTTTTGTGCAGGAAGGTGTGCCTTCCTGCACAAAAGCAATCTTGCCAGTAACGCAGTCACCCTTGCACTATGGTGCAAGGGTGGCTGCGTTGGTGCTAGGTAGCACACGGTGCAGCAACACAAGGAGAGAGCAGAAATGCTCCATATCTTTGTAAATATAGAGCATTTCTGCCCTCTCCCTTTTACACAAAGCAACACAGCAAGTTGCATTGCTCCATTGCAATGCTTGAAAGACTATTAAATCTGCCCTCAAGTATCCTTATTAGGTCATGGAGCTCTGAGTTAACTGAAATAGTTGATTGATGATTATATGTAAGTGAGTGATGCTCTCCATGCAGTTGTGGCCGCCATAAACAAAAATTGGTGAACGGAGGGTAGAGGAGGATATAGGGGCACGGAATGGGGAGCAATGGGGGAGTGAGTTTAACACTAATAATAAAAAAAAGGAAAACTTAGCAGTAGCTGTTATCCCACCTCCCACGTCGCGCCTCAGTCTTCCTGGTCTTAGCCGACACTGGGATAACATCACAGACTCCCTGTGCAATCCCAGCGCTGCTCTCATACTATGAGAGCAGCCTGGGGATTGGCCTGAGCAGGCTGAAATAATGCTCCACTCAGGACAAGTAGTCTGTGCTGTTTCTCCAGCCTGGCTGTTCAATACAGCCAAGTTAGAGAAACCTAAGTGTGTATGTGTGTTTGTCTGGCCTGAGACGGCCGGCAAAAACAAACATGCCCACTTAGAAGTGCACATAGTACTTCTTCTCCCCTCTCCCATGGGCCCTCCCTACTGAACGCTGGCTCAGCTAGCAACTGAAAAATAAAGCGATAAAAAGAATATTGGCTTTTTTTTAGGAGCTGGCTGTGAGCCAGTGGGGCGACGCTCCTCTGCCATTGCGGAGGAGCCGCCTGTGCATCCATGAAATTATTTCCAGGTCATCTTCGTTTACCCGGAGATCACTTATGGTTTCCTTGTTTGGGTCAAAGTATATAATTAAGTACTGGATTTTGTTTTGCATTCTGGAACTTCTAGATGTATTTCTTTTGTTTCAAACGCAGGCCTAAGCAACGCAGAATGCAAACAAAATAAGCCTTAGCAACCTTAATAGGTCTCGCAATTGCTGCAGACTTTTTCGCTTTACAAATGTTTGTTTAATTTAGAATTGGATTTTGTACACTTTTATTACAAAAAGCAATGAAAAATGTGTGGCCATGCATGTACACACGTGCATATACAGGATACTATCTTGAAATGGTATCCATAACTGAAGTTGGGCACCCATGTATTTCATGCACACATTTCAGCAGTCATCTTTGATTGGTACTAAAGCTTATTTAATAATAGGAGTCTCGTGGAGAACCACAAAGCAGAGGAGAGGGGAGAATCCAGTACCAATGTCTGGGGAACATCAAGGCACTCACAACGTAAAAAAATAACTAATAGAACTTTACAGTTTTTTTCCAAAAAAAAGACCCCTTAGCACACAAGAGCATGGCATGGAAGGGGACTACTTTAGTACGTAAGTGCATAGTGTGCAGAAGCAGAATGCTGTCACTCGGAGTAAGGCTAAACAATGGCTGAAGTGGGCTGACACTGTAGCACATGCTATATGCTGTGAGGGCTGAAACAAAAAGCTGAATTACACAAAAGACCAGTAAATAAAATGAGCTGATCAGAAGCCCCTATAAGTAAGAATTATATATATATATATATATATATTCATTGAAAAAACCATAGATTTCAGGCACGTTATAGTTAGAAATTAGCATTTAAAAAACCTTAGAATTCACTGAAAAAACCATAGGTTTCGGGTACGTTATAGTTAGGTGGACATTTCACTCGTACAAAACCAGAGAAATTCCGCCGTTATAGTTAGTTCAGCTAACTAGAACTCGCGCCCCCGCAATGCACTGCTGATGACGTCACATATTACATCATTCATGACATGTTCAGTGACATCACTGATGACATCTCAAATGACATCACTGATGACATCATCCAGTGACTGTGTGTTTCTGTAAAGTTTAAATATGTTTTATATATATGCTATGGTGTATTGAAGAATGAGTGGGTATATAAGTGTCTGGATGAAGAATTTAGTAGGTGCGTGACTCACTGTATAAGTGAGTGATTAAATGTGTCTTACTGAATGCATGGGTTAGTGACTAAACTGTGTGAATGTCTGTATCAGTCTGTCTGTTGTTGTGTAAGCTGCTGCATGGGTTGGTCAGTAGCTACATGAGTGTCTATATGGGTTATTGATTGGTTGCCTGAGTATTTGTATGGGAGACTGAGTGTGTGTGTGGGTGGGTGGGAGGTGTGTGACTTTGTGCATAGATGTGTGAGTGGTTGATTCACTGGGTGTATGGGTTCAAGAGTGCATGTGGAAACAGCTGTATGGGTGGGTGAGTGTGTGTATGGGTGTGTTGGTGAATGAATGGATGTCTCAGTGGTACATGTCCAAGTAACTACATATGTAAAAGGCAGTGTATGTGAGAGTTGGAGTATATAAATGACTATACGTGAGAGTCAGTGATTGTGAGAGTGGCTGTATGGATGAGTGTGTACTTGTATCAGTGATTATATAAGAGAGTAAGTATGCGTTAGTATCTGTATGAATAAGTGAGGTGGTGTGTTTATAACTGTATAGGTGAGTAAATGGGAGTGTGATTGATTCTTTGCATGACTGACTAGGTGTGTGAGTAACTCCATGGATGAGTGGCAGTGTGTGAGTGTCTGTATAGGTGTATGAGTGCATATGATAGTGTTGTATTGATGAGTGACTGCATGTATGAGTGATTGTATGGGTGAATGTGTGGATGTGTGTGTAGACCTAGGAATCAGTGAGTGTGTATGTAGTAACTGGTATTGGTGTGTCGATGGTTTCGAAAATGGTAGTCTGAATTTTACAGTTGGTGTATCAAAGGTTATTTTAGAGTGTGAAGAGGTGCATCAGATTTTCACGTGGATGATGTCATCAGTGATGTCATCAGTGATGTCATTTGAGATGTCATCAGTGATGTCATCAGTGATGTCACTGACCATGTCATGAATGATGTAATATGTGACGTCATCAGCAGTGCATTGCGGGGGCGCGAGTTATAGTTAGCTGAACTAACTATAACGGCGGAATTTCTCTGGTTTTGTACGAGTGAAATGTCCAACTAACTATAACGTCCCTGAAACCTATGTTTTTTCCAGTGAATTTCTAAGGTTTTTTAAATGCTTTCCGTCGTTCATTTGTTTCCTTAGAAAAATCAGCTGCCATGTGAATGAGGTGACCAACATACGAAAAAGAGTTTGTGAACGAGCTGCAGCCAATAATTGTCTTGTTTTTTCATGTCGGAGGAAACAGGCAATGAGCGGTCTCGGACGTGTTGCGGGTTCTTTACACGGAGGGCCTATTCGATGAGCTCGCTGTATTTCTAAGGGTAGATTAAAAGAAGTGATGGTCAGCTTTGGAAGAATATCACAAAGAAAAGCTCTAGTATTTTGGCCTTCGATATGCTCCGGAAACCCCAAAAAACGGATGTTGTCTCTTCTGCTGCGATCTTCTAAATCAACTATTTTGCTACGAAGAAATAGGAGATCTTGGTCTCTATTTTGTAATGAGTCAAGACGATTCTCCATCACCATCATTCGAGAGTCAAGTCCTTCCACTTTAGCGTGAAAGTCTGCAATGACTGCTCTAATTGACTTGGTCTCTGCAGCCAAAGATGTAATAGTGGCATCCATGCCTTCCAATCGACAACTGACCCCTGAAATTTCATGCAATATGCGTTCCATGGTCTCTGTTGGTATGTGTTCAGCAGCAGGAGGTGAAACCTGTGGCGAGCTAGGTACAGAAGAAGTACTTCCTTTCACAGGCATAGTATTGGATTGTTTGAGGACTTCCGCAAAGAGAGGCTGTTTAGGGGGTTTGTTCCCGTGCTTATTAGTAGACATCCGACTTGTATTGTAATCAACACTCTGAGGTAATGAAAATGTGACCTTTTATGCTTTAATGTGGCGGTAAACAGTCAATTTTATGCCCCTGTGACAAATTTGGTAGACTTAGTGGTGACTTTGATGTGGTAAAATAAATGTACAAATCGAGAAAGGTTTTATTGAAGAGATTTGGTATTAGTTTTCTCGCTGAATGAGTTTAAAGTTACAATTCTTTAGTTTAGATTTGCATAAATGTTGGCGCAGACGACTGCAAAAATTGTTATTAGTAAACAAATGTAAGAGAGAGTCGGTAGGTCCTGTTTATGAAAGACAGCTAGTAAAAAGGGCCTTTATAATGACAGTGCAGTAAAATGTTACGCAACCATTTCATGCGAGGATTAGCTGTATGCCCCTGTCACTAATAACCTGGTCTCAATTCAACCTGTTAGTCAGGTATATAAACGGAAAAAAGATTTCCTGAGGGAAATCGCCAGGTTTTTAAAATTTTCATCTCATAGACAAATAATGTCAGGAGAATGGTATATATCCTGAGGAGTGAATAAATAAATTATTAATTAAAGCATTGCTTACCTCTTCCTAGAGTCCTAAGCGCTGTATTGAAACATGAGCACCAATTTAGTAAAAGCGCAGGACTTTTGATGAGGAATGAGGTAAGTTTGAATTGAAAGAGCTGATTGACAAGAAAAGGATATTCCTGTCATGGACACATATATGGTGAAGTTGCCGCTGCTGGAGTAACGTTGTGAAGATGCCGATAATACAAAACTGTAATTCCCACGGGGAACATGGAGTTGGAAAAGGTAAATCAGTATTTACATCGTTGCTTACCTCCTCCTGCAGTTCCAAGCTCTAAGTTGTATCATGTATACTGTGTGAGGAAAAGCGCGGAACTTTCAGAAAGGAGTGAGGCAAGTTGGGAATGAACACATATTTTGAACTATCCGCTTCTGAAATAATGCTGTGGAGAAAGCGGAAATTTGAGACTCCAATTCCCAGGAGGAGCGTTGCTTCACATCAGTAAGAGGCGCGGCCTCGGCAGAGACAGGAGGCGCGGCCTCGGCAGACGCGGTATGCGCGGAGCCTGGGAAGACCAAGGCCGTCGGAAGCTCATCGTCAGTGATGGATTACGGTAAGAATCTCCACTAATAATTGCTGGAAAGCCGTCTAAAGTTGCCTCCGTGCCTTCAAAACGTGGTTGATAATAAAGAAAAGACCCTTGTGATGCAGGGAAGAGAGCCGCTTTCTTCAGGGGCCCATCTCGCGGCGGAGCTCACCCTTCAGGTGGCCATCTTCCTTCGTGGCCAGACCACGCGCCCTCAAACATGAGTTTTCAAAAGCGAGCCAACATATTTATGCACAGATATATCCAAAGGAAGAAAACTGTAAAAAACCGATGACTTGATGAAAGTTATTTATTTGTGCTTGTTTTCTTGTAATGATATCACCACCTAAAATTATCTACGGCATTCAAATTTTTATAGGGAAACTGTATTGGTACCAATCCATTCAATCTTCATGTTCAGCATAAAAAGTCTGTAGCAAGTCCCTTGTTTTGAATGACAGAGACTGGTGATCATTCCCAGTTTTTCGCGCAGTCACTGAGTTCCTCATTACAAATGGCCCTTAGTAAGGCTTGGCAATACGGTGACCAGTATTACCGACACTACAGGCTATTACCACACAATAACTGGGAAATTACAAGTTTAACACATGTAATGAAAAATAGCAGGACATAGACACAGTAACCACAGTGATTTAAGCATGTTTTCTTCACATTCGCTGCATTCTCAGCATGAAAGAAGCACCAGGATTGGATAGAGCAGGCTCTCCCAGTGCTTCTAAGGGCACTGGAGGCCTGCGCTTTCTATAACCCCGCTGTCTAAGACACCTAGGCTAGAGAACTTTAAAAAGCATATGTCTGACTGGCCATCCCAAGACTGGCTGCCAAGGAGAAATGTGCATTTTTAAGCACACAGCTCCCTGCTGCTGCCACTCTGCAGCGCTGGCCCTGCCCTGTCCTGACACTTAGTGTAGGATGGGTTGCTGAAAAATAAAGCGGTAATAAATAAACTTTATTACCGTTTTATTTCTCAGCTCTGGGGCTTATGGGGTGACTCTTTGCTGCTCAAATGGAGGCGCCGCCCCTGCTCAAGGCACTCATTTGTTCTGTTGATAAATATGAATGATTATATAAAAATATAATGCATAAATAAATACATTTCATGGACTTCCAGTGACCAAAAATGTAATATGTAATAAGAATAAACATGTTAAATTTGTTCAATATCTGCTTCATTAAAAATAATGTGTTTTCATTGCTATAATGATCCACTACCTTCGTTGTCCTTTAAGCACAGAATTTAAATACTTCTTTGCAGCAATTTCACGTAGAAGGCTGCTATAATTGTCAGTGAACACAGCGTCAGAATGGCGTTTGACTGGCTTCTGGTCTTCCAAGGCATCGTTGCTGTTTTGGAAAGAACATATGAGAAAATACATATTAATTTAAAATTTGAAATTACCTGTGCACCGTGAGACGTGTAGCGATGAGTGAAAATAAGCACGTGGCAATTTTTTTGTGGTGCAGCTGAAGAAATTAGATGTAATTTGGCTAGTAATTTACATATGTTGCTTTATGAAAAACATCAGATTTTAAACTACGTTGAGCTGTAATAATATATCAAATATCTGTAACTCTAAATGTAACCCTTTGTTTTTCATCAAGACATATGGTCTTTTGGTTTTCACTTACAAAATAGTCGGACAGTCAAAGACAGCAAGAATTCACAACAAATGTGAAACTTGTCACTTTCATTCCTGTAATAGGAAAGCTTGACTTTGTATGATCTCCTTCTAAGTACCTTATTGATATCGGACCACCAAATGCCCTACCGCACCAACCTACTTTCGTAGCTTACTTGACCTGTTGTTTAAGTGTGTAATGCCTCTGGGTCCGCGTGTGTTTTTCAGGTCTGGCTTTATCCAACACCTTTTGATTTAAATTACATTTTATGTAAAATATACTTATACTTTAAGCCAGCCCTCTTCATCCATTGATCAGTGGTGGCATTAACATTTTTCTTCCACCCCTTACAGCATACTATGTGGTGCAATGGGTCATGCCACTTCAAATATTTGCTAACTTCACAGTGAGTTGAAGTAATTCACTTTAGTGCCAAGGACTACTATGGCAATGCGTGCTATCTGCTTTGAGCCAATGAGTTTTTTCTTACTAGTGAGTGCCCAGAAAATCGCCCAAAAATGAAGCTACAAAGACCAGCACAAAACAAAACAAACTTTGATATAGCCATAAGGATGACAGCGATTTTCGGACCAACTGCTTTTGCCAATGCTTGTTTTCTATGTGCTTGCTAGAGTGGACATCCTTTAGTCAAGAAGGGAAAACAAGCACCTTGCCAAGTTGCTCATTTTTTTAATGAGTTTATGAATTTACAAGGTGGGTCCAGATGAGAGAGAAAATAAATAGGAATGACGAAAACATGGCATTTATTTGTCTGGCGTGTATTCATTCCCTGAGAACATGCCACTTTCATTACATTTGCTAATAGCAGATGAGTGCTGCCAGAATACTCTGGGAGAGACTTTGTAATCATAATGTAAGGGAGTGCAGTGAAGATTTATAAAAATAACTTGAATGTGTTTCATGTATATGGGACAGTGGTTCATGCACATAAAAGGATATCAACTGCCCCCTAATTGTGCATACCGCAAGTCACTGAGGTGGTCTATTGCTGTATAGACACATACAGGTGGAGACCAAGGGGCAGATTTACTGAGGACTTGCGTTGCCCTTGCATGACGAAAGTTGTCCAAAGCAAGGGAAGTCATTATCTGGGATTTACTAAGCTACGCAAAACTGCATTGCGTTGTTTAGTAAGCTCTGCCATGCATTACTTTATGTTGGGTAGGCGTTACATGGGTGGAGCATGGGCATTTCCGTGCATCCACCCATCTATTTTGATGCAAACCGATATTTACAAAGACTTTTAAACCTGGTTTTGCACCAAAATGATGTGAGTACCCGAAAGAGGCATAAAGGGAAGAATTTTAAGAAATATCTTTAGTTCTCCTCGTTAATTTCTCTTTCTACATGTGCTGCATTCTGCAGCACATATAGAAAGAATAATATGCCTCTATGGATTGCTTTTGTTCACAGATGAATATGCCTCCAAGTATTGCTTTTGTGCAGGAAGGTGTGCCTTCCTGCACAAAAGCAATCTTGCCAGTAACGCAGTCACCCTTGCACTATGGTGCAAGGGTGGCTGCGTTGGTGCTAGGTAGCACACGGTGCACCAACACAAGGAGAGAGCAGAAATGCTCCATATCTTTGTAAATATAGAGCATTTCTGCCCTCTCCCTTTTACACAAAGCAACACAGCAAGTTGCATTGCTCCATTGCAATGCTTGAAAGACTATTAAATCTGCCCTCAAGTATCCTTATTAGGTCATGGAGCTCTGAGTTAACTGAAATAGTTGATTGATGATTATATGTAAGTGAGTGATGCTCTCCATGCAGTTGTGGCCGCCATAAACAAAAATTGGTGAACGGAGGGTAGAGGAGGATATAGGGGCACGGAATGGGGAGCAATGGGGGAGTGAGTTTAACACTAATAATAAAAAAAAGGAAAACTTAGCAGTAGCTGTTATCCCACCTCCCGTGTCGCGCCTCAGTCTTCCTGGTCTTAGCCGACACTGGGATAACATCACAGACTCCCTGTGCAATCCCAGCGCTGCTCTCATACTATGAGAGCAGCCTGGGGATTGGCCTGAGCAGGCTGAAATAATGCTCCACTCAGGACAAGTAGTCTGTGCTGTTTCTCCAGCCTGGCTGTTCAATACAGCCAAGTTAGAGAAACCTAAGTGTGTATGTGTGTTTGTCTGGCCTGAGACGGCCGGCAAAAACAAACATGTCCACTTAGAAGTGCACATAGTACTTCTTCTCCCCTCTCCCATGGGCCCTCCCTACTGAACGCTGGCTCAGCTAGCAACTGAAAAATAAAGCGATAAAAAGAATATTGGCTTTTTTTTTAGGAGCTGGCTGTGAGCCAGTGGGGCGACGCTCCTCTGCCATTGCGGAGGAGCCGCCTGTGCATCCATGAAATTATTTCCAGGTCATCTTCGTTTACCCCGGAGATCACTTATGGTTTCCTTGTTTGGGTCAAAGTATATAATTAAGTACTGGATTTTGTTTTGCATTCTGGAACTTCTAGATGTATTTCTTTTGTTTCAAACGCAGGCCTAAGCAACGCAGAATGCAAACAAAATAAGCCTTAGCAACCTTAATAGGTCTGGCAATTGCTGCAGACTTTTTCGCTTTACAAATGTTTGTTTAATTTAGAATTGGATTTTGTACACTTTTATTACAAAAAGCAATGAAAAATGTGTGGCCATGCATGTACACACGTGCATATACAGGATACTATCTTGAAATGGTATCCATAACTGAAGATGGGCACCCATGCATTTCATGCACACATTTCAGCAGTCATCTTTGATTGGTACTAAAGCTTATTTAATAATGGTCAGTAGCTACATGAGTGTCTATATGGGTTATTGATTGGTTGCCTGAGTATTTGTATGGGAGACTGAGTGTGTGTGTGGGTGGGTGGGAGGTGTGTGACTCTGTGCATAGATGTGTGAGTGGTTGATTCACTGGGTGTATGGGTTCAAGAGTGCATGTGGAAACAGCTGTTTGGGTGGGTGAGTGTGTGTATGGGTGTGTTGGTGAGTGAATGGATGTCTCAGTGGTACATGTCCAAGTAACTACATATGTAAAAGGCAGTGTATGTGAGAGTTGGAGTATATAAATGACTATACGTGAGAGTCAGTGATTGTGAGAGTGGCTGTATGGATGAGTGTGTACTTGTATCAGTGATTATATAAGAGAGTAAGTATGCGTTAGTATCTGTATGAATAAGTGAGGTGGTGTGTTTATAACTGTATAGGTGAGTAAATGGGAGTGTGATTGATTCTTTGCATGACTGACTAGGTGTGTGAGTAACTCCATGGATGAGTGGCAGTGTGTGAGTGTCTGTATAGGTGTATGAGTGCATATGATAGTGTTGTATTGATGAGTGACTGCATGTATGAGTGATTGTATGGGTGAATGAGTGGATGTGTGTGTAGACCTAGGAATCAGTGAGTGTGTATGTAGTAACTGGTATTGGTGTGTCGATGGTTTCGAAAATGGTAGTCTGAATTTTACAGTTGGTGTATCAAAGGTTATTTTAGAGTGTGAAGAGGTGCATCAGATTTTCACGTGGATGATGTCATCAGTGATGTCATCAGTGATGTCATTTGAGATGTCATCAGTGATGTCATCAGTGATGTCACTGACCATGTCATGAATGATGTAATATGTGACGTCATCAGCAGTGCATTGCGGGCGCGAGTTATAGTTAGCTGAACTAACTATAACGGCGGAATTTCTCTGGTTTTGTACGAGTGAAATGTCCAACTAACTATAACGTCCCTGAAACCTATGTTTTTTCCAGTGAATTTCTAAGGTTTTTTAAATGCTTTCCGTCGTTCATTTGTTTCCTTAGAAAAATCAGCTGCCATGTGAATGAGGTGACCAACATACGAAAAAGAGTTTGTGAACGAGCTGCAGCCAATAATTGTCTTGTTTGTTCATGTCGGAGGAAACAGGCAATGAGCGGTCTCGGACGTGTTGCGGGTTCTTTACACGGAGGGCCTATTCGATGAGCTCGCTGTATTTCTAAGGGTGGATTAAAAGAAGTGCCGGTCAGCTTTGGAAGAATATCACAAAGAAAAGCTCTAGTATTTTGGCCTTCAATATGCTCCGGAAACCCAAAAAAACGGATGTTGTCTCTTCTGCTGCGATCTTCTAAATCAACTATTTTGCTACGAAGAAATAGGAGATCCTGGTCTCTATTTTGTAATGAGTCAAGACGATTCTCCATCACCATCATTCGAGAGTCAAGTCCTTCAACTTTAGCGTGAAAGCCTGCAATGTCTGCTGTAATTGACTTGGTCTCTGCAGCCAAAGATGTAATAGTGGCATCCATGCCTTCCAATCGACAACTGACCCCTGAAATTTCATGCAATATGCGTTCCATGGTCTCTGTTGGTATGTGTTCAGCAGCAGGAGGTGAAACCTGTGGCGAGCTAGGTACAGAAGAAGTACTTCCTTTCACAGGCATAGTATTGGATTGTTTGAGGACTTCCGCAAAGAGAGGCTGTTTAGGGGGTTTGTTCCCGTGCTTATTAGTAGACATCCGACTTGTATTGTAATCAACACTCTGAGGTAAAGAAAATGTGACCTTTTGTGCTTTAATGTGGCTGTAAACAGTCAATTTTATGCCCCTGTGACAAATTTGGTAGACTTAGTGGTGACTTTGATGTGGTAAAATAAATGTACAAATCGAGAAAGGTTTTATTGAAGAGATTTGGTATTAGTTTTCTCGCTGAATGAGTTTAAAGTTACAATTCTTTAGTTTAGATTTGCATAAATGTTGGCGCAGACCACTGCAAAAATTGTTATTAGTAAACAAATGTAAGAGAGAGTCGGTAGGTCCTGTTTATGAAAGACAGCTAGTAAAAAGGGCCTTTATAATGACAGTGCAGTAAAATGTTACGCAACCATTTCATGCGAGGATTAGCTGTATGCCCCTGTCACTAATAACCTGGTCTCAATTCAACCTGTTAGTCAGGTATATAAACGGAAAAAGATTTCCTGAGGGAAATCGCCAGGTTTTAAAATTTTCATCTCATAGACAAATAATGTCAGGAGAATGGTATATATCCTGAAGAGTGAATAAATAAATTATTAATTAAAGCATTGCTTACCTCTTCCTAGAGTCCTAAGCGCTGTTTTGAAACATGAGCACCAATTTAGTAAAAGCGCAGGACTTTTGAAGAGGAATGAGGTAAGTTTGAATTGAAAGAGCTGATTGACAAGAAAAGGATATTCCTGTCATGGACACATATATGGTGAAGTTGCCGCTGCTGGAGTAACGTTGTGAAGATGCCGATAATACAAAACTGTAATTCCCACGGGGAACATGGAGTTGGAAAAGGTAAATCAGTATTTACATCGTTGCTTCCCTCCTCCTGCAGTTCCAAGCGCTAAGTTGTATCATGTATACTGTGTGAGGAAAAGCGCGGAACTTTCAGAAAGGAGTGAGGCAAGTTGGGAATGAACACATATTTTGAACTATCCGCTTCTGAAATAATGCTGTGGAGAAAGCGGGAATTTGAGACTCCAATTCCCAGGAGGAGCGTTGCTTCACATCAGTAAGAGACGCGGACTCGGCAGAGACAGGAGGCACGGCCTCGGCAGACGCGGTATGCGCGGAGCCGGAGAAGACCAAGGCCGTCGGAAGCTCATCGTCAGTGATGGATTACGGTAAGAATCTCCACTAATAATTGCTGGAAAGCCATCTAAAGTTGTCTCCGTGCCTTCAAAACGTGGTTGATAATAAAGAAAAGACCCTTGTGATGCAGGGAAGAGAGCCGCTTTCTTCAGGGGCCCATCTCGCGGCGGAGCTCACCCTTCAGGTGGCCATCTTCCTTCGTGGCCAGACCACGCACCCTCAAACATGAGTTTTCAAAAGCGAGCCAACATATTTATGCACAGATGTATCCAAAGGAAGAAAACTGTGAAAAACCGATGACTTGATGAAAGTTATTTATTTGTGCTTGTTTTCTTGTAATGATATCACCACCTAAAATTATCTACGGCCCTCAAATTTTTATAGGGAAACTGTATTGGTACCAATCCATTCAATCTTCATGTTCAGCAGAAAAAAGTCTGTAGCAAGTCCCTTGTTTTGAATGACAGAGACTGGTGATCATTCCTAGTTTTTTCGCGCAGTCACTGAGTTCCTCATTACAAATGGCCCGTAGTAAGGCTTGGCAATACGGTGACCAGTATTACCGACACTACAGGCTATTACCACACAATAACTGGGAAATTACAAGTTTAACACATGTAATGAAAAATAGCAGGACATAGACACAGTAACTACAGTGATTTAAGCATGTTTTCTTCACATTCGCTGCATTCACAGCATGAAAGAAGCACCAGGATTGGATAGAGCAGGCTCTCCCAGCGCTTCTAAGGGCACTGGAGGCCTGCGCTTTCTATAACCCCGCTGTCTAAGACACCTAGGCTAGAGAACTTTAAAAAGCATATGTCTGACTGGCCATCCCAAGACTGCCTGCCAAGGAGAAATGTGCATTTTTAAGCACACAGCTCCCTGCTGCTGCCACTCTGCAGCGCTGGCCCTGCCCTGTCCTGACACTTAGTGTAGGATGGGTTGCTGAAAAATAAAGCGGTAATAAATAAACTTTATTACCGTTTTATTTCTCAGCTCTGGGGCTTATGGGGTGACTCTTTGCTGCTCAAATGGAGGCGCCGCCCCTGCTCAAGGCACTCATTTGTTCTGTTGATAAATATGAATGATTATATAAAAATATAATGCATAAATAAATACATTTCATGGACTTCCAGTGACCAAAAATGTAATATGTAATAAGAATAAACATGTTAAATTTGTTCAATATCTGCTTCATTAAAAATAATGTGTTTTCATTGCTATAATGATCCACTACCTTCGTTGTCCTTTAAGCACAGAATTTAAATACTTCTTTGCAGCAATTTCACGTAGAAGGCTGCTATAATTGTCAGTGAACACAGCGTCAGAATGGCGTTTGACTGGCTTCTGGTCTTCCAAGGCATCGTTGCTGTTTTGGAAAGAACATATGAGAAAATACATATTAATTTAAAATTTGAAATTACCTGTGCACCGTGAGACGTGTAGCGATGTGTGAAAATAAGCATGTGGCAATTTTTTTGTGGTGCAGCTGAAGAAATTAGATGTAATTTGGCTAGTAATTTACATATGTTGCTTTATGAAAAACGTCAGATTTTAAACTACGTTGAGCTGTAATAATATATCAAATATCTGTAACTCTAAATGTAACCCTTTGTTTTTCATCAAGACATATGGTCTTTTGGTTTTCACTTACAAAATATAACCTGCATTTAACTCCAGTCGGACAGTCAAAGACAGCAAGAATTCACAACAAATGTGAAACTTGTCACTTTCATTCCTGTAATAGGAAAGCTTGACTTTGTATGATCTCCTTCTAAGTACCTTATTGAGATCGGACCACCAAATGCCCTACCGCACCAACCTACTTTCGTAGCTTACTTGACCTGTTGTTTAAGTGTGTAATGCCTCTGGGTCCCCGTGTGTTTTTCAGGTCTGGCTTTATCCAACACCTTTTGATTTAAATTACATTTTATGTAAATTATACTTATACTTTAAGCCAGCCCTCTTCATCCATTGATCAGTGGTGGCATTAACATTTTTCTTCCACCCCTTACAGCATACTGTGTGGGGCAATGGGTCATGCCACTTCAAATATTTGCTAACTTCACAGTGAGTTGAAGTAATTCACTTTAGTGCCAAGGACTACTATGGCAATGCATGCTATCTGCTTTGAGCCAATGAGTTTTTTCTTACTAGTGAGTGCCCAGAATCTCGCCCAACAATGAAGCTACAAAAAACAGCACAAAACAAACTTTGATATAGCCATAAGGCTGACAGCGATTTCCGGACCAACTGCCATTGCCAATGCTTGTTTTCTATGTGCTTGCTAGAGTGGACATCCTTTAGTCAAGGAGGGAAAACAAGCACCTTGCCAAGTTTCCCATTTTTTTAATGAGTTTATGAATTTACAAGGTGGGTCCAGACGAGAGAGAAAATAAATAGGATTGACGAAAACATGGCATTTATTTGTCTGGCGTGTATTCATTCCCTGAGAACATGCCACTTTCATTACATTTGCTAACAGCAGATGAGTGCTGCCAGAATACTCTGGGAGAGACTTTGTAATCATAATGTAAGGGAGTGCAGTGAAGATTTATAAAAATAACTTGAATGTGTTTCATGTATATGGGACAGTGGTCCATGCACATAAAAGGATATCAACTGCCCCCTAATTGTGCATACCGCAAGTCACTGAGGTGTTCTATTGCTGTATAGACACATACAGGTGGAGACCAAGGGGCAGATTTACTGAGGACTTGCGTTGCCCTTGCGTGATGAAAGTTGTCCAAAGCAAGCGAAGTCCTTATCTGGGATTTACTAAGCTACGCAAAACTGCATTGCGTTGTTTAGTAAGCTGTGCCATGCGTTACTTTATGTTGGGTAGGCATTACATGGGTGAAGCACTGGCATTTCCATGCATTCACCCATCTATTTTGATGCAAACCCATATTTACAAAGACTTTTAAACCTGGTTTTGCACCAAAATGATGTGACTACCCGAAAGAGGCATAAAGAGAAGAATTTTCAGAAATATCTTTAGTTCTCCTCGCTAATTTCTCTTTCTACATGTGCTGCATTCTGCAGCACACATAGAAAGAAGATTATGCCTCTATGGATTGCTTTTGTGCACAGATGAATATGCCTCTAAGTATTGCTTTTGTGCAGGAAGGTGCGCCTTCCTGCAAAAAAGCAATCTTGCCAGTAACGCAGTCACCCTTGCACTATGGTGCAAGGGTGGCTGCGTTGGTGCTAGGTAGCACACGGTGCGCCAACACAAGGAGAGAGCAGAAATGTTCCATATCTTTGTAAATATAGAGCATTTCTGCCCTCTCCCTTTTACACAAAGCAAAGCAGCAAGTTGCATTGCTCCATTGCAATGCTTGAAAGACTATTAAATCTGCCCTCAAGTATGCTTATTAGGTTATGGAGCTCTGAATTATCTGAAATAGTTGATTGATGATTATATGTAAGTGAGTGATGCTCTCCATGCAGTGGCGGCCGCCATAAACAAAAATTGGTGAGCGGGGGGTAGGGGAGGATGAAGGGGCATGGAATGGGGAGCACTGGGGGAGAGAGTTTAATACTAATAATAAAAAAAAGGAAAACTTAGCAGTAGCTACCATCCCGCCTCCCGCATCGCGCCTCAGTCTTCCTGGTCTTAGCCGACACTGGGATAACATCACAGACTCCCTGTGCAATCCCAGCGCTGCTCTCATACTATGAGAGCAGCCTGGGGATAGGCCTGAGCAGGCTGAAATAATGATCCGCTCAGGACAAGTAGTCTGTGCTGTTTCTCCAGCCTGGCTGTTCAATACAGCCAAGTTAGAGAAACCTAAGTGTGTATGTGTGTTTGTCTGGCCCGAGACGGCCGGCAAACAAACATGCCCACTTAGAAGTGCACATAGTACTTCTTCTCCCCTCTCCCATGGCCCCTCCCTACTGCACGCTTGCTCAGCTAGCAACTGAAAAATAAAGCGATAAAAAGATTATTGGCTTTTTTTTAGGAGCTGGCTGTGAGCCAGTGGGGCGACGCTCCTCTGCCATTGCGGAGGAGCCGCCCGTGCCTCCATGAAATTATTTCCAGGTCATCTTCGTTTACCCCGGAGATCACTTATGGTTTCCTTGGTTGGGTCAAAGTATATAATTAAGTACTGGATTTTGTTTTGCATTCTGGAACTTCTAGAAGTATTTCTTTTGTTATAAACGCAGGCCTAAGCAACGCAGAATGCAAATAAAATAAGCCTTAGCAACCTTGATAGGTCTGGCAATTACTGCCGACTTTTAAGCTTTACAAATGTTTGTTTAATTTAGAATTGGATTTTGTAAACTTTTATTACAAAAAGCAATGAAAAATGTGTGGCCATGCATGTACACACGTGCATATACAGGATACTATCTTGAAATGGTATCCATAACTGAAGATGGGCACCCACGCGTTTCATGCACACATTTCAGCAGTCTTCTTTGATTGGTACCAAAACTTATTTAATAATAGGAGTCTCGTGGAGAACCACAAAGCAGAGGAGAGGGGAGAATCCAGTACCAATGTCTGGGGAACATCAAGGCACTCACACCGTTAGAAAATAACTAATAGAACTTTACAGTTTTTTTCCAAAAAAAAGACCCCTTAGCACACAAGAGCATGGCATGGAAGGGGACTACTTTAGTGCGTAAGTGCATAGTGTGCAGAAGCAGAATGCTGTCACTCAGAGTAAGGCTAAACAGTAGCTGAAGTGGGCTGACACTGTAGCACATGCTATATGCTGTGAGGGCTGAAACAAAAAGCTGAATTACACAAAAGACCAGTAAATGAAATGAGCTGATCAGAAGCCCCTATAAGTAAGAATTATATATATATTCACAGAAAAAACCATAGGTTTTACAGACGTTATAGTTAGAAATTAGCATTTAAAAAACTTTAGAAATTCACTGAAAAAAACCATAGGTTTTAGGGACGTTATAGTTAGTTGGACATTTCACTAATATAAAACCAGCAAAATTCCACCGTTATAGTTAGTTCAGCTAACTATAACTTGCGCACCCGCAACGCACTGCTCATGACGTCACATATTACATCATTCATGACATGGTCAGTGACATCACTGATGACATCACTGATGACATCTCAAATGACATCACTGATGACATCATCCACGTGAAAAACTGATGCATCTCCTCACACTCTAATATAACCTTTAATACACCCACTGTAAAATACAGACAACCATTTTCAAAATCGTTAACACACCAATACCAGTTACTACATACGCACTCACTGATTGCTAGATCTACACACACATCTACTCATTCATCTATACAATCACTCATACATGCAGTCACTCATAAATACAACACTATCATATGCACTCATACACCTATACAGACAATCACACACCGCCACTCATCCATGCAGTTACTCACACACCTACTTAGTCATGCAAAGAATCTATCACAGTCCCATTTACTCACCTATACAATTATACACACACCACCTCACTTATTCATACAGATACTAATGCATAGTTACTCTATTATATGATCAGTGATACAAGTACAGACTCATCTATACAGCCAGTCTCAAAATCACCAACTATCATGTAGAGTCCTTTATATACTTCAACTCTCACATACACTGCCTTTTACATATGTAGTTACTTGGACATGTACCACTGAGACATCCATTCACTCACCAACACACCGATACACACACTCACGCACCCATACACGTGTTTCTACATGCACTGTTGAACCCATACATCCAGTGAATCAACCACTCACACATCTATGCACAGAGTCACACACCTCAGACCCACCCACACACACACTCAATCTCCCCCAAAAAATACTCAACCAATCAATAACCTATATAGACACTCATATAGCTACTGACCAAACCATGCAGCAGCTTGCACAACAACAGACAGACTGATACAGACATTCACACAGTGTAGTCACTAACCCATGCATTCAGTAAGACACATTTAATTACTCACTTATACAGCCAGTCACCCACCTACTAAATCCTCCTTCCAGACACTTATACACCCACTCATTCTTCAATACACCTAGCAATATATATAAAACATATTTAATAATTACAGAAACACACAGTCATGGGATGATGTCATCAGTGATGTCATCAGTGGTGTCATTTGAGATGTCATCAGTGATGTCATCAGTGATGTCACTGACCATGTCATGAATGATGTAATATGTGACGTCATGAGCAGTGCATTGCGGGTGCGCGAGTTATAGTTAGCTGAACTAACTATAACAGTGGAATTTCGCTGGTTTTATATGAGTGAAATGTCCAACTAACTATAAAGTCCCTAAAACCTATGGGTTTTTTCAGTGAATTTCTAAAGTTTTTTAAATGCTAATTTCTAACTATAACGTCTGTAAAACCTATGTTTTTTTCTGTGAATTTCAAAGGTTTTATAAATGCAAATTTCTAACTACAATGTCCCTGAAACCTATATTGTTTTTAAGTAAATTTTAAAAAGACGTGCATAGTTTTTGTAGTGAAAAACTAACTGTAACAGTAGTCTGTTATTAGATATAATTTAACAATGTTTAAAACTTAATTAGCACTAATTAACATTTAAGTGTGGAAAATGTGTGACGCAGCAGCTATGATACCTGACTTCGAACAACAGCGTTCACAGTTTGATTCCCGGCTCCAGCAGTACGTTAGCCCACCACTATGTCACTGCGGGCAACACCTTGCTTAATCTTCCCGACGACCCCGAGCGCCGGCACACCTTTCCGGGAGAAGCTGTACGCTTTACAAACGCTGGCATTTTTTTAATTTAAAACCATAGTGATGAGAAATATTAGCACGTATTTTTTTTTTTTGTATTTTGAACAATATCTTTTTTTATGTCTTCTATTTAGAATTACGGCAATTAATAGATGTTTGTAGTCATGAGAATGGAAATGACACGGTTTGACGGGTAACACTTTTTAAGCTCTCCAACGTATGTACATATTAAGGACCTTATACGTGTTAGGATTGAAATCGAAACCTTTACCGCTTCACATTTTGTAACTTTTCCCAACACGTGTACAAGTTAAACAGTGAAAACGTGAGCACGTGTCAACTGTAAAACGTGACATCTAAATGGGTGTAGCCGCATCTTCCTTCCATAGACTACTCAATAACCAAAAAGTATATAAACCACACCCGTTGTTTGATTAGTTTCGTTTATGCGAGTTATTTACGCGTGTCCATTCTGTGCTGCACGTTCCCTTTTCTAGCGTCGGATTCTTGTTTTGCGGCAACAAAACATATTCCAGAGTTGTAAGTTGTTTGATTATGGCATAGTAGATATTTATAATACGTAGCTATTTGTCAATATTTAAACATTTGTATTTAGAAAAAAGTGTTATTAGTTGTTTTTGACATTTATATGTAACGTCTGCAGCTTGTTTTCAGAAACAGACAGAATACAGCAAACATTGTTCCTTTTCTGGCTCCTTTGAGATCATATACTGTGACTTTGTATATTATAATATTGACATTGTACTTGACCTCAGAGGTGTTGGTGACCCGTCGGCGCGAAGACTAAAGATTTATATGTAACGTCAGCAGCTTCTGGTTCTTACTCTGTTTCCCCCTTGGGATCATATAGTGTGATTATGTATATTATAATAACCATCCATTATGATCTCAGAGAAGTTTATGACCCGTTGGCGCGAAGACTAAAGATTTATATGTAACGTCAGCAGCTTCTGCTTCTTACTCTGTTTCCCCCTTGGGATCATATAGTGTGAGTATATATATTGTAATATTCACAGTCATTATGATCTCAGAGGAGTTTATGACCCATCGACGCGAAGTAGAAAGATTTCGAAGTCCCGGATAAAAGAAGCTCTGAACATATTCACTGCTGGAAAGTATTTCGTTATTGATCTTGTTTTGTGTTCATGATTTTATTTTCCTTTTCCTTTTTGTGTGCAATCAGTGTCACTCTCTATATTGTAGTAGAGTGTCATATTTTCACACAACAGGAATTGGAGATTTGTCGCCGCCAGGAGTAAACCATCTGAAATACAGCTAACTGACCTTTATAACTTACTTGATCAGATATTTTTACAGTGAGAATATTTTTCAAAATTGCAGTTTAAAAAAGATTGTTTGCATAGACACTTTCTTACTGAATGCCTTTGATAAACCCTACAATTTTGAATGATTTTTTGGTATTTCTCTTTTTCTCTGTTGTGGTTCCTATTCTCGTTCTCCCTATAGAATTGATAGGAATAGTAGTGTTTATATTACTACTATCCTATATGTTCTTAAAGGAGTCCGTGATCTGTTAGCGGAGCAGTGAGCAACCTCTAAGCACTACGACTGAACTTTCCAGAGTTCTACAGAATAGAAATTGTAAGAAATGATGAAGCGTACATTTCTATGTAATATAAAGTCATTTGTGTTTAACAGTTTTTTACTCGTTATTGTTCTTGTGACCTGAGATGATGTAGTGCGGGAGTGTTTCTTGTAGCACTTCTTTTCTACTTTATCTAAAAGTAACTCATGCCCTCTTATATTATCAAGAATATGGGGCAACACTTTTACAAACTATAGCAGAAAAAAAGGGAGGGTGTGGCCATGCTTAAGGGATATTTTATGAATTGCGTTTTTATTTGTCACCTCTTTGATATATACAGCTTCAGTTTTCGAAGAAAGTTTATTTGTAATTGCTTAATAAAAACTGTTTCAAACCTAGACTGAAATTTTTGCTGCGCAACCACACCTCCCTGTCAGAAAAGTAAACACCACATTCTACGTAAATAGTGCTACTGGGAAGAATCCCACCCGAAAATTTAATAAAAAGAAGACCACAACACACTCTGTTATTTTCCCGCCGTGATTTGTACACCCCACGCCAATTATATAAATGGCCCTTAAAATATATAAAAAAGCAATTTTTACCTTCACAATCCCTGTTCACCATCTTGTGACCACTTTACAGAGTTAATAGTGTTCCTACCCTCCCCGCTACTACTTTGTTTTCCCCTACTCCATTTAAGTGAGTCACAAAACGCTTCACAACAGTGAAACGTTCCCAGCCAATAATGAGGAAACTTGTACTCGGAACACTTTAGCCAATAAAATGTCCATGGTGTTCCGCACAGGGGGAGGGAATTGCTGCCAACACTTCTACTTTTAATGCTTCACAGCCAATGAACATTAAGCTTGGGAAGGTCCTGCTTGGAACACATTACCCAATCAGATGTCCCTGATGCTCCGCGGAGGGGGAGGCAATGGCTGGCAACACTTCTACTTTCAATGGTTTACAGCCAATGAACATTAAGCTTGGGAACGTCCTGCTCACAACACGTCAACCAATCAGATGTCCCTGCTACTCCGCGGACGGGGAGGAAATGGCTGGCAACTCTTCTACTTTCAATGGTTCGCAGCCAATGAACATTAACCCCTGGAAGGTCCTGCTTGGAACATGTGAACCAATCAGATGTCCTTGCTACTCCGCGCAGGGGGAGGGAATGGCTGGCAACACTTTTACTTTGAATGGTTCGCAGCCAATGAACATTGAGCTCGTTGTTGGAACACCTCAGCCAATTAAAAGTTAATTTTGTTCACTGTCTGTGATAAAAGTGAACACCGCATTATAAGTAAACATTACTGCACATTATATTAAAGGAAGGTAAAGGAAGGCTGCAATACGGCGCATTGTTATTTTCCCGATATCATTTCCACAGCCTACTGAACATTGCCGCAATACCGCGCATCGTTGTTTTGCGGACGTGATTTCCACAGCCTACGCAACATTCACACTACCTATGTGTGCACCCTACACACTGCTTGCCGCAATATGGCGCATTGTTTTCCCGACGGGATTTCCAGAGCCTACACAACCTTGCCGCAATACCACGCACCGTTGTTCTGCAGACATGATTTCCACAGCCTACGCAACATTCAAACTCCCTGCCTCTGCAACGTACAGACTGCTTAAACTAAGACCACAGTGTTCCTACTATAGCCTCTTATACAATTATTCTCTTATTTTTCCCCCTACGCCTTTCAACTCAGTCACAAAATGGCTGCCAACACTTCCTAGTTTCAACAGTTCGCAGCCAGTGAGCCGCACGCTCGTGCTCGCAACGCCTCAGCCAATCGGATGTCAGAATTCTCAAATATTGATATCTGTAAATTTTGCTATTTCTCTAAAACTACTGAACGGACTTACCCCATTTAAACAAAAGCGTGCTTTCTGGACCAAGACCTTTCTCCCTACCAAATTTGACGTAATTCCGTTCAGCAGTTTGACCTGTAACCTTGTCTAAAGTTTCCTATGGAAATAGCATGGAGTAAACACGTTTTGGGACCCCCTTTTTTCTCAGCCCCCCTTGACGAATCACCCCCAAACTTTCAACATAGGAGTTGATCTGAAAAGAGAAGTTTTTTGGACAATTTCATAAACATTCGTCAAACGACGCCAAAGTTATAAGCAAATCAAAAAACGCTTTTCCTATAGAAACGTGGTCCTAACTATATATATATATATATATATATATATATATATATATATATATATATATATATATATGATTACTAAAATCAAACGGTCTTTGGTAAGACGAGACCCAACAGTAGTACCACTTGCACTGCTCATGCTTTGTATATTTTAACTTTTGTGCACTGTTCAAGGCCCAAATATGTTTTGCTTCCATCTCCAGCAAATGTGGACAGGAAGGAACAAAGTACCCTATCATTCTAACCTATAGGTCTCTCTGTGGCCCTAAGGGCGTTGTGGAACACCTCAGGTGAGATCATATATGGAGGAAATGGATAGCCCTCCAAATCTGGTGCATCAAGGAGTAAATGTTGTGATGTCACACCTAGTTTTTAATAAAAGATCACAGGTGAGAATCGACTTAATTTTCGAACTACAAACATAGTCAAGTGTCCGAACATGCCTCAATATACACCAGATAAGAAAATGAAGCACCGGCATTTAAGGAGAACTAAAGGACCACAGCAACCATGGTGTAATTTACACTTAACTGTACAATAGCAAACTACATTAAGTCACTGATGAGCTCCCACACTTCAAAAAGGATAAGGTAAAAGACAGAAGTCATTTGTGATATCATAGATCTCTGAGACACAGGACCGGCTCGTGTCAGGGAAAGGAGGCAGGGGCAGGAGGAGGAAGGGATGCCAGAGAAAAATAAAACACTAAAAAAGAACTTACCTGCCGCCCTCCAGCGTTGCGCTTTCTGCTCCTGTTCTTGTAGGCGCTTTCTGCTCCTGTTCTTGTAGGCAGAGGCACCCAGAATGCCCTGCGACCAATCCTGAAGCTGCTGGCCTGCCACTGTGAATTTGTGCTCCAAAACAGACTGGGAGTCTGTGCCAACTCTCTCCAACCAATTTACACAGGTGGGTTTGAGAGAGCTTCAGTGTGCATGACGGTTTGGCAGTCCTGAGACGGCTGTCCAAACCGCCATGCGCACGGATACAGTGCCCACCACTCCCCCTCCAGCACTATCAGTCCCCGGACCCCACCCCCAACACTCGGTACACAGTTGCAAGAAGAAAAATAATACGATAATAAAATGGATTTTAAACCCGTTTTATTATCGTTTTATTTTATTCATGTTTTTAAGGATACAGGTGCGGGGTGACACTCCTTCGTCATAGCGGAGGAGCCACCGCTGCTGAGACAACAAATATAAACAGAGATGTGTATGGAAATGTTATCATACATAATGCCAAAGCAGTGACACAAGCACACACACAAATATTTTGTTATCTTAAGCTTTTATAACATGAACAGAGATCAATGGGCTCTCTGTCACTACCACTGAAATCAATAATGATGGCCAAAGAAATTAAGAAGTCATTCTGCATTGACAAACACTGTGCAACAAAGCTATGTCTGACACTATCTTACTAGCCTCTTTTGGAATTCCCTCCCCCAGTTTTTCTATCAACATGTACAACTGTCTTTGGGGGACTGCCCAATGGCAGCTAGAGTCTAACTAATTTAAAGTGCTTTGTATTGGCCATCATACTGTTAAGGGATCAGCCATGATTTCTTAAAGAACAAACTTGCCCTTCATCTTCCATTACACTCCTTAAGATCTACTTTTCCTGAGGACAAGCCACATCACATGAGTGGCAAATGAGATTTAAGGGCATACATTATCGTGAATTTCTTACTTACAATCTAAAATGCATCACCTAGCTCTGCCAACCACACTCTGTCTAGCATGTCTTCTGCACCCAACTCCAACTCTAGAAGCACAATTATGGAATGCATAGCATACAGTGCACAAAGTCGTCAAAGCGAAAGGCATAAATAGTTATGGCCTGGCCCCTTTGACAGATTGTGAGGGTCAAGTAAGATTAGGGAGAGTGAGATGTGGACTACCTGGTGCTTGACAGGAGCAAGGAATGCAGGTAGGGAAGGAGGGCGTACAACGAGGCAGAGCCTTGTGAGATCAAAAAGAGGAAAGAAACATTATTGGAGGATTGGCACCATCTTGTCTGCTATGGGTGTTGGCAGACTCACACTGCTTGGCTGGTTGCCCCAGTCCTTTGTATCCCACCAGTTCTGGTGTACCGTTAACCAGAGCCCCTCTCTAATCATGCCTTCTTGCTACAAGGTGCCTGCTTCATCATTCCCTTGTTCGTGCTCTTCCTTTCTTTTCACACTCACTGCACCTAAATTATAGCAATCCATTTTTTCTAAAAAATATGTGCTTAATATTATCAGCCAGGCTGGAAGGGGCTAAAACTGTGTGAGCAATCTTAAGGTCAGGATTTCTAGCTAGTAGTGAGAAAAGTCACAATATTCTCCCACCTCTCCCTTGTGCACCCATTTTAAACTGAAAATACTCTTGGGCCGTGGTTTGCAATTACTGTACTACAGTTTCTCTGTGTTTAATTCATCAATGCACCAATAATTGCGATTAACTATATTGCAAATCCAAATGCCTTTCATACATAAGGAAAGGCCATTTTGCATTGGTAAACGGCTGAATTTTGCGATTCGCACTGTTTGCGAATGCAAAATGCTTTTATACATCTGGCCCATACTGCTGTAAAGAGCAGGATTCAGTATGTTTTCAGGTTGTCAATGGGGATGACATGGACCCACTCTAATTCATGGGGATGGATGTGGAAGGAGTTTCCAACAATCAAAACATGTTTCAGTAGAGAAAATAATTTAAAAAAGATTTTCTCCAATTGTATTTTTATATGAAAAGTTAATATGCAGAAAGGTACAACTGTTAAATTTCCATATGAGGCCGCACTTATGTCTTGAGTACACAGGAATACCCACCAGATGTGTAGATATTCTTTCACAATTTAAAATAAACCTGTTTATTTACTCCAGATGTAAAAGTAATCATGCAGAGTACACTTTTGACTTTTCTCATCTATTTTATGAATCGGCCTTTCTGTGTTTATAGTTGAACTGCCTTAAATTATAAGATTTGATTACTCTTCACACAACATCTCGTAAGCTCTATGACCTTATGTGGCTCATCACCCTTTTTGCTACTTTCCTTCTCTAAACCATCTTAATACTGACATTTTGACACCTTTGCTCTTGTCCCACAGAGCCTGGAGTATGAAATTTGATTGTGTGTTTCCAAAAAAAGTACTTGCCCTCCACACAGCTGTGATCATTTTGTTGATTTATACAGCTGCCTCAGTTTGAATTTTCAGGGGCTCACACATAACATTGTACAGCTATTAAAGTGTCTTAGATAACTAGCTAATTGATGGTGTTTTCTCTGGCAGCAGCACAGATGAGAGGAGGGCAGTCATTAACCTACATGGATTTTTAGAACTGGCTTGACAGTGCAACTGTCACCTAACCTTTTAGCAACACCAATATTATTCTACAGTTCTTTGCTCCCACACAAATACACATCCATCCCCATGCTTTCTACTTGTAATGCTTTACATTACTATGCAATATTCCTTTAAAGCTAGACCTATTGGCATTGCCAATGCTTGTTTTGATATTTAGGGTACTACGAGCTTATGCCATCATAACTTGTTTCCACAAAAGGTATCCATGCCAAGTTTGCTTCATTTTTTCCCAACATCCTGGGGATTCCAAAGGTACCCAGGGTTTGAGGATTCCTCTGCAGGGTACCGAGAAAACTATATTTGGGTTTTTTGGGAACAATGTGGGAAAAAGTGCTATACAAGAAAGTGTATATTTGTTTCTAAAAACTGCATCAATGAAAGGTTTGCTGTACTAGGCTCACTGTCTTCCCAGCTTTCAGGAACGAGCTGAGTTGTATCAAAAAACAACTTTTTTCCACAGTTTTTGAATTTGCTTGAGAGACAGTCAAGTTTTCCTAATTTTTGTGGTTTCTGCCTATTTGCAGTTTGTGGTGAAAGGCAACACACTCAGTGAATCATTGATTTAATGCCCTACTCTTTCTCTTTAAAATTGACAAATAACTCAATGCTTCACGATTTCATCAGAGAGAATGTTTTTGGCCTACTCCAGCAACTTCTGCAGCGATGCCCTAGGTTAAGAAAGACAGAAATGGGGGCTAACAAAAATGTCTGCCTTTTGTGGGAACGGGTAGCGCAGAATCATCATGTTGCATCAACTGAGGTAAATACAAAACCCATATTGCTGCAAATGTTTATGGCTTCTTTTTTCAAGTGAGGCCAGCTTTGCTGTGTCATAGCTATAGTTCTTCTAACGCATAACTGTTCCTGTTCATTTAAACTGCGTTAATTTAACTTGCTATACAAGCTTGCATTTTGTGAAATGTCACATAATCCTGATTCTTGATACATTATTTTTTTATCAGTAGATAGCAGTAACATGTTATCACTTGTCACATTTTCATACAATGCTGGGTGTCTTGCTACACCAGACATCATCTGTTTGTTGTTCACAGAGGAAGTCAAATCCACAAACACTTCTATTCTCTACTTTGAAAGTGGTTCCCAGGTACACTTGTACAATATGGCTTTGTCACCCAAAAAAGCATATTAACAGCAGTATTTGTGTATTCAGAAATTCTTGCCTCTGCTAACCTCTTGACTGCTGAGCATTAAGCCCCACCCGATGCGAAGCCATTTTTTTATGTTTGGTGTAGCTGGTGCATGAACCTTTATAACTTTTTTCCACAAAAGGTATGTACTCCAAATTAGCATCATTTTTTCCAACATCCTGGGGATTGAGGTTTTTAGATTCTGCCAGAGGGAACCACGAAAATCACCAAATTGTAGGTGCATTTTCTTTTTATGGGAAAAATTGGGAAATGTGCTGTGCTAGAAAGCATGTGTGTTTCTAAAAATGGCATCAACAAAAGGCTTGCTGTGCTAGGATCACCATCTTCCTAGATTTAAAGCACAAGCAGAGTTGTATTAAAAAACACTTTTTACCACAGGGTTCGCATTATTTCAAGAGGTAAGTGAATTTTTACACATTTTTTCATTGTGTACTGACCATGCAGCAATTCATATGCTACAATTAAATGAATGCTCTATTACTTACCGGTAATCTTCATTACTCCGGGTCCCGTTGTCCTCGTCCCATTCATAAACAAAGTGGAGATAATCATCTCCCGACAGAAAAAAAGACCAGAGGAATACTGGGACCTTAACCCGGCCCCTCCCACCGTGAGTACATAAGCAGCACTTACCCAGCATTCCCCCTGAACTTACCAAGCCCACACAGGAAGGCCGGCTGTCCGGGAGGGAGGGGCACATGAATGGGACGAGGACAACGGGACCCGGAGTAATGAAGATTACCGGTAAGTAATAGAGCATTACCCCCAGGTCCCTTATGTCCTCGTCCCATTCATAAACAAAGTGGAGAATACCAAAGCAGAAATCCGACCTTCCAAACCTACCAGCATACCCAGGAAACCACACCAAAGGCAGCAACACAAGGGAAGCAAAAAGGGGGAACCACAGGAAGTAACCGGCCAGCAACCCAGAACAGGACAGCAGGGACACAAACAAGGACCGGAAACACAGCCAAGGAAGACAGAAGGCCAGAGCCACAACCAGGCCAACAGGACACGGCCAAGGGAACCCACCGGACAAGGCCGACAAACCCAGAACCACCAGGAAGGCACACAGGACCCGGCAGCAGCACCGACAGTGAGCAAACCCCAACCACACCGGAGAAAGCAAAAGAAAAGAAGCCAAGGCCATCCAACAGGGAGCAGGCACAACCACCCAGACCAACCAGGAAGGAGGGAAGCACCGGTCAGGCACCGGCCCAAACCCCCAAACAGAACGACCCGCCCACCAGAGAGACCAGAGTACAAAGCCCCCCAAACCCCGCAGAGGAGGGCCAGGCCCCAGGAAAGAACGGCCAGCACCACCAGGGCCGCCAAACGACAACCACCAAGCACCCAGCCCAGAAGGCGGAGTCACAGCGAGAGCCCAGGAACTGGCCAAGAGCCAGACCCCAACCAAACAGAAAAGGACAGGGAAAGACCCAGAGACCAGAAAACCCACAAGGCCAAAAGCCCCACAGTGAAGGAGGCCGCAACCTGAACCAGGGCCCGACAAGAAACCCCAGAGCAGCAGGAGCAGAGGAGGCCAACCCCAAAGGCCACAGCCCAGGGACGCCCCCAGAAAGACCAGGCAGACAGCCGACCAAGCAACAGAGAGGCCAGCAAAGACCAGAGACCTACAAACTGGAACCACACCGGCACACAAACACCAAGGCCCAGCACGCGGGAAGGGTGGGCAGGAGCAGCGGGGCGCACAGCACCCCCACCAGGAGCCAACCAGGCCCGACCCCACCCAACGCCAGAGAGGCGACAAGAACAGGACCCGGCAGGGACGAAAAGGCCGCAGGCCAAGAAAACCCCCACAACCAGGGCAGCCAATGCAAAAAGGAACCAGGAAGCCAGGACCGAAGCCAAGCAACCCGCCAAAGCAGGAGGACCCCGTGGCCCAACCGCAGCTGGAAGAAGCCCACGCAGCGCACAGGCCAAGGCGCAGGGCAGGGAGACCGACAGAGACCCCCAGCCCACAACCGCCGGACCACACAGGAGCCGGAAGAAAACAAACAGAGGCAACCGCCAAAGCGGAAACAGGAGGAAGCAGAGAAGCCAGAGGCCCAACCAGCACCAAACCCCTGACAACCAGCAGCAAGGAGGGCAGACCCCCACAGCGGCAAGACAAACACCACCGAACCGCACCGCCAACAGGAGAAGGGGGAACGCCAAACAACAGACACACACCGAGAGAAGGGCCCGGGGGAGCAAGGGAAGACACGAGCAGGCCAAAACATCGGCATCAGAAAAGGACCGGGGATGGCAGGCAAAACACACCGCAGAGCTGGCAGAGAAGCAACAGCACAGCCAGCAAACCAGGGAGGCACAGCCGGAGGCTATGCCGAACCAGCCGCAAGCAGGCAGAGCAGCCAAAGGAAACCCAGCAGGACCAGGCAGAAAACACGGACACTCAACAAAAGGCGAACCAAGCCAGGGAAGAGAACAGCCGGCAGGAGCAGAGCCAGAAGGGGCACACTAGGTCATGGCCGAAACCACCGGACCACCATGCCAGGACACCCATAGAGCGCACAGGCAAGGACGCAGAGCCGAAGAAGGCGACCAACAGGTGCCAAAAAGCCCACAGGAGCAGGAAAGTCCAAGCGGCTCCCCACCCAGGCGCCAGCCAGGCCCGACCCGCCCAACAACGGAGAGCAGACGCGACCAGGAGCCCCCAGGGAGCAACCACCCTGGAGCCCAGATGGGCCCCCAAGAGGGAGAACCACAGAGAAGAGCGGAAACCCAGCACCACCGACCAGGACACAGCACCAGCGAAAAACAGCCAGGCGCAAACAGCAGCAACACAAAACAAGGACAGGAATCCAAAGAGGCGAACCGCCACAGGGAACGCACCCCCGGGGGGGAGGGAGGAAAAACAACGCCCATCCCCCCAGCCCAAGGCGTGCCACCACGCCAGGGCAAGAGGACAAAAACAGCCCGGGCGCCAGGCACACCGGGGGCAGAAACAAAACCAACCCACAGCCAACAGCCAGGCCGCGAGAGGGTCCCACAACCAGCACCAGAGACACAACCACCGAAAGGAAGCGCACAGATCAGAAACACAACCTGAAGGAAGCAGGGGGCCGAACACCAGCACCAGCCACCACACAGGAGGAGACAGGCACCAGGCAGGAGCATCCAGCAGGCTCAGGGCCTCAGAAGGAGCAGTCAGCCACAGCCCGAGCAGCACCGCCCGCGGAACCAGGAGGGCGCGGTCAGGACCCACCGAAGCCAGCCAAAGGCAAGGACAGGAAACAGAGCAGAGCCTGCAAAGACAAGGCCAGAAGACCCGGACGGGCCACCCCGGAGAAGCAGGAGGAGCGCAGCAGCAGGGGAACACAAGGACAATGCCAAGGAAACAACAGAAGCCAGGAATAGTGAGCAACAAAAGACAGCAGCACCCGGCACGGAAGAGGCAAGCAGCCGGAGACAGCACCAGCCAGCCCATACAGTTCCACGAAGCAACCCAAAGGGAGAGGACAAGCCACACACCCTGAAGGCCCCGGGACAAACACCGGGAGCCCCAAGCCACCCGAAGCCCCAGGCCGCACAGGACCCAAACCAGGAGCACCCACGGGGCGCAGCAGGGGAAGCACACCAAGACAGAGGCCATGGAACGGAACCACCCAGGCCACAGGACCAACTGCCAGGGGCAGCGCAAGGAGCAGTACACAGCACACCGACCCCAAAACACACCAGCGGACACAGAAAGGGAGGCACGCACAGGAGAACAGCACAGCCGTAAAGGAGGCAGCAGGAGTGAAAGATGCAGCACAGCGCAATATAACCCCAGAAACAACACAGCGATCAGCCCCCCATACTGTGACGGAGAGAACCAAGACAGCCACAAGTTATGCCCCCACGAAGTAGGCCCAACCGCAGAGCAAAGGGCGAGCAAGTGAACGGCACAAGCCATTAACACCTCCCAGCCAGAGCCGTCACCGAAGCCCCTGGAGCACAATACACCAGTAAAAACACAGTGCGAACAAGACCCGGAAGGCACCGGGAACAGAGCGCCACACAGAGCACCAGGCGCAACACCTGGAAACATGAATGAAAAATGGGTATGAAAGAAACTATGTATTTCTGAAATGTGCAAAAGAGACTGAGTTTATGGAACAGTGCTATCATGTGAATCAGGGCACTTTGCAAAATGTGTTCTTTCTTGCACCTTCGCTTACATTTAGAAACAAAAAAGGCAGAGAAATCCATTTAGTAATAACACATTTTCTACTATTCTGTATTCCCACTCATCTCCTGGTCAAAACAGTCACTTGAATGGCAGGGCCTAGCACCCCAAAACACAACCTGGAGATATCAGATTTCACCCAGCAAAATCAATGATTTTTTTTTACAATGTGCGTTGCTTCAGAATTTGGGCCCAAGCTCAGCCATCACCCTACAAAACTAAGACTTTTTTGGGAAACTACAAAAAAAGTTCAATTTGGTGTGCCTTGTATGGCTCTGATGAAGGTTTCTTACACATAAGGACCAGCAAACCTCAAACTTTTGCTAAAAACACACATTTTCCTCACATTTCTGTGAAAGAATGTTGTGGAAGCTTCAGTGAGCTGCAAAATTCCTACGACCCAGCATTTCCACACTTGTCTTGATAAAAACGGTATCCAACTCGTGTAGCCATGCCCAGCGCCCGCATCACAAAATGCCCAAAAGCACAACATTGAAACATAACATTTAAGAGAAATATGACCTGGTTTGGTGATCAACTTAGCTGCAAAATGGGGATGCAGCAGCCACCCAGGGAAACCCAACAAATGTAGATATTTCTATATACTAGACACCCCGGAGAGTCAAGAGTGGTTTGACTTGCACGTATCTCATGGCATTTTTTTACCCATATTGCCTTGCAAATCTAAAACTTTGGATAAAAAGATGCATTTACCTCGCATTTCTGTGAGAAAAAGTTCAGGAATCTACAGGGATCTACACATTTCCTATCACCCAATGTTCCCATGGATCAAACCAGAGACAATGAAGTCCTTGTGAAGAACTGAAAGAGTATAATCAGTCAGGGTTTCTAGTTCGATAATACTGTCTTTGGTACCTCAGATACAGGCATTATTCAGTTCATCTATCTTGCATTTCAAAATGTCAAGAATATTACAATATGCCTGACATCCATAGGATGTAGAGGTGCTTAACAGTGAAGGGTTGAATGGTGGTCTGAAGAGTCCCATCTTGGATTGCCTGAAGATAGGGCAACTCCTCTCAGTAGCCATTATGTGAACCTATATAGAATTATATAAATAAAAAAGTGTTAAGTGTCTCTATAAGATTGTTAGAGTTAGGACAGCAAAAACCACAAAGGGCGATAAACCCTCCTTAGCAATCGTATAAGTCTTGATTGAAGGTACAGCTCAATAATGAAGAGATTAGCTACACATCAAAAGTCCTGATGGCTTCAGGAAAGAGAAAGGAGCATGCAGAATCCAGAGGTAGAATCCAGTAAAAGACCAAACTGAGAGCAGCTAAAATCAGGAACAAAGATTAAAGCAAGGGAGGAAATGCATTGCAATGCAACTTTCTAACGAGAAGAGCCTCATTAGATATGCTTCAGACAGGAATGGTTTCTGCTTCACCTTGTATTGAGAAGATCAGTTAACACACGATCCAAAGCAGGGCAGATTAAAAAGCGTGCTCATGTCCCAATCTGAAACTCATGCATCTACTTCGTGAACAAAAAAGAAGTCCAAGTTTAACATCTTTTCCCCAGCACCAACTCCACAAGTCTAGCCCCTGCTATTCCTGTTCTGCACATAAATAACTTGCGGAGCACCCCTGAAGTTGACTGCTAGAACAGAAAACCTCAGAACAGACAAAACGACGTGGATCCTAAGAAACATGTGAACACTGTGTTAGAAATCGGGTTGTTGGTTTACTGGGGTGTGAGCCCTGGTCAAGCAACAGCCAGAATCCTTTGCAGGGTGAACCACAAAAAGTCACTAAATTAACCTGTGCTTAACCCTGGGTAGCTTGGCACAAAAAGTAGTCAGGCTTAACCTTAGGCAATGTGTAAAGTATTTATGAAGCCCACAAACAGTAATAATGTAGAAACACAACACAAGAAATAGCCCAAACAAATTTAGACAAATCGGGTACATTTTAATTAATTATTTGACACCAAAACAACAAGAATCCAATCAGTAGAATTGGAGTTATAAATGTTTAAAGTTTATACTAAAAAATAGCACTTAAAAGATCAAAGCACCAACCGCAGACATCTAGTGATGAGAGAACAGGTAAAAGTCAAAAAATATGTCTGGCCACGATAGAGCGCAGTTTGGATACAAGAAGTGCATCGGGCCTGGTCAGCGCTTACCTTCAGACTTAAAAAAATTGCTGTGAAAAATTATCTCACAAGGTAAAATTCAGCAGGGCAAGGCAGCAGGAAGTGTCCGATGAGGGAGCGTTGTCGCCAGATAGCCTTGGGTCGAAGCTGCGGTGAAGATTTCTACGTTCGGACTTAAGTCATCGAAATGAAAGTCGAAAATCTCCACTGGGATAAGGCAGAGGGCTGTAGCTGAAGATAGTTCCATGAGGTCGTATACCTCTTTGGCAATGGACAGTTGAAATGGATTTTCTGCTGTGGAGAAGAACGAAGCGGGAGAAGCCGCAAAGCGAATGTGACTGGCGATGCACCTCTGGCAAATAGGTGAGCAGGTTGGTGCCGTTATCCTCCTGGTTCTCACTTCTCTGAGCAGTTTTTCACCAAAAATGTCCCCACTTTGGGTTTTGGCTATCTGGGCACCTTTAGCACCACTTCCAAGGGTCCAGGAATGGAGGGGCACAACTTGAAGAGTCAGGACTCATTCAGGCTGGGTTCAGGTGCATGTTGAAGATGGAGTAAGCCTTTTGTGTCTCTGTAGCCCTGAACAGGAGGCCAGCAAGCTTGCCCCCATGAGTCACTCTGGAGGTACTTGGACAGTTGAATATCAAGTCCTTGTCCCCAAGCAGAAGGTAGCAGAGCAGCAGGACAAATAGGGAACCAATACAGCAAGTCAGCAGTCTTGTAAAACAGCAGTCCAGCAGAGTGGCAGTCCTTCCAGCAGCAGAGCAATCCTTCTTTCTGGAAGAGTATCCACATGTCCAGAAAAATACCGAAGAGTTGACGTCTGATGTCCTATGTTTAAACCCTGGTGCCCTGGTTCTGGCAGGTGGGAGAAGCTTCTTGACAGTGGCTTTAAAGTGCATGAAATTTCCTGACTCCCCTGTCCTGGTTCCAGTTGTTAGGCCTTTGATTGAAAGCAGAGCACAGGCTAATAGTTTTAGGTGGGGCTGTGCTCAGCTTGACTCCCCCATCCTTCCAGCAGATGGCCAATTGAGGCACACCTAATCCCTAAACTTTGTGACTCTCTGGGAATAATTCATAAAGTCTAACTGTCAGTTACACCTCGTCATGTGATCCAGGGCAGACTTCAGTTGCAAAAAGGCTAAGGGCAGAAAAATGGCAACTTTCTAAAAGTGGCATTTTTGAAATTGTGATCAAAAATCTGACTTTAACATTAAAAAGGGATCTTCACCACAGTTCTAAAGACATCAAACATGACATAGCTACCAGCTCCCAATTGGAAATTCTAGCTTATTAAATGTAATAAACGAATCGCCAAAGTAATACTATGGGAAGGGTAGGCCTCACAGTAGAGAAAAATGAATTTAGGGGATTTTCACTAATAGGACATGTAAAACTTAAAAATACATGTCCAACATTTTAACCACACAGCACCCTGCCCAAAGGGCTGCCTGAGGCCTGCCTTAGGGATGTCTTTTATGTAATCAAAGGGGAGTTTAAGGCTTGGCAAGGGGGTTTATATGCCAACTGGAAATGGTAGTTTTAAACATTATTCAGGCTTTGGTGGCAGACCTGGGGCATGTTTTAGAGTTCTACTTACGTGGGTGGCACGATAGGTGCTGCAAGCCCACCAGTAGCATTTAATTTACAGGCCCTGCGTAAATGGTACACCACTCTACAAGAAGCTTACAAGTACATTAAATATGCCAATTGGGTATAAGCCAATGTAATCATATTTTAAGGGAAGGGGCACAAGCACTTTAGCACTGGTTTGCAGTGGTACATTGCACAAAGTCCTCAGGCCCAAAAAAATAAATGCAGCAAAAATTGAAGGCGGTGAGGCAAAAGGTTTGGGGGAAGACCATCTTTGGGCTGACAGGTTTAACACACAGCATCTCAGAACACACCGCTTGTACACATCAGCTGCTTTCCTTCCTCTTTGGCTCGTGTATGGCTTTCTATGACCACTTGACTCTCCATTTAGCACAAATGTAAAACTACTGCTTCTATTCGGTTTAGATTTGACAAGAACTTCTTGTTTGACCTAGGCCTGTGTAGTGTCTTCTCTGACATCTATATCAAATCAAAAATGCAGTTGTCTGGGTACTGGTGTGGGGCTGTAAATATGAATGCATTTCTCATCACAGTAGTAGATTGAATCTACATTCAGTAGCAAATTATCTTCAAAACAATGTGCAAAGTGCTTAAAACTATCGTTTTGTAAAATGGGGATAATTACATTAAAATTAAGAGTAAGCAGTATTACATATAATTCAAACATGAGTTTTGAAAAGAGAGTCAACATATTTATGCACAGATGCATCCAAAAGAAGAAAACTGTAAAAAGCCGATGACTTGATGAAAATTATTTTTTTGTGCTTGTTTTCTTGTAATGATATCACCACCTAAAATTATCTACAGTCCTCCAATTTTTATAGGGAAACTGTATTAGTACCAATCCATTTAATCTTTATGCTCAGCAGAAAAAAGTCTGTAGCAAGTCCCTTGTTTTGCATGACAGATACTGGTGATCATTCCCAGTTTTTGCGCGGTCACTGAGTTCCTCATTACAAATGGCCCGTAGTAAGGCTTGGCAATACAGTGACCAGTATTACCGACACTACAGGCTATTACCACACAATAACTGGGAAATTACAAGTTTAACACATGTAATGAAAAATAGCAATACAAAAATACAGCAACCACAGTGATTTACGCATGTTTTTTTCACATTCGCTGCTTTCACAGCATGAAAGAAGCACCAGGATTGGATAGAGCAGGCTCCCCGAGCGCATCTAAGGGCACTGGAGGCCTGCTCTTTCTATAAACCAGTTGTCCAAGAGAGCTAGGTTAGAGATCTTTAAAATGCATATGTCTGACTGGCCATCCCAAGACAGCCTGCCAAGGAGAAATGTGCATTTTTAAGCACACAGCTCCCTGCTGCTGCAACTCCGCAGCGCTGGCCCTGCCCTGTCCTGACACTTAGTGTAGGACGGGTTGCTGTAAACAAAACGGCAATAAATAAACTTTATAACCATTTTATTTCTCAGCTCTGGGGCTTGTGGAGCGATGCTCTGCTGCTCAAATGGAGGTTCTGCACCTGCTCAAGGCACTCGTGTGATAAGTTGACAAACGAGAATGATTATATAAAAATAAAATGCATAAGTAAATACATTTCATGGACTTCCAGTGACCAAAAATGTAATATGCAATCAGAATAAACATGTTAACTTTGTTAAATATCTGTTTCATTAAAAACAATGTGTTTTCATTGCTATAATGATCCACTACTTTCGTTCTCCTTTAAGCACAGAATTTAAATACTTCTTTGCAGCAATTTCATGTAGAAGGCTGCTATAATTGTCTGTGAACACAGCGTCAGAATGGCGTTTGACTGGCTTCTGGTCTTCCAAGGCATTGTTGCTGTTTTGGAAAGAACATATGAGAAAATACATATTAATTTAAAAATTGACATTACCTGTGCACCGTGAGATGTGTAGAGATGAGTGAAAATAAGCATGTGGCAATTTTTTCGTATTGCAGCTGAAGAAATTAGATGCAATTTGGCTAGTAATTTACATATGTTGCTTTATGAAAAACGTCAGATTTTATACTACATTGAGCTGTAATAATTGATCAAATATCTGTAACTCTAAATTCAACCCTTTGTTTTTCATCAAGACATATGATCTTTTGGTTTTCACTTACAAAATATAACCTTCATTTAACTCCAGTCAGACAGTCAAAGACAGCAAGAATTCACAACAAATGTGAAACTGGTCACTTTCATTCCTGTAATAGGAAAGCTTACCTTTGTATGATCTCCTTCTAAGTATCTTATCGAGATCGGACCACCAAATGCCCTACCGCACCAACCTACTTTCGTAGCTTACTTGACCTGTTGTTTAAGTGTGTAATGCCTCTGTGTCGCTGTGTGTTTTACAGGTCTGGCTTAATCCAACACCTTTTGATTTAAATGACATTTTATGTAAAATATACTTATACTTTATGACAGCCCTCTTTATCCATTGATCATTGGTGTCATTCACATTTTTCTTCCACCCCTTACAGCATACTGTTCGGGGCTATGGGTCATGCCACTTCAGATATTTGCTAACTTCACGGTGAGTTGAAGTAATTCACTTTAGTGCCACGGACTACTATGGCAATGCGTGCTATCTGCTTTGAGCCAATGTGTTTTTTTTTACTAGTGAGTGCCCAGAATCTCGCCCAACAATGAAGCTACAAAAACCAGCACAAAACAAAACAAACTAACTTTGATACAGCCATAAGGCTGACAGCCATTTC
Source organism: Calotriton arnoldi (assembly GCA_963921515.1). Classification (NCBI taxonomy): domain Eukaryota; kingdom Metazoa; phylum Chordata; class Amphibia; order Caudata; family Salamandridae; genus Calotriton; species Calotriton arnoldi. The sequence continues at coordinate 875,357 of CAWUFW010007054.1, read as the reverse complement.
CGGACCAACTGCTTTTGCCAATCCTTGCTTTCTATGTGCTTGCTAGAGTGGACATCCTTTAGTCAAGGAGGGAAAACAAGCACCTTGCCAAGTTGCCCATTTTTTTAATGAGTTTATGAATTTACAAGGTGGGTCCAGATGAGAGAGAAAATAAATAGGAATGACGAAAACATGGCATTTATTTGTCTGGCGTGTATTCATTCCCTGAGAACATGCCACTTTCATTACATTTGCTAATAGCAGATGAGTGCTGCCAGAATGCTCTGGGAGAGACTTTGTAATCAAAATGTGAGGGAGTGCAGTGAAGATTTATAAAAATAACTTGAATGTGTTTCATGTATATGGGACAGTGGTCCATGCACATAAAAGGATGTCAACTGCCCCCTAATTGTGCATACCGCAAGTCACTGAGGTGTTCTATTGCTGTATAGACACATACAGGTGCTGCATTCTGCAGCACACATAGAAAGAAGACTATGACTCTATGGATTGCTTTTGTGCACAGATGAATATGCTTCTAAGTACTGCTTTGGTGCAGGAAGGTGTGCCATCCTCCACAAAAGCAATCTTGCCAGTAACGCAGTCACCCTTGCACTATGGTGCAAGGGTGGCTGTGTTGGTGCTAGGTAGCACAAGGTGCGACAACACAGGGAGAGAGCAGAAATGCTCCATATCTTTGCAAATATAGAGCATTTCTGCCCTCTCCCTTTTACACAAAGCAACACAGCAAGTTGCATTGCTCCATTGCAATGCTTGAAAGACTATTAAATCTGCCCTCAATTATCCTTATTAGGTCATGTAGCTCTGACTTAATTGAAATAATTGATTGATTATTATATGTAAGTGAGTGATGCTCTCCATGCAGCGGCGGCCGCCACAAACAAAAAGTGGTGAGCGGGGACGTAGGGGAGGATGGAGGGGCATGGAAGGGGGAGCAATGGGGGAGGGAGTTTAATACTAATAATTAAAAAAAAGGAAAACGTACCTGTAGCTGCCATCCCGCCTCCCACGTCACGCCTCAATCTTCCTGGTCTTTCAAAAGGACACATTAGGACACAAGAGCATGGCATGAAAGGAGACTACTTTAGTACGTATGTGCATAGTGTGCAGGAGCAGAATGCTGTCACTCAGGGTAAAGTAAAACAACGGCTGAAGTGGGCTGACACTATACCACATGCTATATGCTGTGAGAGCTGAAACAAAAAGATGAATTACACAAAAGACCAGTGAATGAAATGAGCTGATCAGAAGCCCCTATAAGTAAGAACTATAGTAAGAACTATATATGTAGAACTCTCGTACTATACGTGGACCCACTATGGGCTATGCATGGATATAAAAAGAGTAATGGGAGCCATCTGTGCACATCCTGTGCTGCCTGTGAAAAAGAGGCTTGTTGCCTCGAAACGCGTTGGCAAAATTAATAAATACCTAAACTGGAATGCAATTGCTGGCTGCCTGTGTATACTTACATCACCTGTCGAGTGCGTCTTCAAAAAGCTTTTGGGCAATTTGTTGGAAAAATATTTACACAGCTGTCCTGACCGTGGAAGACTGCACCATCGCTCAATAAGGAACCTGACAAGGAAAGCAAGGCTGTGTGGCGGGAACTGTGTCCATGCCTGGTTTACAGCACAGGAGATTCGGCGTAATGGGTCAGCAAGTAATCCGGTAGGCCCACTAAGGGACTAAAATGCTTTTAATATCAAGGATGTGCCAGAACCTACTCAAGGGAAATAATATGCTCCAAAAATGGACTACATGTCCCATCATGCTTCAAGAACTCTCGTACTATACGTGGACCCACTATGGGCTATGCATGGATATAAAAAGAGTAATGGGAGCCGTCTGTGCACATCCTGAGCTGCCTGTGAAAAAGAGGCTTGTTGCCTCGAAACGCGTCAGCAAAATGAATAAATACCTAAACTGGAATGCAATTGCTGGCTGCCTGTGTATACTTACATCACCTGTCGAGTGCGTCTTTGAAAAGCTTTTGGGCAATTTGTTGGAAAAATATTTACACGGCTGTCCTGACCGTGGAAGACTGCACCATCGCTCAATAAGGAACCCGACAAGGAAAGCGAGGCTGTGTGGCGGGAATTGTGTCCACGCCTCGTTTACAGCACAGGAGATGTGGCGTAATGGGTCAGCAAGTAATCCGGCAGGCCCACTAAGGGACTAAAATGATTTTAATATCAAGGATGTGCCAGAACATACTCAAGGGAAATAATACGCTCCAAAAATGGACTACATGTCCCATCATGCTTCAAGAACTCTCGTACTATACGTGGACCCACTATGGGCTATGCATGGATATAAAAAGAGTAATGGGAGCCATCTGTGCACATCCTGAGCTGCCTGTGAAAAAGAGGCTTGTTGCCTCAAAACGATTCGGCAAAATTAATAAATACCTAAACTGGAATGCAATTGCTGGCTGTATGTGTATACTTACATCACCTGTCGAGTGTGTCTTCGAAAAGCTTTTGGGCAATTTGTTGGAAAAATGTATATATATAAATTCACTGAAAAAACCATAGGTTTCAGGGACGTTATAGTTAGTTGGGCATTTCACTTGTACAAAACCAGATGCATTCCGCCGTTATAGTTAGTTCAGCTAACTATAACTTGCGCCCCCGCAATGCACTGCTGATGACGTCACATATTACATCATTCATGACATGGTCAGTGACATCACTGATGACATCTCAAATGACATCACTGATGACATCATCCAGTGACTGTGTGTTTCTTTAAAGTTTAAATATGTATTATATATATGCCAAGGTGTATTGAAGAATGAGTGGGTGTATAAGTGTCTGGATGGAGGATTTAGTAGGTACGTGACTGACTGTATAAGTGAGTGATTAAATGTGTCTTACTGTATGCTTGGGTTAGTGACTAAACTTTGTGAATGTCTGTATCAGTCTGTCTGTTGTTGTGTAAGCTGCTGCATGGGTTGGTAAGTATCTACATGAGTGTCTATATGGGTTATTGATTGGTTGCCTGAGTATTTGTATGGGTGCTTGAGTGTGTGTGTGTGTGGGTGGGTAGGAGGTGTGTGACTGTGCGTAGATGTGTGAGTGGTTGATTCACTGGGTGTATGGGTTCAAGAGTGCATGTGGAAACAGCTGTATGGGTGGGTGAGTGTGTGTATGGGTGTGTTGGTGAGTGAATGGATGTCTCAGTGGTACATGTCCAAGTAACTACATATGTAAAAGGCAGTGTATGTGACAGTTGGAGTATATAAATGACTATACGTGAGAGTCAGTGAATGTGAGAGTGGCTGTATGGATGAGTGTGTACTTGTATCAGTTATTGTATAAGAGAGTAAGTATGCATTAGTATCTGTATGAATAAGTGAGGTGGTGTGTGTATAACTGTACATGTGAGTAAATGGAAGTGTGATTGATTCTTTGCATGACTGACTAGATGTGTGAGTAACTCTGGATGAGTGGTGGTGTGTGAGTGTCTTTATAGGTATATGAGTGCCTATGATAGTGTTGTATTGATGGGTGACTGCATGTATGAGTGACTGTATGGGTGAATGAGTGGATGTGTGTGTAGACCTAGGAATCAGAGAGTGCGTATGTAGTAACTGGTATTGGTGTGTCTATGGTTTTGAAAATGGTAGTCTGTATTTTAGAGTGGGTGTATCAAAGGTTACATTAGGGTGTGAGGAGGTGCATCAGATTTTCATGTGGATGATGTCATCAGTGATGTCATTTGAGATGTCATCAGTGATGTCATCAGTGATGTCTCTGACCATGTCATGAATGATGTAATATGAGACGTCATCAGCAGTGCATTATGGGGTGTGAGTTATAGTTAGCTGAACTAACTATAACGGCGGAATTTCTCTGGTTTTGTATGAGTGAAATGTCCAACTAACTATAACGTCCCTGAAACCTTTGGTTTTTTCAGTGAATTTCTTTTTATTTTTTTTATTTTTTTATTTTTATTTAGACAGCCAAAGATACAAAAACTTATAATACATACAATTAATATCCATTATTTCTCTTTTTATCCTCCTACCGAACTACCCCCCACCCTCCCCACAAAACCAAAGGATACAAATTTGGGTTAAGCCTTACAGTACGCTAAACCTTAGAATTAAATAACCATTTTTTTTCCTTAGTACTTTTTTTTTTTTTTAAAGCTTAAATAAATTAAATTAAATCATATCACAACGTAGCTTCATTAATCCAATTGGCAATTGGTGACCAGATATCGAGCCCCCTTTTTTAGCTCTTAAACCCCTTCTTATGTATATCGCTTTCTCCCAGCGGTAGGTAGCTAACAATTTCCCCAGCCAGCAGTGTACAGAAGGAGGTTCTTTATCTAACCAGACAGTAGCCAGGCTGAGCCTAAACACCGCCATAGCTACAAATAGCAATGTCCGATTTGCATTAGTCAGTGCTTGATTGGTTACTCCCAGCAAAATTACTTGAGGCGTAAGATCCACCTCAAACCCCAACATGAGCTTAATATAATTACCCACCTCGCTAACCAGAGTTGCTAATCGGGGACAAGTTGCAAACATATGCACACTGTCGGCGGCGCAGAAACCGCAACGAGAACAGTGTATACCTGTGGAGCCACCCCATTTTGCTATCCGTGCTGGAGTGATGTACAAATTCAACCAAGTTTTAAAGCATTGAACTTGTAGATTTGCTGAGAAAAATGCAGTCTGGTTCAATGCTAAGGAATCCTCACATTCCCCTAGCTCTGCATGTACCGTATCCTGCCAACGATTGGTATGTTTAATGAGATCGTCCTCCATCAAATTACTAAGGAGTTTACAGAATTTGGAAATTGGTGATGGAACCCCTAATGCCATTTCCAGTAAGGGAACTTTATGGCCCCGGATTGCCTTCTTAGATAAATAATCCCTTATCTGTAGAAATTTAAAGAAGTAATTGTTTTCAATCCCAAATTTCTTCTTGATAACATCAAACGAATGCATCGTATTGTCCACCATAAGATCACCAATATGCTTTATACCCCTATCCTTCCAAATTCTCATATATCCGTCTCGGAAAATTTCCGGCAGAAGATCGTTATCAGCCAGAGGGGTATATCTATGAATCCTATTTATTTTGAGTTTCTTCCTAACTGCCGTCCAGATCTTAAATGCTCCCGACATAACTTTGAATTTCACTCTCTTAAAATAGGCAAAATCGATATGTCGCATGAGGCAACCGTGGGCCTCCGCCCCTAATACTAACCTATATATTGAGGTGTAAGATGTTTCATCAGTTGCCACCATCTCTTTCCCCAATAAATCAGCCATCTGTTGTAGAGCTGATGCCCAATAATAAATCTGAAGATTTGGAACAGACCACCCACCCCGATCTCTGGGTAAGGTCATGTATTTTAGCGCTCTACGGGGACGTTTTCCGGCCCATAGAAATTTCGATATTACCTGATTAAAAGCAGAAAACCACGCCTTATTTATTTTTTCAGTGAATTTCAATGGTTTTTAAAATGCTAATTTCTAACTATAACGTCCCTAAAACCTTTGGTTTTTTCAGTGAATTTCCAATGTTTTTTAAATGCTAATTTCTAACTATAATGTTCATTAAACCTATGGTTTTTCCAGTAATTTTCAAAGTTTTTTTAGTGCTATTTTCTAATTTTAATATCCTAAAAATACTTTTCCTAAGTTTTTTTTTGTTATTAAAATTATGTAATGTCTTGTGTTTTCTAAAATATAAATATATATTTTTTTTTAAGTGGAGTCGCGTACCCATCGTGTACCTATCTCGGTGGGTGCGCGGATTCAAGCCGCCATATTGCCAAAGTCATGAACGATGCACGTTGGGTTAGCGACGGGTGCGCGGTGCCTGTCGCCGCGAAACGTCATTTACGTATAGGATCGCGTCGTGTGCGCGTTTGGTATGCGACGTGTGCGCAGTGCCTGACCCTGCGTAACATCATATACGCATGGGATCGCGTCATGTGCACGTTTGGTATGCGACGGGTGCGCGGTGCCCCGCACCACGTAACGTTATGTGCATGTGGGGTCGTGCTGGATGCGCGACTCCCGTAAAAAAAATGTTATGTTTAAAAACTATATGTTTAGTAGTTCAATATGTATATTAGACCAAGAGATTATGTAAACTAATTATAAAATTCATATATTTCTAATTGCAATAAAGTTATATTACTCTTAAAAATACTTTTGCGACGTCGCGTCGGGTGCACGCTGGTTGCGCGACCCCATGTGACTTTAAAAGAAAGCATTTCATTGGTTCACAAGGTTTTTCATTGTAAAAGTTGAAGGTCCCCACCCATTTTTCTCATTCTTGCTACACCATCCCAGGAGACACACCTGCTGTGTTTTTTGAGCTGCTTTCTATATTTTTTGGGTGTTTTCCTACTTCAACAGAAATGGCTTCTTCTACTCCTATTGTGCATGTTCCATCTGAAGAAGAGGACTTGGACCAACCTTTAAGAAAGAAGAAGGAATCCATCATGTGGAAGTTTTTCACCATTCCAGATGGTGAAAAAAAGGTGAATGCCTGCAAGGTCAGCTGCACTCTTTGCTCAAGAGTACTGTCGAGGGGAAGTGACAAAAAGTACTCATGCGGAACATCTAGCATGATGAAGTATCTTCAGACAATTCACCCTTGGCCTCTGGCGCGTGAACAACTCAGACATGCCAAAGAAGGGATGCAGCAGGATGACCAGGGAGCTGGTCCAAGCACTTCAGGAGCCTCAAGCTCCTCATCTCGAGGTCCGGACATTCGTCTTGAATTTTCTAATCTTCAGCAACACTGCATCAAATACAAGGCTGTGGTTTGTTGTGGGGAGCAATCTGTAGATGCTGTGGTTTCTGCAGCAAGAAATCACCAATGTTAATTTTTTTTATGGTTGCAATGACTGTTTAATTGCAAAAGTTAAAAGTTAGTTCTGTTGTTTTTCCCGTTTTTTTAAAAAACACCAAACAAATATACAAAATGGTTTAAAAAACACAAAAAAATTATAAAAGAAAAAAAAGAAGAAAAAAAAAGAGTTCTTTTCAGAACTAACTTATCTGTTAAAAAAAGAGAAATAAGTGCATGGTAATGCCTGGATGATTGCATAAGTAATACAAGAAAATGGATGGTTGGAAACAATCTTGCGCTTAGTTGCCACTAGTCAATATCAAGATCAGCCTGCTCCAAGGATGTAGGTGACGGCCATCCAACATCACCAGTTATGCAGAAAAAAGAATTCTCCGCATATCAAATCAAACAGTCAATATCCTGAGCAGTGAGATTCGTGTAATCAATGTAGTCCACACCAGCATGTACTTCAAATCTTCTTTTCTTTATTGTTTTTCTAGCCACTTGCCAACACGTGTTTCGTCTTATGTGGGGTCACCACAGACTTCTTCAGGGCTAGGCAATAGTACGTCTAAACACAATTCCGTGTACAAAAGTATGGCTCCTTAAAGTAATAATATAGTCATTGGTCCAATCTGAGTTCGTTGTCAGCATAGAAATCCCAAATACAAATAAGCGGTAAGTACCAGCTACCAACTCGAATCGTAGTAACGGATCACCATCGGAGAGTACTCCTCTGCTGAAGTCGGCGACTGGTGTGGACTACATTGATTACACGAATCTCACTGCTCAGGATATTGACTGTTTGATTGCATAAGTACATGCGTAGAGGTTGATTGATTGAAAGAGTGCATAGGTAGTGCCTGGGTGATTGGAACAGTACATGTGTAGTGCCTGGTTAATTGGAGGAGTGCATGAGTAGTCCAAGGGTGATTGGAGTAGTGTATAAGTAGTTCCTGGGTGATTCCATGAGTGTATAGATGGTGCCTGGGTCATTGCATGAGTACATGGGTACTGACAGAATGATTACAGTAGTGCCAGGGTAGTGCATGGTGATTTTGTAACTGCTTGAGTATTGGCGGAGTGATTGAATTAGTACATGGTACTGGCTGGGTGATTGGAGGAGTGCCTGGGTAGTGACAGAGGGATTGCTGGACTGCATGGGTACTACCTGGGTAATTGGAGGAGTGAATCAGTAGTGTGTAGGTGGTTAGAGGTTTGCATGGGTAGTGCTCAGGAGATTGTAGCAGTATATAAGTTAGTGCCTGGGTCATTGCAGGAGTACATGGGTAGTGACTGGATGATTAGAGTACTGTAAGGAGAGTTCATGGTGAATTTATAAGTGCTTGGGTTTTGGCGGAGTGATTGGATAAGTACATGGTGCTGGCTGGGTGATGAGAGGACTGCATGGGCAGTGCACAGGTGATTGTACCACTGCATGTGTTAGTGCCTGGGTCATTGCATGAGTACATGGGTAGTGACTGGATGATTAGAGTACTGCAAGGAGAGTGCATGGTGAATTTATAAGTGCTTGGGTTTTGGCGGAGTGATTGGATAAGAACATGGTACTAGCTGGGTGATTGGAGAAGTGCATAGGCAGCGACAGGGAGATGGCTGGACTGCATGGGTAGTGCTCAGGGGATTGTAGCAGTGCATGAGTTAGTGCCTGGGTCATTGCATGAGTACACGGGTAGTGACTGGATGATTAGAGTGCTGCAAGGAGAGTGAATGGTGATTTTATAAGTACTTGGGATTTGGCGGAGTGATTGGATAAGTACATGGTGCTGCTGGGTGTTTATTGGACTGCATGGGCAGTGCACAGGTGATTGTACCACTGCATGTGTTAGTGCCTGGGTCATTGCATGAGTACATGGTTAGTAACTGGATGATTAGAGTACTGCAAGGAGAGTGCATGGTGAATTTATAAGTGCTTGGGTTTTGGCGGAGTGATTGGATAAGTACATGGTGCTGGCTGGGTGATTGGAGGAGTGCATGGGTAGTGACAGGGCGATGGCTAGACTGCATGGGTAGTGCTCAGGGGATTGTAGCAGTGCATGAGTTTGTGCCTGGGTCATTGCATGAGTGCATGGGTAGTGACAGGATGATTAAAGTGCTGCAAGGAGAGTGCATAGTGAATTTATAAATGCTTGGGTTTGGGGGAGTGATTGGATAAGTACATGGTGCTGACTGGGTGATTGGAGGAGTGCATGGGTAGTGACAGGGGGATTGCTGGAGTGCATGGGTACTACCTGGGTAATTGGAGGAGTGAATCAGCAGTATTTAGGTGGTTAGAGGTCTGCATGGGTAGTGCACAGGGGATTGTACCACTGCATGTGTTAGTGCCTGGGTCATTGCATGAGTACATGGGTAGTGACTGGATGATTAGAGTACTGCAAGGAGAGTGCATGGTGAATTTATAAGTGCTTGGGTTTTGGTGGAGTGATTGGATAAGTACATGTTGCTGGCTGGGTGATTGGAGGAGTGCATGGGTAGTGATAGGGAGATGGCTGGACTGCATGGGTAGTGCTCAGGGGATTGTAGCAGCACATGTGTTAGTGCCTGGGTCATTGCATGAGTACATGAGTAGTGACTGGATGATTAGAGTGCTGCAAGGAGAGTGCATAGTGAATTTATAAGTGCCTGGGTTTTGGCGGAGTGATTGGATAAGTACATGGTGCTGCTGGGTGATTGGAGGAGTGCATAGGTAGTGACAGGGAGATTGCTGGACTGCATGGAAAGTGCACAGGAGATTGCAGCAGTGCATATGTTAGTGCCTGGGTCATTGCATGAGTACACGGGTAGTGACTGGATGATTAGAGTGCTGCAAGGAGAGTGCATGGTGAATTTATAAGTGCTTGGGTTTTGGCGGAGTGATTGGATAAGTACATGGTGCTGGATGGGTGATTGGAAGAGTGCACAGGGAGTGAGAGAGGGATTGCTGGACTGCATAGGTACTACCTGGGTAATTGGAGGAGTGAATCAGTAGTGTGTAGGTGGTTAGAGGTCTACATGGAAAGTGCACAGGGGAGTGAAGCAGTGTATGTGTTAGTGCCTGGGTCATTGCATGAGTAAATGGGTAGTGACTGGATGATTAGAGTGCTGCAAGGAGAGTGCATGGTGAATTTATAAGTGATTGGGTTTTGGCGGAGTGATTGGATAAGTACATTATGCTGGATGGGTGATTGGAGGAGTGCATGGGTAGTGACAGGGGGATTGCTGGAGTGCATGGGTACTACCTGGGTAATTGGAAGAGTGAATCAGTATTGTGTAGGTGGTTAGAGGTCTGCATGGGCAGTGCACAGGGGATTGTAGCAGTGCATGTGTTAGTGCCTAGGTCATTGCATGAGTACATGGGTACTGAATGGATGATTAGAGTACTGCAAGGAGAGTACATGTTGAATTTATAAGTGCTTGGGTTTTGGCGGAGTGATTGGATAAGTACATGGTGCTGGCTGGGTGATGAGAGGACTGCATGGGCAGTGCACAGGTGATTGTACCACTGCATGTGTTAGTGCCTGGGTCATTGCATGAGTACGTGGGTAGTGACTGGATAATTAGAGTACTGCAATGAGACTGCATGGTGAATTTATAAGTGCTTGGGTTTTGGCGGAGTGATTGGATAAGTACATGGTGCTGGCTGGGTAATTGGAGGAGTGCATGGGTAGTGACATGGCGATGGCTGGACTGCATGGGTAGTACACAGGGGATTGTAGCAGTGCATGAGTTAGTGCCTGGGTCATTGCATGAGTACACAGGTAGTGAGTGGATGATTAGAGTGCTGCTAGGAGAGTGCAAGGTGATTTTATAAGTGCTTGGGTTTTGGCGGCGTGATTGGATAAGTACATGGTGCTGCTGGGTGTTTATTGGACTGCATGGGCAGTGCACAGGTGATTGTACCACTGCATGCGTTAGTGCCTGGGTCATTGCATGAGTACATGGGTAGTAACTGGATGATTATAGTACTGCAAGGAGAGTGCATGGTGAATTTATAAGTGCTTGGGTTTTGGCGGAGTGATTGGATAAGTACATCGTGCTGGCTGGGTGATTGGAGGAGTGCATGGGTAGTGTCAGGGCGATGGCTGGACTGCATGGGTAGTGCTCAGGGGATTGTAGCAGTGCATACGTTAGTGCCTGGGTCATTGCATGAGTGCATGGGTAGTGACAGGATGATTAGAGTGCTGCAAGGAGAGTGCATGGTGAATTTATAAGTGCTTGGGTTTTGGCAGAGTGATTGGATTAGTACATGGTACTGGCGGGGTTATTGGAGGAGTGCATGGGTACTACCTGGGTAATTGAAAGAGTGAATAAGTAGTGGCAAGGTGACTAGAGGACTGCATGGGCATTGCACAGGTGATTGTACCACTGCATGAGTTAGTGCCTGGGTCATTGCATGAGTAGATGGGTAGTGACTGGATGATTAGAGTACTGCAAGGAGAGTGCATGGCGTATTTATAAGTGCTTGGGTTTTGGCAGAGTGGTTGGATTAGTACATGGTACTGACGGGGTTATTGGAGGAGTGCATGGGTACTACCTGGGTAATTGAAGGAGTGAATGAGTAGTGCTAAGGTGATTAGAGGGCTGCATGGGCAGTGCACAGGTGATTCTACCACTGCATGTGTTAGTGCCTGGGTCATTCATGATTACATGGGTAGTGACTGGATGATTAGAGTACTGCAAGTAGAGTGCATGGTGAATTTATAAGTGCTCAGGTTTTGGTGGAGTGATTGGATAAGGACATGGTGCTGGATGGGTGACTGTAGGAGTGCATGGGTACTATGTGGGTAATTGAAGGAGTGAATGAGCAGTGTCTAGGCGGTTAGAGGATAGTATGGGAAGTACACAGGTGAATGTAGTACTGAATGGGTAGTGCTTGGGTTACTTAATCTTACCTTTTTTATATTAGATATGAAAGTCATTGAAACAATATTTTCAGTTCTTTTTTTATAATCTATACATTTAAAAAAGTTTCAAACTTTAGAATTTGGGTCTGTAAAAGAGAAGAAAAAATACAGTTATAACATATAATATTATAGTTTTAAGAACACAACATAATTTTACAATTACATAACATATTCAGTTTGCCTTTTTTGCTGTTTTCAGATTCTATTGAAGTTCACCATACACAGTGATTTCAATGTTGTTCATCATGTCACAGTGGGCAAAAAAATACAATCAATAAGATTGTTAAAAAAAAACAAATCTGTGTTGAAAATATTTACAACAAACTCAACTATCTGTTTACTTTTCCTAAAATAAACACCCTCAATAACATTGCATATAATACAAAGATCAAATATATGAAATGCTTCTTTCTAAAACAATTTTGTAAATACAATATCAAAGAACAGAATCGATAATTGAATCAGCAATTCTTGATATCTTCCTTGTAGACCGAATGATGTTTCCGAAATCATTTGCATTGACAATATCCAAAATAAACTTCTTAATTCATACTGACATCTTCCCAATAGGCCGAATGATGTTTCTGAATTTGTTTGTATTGGAAATATCCAAAATAATCTCATTAATTCCTGTTGACATCTTCCCAATAGGCCGAATGATGTTCTCAGAACTTTGGCATCAAAAATATTAGGTATGAATTTGGTAATTGGTAAGGCAACCGATATTTGAATTGCAAATGGGCATCATTACAATGTGTCCATCCTTTATTGCACTTTAAATACACAGTATAGTGTCCAGATGTTGTAGAAGGTCCATTGTGGAAAATAATTGCCACTGTTTTGAAAGTTCTTCCTGAAATTGACAGTTGACTTGCCACAAAATCTTTAATATTAGTTTCCAATTTTCTTCCATCTGGTCTGCAACGTTGTATCATTAAAATGACATATTGTCCAAATTTTTCTATAAATAATGTTGATAACATTTCAGATTTGCAGTGACTACATTCCATATTTTGATTTGCTGATTTTACTAATTTGTTAAATGACACTGTTTTACAATCTTTTATTGTCAAATATATGAATCTTTCAGTGTCTATTTTAGTGATAGAAGAAAATGTACAATCTTCACATTCATGTTCCCATCTGTAACGAAGTCCAAACAGATTTTCAATTTGTATTCCTTCATCTTCTAATACTGCAAGCATAAACATAAGAAATTCTTGAGCATCTTGCTGTACATTAAGTGTAAATTGTGAAGAACCAGAACATATATCCAGAAGATTTCGAATGCCAGAAACACTTTGGATTTTAGTTTAATGAGTTGTCAAGTTTTCAAAAATAGAATGCATTAAAGAACATAACCTTTTGTCTCGATTCTCCATAATTTGATGTTGGAGATTTTCTAGAAAAAATACGACGTTCACAACTACATTAGCATAGCAGTTGATACCTGAACTATTTTCTAACTGATATCCTACAATATCTTCAACACTGTCCATTTTTTTTTTCTTTGGAACTTCAACATTCTCTTGATTTTTTTTCTTATTTCCAACCTCACTACCAAGTTTCTCTTATGTTCATTTTAGACCTACTACACGCTTTTCATATACAGGATATTCACCTAAGTTGGGAGCATACAGTCTTCTTAACCGATTATACTCTCTTACACAATTTGCATCTGCACTAATCTTTCTCTCATCAAAATTAATCAAATACAATTCAGATAAAGTTCTGACTCAGGACAATGCAACATATGCCATGCCCTCTTTAAACACGGTACTTCCAATGTTTACCAAAGCACTGTCTACACTTAAACCTTGAGATTTATGAACGGTCACCACATATGCTAAAAAAAGAGGAAACTGTTTTCTACGAACATACAAATCTTTAACAAGCAAAAAACGAACAGCACAACGTCCAATCTGTTTTACCTCTTCAATCTGATCAAATTTAATCTTCAAAAATTCAATTCCGTCTCTATTTTGATAATGATCAAAATCAACAACTTTTCCCATTTCTCCATTTACTAAACCTTTTTCCACATCCAAATTACGCCGTAAAATTACCCGACAGTTTTCACATACATATAAATTATTTTCTAAACCAGCAGTCTTAGATATAGATTTTTCCAAAGAATCCAATTTTGTTTTTAATTTTTCACTCAAAATAATAGTAATTCCTTCGTGCTTTATTTTATCAATGGCTTCCATTTTTATTATTTGTTGTTTTTCCAGCTTTAAAAATTCTTCATTGAATGTAGAACACTCTCGCAGTGTTGGCATTAGGCAGATTATAGATTTCTTTTCTCCAGTTTTTTAATATATTATTTCCGGAGCAACATTTTCATTTGGAAACAAGTTTGTAAGTAGCCAACTTTGCAAAGCTTCTTTTCCATGTTCTGTCAAAACACCAAATCTTATATCTTAGAGAAGGCTTCTATAATCTTCATCACTTGCCTGTCGCATATTTTTGATAAGTTCTTTGTATTCAAAATATGACCAAATGTTGACATTTCCAATACTTCCCAAAGATTTTCTGGTGTCTTCATGCACAAGTGTTTTAAAAACTAGTTCCCCTTTTACAGGAGTAAGTTGCAGTAGATCACCGAAAACAATCACATGTTTTCCTCCAAATACCACATCATATTCTGTTTTTAAAATTTGCTGCATTCTTAAATGTACAAAGGCAAGCATTAAGTTTGAGACCATGCTCACCTCATCAATGATCAGAAGTTTAATTTTCTTTAGTACTCTTGAAACTTCCAAACAAGCTTCTCCAGAAAGCTTGTGATATTCCAACTTGTTTTCATGTTCAACAGGTAGCATTAGTAAACGATGTAATGTAATCCCTTTAATGTTGTGTGCTGCTAACCCAGTTGGAGCAGTTACAACACAAGATAAATGTGATTCAGTGGTTTTCTGTAGATAACTGGTCAAAACTTTAATTAAGAAACTTTTTCCTGTACCAGCTTGACCACTGATATACACTTGAATAGGTTTAAAAGATATGCAGTTGCATTCTTTTTTTTCATGAAGTAAACCATGGTCGATCTGCTGTGTAACTTGCTGATATATTTCTTTGTGTTCAATATTTAGTTGTTCTTCCAAGTTTCCTAAGTCCATAATATCATGTGAGCTTGATGCATTGCTATTTTCCACTTCACTCATGGCGATTGCTGCTTCATTTTCAAGAATTGGTTGTCCTAGTGGATCTTGACTCAGTGGAGCAGAACTTTGACTATCTTGAGAACTGTCTCTAGCAATCTCAGCTGCAATACTAGCTTCTTGTTCAATTTCTTCATTCAACATTTGGAGATAATTTTGAAAAACTGTGCATTCAATGCTATCTTTACATGCATTAAAAGAATCTTCATAGCACAGAAAATCACCAAGTAAATCCATTTCAGTACGCCAAGGCTTGAACAGTTGCAGAAGTGCTAAATAGTAAAATTCCCTTTTATCTGGAGTATCGCAACTCAGTTTCCTGTGATTAATGAGATTTCCTTTACTCTGTTTCACCAAACATCCATCAGAACCAATCACTGCATATTTTTCTTCATTTATGTTCTCTGTAATATTTCTCTTAAAGCTGTAATATTGCAGTACTTCATAGAGACATATGTTTTCAAGATAGGGACTTCTTTTAGGATAGTATGTATCCAACATGTTTGTTTTAACAATATCTGTGCTTTCCGGTTCATTTAATGCTAAATATTCGATTTCTTGTATAGATTTAAGTACTCGATTTCGTGTTGCAGCAAGACCGAGACTAACCCAAATGATTCCTCTTGACTTTGAATATAAACTTGCAGAGGTCAACCGATCCGAACATTCATAGGATCCAATCTCTCGATGGGACAGCATCTTCAAACTAAAGCTGTACAATTTCTTACTAAGAGTCTTCTCTTAGGAAATTTCTTCCCACATTTCTTTCAACTTCGTCTTTTCAGATTTTGTTATGTATGACATAACATACCGAGCAACAGCAATGGAATTAACTGCAACATACTGGATAGCCATACTTGCATTCCACATCAACAAAATCACTGGGTTATAATCATTAATATACTTTGATTGTTCACTTCTTTTTAAATTGTAAGTATTTTTGGGAGATTTTCTAGTGATAGTATGCCTCACTGCTGACATGAAACTGTTGACTTTTCCTTTGGATATTACTGGACGTGGAAATCCAAATCGACATTTTGTATAAAACTTTTCCTTTGACTTGTATTTCCGTTGACAGTATTTGACACATCGATGAGTTTGAAACCGTAAAACTGGTTGTCTTAAGGTATTTTCTGCTCTTGTTTTTGGTATAGCACATGTAACATACTCTTCAATGAAAGATAAAACAGTCTCATCTGAATCAGTTCCAAATTTGGGTGCATCCTTGATCCATAAAAGCATATGTATATGAGGAGCACCTCTAGCTTGGTACTCCTTTCTCCAAAAGAAATCAATAACTTCTCCAAGAGGTGGGTTGTTTTTATTGCAGATAAAAGACATCATAGCTTGAAACTTATGATTAAAATATCTGCACACATTTACAAGATCCAAGGAACACAGTTCTCCAGGTGTCTTGAATTCAATGTTTTTAATATTTGAATTTGCTTCTGAAGAAATTCAAGTAAATCGTCCCATGCGTATTCAGCACAGCTTAGCGTAACAAACCACGTAGGGGTTCCTAATTTCCTTAACATACATTTAAGTTCTCCATGACAATGATACCAATACTCATTAGTACCACGTTGACACGCCATCAAATTAATTTATTGAGATTATAAATGATCGTCTCTCTGTTCTACTTTGTCCATGAATTCCTTTGCAGAAACATGTTGAAGATGAACTCCTGTTTTTAATATGTGGTTGACTGCATTTGAAAGTCCAGACAAGTCACTTTCAAACAAAAGATGAAATATATATGGGATACATTGTCGAAATCTTGGATCTTCTGAGTACAATCTTGTTGTTTGATATTCTGATGCTGGAATCTGTACTGGTCGTTCGTCATATCGTCCACCTTTTCCAGTGGGGAAGAGCTGTGGAAAACAACAAGCTTCCAAGCTTTTTTCCCAAACACTCATGGGAGTCCCATTCGCTTTCTTCATTTGGAATAACTCAATAGTATTTCCAATCACTTCTTTGGAATGTAAAGGATGTACACTATAATGTTCATAAATTTCTTCACTTTTGGAGATGTCCACTTTTTCAATTTGTCCACTTGAAATGTCGCTATCATCTCCTAAAACTATTTCTTCTTCTTCAACATATACATTTTTGTAGTAAACAGAGGGCCTGATTCACAGAACTAACTTACGTGAAATACGTAAAGTTAGTGATTTTCGGTATTCACAGAATACACTTAGCACTACTAACTTTATGTCCGCTCCCGGGCCGGAGATTCCGGCCCTGTGGCGGAATCTCCGCCTCTGGGCCGGAATCTCCGCCTCCGGCCCGGAATACCCTCATTTAGGCCGTTTGAGCATTGAAACGGCCTAAAAGAGGGTATTCTGGTCCGGAGGCGGAGATTCCGGCCCAGAGGCGGAGATTCCGGCCAAGAGGCGGAAATTCCGCCACAGGGCCGGAATCTCCGGCCCGGGAGCGGACATAAAGTTAGTAGTGCTAAGTGTATTCTGTGAATACCGAAAATCACTAACTTTACGTATTTCACGTAAGTTAGTTCTGTGAATCAGGCCCATTGGTTTTTATGAGATATAACATAGCCTTTTGCACTTTGCTCACATCTACTAATTCTTGCCATATTTTCCGACTCTTCGTTGGAACACCATTAACTAGAATAACTACAAGTTCAGTTTCCTCTTTCTCTACACCAATAGTTTCAATATTTTTCTTTAAATCTAAAGGTAAATACAGAACTCTTCCTTTTAATCCTCTTTGTATATCTGTGGGAGGCAACTTACCTGTTTTAGGCTCCATAAGAACAATAGCCTGAAACGGGTGCACAGATTGAATCAGAATGGACTCATTAGTATTTAAATCTACCAGTTCTGGAGGAATAGCTACCAACTCTAGGTTATTATGCACAGCTCTAGCTGGCATTTTGTTGTCCTCTAATTTGGTATAACAATATTTACAAATACGTTGATCACTACCCAAATCAAAGCAATCTTCTACCAACAAATAAGTTGCAAATTCCTTCCACTTATCATTGTTTTCTTTTTCACTTTTTAAATACAGATCAACATTCCTAGTTTGATTTTTATAGTGAGTTCGTCGACAACAAATACAAACATAGTTTGGTCTTTTACAACAAATTAACTTAAACTTCGTAATTGCTTCTTCAAACTTCTCAGTACTACTATCTTCCACGTATTCTTCAACACCTACTTCTATCAGTCTCTCACTTTCTATACACTCTTGTTCAGGACCAAAGTACCAAAACTCTATTTCATCACAAACTTTTTTCACATCTGATACTGACCCATGCAAAAGAGCACTGTTTAAGTCACTTAAAATTATTGCAGGACTTTTTACATAGTACAATCTTCTTACTAACTTCCGCATTTGAGAGTGATGTACTGCTAACATTCTCAAATGATGAAAAACACTTTGACACACTATTCTAGAAAGACAAGCCAGAGAATGACCTTGCAAACCAGTATTTTTTCTCACTTTACAAGGATCTAGTCATTGCAGCATCTTAATCTTTTGTTTAACACTTTTTTTTAGTATACTCTTGTAAGAAATTTCGTGAAATATCAATAGACTCCTGTCGTATACTACAAATACTACTACAATCCCAAGTATACACTGGGGCTTTAGTACGTCTCCCTAGCACTACATCAGCTATAACTTCTTCTACATTTCTAGGAACCATCTTTTCTTTTTCAATTGCACAACCGTTTTTCACTTCATAAGCTCGACCACTGGTATCAACTGCATGAAGTAATGTATTGGTTTGAAAATAGCTCTCTTCATTAAAAAAAGGCTCTGAACTTGAAGTGGGCTTCCATTCACCCAAAAAATATCACAAAAGTTTGTTCTGTTAATTAGTCTTTTCTTTTTACTTTTGGCCTTCATAAAAATGCATTGGCTTATCTAATGATCGCATTCTGTTTAAAACTCAAATGAATAATTTCCTTTTTAATTCAAAAGCCTTTTCAACAATAGTTTCAATCTGTTTTTTCTTTTTATAAAATGCTGATCTTTTGTTATATTTCTTGCCATCTTTTAATACATTTTGTACTACTCTAGTTTGAAACATACATCACAAAATTGATTCATTCTTCTTTTAGCATAGATTGTTTTTTCAGAACGTGATTTGCTATTAATTTGTCCTTTTTTCATTTCATTCTTCTTTGTTCTTGAAGTATTCTTTCTATTTTCTACATTGTCAAAACCCTTACTAGTCCTTGAAAGTTTTTTAATAAATTCTTTTGTTCTCCTACCGCAAGCCTTTTTCTTTTTTCCCACATGTTGTAGTTCATCTAATTCTTGCTGTTGTCTTTTCTTTAAATAGTATTGTTTCTTTTCTTGTTTTCTCTTTTGTGTTTTTTTGGTCATGGTAAATCTTTCTTAATGATGATGAAGAATATCTGAAAAAAATGTAAAATACATTTAAAATTATTAATATAACTAAATAGAAATATACTATTCTATTACTAAAGAAACACGTTCCACATAAAAACCAATTAAATGCTTTCTTTTGAAATCACATGGGGTTTCCTGCACTACATGGGTACTTCCTGGGTAATTGGAGGAGTGAATGAGTAGTGTTTAGGTGTTTAGAGGATTGCATGGATAGTGCACAGTGTATTATAGCACTGCATGTGTTAGTGCCTGGGTCATTGCATGAGTACATGGGTAGTAACTGGATGAATAGAGTACTGCAAGGAGAGTGCATGGTGAATTTATAAGTGCTTGGGTTTTGGCAGAGTGATTGGATAAGTACATGGTGCTGGCTGGGTGATTGGAAGAGTGCATGGGTAGTGACAAGGAGTTGGCTGGACTGCATTGGTAGTGCTCAGGGGATTGTAGCAGTGCATGTGTTAGTGCCTGGGTCATTGCATGAGTACATGGGTAGTGACTAGATGATTAGAGTGCTGCAAGGAGAGTGCATGAAGATTTTATAAGTGCTTGGGTTTTGGCGGAGTGATTGGATAAGTAGATGATGCTGGATGGGTGATTGGAGGAGTGCATGGGTAGTGACAGGGGGATTGCTGGAGTGCATGGGTACTACCAAGGTAATTGGAGGAGTGAATCAGTAGTGTGTAGGTGGTTAGAGGTCTGCATGGGTAGTGCTCAGGGGATTGTAGCAGTGCATGTGTTAGTGCCTGGGTCATTGCATGAGTACATGGGTAGTGACTGGATGATTAGAGTACTGCAAGGAGAGTGCATGGTAAATTTATAAGTGCTTGGGTTTTGGCAGAGTGATTGGATAAGTACATGGTGCTGGTTGGGTGATGAGAGGACTGCATGGGCAGTTCACAGGTGATTGTACCACTGCATGTGTTAGTGCCTGGGTCATTGCATGAGTACATGGGTAGTGACTGGATAATTAGAGTACTGCAAGGAGAGTGCATGGTGAATTTATAAGTGCTTGGGTTTTGGCGGAGTGATTGGATATGTACATGGTACTGGCTGGGTGATTGGAGGAGTGCATGGGTAGTGACAGGGCGATGGCTAGACTGCATGGGTAGTGCTCAGGGGATTGTAGCAGTGCATGAGTTAGTGCCTGGGTCATTGCATGAGTGCATGGGTAGTGACAGGATGATTAGAGTGCTGCAAGGAGAGTGCATGGTGAATTTATAAGTGCTTGGGTTTTGGCGGAGTGATTGGATAAGTACATGGTGCTGACTAGGTGATTGGAGGAGTGCATAGGCAGTGACAGGGAGACGGCTGAACTGCATGGGTAGTGTTCAGGGGATTGTAGCAGTGCATGAGTTAGTGCCTGGGTCATTACATGCGTACATGGGTAGTGACTGGATGATTAGAGTACTGAAAGGAGAGTGCATGGTGAATTTATAAGTGCTTGGGTTTTGACGGAGTGATTGGATAAGAACATGGTGCTGGCTGGGTGATTGGAGGAGTGCATGGGTACTGACAGGGCGATGGCTGGACTGCAAGGGTAGTGCTCAGGGGATTGTAGCAGTGCATGAGTTAGTGCATGGGTCATTGCATGAGTGCATGGGTAGTGAGTGGATGGTTAGAGTGGTGCAAGGAGAGTGCATGGTGAATTTTTAAGTGCTTGGGTTTTGGCAGAGTGATTGGATAAGTACATGGTCCTGACTGGGTGATTGGAGGAGTGCATAGGCAGTGACAGGGAGACGGCTGGACTGCATGGGTAGTGCTCAGGGGATTGTAGCAGTGCATGAGTTAGTGCCTGGGTCATTGCATGAGTACATGGGTAGTGACTGGATGATTAGAGTACTGCAAGGAGAGTGCATGGTGAATTTATAAGTGCTTGGGTTTTGGCGGAGTGATTGGATAAGTACATGGTGCTGACTAGGTGATAGGAGGAGTGCATAGGCAGTGACAGGGAGATGGCTGGACTGCATGGGTACAACCTGGTTAACTGGAGGAGTGAATCAGTAGTGTGTAGGTGGTTAGAAGTCTGCATGGGTAGTGCACAGGGGATTGTAGCAGTGCGTGTATTAGTGCCTGGGTCATTGCATAAGTACATGGGTACTGACTGGATGATTAGAGTACTGCAAGGAGAGTGCATGGTGAATTTTTAAGTGTTTGGGTTTTGGCGGAGTGATTGGATAAGTTCATGGTGCTGGCTGGGTGATTGGAAGACTGCATGGGCAGTGCTCAGGGGATTGTAGCAGTGCATGAGTTAGTGCCTGGGTCATTGCATGAGTACATGGGTACTGACTGGATGATTAGAGTACTGCAAGGAGAGTGCATGGTGAATTTATAAGTGCTTGGGTTTTGGCGGAGTGATTGGATAAGTACATGGTGCTGGCTGAGTGATTGGAGGAGTGCATGGGTAGTGACAGGGTGGTGGCTGGACTGCATGGGTAGTGCTCAGGGGATTGTAGCAGTGTATGAGTTAGTGCCTGGGTCATTGCAGGAGTGCATGGGTAGTGACAGGATGATTAGAGTACTGCAAGGAGAGTGCATGGTGAATTTATAAGTGCTTGGGTTTTGGCTGAGTGATTTGATTAGTACATGGTACTTGCGGGGTTATTGGAGGAGTGCATGGGTACTACCTGGGTAATTGAAGGAGTGAATAAGTAGTGCCAAGGTGATTAGAGGACTGCATGGGCAGTGCACAGGTGATTGTACCACTGCATGAGTTAGTGCCTGGGTCATTGCATGAGTACATGGGTAGTGACTGGATGATTACAGTACTGCAAGGAGAGTGCATGGCGTATTTATAAGTGCTTGGGTTTTGGCAGGGTGATTGGATTAGTACATGGTACTGACGGGGTTATTGGAGGAGTGCATGGGTACTACCTGGGTAATTGAAGGAGTGAATGAGTAGTGCCAAGGTGATTAGAGGACTGCATGGGCAGTGCACAGGTAATTGTACCACTGCATGTGTTAGTGCCTGGGTCATTCATGAGTACATGGGTAGTGACTGGATGATTAGAGTACTGCAAGGAGAGTGCATGGTGCATTGTGAATTTATAAGTGCTTGGGTTTTGGCGGAGTGATTGGATAAGTACATGATGCTGGATGGGTGATTGGAGGAGTGCATGGGTAGTGACAGGGGGATGGCTGGACTGCATGGGTAGTGCTCAGGGGATTGTAGCAGTGCATGAGTTAGTGCCTGGGTCATTGCATGAGTGTATGGGTAGTGCTTGGATACCAACTGGGTGATTGCAGAATATGGAATCAGTCAATCATTACTCAAGTAGTTTTAAAATCACATATTCACTACCTTTGCACTCCTGTAATCGGTCAGGCACCTCTCAATAGTTCACTAAGCATACATACAACTGTATGAATAGATTCTGAACACATAGATGAGTCAATACATACTATCTAGTTAAGTAGATAAGTACAACATGCCTGTAAGGGTAATATGTGGTGGTTTACTTTTGAGCTACATCTTGACCATTCAATCTACAAATATGCGACATCATTAAACTATACCTCTCAACAGACTTAAGAAAAGAACACCTTTTATGAGCATTTTTAAAACCACACTTTTATTGTACATCTTCACCTCTGTATGTAAAATTATGTGGCATCTTTCAACTATACTTTTGCTCAGACTAGAAAAAGAAGCTTAATTAACAGCACCTTATTTCACCATTCTATCTTAAAATATATGGTATCATTTAACTTTACCTTTTGTACAAACTAATAAAAGAAACCTAATTATTAACACCTTATATGATCATCTTTCAAACAGCACAGTTGTGCTGCATCTTTACCAAACTATCTATAATTATGCAGTATAATTCAACTATACCTTTGTAGAGACAACAAAAAATGAAGCCTAATAAATTACACCTTATATGAACGTCTTTCAAACTACACATTTGTACTGCATCTTCAACCAACTATCTAAAAATATGCGACATCAGTCAACTATACCTTTGTACAGACTTAAAAAACAAGCTTAATTAATAACATCAGTAATCATCTTAAAAAATACACATATTACTGTACAGACTCTTTTTTAAACAACATTTAAGTACAATAAAACAAACTCCAATATACATCTCTACATTTAATAATATATATCAAACACAGTTTTAAAATAATGTCAATTTTTTTTAAATAAACCTCACAATTTTATAACTCACCTTGCAAATAAATGTGTTGAATGAAATATCTCACAAACTCTGACAGGATTTTCTTTTACACAGAATCAATATAATGCACCAGACTCAGCAAGGTAAAACCAGTAATGGCAAGGTTTCCCTCTCTTTCTCCATAGAAATACACATAAGCAACAAATAACATTGCTTCCCAGAGTTTTTCAAATTGTAAAACACATTTCCATTGGTTACAGATAATAACCGTTATTAACTGACTTCTTCACCCCTTCTGCTTAATGCCAGTTTCCATAGCAACAGGTCATGGAACATTCAACTTAACTGATATTTTCAAGTTCACCACACAATGTTGCAAGTGGAAACAGCAGGTGTGGTTGGCTTTGCAAAACATGACCTTATCCTTTCTACTGTACCTTTCAAACATTTTTTACTAACCAATAAGAAACTTGCTTTTTAAACAAAGTAAAATGCACCCTATTTTTGAATGTACAATGTTCTTAAACAGCCAATCAAATCTCTACTTTCTTAAAAACAGCATCTTCTCCACCATTTTAGATACCTCTCATTCTACCAACTGACTACCTCAGCTACAGACATCTTTTGATTACCTACAGACATCCCTTCAAGATTCTTTCTGTGTGGATTATTGGGCACAGCTATGTTTTCTGGTGCAAAAGGTATGCTGAACACAGAGGTATTGACAAAAACCTAGCTTTGCAAAATGTAGACATTAAATGGATTGGACAGAGAGGATTAAAGTGGCACCAATTGATGCCTTTGGTTAAAACCTTTTTGCATCTCCAACCCCCTGACCTCATGATTGTGCACTGTGGTGGCAATGACCTAGGCACATTGACTGGGGTAGGTCTGGAAATGCTAATGAAGGACACCTTTGCAGAATTTATGTTGCTTTTCCCCCAAACTGTCTTTGTATACTCTAACATATGCCAAAGACAGAAATGGAAGTGGTCCAATCAATTTTGTTCTCAGATTGAGAAAGTTAGAAAAAATGTCAATAAAGCTGTTTCTGCTTACCTCAGAGACCATAGGATGGGCTCCATCTATAACAATAATCTACGTTTCCATATGGATGGCATCTACAGAAGTGATGGAGTACACGTCACTGATCAAGGGAACAGAGTGTTTCTCAACAACCTGAAGCTCTGCATCTGCACTTACATGTAGCTACAACAATCTCCCAATGAAAACAAGGGCTCTTTTTAGAGCCACCCAATAACCCAACATATAACCTAGGTTTATATAAAAAAATCTTAATTATTTTTGCTTGGAGTCGTCCACCCTGCGCGACTCAGGGAGCCGCGCACCCATCGCGACTCAGGGAGCCGCGCACCCATCGCGTTCACACCAGTGGGCCGCGCTGAGATCCGTGCACCCATCGCGTTCACACCAGGGGGCCGCGCTGAGAGCCGTGCCCCCATCGCATTCACACCAGGGGGCAGCACACCCATCGCGTTCACACCAGGGGGCCGCGCTGAGCGCCGCGCTAGGGTCGCGACTCCAAACTTTGGCAGAAAAAAAAACATCCACTACCATTGATTTATATTCGCCCCGGGGACCCCATCCCCCGGGGCATACCCAAATCTTTTTTTTTTTAAAGGGGGGGACCGCGCGGGCCATTTTTGGCCCCGGGGACCCCATCCCCCAGGGCCTGGCCTCTGTGATTGGGACCGTGGGGGGAGCCCCAATGCCCCCACGGTCCCGCCAGCACCCACCTCCTGCAGGAGCCGGCATTACTTTTGAGCAAGGGGAGCTGCTGACATGCAGCTCCCCTTGCCCAAAAGCAATCCTGCTTTGCTTCATTGAAGCGAGAGCAGGTTTTCCTACTCTCACTTCAATCAAGCAAAGCAGCATTTGCTATGACAGGGCAGAAGCCGTGCTCCCGCCCTGTCATAGTAAACAGCAATGTCCTGGGGGTGGGCACCCCAGGACATTGCAGGAGCCGGTCCTGGGGGGTGGCGGTCCCCAGGGCCACTGTGGCCTCCAGGAGGGGGGCCGCGCAGCCCCCTTCCTTCATTTCTTAACTTAAGCGTGGTGGTCCCCGGGGCTTGGGGGTCCGTAACTGACCCCCGAATTTCAATTTTTTGTGCCCCGGGGAGGTGGTGGTCCCCGAGGCTTGGGGGAGCCCCAGAGCCCCCCCACCCCTTATTTAATAACCCCAGACTCCGTTTTTTTTTATTTTTCTCGCCCGGAGTCGCGCACCCTGCGCGACTTCTATTTTTTTTTTGTTTGTTTTAAATACATTTGGGGCCCTGGGGGTCCTTGTGGGACCCTCAGAGCAGGCCTAGGGGGTCAGGGTGTTGCTACCCTGCCCCCTTTTCTTGTTTTTCATCCTGTTTTTTCAACAGATTTGTTCTGACTTGGTAATCGAGTCACAAAATGGCTGCCAACAGTTCCTGGTTTGGAGTGTTGGCAGCCAATCAGAGTGAAGCTCGTGCTCGGGAGGGTTCGCGAATCCACCGCGCCCACAGATATCGATATTTTTTCTTTTTCTAATTTTTCAGCAACTACTGAACGGATTTACACCATTTAAAAAAGGTCTCTTTCTGAACCAAGACCTACCTTTTTGCCAAATTTGGTGTAATTCCGTTCAGCAGTTCCGGCTGTAGCTTTGTCTAAATTTCCTAAGGAAATTAACATGGGGAAAACGTGTTTTAGGACCCACCTTTTTTCTCGGCCCCCGCTTGACGAATCACCCCGAAACTTTCAAGACAGGAGCTGACCGGAGCGCCCCACTAGTTTTGAAAATTTCGTGAAGATTCGTCAAACGGCGCAAAAGTTATTGGCAAATCAAAAAACGCTTTTCCTATGGAAACTAGGTCCTAACTATAACTACCTATTGGCGACCGCCAGTAGGTTATATATATATATATATTCACTGAAAAAACCATAGGTTTTAGGGACAGTTATACTTAGTTGGACATTTCACTCGTACAAAACCATAGAAATTCCCCCGTTATAGTTAGTTCAGCTAACTATAACTCGCGCCCCGCAATGCACTGCTGATGACGTCACATATTACATCACTCATGACATGGTCAGTGACATCACTGATGACATCACTGATGACATCTCAAATGACATCACTGATGACATCATCCAGTGACTGTGTGTTTCTGTAAAGTTTAAATATGTTTAATATATATAGGGAAAGGCGTATTGAAGAATGAGTGGGTGTATAAGTGTCTGAATGGATGATTTAGTACGTGAGTGACTGACTCTACAAGTGAGTAATTAAATGTATCTTACTGAATGCATGGGTTAGTGACTAAACTGTGTGAATGTCTGTATCCGTCTGTCTGTTGGTTTGTAAGCGGCTGCATTGCTTTCTGAATAGCTACATGAGTGTCTACATGGGTTATTGATTGATTGTCTGAGTATCTGTATGGGTGCCTGAGTGTTTGTGTGGGTGGGGTGTGTGTGACTGTGCATAGATGTGTGAGTTGGTGATTCACTGGGTGCATGGTTTCAAGAGTGCATCTGTGATGGACTGTATGGGTGGGTGAGTGTGTGTATGGGTGTGTTAGTGATTGAATGTATATCTCAGTGGTACATGTGTGAGTAACTACATATGTGAAAGGCAGTATATATGTGTGTTGGAGTATATAAATGGCTATAAGTGAGAGTGTGTGATTGTGAGAGTGGCTGTATGGATGAGTGTGTACTTGTATCAGTGATTGTATAAGAGTGTAAAAATGTGCTAGTATTTGTATGAGTAAGTGAGCTGGTGTGTGTATAACTGTATAGGTGAGTAAATGGGTGTGTGATTAAGTTTTTGCATGACTGACTAGGTGTGTGAGTACCTCTATGGATGAGTGGCGGTGTGTGAGTGTTTATATAGGTGTATGAGTGCATATGATAGTCCTGTACTGAGTGACTAAGTATGAGTGACTGTACGGGTGAGTGAGTGGATGTGTGTGTAGACCTAAGAATCAGTGCGTGGGTATGTAGTTTTTGGTGTTGGAGTGTCTATGGTTTTGAGAATGGCAGTCTGTAATTTAGAGTGGGTGTATCAAAAGTTATATTAGGGTGTGAGAAGATGCATGAAATTATCACATGGATGATGTCATCAGTGATGTCATTTGAGATGTCATCAGTGATGTCATCAGTGATGTCACTGACCATGTCATGAGTGATGCAATATGTGACGTCATCAGCAGTGCATTGCGGGCGCGAGTTATAGTTAGCTGAACTAACTATAACGGGGGAATTTCTATGGTTTTGTACGAGTGAAATGTCCAACTAACTATAACTGTCCCTAAAACCTATGGTTTTTTCAGTGAATTTCAAAGGTTTTTTAAATGCTAATTTCTAACTATAACGTGTCTGAAACCTATGGTTTTTTCAGTGAATTTCAAAGGTTTTTTAAATGCTAATTTCTAACTATAACGTGCCTGAAACCTATGATTTTTTAAGTGAATTTCAAAGGTTTTTTTAAATGCTAGTTTCTAACTATGCCTACAGAGGTAGGACATGTGAAGGAAGAAGAAAAAATGCACAGAAAGAAGCAAAAGATGTGCAGAAAGAACCAACAGAGGAGCAGAAAGAGGCCTTGTTGCAAAATCATCCTGTGCCCACAACTTTTTCAGACGGGTACTGGTGGTAACTGACTCTGACTAACCAGAGCCAGTGCTATGCTAAAAGACACTTAGAATACAGTGAAAACACTTACATACACTAGGGAACACTATGCGTTGGGGTACCCCTGTGATTAGCATGACCTCCTCTGTAAGTCCCTAGTACATAATAGGGCAGGGGGATTAAAACTACCTCTTAAAACGCACTACAGGGCGCGTTTGCACAGTGGTGAAGGGAGGGGGGGCCTGAGGTGACATGTGTGCAAACGCACCCCGTGGCGCATTTTAAGTTGCGGGATTAAGTCCCCTTGAATTCTGAGGGTCCCTGGGGCCCAACTAGCCCCCAGGTACCTACAGTTAGGACCACAGAGCTGAGTTGCAGAGAGGCGTTCCGAGGCCACGCACCTTTTTCACCTCTCTGCAACGCAACTCTGTTGTGCTTACTGAAGGTACCTGGTGGGCTAGTTGGCCCCCAGGGTCCCTCAGGATTCAAAGGGAATTAATTCCCCAACTTAAAACGCACCACAGGGCGTGTTTGCGCACATGTCACCTGAGGCCCCGCCCCCTCCCTTCACCACTGTGCAAACGTGCCCCGTGGTGCGTTTTAAGTTGGGGGATTAGGTCACCTTGAATCCTGAGGGTCCCTGGGGCCCAAATAGCCCACTAGGTACTTCCAGTAAGCACCACAGGCCTGCGTTGCAACGCCTGTAACAAATTGTGCAGTTGTGTTTAGGTAGTGAAGTGGGTCGTGCTGGGGGTAGTGTTTTAGGGTTTAGGGTAGTGCAGTGGTGTTTGTGTAGTGTAGGGGGTCATGCTGGGGGTAGATTTAGGGTTTAGGGTAGTGCAGTGGTGTTTGGGTAGTGTAGGGAGTCGTGCTGGGGGAGTGTTTTAGGGTTTAGGGTAGTGCAGTGGTGTTTGGGTAGTGTAGGGGGTCGTGCTGGGGGTAGTGTTTTAGGGTTTAGGGTAGTGCAGTGGTGTTTGGGTAGTGTAGGGGGTCGTGCTGGGGGTAGTGATTTAGGGTAGTGCAGTGGTGTTTGGGTAGTGTAGGGGGTACTGCTGGGGGTAGTGTTTTAGGGTTTAGGTTAGTGCAGTGGTGTTTGGGTAGTGTAGGGGTACTGCTGGGGGTAGTATTTTAGGGTTTAGGGTAGTGCAGTGGTGTTTGTGTAGTGTAGGGGGTAGTGTTTTAGGGTTTAGGGTAGTGCAGTGGTGTTTGTGTAGTGTAGGAGATCGTGTTTTAGGGTTTAGGGTAGTGCAGTGGTCTTTGGGTAGTGTAGGGAGTCATGCGGGGTAGTGTTTTAGGGTTTAGGGTAGTGTAGGGGGTCATGCAGGGGGTAGTGTTTTAGGGATTAGGGTAGTGCATTGGTGTTTGGGTAGTGTAGGGGGTCATGCGGGGGGTAGTGTTTTAGGGTTTAGGGCAGTGCAGTGGTGTTTGGGTAGTGTAGGGGGTCGTGCTGGGGGAGTGTTTTAGGGTTTAGGGCAGTGCAGTGGTGTTCGGGTAGTGTAGGGGGTCGTGCTGGGGGAGTGTTTTAGGGTTTAGGGCAGTGCAGTGGTGTTCGGGTAGTGTAGGGGGTCGTGCTGGGGGAGTGTTTGAGGGTTTAGGGCAGTGCAGTCGTGTTCGGGTAGTGTAGGGGGTTGTGCTGGGGGTAGTATTTTAGGGTTTAGGGTAGTGCAGTGGTGTTCGGGTAGTGTAGGGGGTCGTGCTGGGGGTAGTGTTCTAGGGTTTAGGGCAGTACAGTGGTGTTTGGGCAGTGTAGGGGGTAATGCTGGGGGTGGTGTTTTAGGGTTTAGGGCAGTGCAGTGGTGTTCGGGCAGTGTAGGGGGTCATGCTCTGGGTGGTGTTTCAGGGTTTAGGGCAGTGCAGTGGTGTTTGGGCAGTGTAGGGGGTGGTGTTTCAGGGTTTAGGGCAGTGCAGTGGTGTTCGGGCAGTGTAGGGGGTCGTGCAGGGGGTGGTGTTTCAGGGTTTAGGGCAGTGGTGTTCGGGCAGTGTAGGGGGTCGTGCTGGGGGTGGTGTTTCAGGGTTTGGGGCAGTGCAGTGGTGTTCGAGAAGTAAAGGGGGTCGTGCTGGGAGTGGTGTTTCAGGGTTTAGGGCAGTGCAGTGGTGTTCGGGCAGTGTAGGGGCGGTGCAGGGGGTGGTGTTTCAGGGTTTAGGGCAGTGCAGTGGTGTTCGGGCAGTGAAGGGGGTGCTGCAGGGGGTGGTGTTTCAGGGTTTAGGGCAGTGCAGTGGTGTTCGGGCAGTGTAGGGGGTCATGCAGGGGGTGGTGTTTCAGGGTTTAGGGCAGTGCAGTGGTGTTCGGGCAGTGTAGGTGGTTGTGCTGGGGCTGGTGTTTCAGTGTTTAGGGCAGTGCAGTGGTGTTCGGGCAGTGTAGGGGGTCGTGCTGTGGCTGGTGTTTCAGGGTTTAGGGCAGTGCAGTGGTGTTCGGGCAGTGTAGGTGGTCATGCTGGGGCTGGTGTTTCAGGGTTTAGGGCAGTGCAGTGGTGTTCGGGCAGTGTAGGGGGTCATGCTGGGGCTGGTGTTTCAGGGTTTAGGGCAGTGCAGTGGTGTTCGGGCAGTGTAGGGGGTCTTGCTGGGGCTGGTGTTTCAGAGTCTAGGGCAGTGCAGTGGTGTTCGGGCAGTGTAGGGGGTCTTGCTGGGGCTGGTGTTTCAGGGTTTAGGGCAGTGCAGTGGTGTTCGGGCAGTATAGGGGGTCGTGCTGGGGGTGGTGTTTCAGGGTTTAGGGCAGTGCAGTGGTGTTTGGGCAGTGTAGGGGGTCATGCTGGGGCTAATGTTTCAGGATTTAGGGCAGAGCAATGGTGTTCAGGCAGTGTAGGGGGTTTTGCTGGAGGTGGTGTTTCAGGGTTTAGGGCAGTGCAGTGGTTTTCGTGCAGTGTAGGGGGTGATGTTTCAGGGTTTAGGGCAGTGGTGTTCAGGCAGTGTAGGGGGTCTTGCTGGGGTTGATGTTTCAGGGTTTAGGGCAGTACAGTGGTGTTCGGGCAGTGTAGGGGGTCGTGCTGGGGGTGGTGTTACAGGGTTTAGGGCAGTGCAGTGGTGTTCCGGCAGTGTAGGAAGTCGTGCAGGGGGTGGTGTTTCAGGGTTTAGGGCAGTGCAGTGGTGTTCGGGCAGTGTAGGGGTCGTGCTGGGGGTGGTGTTTCAGGGTTTAGGGCAGTGCAGTGGTGTTCGGGCAGTGTAGGGTGTCGTGCTGAGGGGTGGTGTTTCAGGGTTTAGGGCAGTGCAGTGGTGTTCGGGCAGTGTAGGGGGTCGTGCAGGGGGTGGTGTTTCAGGGTTTAGGGCAGTGCAGTGGTGTTTGGGCAGTGTAGGGGGTCGTGCAGGGGGTGGTGTTTCAGGGTTTAGGGCAGTGCAGTGGTGTTCAGCCAGTGTAGGTGGTCTTGCTGGGGGTGGTGTTTCAGGCTTTAGTGCAGTGGTGTTCGGGCAGTGTAGGGGGTCTTGCTGGGGGTGGTGTTTCAGGGTTTAGGGCAGTGCAGTGGTGTTCGGGCAGTGTAGGGGGTCTTGCTGGGGCTGGTGTTTCAGGGTTTAGGGCAGTGCAGTGGTTTTCGGGCAGTGTAGGCGGTCGTGCTGGGGCTGGTGTTTCAGGGTTTAGGGCAGTGCAGTGGTGTTTGGGCAGTGTACGGGGTTGTGCTGGGGCTGGTGCTTCAGGGTTTAGAGCAGTGCAGTGGTGTTTGGGCAGTGTAGGGGGTCGTGCTGGGGGTGGTGTTTCAGGGTTTAGGGCAGTGCAGTGGTGTTCGGGCAGTGTAGGGGGTCGTGCTGGGGCTGGTGTTTCATGGTTTAGGGCAGTGCAGTGGTGTTCGGGCAGTGTAGGGGGTCGTGCTGGGGGTGGTGTTTCAGGGTTTAGGGCAGTGCAGTGGTGTTCGGGCAGTGTAGGGGTCATGCTGGGGGTGGTGTTTCAGGGTTTAGGGCAGTGCAGTGGTGTACGGGCAGTGTAGGGGGTCTTGCTGGGGGTGGTGTTTCAGGGTTTAGGGCAGTGGTGTTCGGGCAGTGTAGGGGTCTTGCTGGGGGTAGTGTTTCGGGGTTTAGGGCAGTGCAGTGGTGTTCGTGCAGTGTAGGGGGTCGTGCTGGGGGTGGTGTTTCAGGGTTTAGGGCAGTGCAGTAGTGTTCGGGCAGTGTAGGGGATCGTGCAGGGGTGGTGTTTCAGGGTTTAGGGCAGTGCAGTGGTGTTCGGGCAGTGTAGGGGGTCGGGCTGGGGGTGGTGTTTCAGGGTTTAGGGCAGTGCAGTGGTGTTCGGGCAGTGTAGGGGGTCGTGCAGGGGGTGGTGTTTCAGGGTTTAGGGCAGTGGTGCTCGGGCAGTGTAGGGGTCGTGCTGGGGCTGGTGTTTCAGGGTTTAGGGCAGTGCAGTGGTGTTCGGGCAGTGTAGGGGGTCTTGCTGGGGGTGGTGTTTCAGGGTTTAGGGCAGTGGTGTTCGGGCAGTGTAGGGGGTCTTGCTGGGGGTGGTGTTTCAGGGTTTAGGGCAGTGCAGTGGTGTTCGGGCAGTGTAGGGGTCTTGCTGGGGGTGGTGTTTCAGGGTTTAGGGCAGTACAGTGGTGTTCAGGCAGTGTAGGGGGTCGTGCTGGGGGTGGTGTTTCAGGGTTTAGGGCAGTGCAGTGGTGTTTGGGCAGTGTAGGGGGTCATGCTGGGGCTAGTGTTTCAGGATTTAGGGCAGAGCAATGGTGTTCAGGCAGTGTAGGGGGTTTTGCTGGAGGTGGTGTTTCAGGGTTTAGGGCAGTGCTGTGGTGTTCGTGCAGTGTAGGGGGTGGTGTTTCAGGGTTTAGGGCAGTGGTGTTCAGGCAGTGTAGGGGGTCTTGCTGGGGTTGAAGTTTCAGGGTTTAGGGCAGTGCAGTGGTGTTTGGGCAGTGTAGGGGGTCATGCTGGGGTGGTGTTTCAGGGTTTAGGGCAGTGCAGTGGTGTTCCGGCAGTGTAGGAGGTCGTGCAGGGGGTGGTGTTTCAGGGTTTAGGGCAGTGCAGTGGTGTTCGGGCAGTGTAGGGGGTCGTGCTGGGGGTGGTGTTTCAGGGTTTAGGGCAGTGCAGTGGTGTTCGGGCAGTGTAGGGTGTCGTGCTGAGGGGTGGTGTTTCAGGGTTTAGGGCAGTGCAGTGGTGTTCGGGCAGTGTAGGGGGTCGTGCAGGGGTGGTGTTTCAGGGTTTAGGGCAGTGCAGTGGTGTTTGGGCAGTGTAAGGGGTTGTGCAGGGGTGGTGTTTCAGGGTTTAGGGCAGTGCAGTGGTGTTCGGCCAGTGTAGGTGGTCTTGCTGGGGGTGGTGTTTCAGGCTTTAGTGCAGTGGTGTTCGGGCAGTGTAGGCGGTCTTGCTGGGGGTGGTGTTTCAGGGTTTAGGGCAGTGCAGTGGTGTTCGGGCAGTGTAGGGGGTCTTGCTGGGGCTGGTGTTTCAGGGTTTAGGGCAGTGCAGTGGTTTTCGGGCAGTGTAGGCGGTCGTGCTGGGGCTGGTGTTTCAGGGTTTAGGGCAGTGCAGTGGTGTTTGGGCAGTGTACAGGGTTGTGCTGGGGCTGGTGTTTCAGGGTTTAGAGCAGTGCAGTGGTGTTCGGGCAGTGTAGGGGGTCGTGCTGGGGGTGGTGTTTCAGGGTTTAGGGCAGTGCAGTGGTGTTCGGGCAGTGTAGGGGTCGTGCTGGGGCTGGTGTTTCATGGGTTAGGGCAGTGCAGTGGTGTTCGGGCAGTGTAGGGGGTCGTGCTGGGGGTGGTGTTTCAGGGTTTAGGGCAGTGCAGTGGTGTTCGGGCAATGTAGGGGGTCATGCTGGGGGTGGTGTTTCAGGGTTTAGGGCAGTGCAGTGGTGTACGGGCAGTGTAGGGGGTCTTGCTGGGGGTGGTGTTTCAGGGTTTAGGGCAGTGGCGTTCGGGCAGTGTAGGGGGTCTTGCTGGGGGTAGTGTTTCGGGGTTTAGGGCAGTGCAGTGGTGTTCGTGCAGTGTAGGGGGTCGTGCTGGGGGTGGTGTTTCAGGGTTTAGGGCAGTGCAGTAGTGTTCGGGCAGTGTAGGGGATCGTGCAGGGGGTGGTGTTTCAGGGTTTAGGGCAGTGCAGTGGTGTTCGGGCAGTGTAGGGGGTCGTGCTGGGGGTGGTGTTTCAGGGTTTAGGGCAGTGCAGTGGTGTTCGGGCAGTGTAGGGGGTCGTGCAGGGGGTGGTGTTTCAGGGTTTAGGGCAGTGCAGTGGTGTTCGGGCAGTGTAGGGGTCGTGCTGGGGCTGGTGTTTCAGGGTTTAGGGCAGTGCAGTGGTGTTCGGGCAGTGTAGGGGGTCTTGCTGGGGGTGGTGTTTCAGGGTTTAGGGCAGTGGTGTTCGGGCAGTGTAGGGGGTCTTGCTGGGGGTGGTGTTTCAGGGTTTAGGGCAGTGCAGTGGTGTTCGGGCAGTGTAGGGGGTCTTGCTGGGGGTAGTGTTTCAGGGTTTAGGGCAGTGCAGTGGTGTTCGTGCAGTGTAGGGGGTCGTGCTGGGGATGGTGTTTCAGGGTTTAGGGCAGTGCAGTAGTGTTCGGGCAGTGTAGGGGGTCGTGCAGGGGGTGGTGTTTCAGGGTTTAGGGCAGTGCAGTGGTGTTCGGGCAGTGTAGGGGGTCGTGCTGGGGGTGGTGTTTCAGGGTTTAGGGCAGTGCAGTGGTGTTCGGGCAGTGTAGGGGTCGTGCTGGGGGTGGTGTTTCAGGGTTTAGGGCAGTGGTGTTCGGGCAGTGTAGGGGGTCTTGCTGGGGTTGATGTTTCAGGGTTTAGGGCAGTGCAGTGGTGTTCGGGCAGTGTAGGAGGTCTTGCTGGGGGTAGTGTTTCAGGGTTTAGGGCAGTGCAGTGGTGTTCGGGCAGTGTAGGGGTCATGCTGGGGGTGGTGTTTCGGGTTTAGGGCAGTGCAGTGGTGTTCGGGCAGTGTAGGGGGTCGTGAAGGGGGTGGTGTTTCAGGGTTTAGGGCAGTGCAGTGGTGTTCGGGCAGTGTAGGGGGTCATGCTAGGGTATGTGTTTCAGGGTTTAGGGCAGTGCAGTGGTGTTCGGGCAGTGTAGGGGGTCGTGCTGGGGGTAGTGTTTTAGGGTTTAAGGTAGTGCAGTGGTGTTTGTGTAGTATAGGGGGTCGTGCTGGGGGCAGTGTTTTAGGGTTTAGGGTAGTGCAGTGGTGCTTGTGTAGTGTAGGGGGTCGTGCTGGGGGTAGTGTTTTAGGGTTTAGGGTAGTGCAGTGGTGTTTGTGTAGTGTAGGGGGTCATGTTTTAGGGTAGTGCAGTGGTATTTGGGTAGTGTAGGGGTCGTGCTGGGGGTAGTGTTTTAGGATTTAGGTTAGTGCAGTGGTGTTGGGGTAGTGTTTTAGGGTTTAGGATAGTGCAGTGGTGCTTGTGTAGTATAGGGGGTTGTGCTGGGGTAGTGTTTTAGGGTTTAGGGTAGTGCAGTGGTGTTTTTGTAGTGTAGGGGGTCATGTTTTAAGATGCAACGCTCCAATACCTGACCAGTCTGCACTACATAAAACTGCAAAAAACTAAAAATAAAAAGTGTTTTGCACACTTTTGTCATTGGGCTATATTTGGGCTACATCTGGGTAATGTTTGTGCTACATTTGGGCTCTTTTTTCACTGGTGGCCATCTTGGAAGACTTCTTTGTTATGAAGTTTCCTAATTTCCTCATTTACTGCAGTCTCCTCAGTAGGAAATGCTTTCAGTTTTTTACTTTGATTCCATCAAGAAGGCATTCAGATGTGTCACACATTTGCCATAAATTCAGAATGTTATTACTCTAGTTGTTCATTAGATCACTGTAGTAAAGCTACTGCTCACCAAGGAGTTAACTGGAAGTCTACTGCTGGTATTGAAAGTGATTGTTTCAGTCTGCATGTCAGAACTTTCTAATGAAATAGAAGAGGATTTGAGATCTCACTTAAAACATGCACTAAATTTTCTTTTTGCAGCACTAACCATAATTTCTATGGCAAAATGAACCCCTCATTTTGTTCCTTTTTAAATTAAATGTTTTAAGTGTTACCAGTTTAATCCAATCAAGATGGCTTCAGGTGTGCCATACTTTTGTCATAAGTAAGGCTGTTAGCACTCTAGTTGTTCTTTAGAACACTCTGGGAAGCTGCAGTAGAACACAAAGGCATCAACTGACAGGCTGCTCCTGTTGAAATATAACAGGAAGATATTTGAGATCTCACTTAAAACATGTCCTAATTTTTCTTTCTACAGCACTAACCATAATTTCTATGGCAAAATGAACCCCTCATTTTGTTCCTTTTTAAATTAAATGTTTTAAGTGTTACCAGTTTATTCCAATCAAGATGGCTTCAGGTGTGCCATACTTTTGTCATAAGTAAGACTGTTAGCGCTCTAGTTGTTCTTTAGAACACTCTGGGAAGCTGCAGTAGAACACAAAGGCATCAACTGACAGGCTGCTCCTGTTGAAATATAACAGGAAGATATTTGAGATCACACTTGAAACATGTCCTAATTTTTCTTTCTACAGCACTAACCATAATTTCTATGACAAAATGAACCCCATCATTTTGTTCCTTTTTAAATTAAATGTTTTAAGTGTTACCAGTTTATTCCAATCAAGATGGCTTCAGGTGTGCCATACTTTTGTCATAAGTAAGACTGTTAGCGCTCTAGTTGTTCTTTAGAACACTCTGGGAAGCTGCAGTAGAACACAAAGGCATCAACTGACAGGCTGCTCCTGTTGAAATATAACAGGAAGATATTTGAGATCACACTTGAAACATGTCCTAATTTTCCTTTCCAGAGCACTAACCATAATTTCTATGACAAGATGAACCCCATCATTTTGTTCCTTTTTAAATTAAATGTTTTAAGTGTTACCAGTTTATTCCAATCAAGATGGCTTCAGGTGTGCCATACTTTTGTGATAAGTAAGGCTGTTAGCACTCTAGTTGTTCTTTAGAACACTCTGGGAAGCTGCAGTAGAACACAAAGGAATCAACTGACAGTCTCTGCCCTTGTTGGATGTACATGTTTTACTGAGAATGTCAGACTTCATTCTCACATGACTGAGAAAGATAATGTGAATTTACAGAAAATATGCTCTCATTTTAGCTTCTGGGGCACCTTCCAAAACTGTATGGGACAAGCATGTGAAAATAGTTTTCTCTCAAACATGATTCATGATATCCCAGCAGAAGGTTTTTCACAGGGTAAAATCACCTTAGAACACACCACAATTCCTGAAATTAGTATGGTACCATCAACAAATGAATTCTAATGTAACTAAAGTCTGTTATCACCCTTTATAGTTCTCCTTTTGGTAACCCTCAAAATCTTCGATTCACTACAATGCATTTCAATGGCGTACTATCATGTATATTGGTCCCAAGATGGCTGCCAGCAATTCCAGGATGAAGTGCTGACAGCCAATCAGATCTCACGATGACATGTGTGGTTAGGCTCCGCCCAGATATATATGTGTTTTTACTTTTGATTTTCTCAGCAACTACTGAACGGATTTACACCATTTAACAAAAAGGGTTCTTTTGAACCAAGAACTACCTCTTTGCCAAATTTGGTGTAATTCCGTTCAGCAGTTCGGGCTGTAGCCTTGCATAACGTTTCCTATGGGAAATTGATTTTTTGACTCTTATTTTTTAATTTCTCCGCAACTACTGAACGGATTTACACCATTTAACAAAAGGGTTCTTTCTGAACCAAGAACTACCTCTTTGCCAAATTTGGTGTAATTCCGTTCAGCAGTTCGGGCTGTAGCCGTGTCTAAAGTTTCCTATGGGAAAATGAATGGGGAAAACACGTTTTGGGACCCCCTTTTTCTCGGCCCCCGCTTGACGAATCACCCTGAGACTTTCAGGGTAGGAGCGGACCGGAGCGGGCCATAAAGTTTGAAAATTTCGCGAAGATTCGTCAACCGACGCAAGAGTTATTTCAAATAGAATGTCGCGGATTTCCTATGGAAAATAGGTCCTAACTATAACTGTCTACTGGCGACCGCCAGTAGATAATATATATATATATATATATATATATATATATATATATATATATATATGCCGCAGTCTTATTAAATGGACTTGCTGATGTCCCTGCTGTGTCCCTCCGGTTACTTCCTAATGAGGTGATCCTGTTTGTGATGTTTTGCGTGCTGGCCAGTGGCGCGCTGGGGGGACCCGCCCTACAAGTGTCCGGAGAAATATTGGCAAAGTGTGATTTTTGTACCAAGGGATTGGATTACTCCGTGACCGCCCCAACCAGAGACAGCAAGGACCTGCTGCCATTGGCAGACCGTAACTTCACGGAGGGGCGCGTTCACTGCAACGGCGTCCTATGGTCATGCTGGGATTTGGACTTGAGGCAGGGCGTATGGGGACTCAGGAAAGCTTCATGACAATAATGATACCTGGATTTTTAATTTACACACAACCAACTTTTGGCAGGAATACCAGTGCTCACTACGAGAACAAGTGGGACCGGTAGGAGATATTTACCCAGCTGTGATGCCTGCTGGGAACTGTAGTCCAAGATTCAGTGCTGCAGTGATACTCACCAATGAACTGGGGTCAGCTGGGCTCCCACCAATGGGAGAACCGCAGTATATTCAAAAGCGGATTGGGGCTGATTTCCGGCAGTTGATGGCATTTGAGAAAGGCAATTGTGCCGAAACGCGTCATGACGCAGTCTTATTAAATGGACTTGCTGATGTCCCCGCTGTGTCCCTCCAGTTACTTCCTAATGAGGTGATCCTGTTCGTGATGTTTTGCGAGCTGGCCAGTGGCGCGCTGGGGGGACCCGCCCTACAAGTGTCCGGAGAAATATTGGCAAAATGTGATTTTTGTACCAAGGAATTGGATTACACCGTGACCGCCCCAACCAGAGACAGCAAGGACCTGCTGCCATTGGCAGACCGTGACTTCACGGAGGGGCGCGTTCACTGCAACGGCGTCCTATGGTCATGCTGGGATTTGGACTTGAGGCAGGGCGTATGGGGACTCTGGAAAGCTCCATGACAATAATGAGACCGGGATTTTTAATTTACACACAACCAACTTTTGTCAGGAATACCAGCGCTCACTACAAGAACAAGTGGGACCCATAGGAGATATTTACCCAGCTGTGATGCCTGCTGGGAACTGTAGTTCAAGATTCAGTGCTGCAGTGATACTCACCAATGAACTGGGGTCAGCTGGGCTCCCACCAAGGGGAGAACCGCAGTATATTCAAAAGCGGGTTGGGGCTGATTTCCGGCAGTTGATGGCATTTGAGAAACGCAATTGTGCCGAAACGCGTCATGCCGCAGTCTTATTAAATGGACTTGCTGATGTCCCCGCTGTGTCCCTCTGGATGCTTCTGAATGAGGTGATTCTGTTCGTGATGTTTTGCGTGCTGGCCAGTGGCGCGCTGGGGGGACCCGCCCTACAAGTGTCCGGAGAAATATTGGCAAATTGTGATTTTTGTACCAAGGCATTGGATTACTCTGTGACCGCCCCAACCAGAGACAGCAAGGACCTGCTGCCATTGGCAGACCGTGACTTCACGGAGGGGCGCGTTCACTGCAATGGCATCCTACAGTCATGCTGGGATTTGGACTTGAGGCAGGGCGTATGGGGACTCAGGAAAGCTTCATGACAATAATGATACTGGGATTTTTAATTTACACACAACCAACTTTTGGCAGGAATACCAGCGCTCACTACGAGAACAAGTGGGACCCGTAGGAGATATTTACCCAGCTGTGATGCCTGCTGGGAACTGTAGTCCAAGATTCAGTGCTGCAGTGATACTCACCAATGAACTGGGGTCAGCTGGGCTCCCACCAATGGGAGAACAGCAGTATATTCAAAAGTGGGTTGGGGCTGATTTTCGGCAGTTGATGGCATTTGAGAAAGGCATTGT
Organism: Calotriton arnoldi; assembly: GCA_963921515.1. NCBI lineage: Eukaryota > Metazoa > Chordata > Amphibia > Caudata > Salamandridae > Calotriton > Calotriton arnoldi. The sequence goes on along the minus strand of CAWUFW010007054.1, from coordinate 835,564 downwards.
GCCGAAACGCGTCATGCCGCAGTCTTATTAAATGGACTTGCTGATGTCCCCGCTGTGTCCCTCCGGTTACTTCCTAATGAGGTGATCCTGTTCATGATATATATATATATATATATATATATATATATATATATACACATTACCTACTGGCGGTCGCCAGTAGGTAGTTATAGTTAGGACCTCGTTTCTATTCAAAAAGCGTTTTTTCTTTTGCCAATATCTTTGCCGCCGCTTGACGAATCTTCACGACATTTTTAAAACTAATGGGGCGGACTGGTCAGCTCCTGTGTTGCAAGTTTCAGGGTGATTCGTCAAGCGGGGGCCGAGAAAAAAGGGGGGTCCCTAAGAGCGTTTTCCCCATGTTAATTTCCATAGGAATTTTGAAACAGGTTACAGCCCGAACTGCTGAACGGAATTATACCAAATTTGGCAAAAATGCAGGTCTTTGTCTAGAAAGTGTGCTTTCTTTTAAATGGTGTAAATCCGTTCAATAGTTTCTAAGAAATTCAAAAATAAAAAAATATCGGTATCTGGGCGGAGCCTAACCACACATCCCATCATGAGATCTGATTGGCTGTCAGCACTTCATCCTGGAATTGCTGGCAGCCATCTTGGGACCAATATTCATGATAGCACCCCATTGAAATGCATTGTAGTGAATAGAAGGTTTTGAGGGTCAACAAAAGGAGAACTATAAAGGGTGATAACAGACTTTAGTTACATTAGAATTTATTTGTTGATGATACCATGCTAATTTTAGGAATTGTGGTGTGTTCTAAGGTGATTTTACCCTGTGAAAAACCTTCTGCTGGGATTTCATGAATCATGTTTGAGAGAAAACTATTTTCTCATGCTTGTCCCATAGAGGTTTGGAAGGTGCTCCAGAAGCTAAAATGAGAGCATATTTTCTGTAAATTCACATTATCTTTCTCAGTCATGTGAGAATGAAGTCTGACATTCTCAGTAAAACATGTACATCCAACAAGAGCAGAGACTGTCAGTTGATTCCTTTGTGTTCTACTGCAGCTTCCCAGAATGTTCTAAAGAACAACTAGAGAGCTAACAGTCTTACTTATGACAAAAGTATGGCACACCTGAAGCCATCTTGATTGGAATAAACTGATAACACTTAAAACATTTAAATTAAAAAGGAACAAAATGATGGGGTTCATTTTGTCATAGAATATATGGTTAGTGCTGTAGAAAGGAAATTAGGACATGTTTTAAGTGAGATCTCAAATATCTTCCTGTTATACTTCAACAGGAGCAGCCTGTCAGTTGATTCCTTTGTGTTCTACTGCAGCTTCCCAGAGTGCTCTAAAGAACAACTAGAGCGCTAACAGTCTTACTTATGACAAAATGATGGCACACCTGAAGCCATCTTGATTGGAATAAACTGGTAACACTTAAAACATTTAATTTAAAAAAAAACAAAATGAGTGGGTTCATTTTGTCATCGAAATTATGGTTAGTGCTGTAGAAAGAAAAATTAGGACATGTTTTAAGTGAGATCTCAAATATCTTCCTGTTATACTTCAACAGGAGCAGCCTGTCAGTTGATTCCTTTGTGTTCTACTGCAGCTTCCTGAGTGTTCTAAAGAACAACTAGAGCGCTAACAGTCTTACTTATGACAAAATTATGGCACACCTGAAGCCATCTTGATTGGAATAAACTGGTAACACTTAAAACATTTAATTTAAAAAGGAACAACATGAGGGGGTTCATTTTGCCATAGAAATTATGGTTAGTGCTGCAGGAAGAAAAATTAGGGCACATTTTGAGTGACTTCTCAAATCCTCTTCTATTTAATAAAAAAATTCTGACATGCATACTGAAACATGCCCTTTTAATACCAGCAGCAGACTTCCAATTAACTCCCTGGTGAGCAGTAGCTTTACTACAGTGATCTAATGAGCAACTAGAGTGCTAACATTCTGAATTTATGGCAAATGTGTGACACATCTGAATGTCTTCTTGATGGATTGAAAGTAAAAAACTGAAAGCATTTGCTACTGACGAGACTGTGGTAAATGAGGAAATTCGGAAACTTCATAACAAATAAGTCTCCCAAGATGGCCACCGGAGAAAAAGAGCCCAAATGTAGCACAAATATCACCCAGATGTAGCCCACATATAGCCCAATGACAGTAGTGTGCAAAACACTTTTTATTTTTTGTTTTTTACAGTTTTATATAGTGCAGACTGGTCAGGTATTGGAGCGTTGCATCTTACTTGGACCCCGTATTGCGTATTTTGCACTAAGTACTTGAGATTGATCTTGCGAAACATTGAACATTACTATTCTGTTAACCTGAAGTTGCTCTGAGCTGGGCTTTGTAACACCCGTTTTTACATACTGGTTTTAATTAATTCTCATTGTATTGTATTAAGAAAGAGGATTTACTGTTTTTATGTACACTTTTATGATCTATGTTTCTAAATCAGATCGAAAAATGTTTATTGAATTGAATTGAAGTCTCCCAAGATGGCCACCAGTGAAAAAGGAGCCCAAATGTAGCACACATCTCACCCAGATGTAGCCCACGTATAGCCCAATGACAGAAGTGTGGAAAATTCCAGAACCAGTTTGGGCACTTTTAGAAGTCAGTTGGTAAGGGTTAATATGTCTAACCAATAGAAATGTGTTTTATAATTTGAAATAATGTAGGAAGGAATGTGATTTGTTACTTACATGTATTTGTGTGGAGAAAGAGAGGGAAACTTTGCCATTACCGGTTTTGCCTTGCTGAGAGCAGTGAATTACATGTATTGTGTGCATAAGAAAATCTTTTCTGAGTTTCTGATATTTTAGATTCTACAAATCAATTTGGAAGGTGAGTTATACATTTGTGAGGTTTATTATGTGTAAGCTTTATTTTTCAAGTTAAATATTTAATCAAGAACTTTGATGTTTGAAATATATTATTAAATGTAGAGATGTTTATTGTAGTTTGTTTTATTGTAGTTAAATGTTGTTTGAAATAGATTCTGTATAGTATTATGTGTATATTGGAATATGGATTAGTGATTATGGTAGTTTGTTTTAGTGTGTGGATATGTATATTTGTAGTATACCGCATAATTTTAGCTGTTGCTTAAAATATGGAGGTGGAGTCTGTCAAATTTTAAGGTGTGCATGGACTTCTGTCTCAAGTATGTTTCTACTTGTATATGTATTTTCATATGTCTTATACATTTGGAGGTGCATGATGTATAACAAAGAGGTGTTGTTGCTTTTTATGTGGTAGGCTCAAGACTGTGAGTACTAGTAGAATGGTGAAGATGCAGCACAAAAGTGTGGTGTAAAAGATGGTGACATAAGGTATTATTAATTAGGCTTCTTTTTTTAAGTTTCTAGAGAGGTACAGTTGAAGTATGCCGCATAATTTTTGATGTTTGCTTGAAATTGGAAGTTTGTTCTGTGTTTTTTTAAGGTTTGAATAGTGTTATGGTACAGACATATTCATGTATGGTTTTAGTACTATGGTGAGACTTTTACTAAAGATATGTGAAGGGTTCCTACTTTCTATTTGGGTAGGTGTAATATTATAAGTAGTTGTAGAATGGTTAAGCAGTAGCCTGAAAGTGAGGTTTGAGATGTTTGTAGAGATGTTATTTATTAGAGTAATTTGTAAAAGTTATATTTCATATATACCACATAATTTTCAGTATCTGTTTGAAAATTGAAGTGTACTCTGTGAAGTTTTGAACTGTGCATGGTGTTGTGACTGCGATATGTGTCTACTTGCTCATACACTTATAGAATCACCCAGGCACTACCTTTGCACTCCTGTAATCACTCAGGCAGTACCTTAGTACTTCTGTAATCACCCAGGCAGTACTCATGCACTTTTAAAATCATCCACTCACTTTTTATGTATTCCAGTAATCCCCCAGATATTACCCCTGCAGTCATGCAATCACCCAGGCACTAGTTATGTACTACCCCTACAGTTATGCAATCATGCAGGCTGTACCTATGTAGTCATATAATAACCCACGCAGTATCCTTGCAGTTTTAGAATCACCCAGGCCCTTCTGTTGCATTCATCTATTCACCTAGGTATTACTCAAAAACTCATCTATGCCTTCAGGTGCTATTTATACATTTATCTATGCACTCAACTCATGCAATTAGCCAGTCACTATCCATCTTTTCCTGCAAATATCCAGTGACTACCCTTCAACTCATTCAATCATCCAAGCACTACCCATGGAGTTTTGGAATCACTCTGGCAGATCTATTACATGTCTCAGTTTGTAGGTTTTACTATATTCCAGAAATATTGTATGCCTATTTGTTTTAGATTTGAAAAGGTAGAGACGTATGTATGCACGCTTTTAACAATATGGAGAGATTTATGGTTGAATCAAGTAATAGTGTGCTGCTTTACATTTGGCTAGGCCCAACACTCATGCAGTTATAAAAACACTCAAGTACTACCCATGCAGTCTTCGAATGATCCAAGCACTACATATGAACTACTGTAATCACTCAGGCATTACTGCTGCACTCATGCAATTATCTAGGCACTACCTATGCACTCATGCAATCACCAAGGTATTTCTCATGCACTCTTTCAATCATGTAGTCAGTACTCATGCACTTATATAATCACCCAGGCACTACCTATGCACTCATGCAATCACCCAGGTATTACTCATGCACTTATATAATCACCCAGGCACTACTGTTGCACTCCTTCAATCACTGAGGCACTACCCTTGTACTTATGTAATCACTCAGCCAGTAGTCATGCTGTTATGAAATCACCCAGGCACTACCTTTGCAATACTTTATTCACTCAGGCTCTACCTCAGTAATCCTACAATCACCCAAGAAGTACCCATGCAGTTATAAAATCACCCAGTCACTTCCTATGTAGTCATGTAAATTCCCAGATATTATCCCTGTAGTCATGCAATCACCCAGGTGTTACCTACGTACTCCTTTAATCCCCCAGATGTTACTGCTGTACTCATGCAATCACCAATGCATTAGCTATACAGTGCTTCATATCACCCAGGCACTATCCTTGCAGTCTTTCAATCATGCACACACTGCTCTTGTACTTATGTAATCACTCAGCTAGTACTCGTGTACTTATAAAATCACTTAGGCACTATCTTTGCAGTCATGTAATCACTTAGGCAGTACCTTAGTACTTCTGCAATTACCCAGGCAGTACTCATGGACTTATAAAATTACTCTCACTTTTTATGTATTCCAGTAATCACCCAGGCACTAGTTATGTACTACCTGTACAGTTAGGTAGTCATGCAGGCTGTACCTATGCAGTCATGTAATAACCCACACACTACCTTTGCAGTCATAGAACCACCCAGGCCCTACTGCTGCAGTCATCTACTCACTTAGGCACTACTCCATGACTCATCTATGTCTTCAGGTGCTATTTATACACTAATCCATGCACTCAAACTCTATGTGTGCACTTATGCAATTAGCCAGTCACTATCCATCTTATTCTGCAATTACCCAGTGACTACCCTTGCAGTCATACAATCACCCAAGCACTACCCATGGAGTTCTGCAACCACTCAGGCAGAACTATTACATGTCTCAGTTTCTAGGTTTCACTATATTCCAGAAATATAGTATACATATTATTTTTAGGTATGATGATGATTTGAAAAGGTAGATTCATATGTATGTGTGCTTGTAACAATATGGAGAGACTTATAGTTGAGTCATGTAATAGTCTGCTGCTTTATATTTGGCTAGGCCCAACATTCATGCAGTTATAAAAACACCCAAGAACTCACCATGCAGTCTTCCAATGATGCAGGCACTATATATGCAGTTTTGTAATCACTCAGGCATTACTGCTGCACTGATGCAATCATCTAGGCACTATCTTTGCACTCATTAAGGTATTACCCATGCACTCTTTCAAACATGTAGCCACTACTCATGCACTTATATAATCACCCAGGCACTATCGTTGCAGTCCTTCAATCACGGAGGCACTACCCTTGTACTCATGTAATCACTCAGCCAGTAGTCATGGTGTTATGAAATCACCCAGATACTACTTTTGCACTCCTTTATTCACTCAGGCAGTACCTCAGTAGTCCTGCAATCAGCCAAGAAATACTCATGCACTTAGAAAATCAGCCAGTCACTTCCTATGTAGTCATGTAAATCCCAAGATATTACCCCTGTAGTAATGCAATCACCCAGTTGTTAGCTATGTACTCCTTCAATCCCCAGACGTTACCCCTGTACTCATGCAATCATGAATGCATTAGATATACAGTACTTCTATCAGTCAGCCACTATCTTTCCACTCTTTCAATCACGCAGGTACTACTCTTGTACCTATGTAATCACTCAACCAGTACTCATGCACTTTTGAAATCACCCAGCCACTACCTTTGCACTCCTGTAATCACTCAGGCAGTATCTTAGTACTTCTGTTATCACCCAGGTAGTACTCATGTACTTATGAAATCACCCACTCATTTCCTGTGTATTCCAGTAATCCTCCAGATATTACCCCTGTAGTCATGTAATCACCCAGGTCCTAGTTATGTACTACCTCTGCAGTCATGTAATCATGCAGTGTGTATCTATGCACCCATGTAATAACCCACACACTACTCTTGCAGTCATAGAATCATGCAGGCTCTACTGTTGCACTCATCTATTCATATACGCAGTACATAATGACTCATCTATGCCTTCAGTTGCTATTAATACACTTATCCGTGCTCTCAACGTCTATATCTGCACTCATGCAATTAGTCAGTCACTTTTCATATTCTCCTGCAATTACCTAGTTACTACCCTTGCACTCATATAATCACCCAAGCACTACCCATGGAGTTATGCAATCACTCAAGCAGATCTATTACATGTCTCAGTTTCTAGGTTTCACTATATTCCACAAATATTGTATACATATTTCTTTTTCCTATGATGATGATTTAAAAAGGTAGAGTCATATGTATGTGTGCTTGTAACAATATGGAGAGACTTATAATTGAGTCATGTAATAGTCTGCTGTTTTATATTTGGCTAGGCCCAACATTCATGCAGTTATAAAAACATCCAAGTACTCGCCATGCAGTCTTCCAATGATGCAGGCATATATATGCAGTGTTGTAATCACTCAGGCATTACTGCTGCACTGATGCAATCATCTAGGCACTATCTATGCACTCATGCAATCAGCAAGGTATTACCCATGCACTCTTTCAAACATGTAGCCACTACTCTTGCACTTATATAATCACCCAGGCACTATCGTTGCAGTCCTTCATTCACGGAGGCACTACCCTTGTACTCATGTATTCACTCAGCTAGTAGTCATGGTGGTATGAAATCACCAAGGTACTACCTTTGCACTCCTTTATTCAATTACGCAGTACCTCAGTAGTCCTGTAATCAGTCAAGAAGTACCCATGCACTTATAAAATCACTTAGTCACTTCCTATGAAGTCATGTAAATCCCCAGAAATTACCCCTGTAGTCATGCAATCACCCAGGTATTACCTATGTACTCCTTTAATTTCCCAGACGTTACCCCTGTACTCATGCAATCACCAATGCATTAGGTATACAGTGCTTCAATCAGCCAGCCACTATCTTTCCACTCTTTCAATCGACCATGCACTACTCTTGTACTTAAGTAATCACTCAGCCAGTATTCATGTACCTTTAAAATCACCCAGTCACTATCTTTGCACTCCTGTAACCACTCAGGTAGTATCTTAGTAGTTCAGTAATCACCCAGGCAGTTCTATTATATGTTTTAGTTTCTAAGTTTCACTATATTCCAGAAATATTGTATACATATTTCTTTTAGATATGATGTTGGTTTGAAAACGTAGAGACATATGTATGCATGCTTCTAACAATATGCAGAGACTTGTATTTCAGTGATGTAATAGTCTGCTGCTATAAATTTTGCTAGGCCCAACACTTAAGCAGTTATAAAAACAGCCAAGTACTACCCATGCACTCTTCTAATGATCCAGACACTACATATGCACTGTTGTAATCACTCAGGCATTAGTGCTACATTCATGCAATCACCCATGCAATACCTATACACTCATACAATCACCATGGTATTACCCATGCACTCATTCAATCATGTAGCCACTACTCATGCACTTATATAATCACCCAGCCACTACCATTGCACTATTTCAATCACGCAGGTACTACCCTTGTAATTATGTAATCACTCAGCCAGTAGTCATGCTGTTAAGAAATCACTCAGGCACTACCTTTGTACTCCTGTAATCACTCAGGTAGTACCTTAGTACTTTTGTAATCAATCAGGCAGTACTCATGGATTTATAAAGTCACCCATTCACTTTCTATGTATTCAAGTAATCCCTCAGATATTACCCCTTCAGTTATGCAATCACCCATTTTGCTAGGCCCAACACTCATGCAGTTATAAAAACAGCCAAGTACTACCCATGCAGTCTTCTAATGATCCAGGCAGTACATATGCACTGTTGTAATCACTCAGGCATTACTGCTACACTCACAAAATCACCTAGGCACTACCTATGCACTCATGCAATCACCAAGTTATTACCCATGCACTCTTTCAATCATGTAGCCACTACTCATGCACTTATATGATCATCCAGCCACTACCGTTGCTCTATTTCAATCACGGAAGTACTACCCTTGTACTTATGTAATCACTCAGCCAGTAGTCATGCTGTTAAGAAATCACTCGGGCACTACCTTTGCACTCCTTTATTCTCTCAGGCAGTACCTGAGTAGTTCTGCAATCATCCAAGAAGTACCCATGCAGTTATAAAATCACCCAGTCACTTCCTATGTAGTCATGTAAATCCCCAGATATTACCCCTGTAGTCAAGCAATCACCCAGGCGTTACCTATGTACTTCTTTAATCCCCTAGACGTTACCTCTGTACTCATGCAATCACCAATGCATTAACGATACAGTGCTTCATTCAGCCAGCCACTATCTTTCCACTCTTTCAATCATGCAGGCACTACTCTTGTACTTATGTAATCATTCAGCCAGTACTCGTGCACGTATGAAAACGCCCAACTACTATCCATGCAGACTTCCAATGATGTAGGCACTACATATGAACTACTGTAATCACTCAGGCATTACTGCTGCACTCATGCAATCACCAAGGTATTAACTATGCAGTCTTTCAATCATGTATCCACTACTCATGCATTTATATAATCACCCAGCCACTACCGTTGCACTCATGCAATTACCAAGTCATTATCCCTGTAGTTATGGAATCACCTATGCATTATTGCTGTAGTATACAATTACACAGGCATTATCAAAGCACTTCTTAAATCATCCAGCTAGTACATATGCACTTATGTAATGACCCAGGCACTACCGTTGCACTCTTCAAATCACCCAGGCACTAGGCCTGTACTCTTTGAATCACCCAACCAGTATCTATGCACTTACAAAATCACCCATGCACTATCTCTGCACTCCTCCAATCACCCAGGCACTACTACTACACTCATACAACCTCACACACATTACTCCTGCACTCATACTTTATTTATGCACTCCGCCAATCTCCTAGACATTAACCCTGCACTTATACAATCACCCTGGCATTACCCATGCACTCTTTCAATTACTTGGACAGAACACATGGACTCTGTACCGCTGTTCTTTCTTTCTGCACTTCTTTTGTGTCTTTCTGCTTGTGTTGCTTCTTTCTGTACTCCTTTTAGGTCTTTCTGCAGCCCTGTTTCCTCTTTCTGCATCCGTGCTACCTCTTTCTACACCTCTGTTCATTCTTTCTGCACTTTTTTTGTTTTTGTCTGTACATGTCTTGCTTCTTTCTGCACCTTTTATGCCTCTTGCTGCACCTCTCCTCTCTTTTTGCACCCCTCTTGCCTCTTTCTACACCTCTGTTGCTTATTTCTGCACCCCTCTTGCCTCTTTTTGGACCTTTGTCTGCGGTGTCTGACATACTTTTGGAATGCAATTAAAAATATTGTTTTATTTATATATGAGAATATTTATATATTATTAATTTATTAATATTAAATAATTTAATGAAAGTATTTAAACTTTTCTTTCTTTTCAGATACTCACCATTAATATTAATAAAGATTGAGTATGGCAAGAAAAGATCAAAAGAAAAGAAAAGAGTACTATTTAAAAGAAACAGAAAAGGAGAAATCAGACAAAGTATAACATGTGAAATTGAAGAAAAAGGCTTCTGGTAAAAGAACTAAAGAATTTGTTAAACGAGTTTTAAAGAAGATTACAAATTTAGAAAATGGAGAAAAGAAAAGAAAAGTATTACAACCATTCAGAAGGAAACAAAAAAGGAGATATTATTAAAAAATCATGGTTTGGGAAAATAATCTATGATGAAAGAAGGATGAAACAGTATAAGGATATTAGGAAACAAATGTTTAAAAGTAGAGTACTGCAAAATTTAATGAAAGATTGCAAGAAATATAAAAGAAGATCTGCATTTTACAAGAAAAAGCAACAGATTGAAAGTGTAGTCAAAAACGCTTTTGAATTGAAAAGAAGATTGTTTATATAAGTTTTGAAAAGAATGACAACATTGAATAAAACAATGCATTTTATGAAGAAGAAAAGTAAAAGAAAAAGACCGGTCAATAGAACTAACTTTTGCAAAAAATATTTGGGTGAATGGAAGCACACTTCTAGTACTGGACCTTTTTTTAATGAAGAAAGCTATTTTCAATAAAATACATTAGTTCACGCAGTTGATACCAATGGTCGTTCTTATGAGGTTAAAAATGGTTGTCCAATTGAAAAAGAAAAGATGGTTCCTAGAAATATAGAAGAAGTAATAGCTGAAGAAGTTCAAGGGAGACGTTCACAAGCTCCAGTGTATAGGTGGGATTGTAGTAGTATTTGTAGTATACGACAGGAATCTATTGATATTTTATGACATTTCTTACGAGAGTATGGTAAGAAAAAGTGTTAAGATTAAGATGTTGCAAGGACTAGATCCTTGTAAAGTGAGAAAATATACTGGCTTGCAGGGTCATTCTCAGGCTTGTCTTTCGAGAAAAGTGTATCAAAGTACTTTTCATCATTTAAGAGTGTTAGCAGTACATCACTCAAAAATGCAGACGTTAGTAAGAAGATTGTACTATGTAAAGAGTCCTGCATTATGTTTAAGTGAAATAAACACTGCTCTTTTGCATGGTTCAGTATTGGATGTAAAAAAAGTTTGTGATGATATAGAGTTTTGTTTCTTTGGTCCTGATGAGGAGTGTAGAGAAAGTGAGAGTTTCATAAGTGTAGGTGTTGAAGAAGATGTGGAAGATTGTAGTACTCAGAAGTTTGCAGAAGAAATTACAAAATTTAAGGTAGTTTGTTGTGAAAAAGCAAACTATGTTTGTATCTGTTGTCGACGTACTCACTATAGAAGTCAAACTAGGAATGTTGATGTGTATTTAAAAAGTGAAAAGGAAAACAATGATAAGTGGGAGCAATTTGGTGATTATTTGTTGGTGGAAGGTCGTTTTGAGTTGGGTAGTGATCAACGTATTTGCAAATATTGTTACAGCAAACTAGAAGAGAATAAAATGCCAGCTAGAGCTGTACATAATAACCTAGAGTTGATAGGTATTCCTTCAGAACTAGTAGATTTAAATACATATGAATCTATTCTTATTCAATCTGTGCACCCGTTTAGGCTATTGTTCGTATGGAGCCTAAAACAGGTAAGCTGCCTACAACAGATTTACAAAGAGGTTTAAAAGGAAGAGTTGTGTATTTACCTTTAGATTTGAAGAAAAATATTGAAACTGTTGGTGTAGAGAGAGGAAAGGGAACCTGGAGTTATTCTAGTTAATGGTATACCAACATAGAGTCGGAAAATATGGCAAGAGTTAGCAGATGTCACCAAACTTCAAAAGGCTACATTATATCTTATACAAAACAATATTTATTATAAAAATATACATTTGGACAAAGAAGAAATATCTTTAGGAGATGATAGAGAAAATTCAACTGGCCAAATCGAAAAATTGGATGTCTCCAGGAGTGAAGAAATTTATGAACATTATAGTATACATCCTTTACATTCAAAAGAAGTGATTGGAAATACTATTGAATTATTCCAAATGAAGAAAGCGAAGGGAACTCCTATGAGTGTTTGGGAAAGAAGTTTAGAAGCCCGTTGTTTTCCACAGCTCTTCCCCACTGGAAAAGGTGGACGATATGATGAACGACCCGTGCAGATTCCAGCTTCAGAATATCGTGCAACAAGATTGTACTCAGAAGATCCAAGATTTCGACAATGTATTCCATATATATTTCATCTTCTGTTTGAAAGTGACTTGTCTGGACTTTCATATGCAGTGAACCACATATTAAAAACAGGAGTTCATCTTACACATGTTTCTGCAAAGGAATTCATGGACAAAGTACAACAAAGAGACGATCATTTAGAACCTCAGTTGATTAATTTTATGGCGTGTCAACGTGGTACTAATGAGTATTGGTATTGTTGTCACGGAGAACTTAAATGTATGTTAAGGAACTTAGGAACCCCTACATGGTTTGTTACGCTAAGCTGTGCTGAATACGCATGGGATGATTGACTTGAATTTCTACGAGAAGCAAATTCAAATATTAAAAACATTGAATTGAAGACAGCTGGAGAACTGTGTTCCTTGGATCTTGTAAATGTGTGCAGATATTTCAATCATAGGTTTCAAGCTATAACCCACCTCTTGATTTCTTTTGGAGAAAGGAGTACCAAGCCAGAGGTGCTCCTCATATACATATGCTATTATGGATCAAGGATGCACCTAAATTTGGAACCGATTCTGATGAGACTGTTTTATCTTTCATTGTAGACTATGTTACCTGTGCTATTCCAAAAACAGGAGGAGAAAATACCTTAAGACGACAAGTTTTACGGTTTCAAAGTCATCGATGTGGGAAATATTGTCGACGGAAATACAAGTCAAAGGAAAAAGTTTATACAAAATGTTGTTTTGGATTCCCACGTCCAGTAATTTCCAAAGGAAGAGTCAACAGTTTCATGTCAGCAGTGAGGCATACTATAACTCAGAAATCTCCAAAGAATACTTACAATATAAAAAGAAGTGAAGATTCAAAGTATATTAATGATCACAATCCAGTGATTTCGATGATGTGGAATGCAAATATGGATATCCAGTATGTTGCAGATAATTCAATTGCTGTTGCTCGCTATGTTACATCATATATAACAAAATCTGAAAAGACAGAGTTGAAAGAAATGTGGGAAGAAATTTCACAAGAGAAGACTCTTAGGGGCACATGCATCAATGTAAAATTTTGCGAATCCTTAATTGCGAATTTTAACGATTCGCAATTAACGAATCGCAAAAACAGATGCAACAAAAAAATTGCGAAAAAATAAAGAATCGCTAAAAATCGCAAACGCTACTGCGAATCCGAAATTTGCGAATTCGCTAATAGCGATTTCGCAAATAGCGAATTCGCTATTTGCGAATTCGCAAATAGCGAATTCGCAAATAGCGAAGTCGCATTTGTGATGCATCTTGATGACATCAGAACCAGGAAGTGAGCAGCACAAGCCCCATTCCCAGTGCACAGTCAGAGGGAGAGGAGGGAGCTGGCTCTGGGAGCTAACTAGCAGTGGCATTGAGCAATTGGAAAAACCTGGTAACTGCAAGAAAATGGAAAGCACACAAACAGCAGAGGACAGCCAATCAGGCAGGAAGCGGAAAATGAAATTCTCAGAAAAAGAAAGTGACACACTCATTGAGGGAGTTGTCCACAGCCATGATAAGCTGTTTGGGAAACAATCATTGAAAGTGGCAGAGCAGGAGAAAAGGAAAATATGGATCCGGATCCAGAACCGGGTGAATGCCAGTGGGGTGACACACCGCACCATCGATGACCTGAAGAAAAGATGGTACGACATGCGCAGTCGGGCCAAGGAGCGCATAGCTGCCCGTCTGAAGTAAGCAAGGAAGACAGGAGGGGGAACACCGATAGACACTGGGAACACTACCATGGAGGAAATGGTTGAATCCACTATCCAGCCTGAAGCTGTTGTCGGTGTGACACAGCTAGACACGTCAGGAGCAGCAAACACATCTGAAGGTAAGATGACTGCATGTTACCATTGACCTAAATAATAAAGGTAGTACACCACCCCAGTACAGCACAAGTGCACACTCAGAACATCCAGTACACAATGTATCCATGAAGGGAAGTGCATTATGGGAGATGTAGGCAGGTCAAGCATATACAATATCAAACACACAAATAGGCTAAGAACAACTCAGAACAGTGAACATATTCCAAATTTAATGCCAAAGTAAAAATATGATCACTGTGACATGACATCCCATACTTAAATTAATGCTGGTTTTGCACTGTTAAATCTCACAGATGCAGAACGTGTAGAAGCTGAGGATGGTGACAACCAGGACATACAGGACATCAGCGCAGTTGAGGATATGGACACACCGGTGTTGCCAACAAATCCATCCAGTGCCCCAAACACACGCAGGGCAACTGTCCCACCACTGGTCACCATGGAGTCTGACGATGAGACAAATGCACCACATGAGTCCAGGCATGGCCCAGCCACATCCATCCCAAATCCACAAACACAGGTCCGCAGAAGTAATGTCAGTGTCCGGCGTAGAAGAGCCAGATCACGCAGAACACAGCAGGAGGAGCAACCAAATGATGTCTGGGGTGGTCTTGAGGGACAGATGCTCCGCATGCAGCGCCTGCAGACCAAGAACACACGTTTAGTGCAGTTACAAATTGGGAAGATGGCAGACAACATTGCAGTACTGTGCGATAGTGTGCAGCAAATGACCAAGGTTATGCAGGAGGGACATGCATCACAGAGAAGAAACCATCGGCAACTAATGCAGCACCTCAAAAGCTATGCCAAATCCAACAATAGGCTGGCCACATCAACTGCACTGCTGGCACGTAGGTCTGTGACCTTGCAAACAGAAATGTGCCATTGGAGCGGGGATGTGGCGAAGGCACTGGACCAGGTAACCAATGCAGTGGAACTGCTGAATGCTACCACAATTGGGGCCAACATGTCCACGCAGGAAGAGGGTAGTGAGGGGGCCTCAAGCTTGAGTAGCATAGCTATGCCAGTTGCCACTGCAGGAAGACGCAACACACGCAGCAGTACCCCTCAGCTTCCAACATGAGGGATGAGGATGCTGTCTCTGACAGGCGTCTGGGTGTTCGTGGGAGAAAGCGCTAGCCTGCTATATACAATTGCATACCGATATGGTGACGTAACCATGGATGTGATCGGACCTTTTGACTGATTGACAAGTCATTATTTATTTTTAATACACTTATGTCCATTACTTAAGAATCCTGTGCCACTGGCCACATTGAAAGTGTGCTCCGACACTCATGCCATATTTCCTTTGAATAAACCGTTCTGTGATTGTAATATACACTGTTTGTGTCATCATTACTCACCTCAGAAATAGTTTTGTGTGATGTCCAATCTTCTCCTGCGCCCTTCTGCTGCGCTTGCCCCTTGTGCTGCACGGCGCTGTGGCACTTGCTGGTCCTCATCCTCGGAGTCGCTGTCAGACACCTCGATCTCCATTCCACCCCTCGTTGCTATATTGTGCAGCATGGCACATGCTGCTACTAGCTTGCAGCATTGTTCAGGGTTGTATTGGAGTGCTCCACCAGTCTTATGGAGGCATCTGAATCGGCTCTTCAGCAGCCCAAATGTGCGCTCTATGATGTTCCTTGTTGATATATGTGCGGCATTGTACCTCTGTTGGTTGGCAGTTGTGGGATTGAGGTAAGGCGTCAGAAGGTAATTACGCAAGGCGTATGCGCTGTCACCTGCATGTGGGTAAGCAAAGGGTCAGTGGCAGTTTGACATTGGAATACGTACAATGACTGTGAGTATCACCTACACATATTTACCAAGCAGATGTGCCTCTCCAAATTCTCCCCTGACCAGACGGGTGTGAATGCCACTTTGCCTGAAAATATATGAATCATGTGCACTCCCAGGAAATTGAGCCACTATATCAGTGATTATGTATTTGGCATTGCAAACAACCTGAATATTAAGGGAGTGATAGCATTTTCTATTTCTGTATATGTATTCCTGTGCTGCAGGGGGACATATTGCCACATGTGTGCAATCGATGCAACCTATAACATGTGGGAAGCGAGCTATCTGGTAAAACTCCTGTTTTGTTTTCGCAAGGTCATGCGCGGTGGTGGGGAAATTGATGTGTGAGCCGATCCTGGCCATCATGGCATCAAGGAATGCTTTGAATATTCTTGAAAGTGCGCTTTGCGATACACCTCCAGCTACTGCAATGACCCCCTGGAAGCTGCCTGACGCCAGTAGGTGTAGGCAACATAGGACCTGCACATGCGTTGGGATAGCATTGGTCCTACGTGTCTGTCGTTGCAGTATGGGATCCAATTCATTGATCAGGTCATGGATCATTGTAGCATTGAGCCTATACTTATCGTATATCTCATCCTCTTGCTGTCCTAGCAAAGTTATGCGGACTCTGAAGATGCGCTCATTAATTCGCCTCCGTCTGTGTCCAGCAGCCAGCAGCCTCATCCTCCTCGCCATCAGGTACATCCCTGCCATTGTGAGATGTGGTAGCTAATTCTGGGTGTGTTTCAATGGGTTTAAGTAGAATTTCAGCTGTATCTGATTTGCACTCATGATTACCACCTGGTTGTGATCCTTCTTATTTTGCACTCGCAAAATTGCAAATTTCAGGTAATTCGCAATTTGCGATTTTTCATGCATCTATTTTGCGATTCCTTATTTGCGAATCGCTATTTGGGGGCGCAAATAGCGATTCGCTAATACTATTCGCAGAATGTTTTGCGATTCTTTAAATTAGCGAATTGTTGAGTTTTCGCTATTTTGCAGTTGATGCATTGCGAAACGGTATTTTGCGGTCGCAAACGCCATAATTTAGCGATTCGCTAATTTTGCGATTTTTTTTAGGCTTGATGCATGTGCCCCTTAGTAACAAATTGTACAGCTTTAGTTTGAAGATGCTTTCCCATCGAGAGATTTGATCGTATGAATGTTCGGATCTGTTGACATCTGCAGGTTTATATTCAAAGTCAAGAGGAATCATTTAGGTAAGTCTAGGTCTTGCTGCAAAACGAAATCGAGTATTGTAATCTGTACAAGAAATTGAATACTTAGCATTAAATGAACCGGAAAGTACAGATATTGTTAAAACAAACATGTTGGATACATACTATCCTAAAAGAAGTCCACGCCTGGAAAACATATGTCTGTATGAAGTACTGCAATATTACAGCTTTAAGAGAAATGTTACAGAAAATATAAATGAAGAAAAATATGCAGTAATTGGATGTGATGGATGTTTGGTAAAACATACCAAAGGAAATCTTATTAATCACAGGAAACTCAGTTGTGATACTGTAGATAAAAGGGAATTTTTCTATTTAGCACTTCTGCAACTCTTCAAGCCTTGGCATACTGAAATGGAATTACTTTGAGATTTTGAGTGCTATGAAGATTCGTTTAATGCATGTAAAGATAGCATTGAATGCACAGGTTTTCCAAATGATCTACAAATATTGAATGAAGAGATTGAACAAGAAACTAGTATTGCAGCTGAAATTGCTAGAGACAGTTCTCAAGATAGTCAAAGTTCTGCTCCACTAAGTCAAGATCCACTAGGACAACCAATTCTTGAAAATGAAGCAGCAATAGCCATGAGTGAAGTTGAAACGGCAATGCAACAAGCACAACAGGATATTATGGAATTGGGAAACTTGGAAGAACAACTAAACATTGAACAGTAAGAAACATATCAGCAAGTTACACAACAGATAGAGCATGGTTTACTTCATGAAAAAAAAGAATGCAACTGCACATCATTTAAACCTATTCGAATGTATATCAGTGGTCAAGCTGGAACAGGAAAAAGTTTCTTAATTAAAGTTTTGACCAGTTATCTACAGAAAACCACTGAATCACATTTATCTTGTGTTGTAACCTCTCCAACTGGGTTAGCAGCATACAACATTAAAGGGATTACATTACATCGTTTACTGATGCTACCAGTTAAACATGAAAATAAGTTGGAATATCACGAGCTATCTGGAGAAGCTTGTTATGAAGTTTCAAGAGTACTAAAGAAAATGAAACTTCTGATAATTGATGAGGTGAGCATGGTTTCAAACGTAATGCTTGCCTTTGTACACTTAAGAATGCAACAGATTTTAAAAACAGATTATGATGTTTTATTTGGAGGAAAACATGTAATTGTATTCGGCGATCTATTACAACTTACTCCTGTGAAAGGGCAACCAGTTTTTAAAACACTTGTCCATGAAGACACTAGGAAATTTTTGGGAAGTTTTGGAAATGTGAACATTTGGTCTCTTTTTGAAAATAAAGAACTTATTAAGAATATGCGACAAGCAAATGATGAACATTATGGAAACATTCTTCAAGACATTAGAATTGGTGTCTTGACAAAATATGGTAAAGAAGCTTTACAAAGTCGACTACTAACAAACTTGTTCCCAAATGAAAATATTGCACCTGAAATAATGTACAAAAAAATTGGAGAAAAGAAGTCTATAGTTTGTCTAATGCCAACACTGCTAGAGTGCTCTACATTCAATCAAGAACTTTTGAAACTGGAGAAACAACCAATAGTGAAAATGGAAGCCATTGATAAAATGGAACACGAAGGAGTTACTATTCTTCTGTTAGAGAAATTACAGTCAAAATTAGATTCTTTGGAAAAATCTGTATCTAAGACTGCTGGTTTGGAAAATACTTTATATGTATGTGTAAACTGTCGGGTAATATTATAGCGTAATTTAGATGTTGAAAAAGGTTTAGTGAATGGAGCAATGGGAAAAGTTGTTGATTATGTAAATTTTCAGAACAGAGATGGAATTGAATTTTTGAAGATTAAATTTGATCAGATTGAAGAGGTAAAACAGATTGGACGTTGTGCTGTTCGTTTTTTGCTTGTTAAAGATTTGTATGTTCGTAGAAAACAGTTTCCTCTTTTTTTAGCATATGTGGTGACCATTCATAAATCTCAAGGTTTAAGTGTAGACAGTGCTTTGGTAAATATTGGAAGTACAGTTTTTAAAGAGGGTACGGTATATGTTGCATTGTCTTGAGTAAGAACATTATCTGGATTGTATTTGATTGATTTTGATGAGAAAAAGGTTAGTGCAGATGCAAATTGTGTAAGAGAGTATAATCGGTTAAGAAGACTGTATGCTCCTAACTTAGGTGAATATCCTATATATGAAAAAGGTGTAGTATGTCCAAAACGAAAATATGAGAAACACTCTAGTGAGGTTGGAAAGAAGAAAACAATTCAAGAGAATGTTCAGGCTGTAAAGAAAATGAAAATGGACACTGTTGATGATATTGTAGCATACCAGTTAGAAAATAGTTCAGGTATCAACTGCTATGCTAATGTAATTGAGAACGTCGTGTTTTTCTAGAAAATCTTCATCATCAAATTATGGAAAATCGAGAAAAAGATTCTGTTCTTTGTTACATTATATTTTTGAAAAGTTGAAAACTGATAAAACTAAAATCCATACTGCTTCAGGCATTCAGCATCTTTTGGATATATGTTCTGGTTCTTCACAATTTACACTTAATGTACAACAAGATGCTCAAGATTTTCTTATGTTTATGCTTGCAGTATTGGAAGATGAAGGAATACAAATTGAAAATCTGTTTGGACTACGTTACAGATGGCATTATAAATGTGAAGACTGTTTATTTTCTTCTACCACTGAAATAGACACTGAATGATTCATATATTTGACAATACCAGATTGCAAAACAGTGTCTTTTAACAAATTAGTAAAATCAGCTAATGAAGATATGAAATGTACTCACTGCAAATCAGAAATGTTGTTAACATTATTTATAGAAAGATTTGGACAATATGTCATTTTAATGCTACAACGTTGTACAGAAGATGAAAGAAAATTGGAAACCAAAATTAAATTTTTTGTGGCAAGTCAACTGTCAATTTCAGGAAGAACTTTTAAAGCAGGGGCTATTATTTTCCATGATGGACCTAGTACAACATCTGGATACTATACTGTGTATTTAAGATGCAATAAAGGATGGACCTATTGTAATGATGCCCATTTAGAATTCAAATGTCGGTTACCTTACGAATTACCAAATTCATATCTGATATTTTTGATGCCAAAGTTTTGAAAACATCATTCGGCCTATTGGGAAGATGTAAACATGAATTAACGAGTTTATTTTGGATATTTTCAATGCAAATGATTTCGGAAACATCATTTGGCCTATTGGGAAGATGTGAACAATTAGTGTTTGAATTATCGTTTCTGTTCTTTAATATTGCATTTGGAAAATTGTGTTTGAAAGAAATAGTTCATATATTTGATCTTTGTATTATATGCAATGTAAATGAGTGTTTATTTTTGAAAATGTAAACAGATAGTTGAACTTGTTGTAATTATTTTGAAAAGAGATTTGTTTTTTTTTACAATCTTATTGATTGTATTTTTTTGCCCGCTGTTATATGATGATCAACATTGAAATCACTGTGTATGGTGAAATTCAATGGAATCTGAAAACAGCAAAAAAGAGAACCTGAATATGTTATGTAATTCTAAAATTATGTTGTGTTCTTAAAGTTATAATATTATTTGCAATAACAGTATTTTTTCTTCTCTTTACAGAAAGTAAAACTAAATTTTGAAAATATTTTAAATTTACTTTACAATGAAACAACTGTAAAATAGTTTCAATAAGTTTGATATATACTTCAATACAGAAGGTAAGATGAAATAATGTAATAAGCATAATAATATGAATTAATGTTTAGTCACTTTTATTGCAGTTATTCATTTTTTCAAACTCAATCATCTCACTCCTCAAATCACCTCAGCAGTACTCATGCACTCCTTCAATCACTGAAGCATAACCTATGTACTTACAAAATCACCCAGGCATTACTAATCCACACGTTTAATCAGTTTGGCAGTACCCATACAATCCTGCAATCACCCAGACATTACTTCTACAGTCTTGCAATCACTCAAGTATTACCTATGCACTCCTTCAATCATCCAGACATTACTCTTTCACTGATAGAATCACCCAAGCAGTAACCATGCACTCATGCAATCACCCAGGCATTACCTATGCACTTACAAAATCATCCAAACAATACCTATCCACTTACAAAATCACCCAGGCACTACCGATTCACTTCTGCAATCACCGAGGCACTACTCATCCACTCATGCAATAACCCAGGCACTACCCATGCACTGCTCCAATCACCTGAGCACTACCCATGCACTCCTCTAATCACCCAGACACTACTTATTCACTCCTTCGATTACCCAGCCAGTAGCCATGCACTCCTCCAGTCACCTAGTCACTACCCATGCACTTATAAAATCACCATGCACTATCCTTGCACTCCTCCAATCACGCAGGCAGTACCCATGCACTCATGCAATATCCCAGGCACTACCCTTGCACTCATGCAATCATCCAGGCATTACCCATAAACTCATGCAATCACTCAGGCAAAACCTATGCACTTACAACATCATCCAAACAATACCTATCCACTTACAAAATCACCCAGGCACTACCGATGCATTCCTGCAATCACCCAGGCACTACTCATCCACTCATGCAATAACCCAGGCAGTACCCATGCACAGCTCCAATCACGTGTACACTACCCATGCACTCCTCCAATCACCCAGTCAGTACCTATGCACTTATCCAATCACTCCACCAATTCCCAAGCACTTATAAAATTACCACGCACTACCCTTGCAATCTTACAATCACCCAGGTACTACTGATGCACTCATGCAATCATCCAGGCATTACCCATAAACTAATGTAATCAGTCAAGCATTATCCATGCACTCTTCAATCACCCATACACTACCTGGGCACTCATGCAATCACCCAGGCATTAACCAAAACTTACAAAATCACCTAGGCACTCCCCATGCACTCCTCCAATCACCCAGGCACTACTCATCCACTCCAGCAATAACCCAGGCACTACCCATGCACTGCTCCAATCACGTATGCACTACCCATGCACTCCTCCAATCACCCAGGCACTACTCATCCACTCATGCAATAAGCTAGGCACTACCCATGCAGTCCTCCTATCACCCAGCCAGTACCCATGCACTTATCCAATCACTCCGCCAATACCCAACCACTTATAAAATCACCATGCACTACCCTTGCACTCTTACAATCACCCAGGCACTACCCATACACTCATGCAATCATCCAGGTATTACCCATAAACTCATGCAATCAGTCAGGCATTACCCATGCACTCATGCAATCACCCATACATTACCT
Source organism: Calotriton arnoldi (assembly GCA_963921515.1). Lineage (NCBI taxonomy): Eukaryota > Metazoa > Chordata > Amphibia > Caudata > Salamandridae > Calotriton > Calotriton arnoldi. Next base: position 813,144 of record CAWUFW010007054.1, on the reverse strand, counting down.
CTGCACTCATGCAATCACCCAGGCATTAACCAAAAACTTACAAAATCACCTAGGCACTACCCATGCACTCCTCCAATCACCCAGGCACTACTCATCCACTCATGCAATAACCCAGGCACTACCCATGCACTGCTTCAATCACCTATGCACTACCCATGCACTCTTCTAATCACCCAGACACTACTTATTCACTCCTTCGATTACCCAGCCTGTAGCCATGCACTCCTCCAATCACCCAGTCACTACCCATGCACTTATAAAATCACCATGCACTATCCTTGCACTCCTCCAATCATGCAGGCAGTACCCATGCACTCATGCAATCATCCAGGCACTACCCTTGCACTCATGCAATCATCCAGGCATTACCCATAAACTCATGCAATCACTCAGGAAAAACCTATGCACTTACAAAATCATCCAAACAATACCTATCCACTTACAAAATCACCCAGGCACTACTGATGCACTCCTGCAATCACCCAGGTACTACTCATCCACTCATGCAATAACCCAGGCACTACTCATGCACTGCTCCAATCACCCGTGCACTACCCATGCACTCCTCTAATCACCCAGCCAGTACCTATGCACTTATCCAATCACTCAGCCATTATGCATGCACTCCTTCAATTAGTCACGCACCATAGGTTTCAGGGACGTTATACTTAGAAATTAGCATTTAAAAAACCTTAGAAATTCACTGAAAAAACCATAGGTTTCAGGGACGTTATAGTTAGAATTTAGCATTTAAAAAACCTTAGAAATTCACTGAAAAAACGACAGGATTCTGGGACGTTATAGTTAGTTGGACATGTTACTCGTACAAAACCAGAGAAATTCTGCTGTTTTAGTTAGTTGAGGTAACTATAACTCGCGACCCCGCAATGCACTGCTGATGATGTAACATATTACATCATTCATGATATGGTCAGTGACATCACTGATGACATCACTGATGACATCACTGGTGACATCACTGATGACATCATCCAGTGTGCATGACGGTTTGGCAGGCCTGAGACGGCTGTCCAAACAGCCATGAACACGGATAGCAGTGCACACCACTCCCCCTCCAGCACTGAAATGAAATGAAATGAAATTTGTACTTGTAAAGCGCACTGTTACCCTAGGGTGTCCTGGCGCTGTACGCATACCGCTGTGGAACCCTTCCTGTCTTTTCCCTGTGAAATGTCCACTCCTGGGCACCCCCAAGGTGAAGGCAGGCATCCCAGCACTGGTGGGGCCGTTGTGGAGATTAAGCAAGCTACTGCCCAGAGTTGCAGAGTGGGACCCATGATTAGAATAGGCACCGAGGCGAGAATTATCAGGTCCGAGGAAATTGAGCCCAAGACCCGCCGAGGCGGGAATTGAACCCTGGTCCCGGGCCAGATCTCTGCATCAGGGTCTGCCGCTCTAACCATTGAGCCACACTTCTCCACTATCAACTCACGGATCCCTCCGCCAAACACTCAGCACACAGTCACAAGAAGAAAAATAAAACGATAATAAATTGGGTTTTAAACCCGTTTTATTATCATTTTATTTTATTCATGTTTTTGAGGGTGCTGGTGGGGGGTGACAATCCTCTGCCATAGTGGATGAGCCACGGCTTCTGAGACAACAAATATAAACATAGATGTGTCTGGAAATGTTATCATACATAATGCCAAAGCAGTGACACAAGCACACACACACGTATTTTGTTATCTTAAGCTTTTATAACATGAACAGAAATCAATGGGCTCTCTGTCACTAGCACTGAAATCAATAATGATGGCCAAATAAATTAAGAAGTCATTCTGCATTGACAAACACTGTGCAACAAAGCTATGTCTGACACTATCTTAATACCCTCTTTTGGAATCCCCTCCCCCAGTTTTCCTATCAGCATGTACAACTGTCTTTGGGGGACTGCCCAATGGCAGCTAGAGACTAACTAATTTAAAGTGCTCTGTATTGGCCATCATACTGTTTAAGGGATCAGCCATGATTTCCTAAAGAACAAACTTGCCCTGCATCTTCCATTACACTCCTTAAGATCTATTTCTCCTGAGGACAAGCCATATTACGTGAGTGGCAAATGAGATTTAAGGGCATGCATTATCATGAAGTTCTTACTTGCAATCTAAAATGCATCACCTAGCTCTGCAACCACACTCTGTCTAGCACGTCTTCTGCACCCAACTCCAACTCTAGAAGCACAAATATGCAATGCATAGCATGCAGTGCACACAGTCGTCAAAGCGAAAGGCATAAATAGTTATGGCCTGGCCCCTTTGACAGATTGTGAGGGTCAAGTAAGATGGGGGAGAGTGAGATGGGGACTACCTGGTGCTGTTATATTCCATATAGGTACCCTATATAGGCGCAGGTAACATGGCAACCTTTCACCTATATTCTTCCCTACATTACATACATACCGGTTCTTAGGCACTGACCTTTTACCCAGATATGACACTGCATTCAGAACACAGGTTTTTCCCTGGTTCGATTCTCATAAATTATGCATGAGGCTTCTTGGAAGCACAGCAGGACTAACAGTAGGATTACCATCTCCTGTGTAATATCTCTGTATAAAGTTCAGGTCCGACATCATCCTTTAGGCCGACACAGTAACACAGCAAGCTAGGACCCCTGGGGAGACCTATGGGTATATATACATCATGTCTTGCTTAGGAAGATAGAGGAGACCGAGACTTCCCAGCTGACTCACTGACCAGAGACGCTGAGGTTCCTGCATGCAGACGCTCCAGCTCGCAGTTGTCTAACAACCCTCGCTGGGTGTCCAACTCAAGACCAGGACGGGGTCCCATATTCTCTCATTTCACAGGTAATGGGGTTGACTAGATCCTAGAGGGATTCTTGGCATAAGACCTACACAGATGCTAGGTACATTTAGGTACATCTAGTTAGGGAGGCATCGTAGGAGTATGCACTTTTTATCATGTGTTTTATGTACTTGCATATATTCATGATTTCTGCAAGATGGTAGAACTCTACCATCCCTTTACTTTCGCAGTACTGCTAATCATATATCTCTGCTACTGTCTAATGGTTCGTGCAGCTCATCTATTCTACACTAGAATAACAACTGTTCAATAAATACTTATTGAAAACCCCCAGACTGTTTATTCTGTGTATCTCTCTGAGACAAACTAAGTGAGCACGAGTGACTGAGCGAAAGGTAGTATATTGTTTCCACGATTCTGAGGGATCAGGGTTGTCATGTTTTGAGGTTGCCAGAATCTATTCTCTCCTTGGTAAGAGGAGATTATAGTGGCACTGTGAGCTAGCTAATACAGATACGCTAACGTATTTGGTGGGGGTGCACAGAATCAGTCTGCCACTAATCCCACAGTTTATGTTATCTAAAATGTGCAGATCCTGTATAGGTACTATAGGAACTACATGACATGGGGCCACCAACTTTGGTTGGGTACTTATTTAACAGTAGAATCTGAGTAGTTCAGTTGTGCTATTCTCAGAGACCCCTTCTCACAAAACACCAGAGACGTCTGGAGTGGGTGGGCACAAACTTAGCTGAGTAGGCTAAAAAATCCTATTTATTGGCTGTTGGTTAATCAAGCTTGAAGGACACAGTGATCCTAAAATTGTGCATAAACACCGTATCTTGGTTCCCTTGAAAAGTTATTTAGTGTACTAAAAACAATGACTAACCAGGTCTTAGATCCACTTCAACAAGATCTGCCCCTCACAGACGAGGAAGATGTAGCTGATGGAGCAGGGTTTTGAGGAAATAAAACCTGCTTGGATTAACTCCCCAGTAACATTTACTAATAGTGTGCTGTGAAAATAATATGCACCAACAAGAACACATTGGGAAAATGCTTTGCGCATGCGTGCACTAAAACTAAGACTAATGCATGAAAGACAAGGCCGCATTTTTATTCTGCTTCTAAAATTAATAAAGTAACGCTGCTTTTGCACATTAATGCTCTTGTTAGGAAAACATAACTTTGGGTTAGTGCAATGGTGGGAGGTAAACAGTGAGAAGTACATTTCGTGCAAAAATAATGTCTGTGTTCTCATTCATTTTAGAGAAAGGTACGGGCCTATATTTCTGCATGAATGTGAAGAGTTAAACGAACAAATATGAAATAAAATGCTGAAAATCGAGCTCTGAAAGAGAGAGAAGTGAAGTGGCGGAGGCTAATGTTAACCTTCAAAAGAACTTTGCGCGTCTGCCAAGTAACGGAAAGACGGCCATGGGAATGAAAGGAAATGTACAAACTTCTTCCGTCTAAAGCGGCAGTGCTGAATAATAAAATGTTGAAAATTGTAACATATTGCCTTCTCGAGGAAATGTGTGGATAGTGTAATGGGAGAGTGTATTAAACAGAGAACACTAAGAAAACATGATCATGACTATGGTGGTGTGATAGAACACCCCCCGAATCAGCCAATGAGAGACTGAGTTTTTGTAAATGTTTCAACTACTGTGGGTTGGACATGTAGGTTTTAGGGTATAATTGAGGTGCCCCAGAGGGGAGGGGAGTAGGCTTTGCTCGAGAGTACAGGGAGATCGTCGCTGTCTGTCGGTTTGCTGATAGAGGCCTAGCTGTTTCCCTGTTTCCTGTTCCTATTCTCGTATCCAGTATCCTCATCTAATTTTTGTTTCCTGAATCTGACTCAGGGGACCCCTTACTATCTCTGTGGCCAGGGGGTGGTATTTCCTGTATTTCCTTAGGTTAGTATTAGTTAAATGAACAGTACTTTGCATAATAATTTGCAAATGTATTTTATCTCTGAAACTTTTGTCTCTTTCGCCTATCCACTCCTTCATTTGCATTTATTCAATTTGATATGAGTTTGTCACTGTTTGCATTGATATATGTTCTCTCTCTCTGCGATTAATGCATTGTTTGCCTTGTGATTCTGTACATGAATTGAGCTCATATTTCTACAATATTTGGTGATAAACAATATTAACCTAACATTGAGTTTGTGGTTATTTAGTGAGATTGTTAGATAGATAGATAGTACTATTATTACCATCAACTTCTCAACTTTTGGTCCATCGACCAGAGGAAAGAAGTTGGCATGCAGGCTCAGTTAGTTAAATAGAGTGTTAGATACAAGCCTGTAATAATGAACAGCTGATTTTCATTGGTGTTCATTTTAGTCTTGATAACTGAAGAGAAAAAGAAAAATTATTACAGCATCATTTCAGCGGGTTATGTGGGGTAAGTGTGTTTTCGGCCCATGTTGTGCTGTGTTATCGACCCCCTGATTTGGCGCTGGATCAGTTTTAGGTAGCAGAGGATGGTTAATTATTGATTAGTTTGGTAATAAATATTGATTATTGATTATTTGTTTTCTAACATGAAAAGTTAGTGTTTTGTTTTATGTTGTCTGGAAATGCGGGTACGGAGTTACCTGAGATCCCGGGATAATAATGTATTAGCCTGAAGTAGGCAGAAGAATAGTGTGGATAAGGTATCATACTGCAGAAGTACTTTGTCTGTTGTCATAATACTGAACAGCGAAACACTGTAGGTGTTATATTACGGACTTTTCGTTTGAGAGTAGATTTTTGTGTGTAATAGTGAAGGGTCCACTTCCGAAACTCTGGCCTTACATGCCCAAAGGAGTAACAAGACCTCTTTCCATTTGAAAGTCCTGTTCCGAAACTTTGGCTAGTATCCCTAGAGGAGTACCAAGTCCTCCTGTAGCTTGTTTGGGTGTAGAATAGCGCTGGTCGTTGTTTTACTCGAAGTGAAAGAATCTCGTTTTAAGTGAAAAACTATCTCTTTATTTAATGGAACAGACAAGGTAGCATTGTTTTATGTTGTTATTAACAAGATTTTGGTGAAGAAAAACCCAGAAAAATATATTGCCATATTATTTTGTAAAGGGAGGATCAGGAGAAGGAGTAATACAGATGTCAGAAAAAGCTGCACTGGCATTGGTCAGATTAGCGGACGCTTAGAGAACTGTGATTTGTTGACTGTCGTGAGTTGTATTTGTATTGGTTGAGATATTGCTGACGTAGTGATGCTCTGATTGGTTGGTTAGTGTGAGTTGCGCTGGTATTGGACGATCGTTAACCAATAGAAATTGTAACAGTACGAAGAGTTTGTTGTTGGTTTATTGAATTGTGCTTAGCGTAAAGGGTTAGTAAAAATAAAACTGATTAATTAGATAAAAGGTCTCTTTAAGAAAGATAAACCAATAGTGACTAGAGAGGGAATTCTTATTCCACCTCCAGGAACGCCTGATTCTTTTATGATGTTAGAATGTGGTTATCATACGTGTACTTGGTTAGAAAATTGGATGAAATACACAGAAAATGATGGTGTTTTAGCGTTTCCAGAGCATGGTACCTTTAATGTAAGGATTCTACAAAATCTGAGAGATCGAATGAAGTCTTTAGAACCAAAAATTAGACCTATTCAGTATGAAGCGCTTGAGGAATGGGAGTATGAGGCGTTTCAGCGAGAGAAGTATAGGGGTGGAAGAAGATACAGGAATATAATGTCTAGATATCCATTTGAAAGTCGGGGAGAAAGAATGAAAAGATGGAGGAGAGCTATTGTGACAGAGGGTTTATATCCAGTTTTAGTTGCAGAAGAATCGACTGGAGGCAAATTTAAAGAGAAAAAGAAAAATGTAGCGACATCAGTATCAAATTTTGACCCAAATGATTCTGATGATGAATTGTTAGATGATATTTTAACGAAAAGACCTCCACCATATCAAGAAAGTCCAAAGGAGACAGTCCCGAATGCACCATTAATGGGAACACCACAAATTCTGCAGGTTCCACATGTTTCGGTAGTTACTAGAGTAGTGCAAGAGAGTGAAATGGATTTGTTGACTAAAGCAAGGGAGGAGTTGACTCAGAAAATTAACCAATTGAGTCTGAATGTGGAAGCACTGACAGTTCCGGTAACAATTGGTCATATAGTTCCATTGTATGGAGATAAACAGAATATATCGAGAGTACATGCATTGACAGTTCCAAGAAATAGTGTTAGGAATGAGGTAGTAATGGTAGCTGATCAGGCTGAACAAGTTGAGACAAATACCTAATTCATTGATCTTCTGGTTTGTGAGTTAATAACTGAAACTCCAAAGAGAGGTGCACAATTAGAGCCAAGGAGAATAGTGCAGAATGTCACTCCAGCGTCAGGGAGTTCAATGGGTCCTTCGCCAGATGAGTTAGGTGACTGGATAAGGGAGATGGAAAAGCAAAAACCTCAACCACAGAGTATAGATGTGAGTAAATTGAGAGTGGATTTGGAAGAAATGATTATTGGTACAATAAGTCCTGATAGGTTAAGTACTTATCAAGATGAAGAGTTGTTGTTCGTGTATAAAAATATTACTTGGAGAGCAATAAATCGTCATGAGAAATTGACAGAGGCTGCTTGCGAATATGGAATAGATATAGAGAAATCAAAGGTGTTACAGAGAACGTATAGATTGGATTTTACTGAAAAATATTTGGAGAGTTTGAATGCGTCTGGTAAAAGGCTTCAAATAAAAGAGTTGATGAACATCTTGAAGAAATGGGGAGATGTAGAACGTTGGAAAGGTAGATGGGCGAAAAAGAAAGAGGAAATGAACAGTGATAAAAGTGTGTCTTTGTTTCCGTTGAGGAAGACAGGACAAGCTGAAAGGGTGTGTCCGATGAGAGAAGTTCCAGGTGGTGGATATGTTCACGTTCCTGGGAATAGACAGGATATATTGTCTTTTACGAATGACTTTCCTAGACTGAGGGAAAAACCAGTTTAGTGGTACAAACAGGTAGAGAGGTTGGTGAAAGTTTCAAAGGTTTTGTTGAAGGATTTAGATGGTTTGTTTGAGATTGTTGCTCCAGCTGATTTGTGGACTGAATGTAAAATTACTGTTGATTGGCCTAAAGAAGAATACCCAAGAGATCCAAAAACAGGTGCACCTTCAGATGAGGTGATGAAAAAGTATAATCAGGTAATAACTTACTTGAAGAGTAAAATTTCTCCAAAGTAAACGGATTGGGTTAAAATAGACAGAACGACACAAGAACCAAAAGAGTCAGTACATGCATACTATGAAAGGTTGTTACAGGTGTTCAAACAGTACAGTGGATTTGAGAATATTGGTGATAAAGATATGGGACATTTTGTATATCGTTTTGTGTTTGGTTTGAGACCAGAGATTAGTAACATGATTCAACAATATTTGATTTGTTGGCAGAGCAAGACGATTGATGAGATTCTGAGATATGCTAAATATTGTAGTGATGATATTGAGTCAAGACATAAAAAGTTAAAAGAGAAAATGATGTGGGCACAAGTGAAGGTTAGTGGAACAGCAAGAAGCAATTAATGGTTCTCAAACAGATTATCAAATGAAGGGTCAGAACCAGAATGGTCAAGTAACTGGTGGTGGCAGAGGTAGAGGAAAAATGAATAAAGATGATCTGAAAAGGAAATATCCTTGTCATGCGTGCGGAAAGTTTGGACATTGGAAAAACGAGTGTAGATCTGTTCAAAAGAATAATGGGGTGAATCAAAATTTAAATCCACAGATGCAGAATGAGGTGGTTGTGAATCAACAACAGCAACAGCAGCAGCAGGTAGTTACTCCACAGTTACAGGTGCCACAAGTTCCTATGCCAAATAATGTGAATGCTCAAGTGCAGAGGTACAGTGCGAACACTGAATTTCACGCAGGTGAGCAAGTTGGTAAGAATAAAAATGTGCAAATGGTTTCGCAATACTTGTTGCAATGCAATGAGAGTGATTTAGACACATCTCAATGACGGTGCCTGAGGGGGGAGGAAGAGTGCGTGCTTGGCGCAACTCTAGAGGTAGATCAGTCAGGTCCATTTGTTGATGGAAAAGTGGAAGGTAATGATATTACATTCCTGGTGGATACTGGCGCTCTCCGTTCTACTGTAAGAGCAGCAGAAATTCCTAACCTACCCCTCTCGGGAGAAACGATCCAAGTTGTAGGAGTGTCTAATAAGCATATTAAGAATCCAATGACAAAGCCAATAGATGTTCATATTGGAAGATTCAGAGACATGCATCGGTTTGTAGTATGTGATACGAGTCCGGTAAATCTTTTAGGGAGAGATTTGCTCTGTAAGATGAACTGTACCATCTATTGTACGCCAGATGGTATTGTTTTTCAAACACCAGATGAGGATGTTGCCTTTAAGATGATGCTAGCGAAGCAAGGGACAGAGGTGGATGAGTTGTTTTCACTTCTTACTGAACAAGATTTGCCTGCAGAGCTGAGAGATTCAGTAATGTCCGATGTATGGGATTTTACAGGAAAAGAAATTGGTTTGATGAAAGGTGTGGATCCTATTCAGGTTACAGTGAAACCTGGTGCAACATATCCAAACACACCACAGTATAAGATGAGTCCCGAGATAATAGCAGGAGTTTCTCCTGTGGTTGATCAAATGATTGAGCAGGGTATTCTAAGAGAAATACTGAGCAGTCCTTGTAATTTGCCTATTATGGGAATTAAAAAGCCAAATGGAAAATATAGAATAGTACAGGATTTACGAAAAATAAATAAAATTGTGGTACCATGTTGTCCAATAGTGCCAAATGCTGCAGTGATCCTTTATCAAATTCCCTGTGATGCAGAATGGTACACAGTGATTGATCTGTGTCAATCATTTTTCTCAATTCCTTTACATCCGGATAGTCAGTATTTATTCGCTTTCCGGTTTGGAGATCGTGTTTTAGCATGGTGCCGAGTTCCTCAAGGGTACACAGAGAGTCCTTCGATTTTTAATCAGATCTTGAAAAAATGTTTGGAGACTTTGATCATGCCAGGAAAATCAGTTTTAGTTCAGTACATTGATGACCTATTGGTGGCATCAAAAACACGAGAGGCATGTGTGACAGATACAATTGCCTTACTGAACCATTTGGCCGAAGGTGGACATAAAGTATCACCAGCAAAATTACAATTTTGTAAAAAGGATGTCCAGTATTTGGGACATAAAATAGAGAAAATAGTCAGGAAAGTGACACCCGAACGAATCAGTGTAATACAGCAGATGAGTCCTCCTAAGACTCAGAAAGAAGTTGGAATGTTTTTGGGAATGGTTGGATATTGCCGACAGTGGATCAGTGGTTTTTCACTGATTGCAAAACCTCTACAGAGGTTGACACACAAAGATGTGACTGATCCGATTGAGTTCGATGATGAGAGTATGAAAGCCTTTATTGAGTTGCGAGACAGTCTTTGTCGAGCACCTGCACTGGGAATGCCAGACTATGGAAAGGATTTTGCATTATACTGTTGTGAGAGAGATGGGTGTGCATTATCAGTTTTGACCCAAAGACATGGACTGGCACGACATCCAGTGTCATATTTTTCTGCTACTTTGGATTCAGTGGCTGCAGCGTTACCAGGATGTTTGAAAGCAGTTGCTGCAACTTGTGTGAGTCTGGAACAGAGTGAAGCGATTGTGATGGGACATCCAGTTAAAGTATATGTGCCACACTCAGTTGAGATTCTTTTGAGAAGAACGCGTACTCAGCACATGACTTATAGTCGGCTGACTAGGTATGAGAGAGTAATTTTGGGTGCTGAAAATGTGATTGTGGTGAGATATACGACAATAAACCCGGCAACCTTGTTGCCTAGTCCATTTTGTGAGGAAGTAAAAGAGGAAGCAGATCATGATTGTTTGGATGTGACAGAGTTGTGTACAAAACCAAGGTCGGACATCAAGGACTCGCCACTAGAAGAATCAGATAGCGTGATGTTTGTTGATGGATCATGTCTAAGAAATGAAAGTGGTGTATTGAGTTCTGCCTATGCAGTATGTACAGTGGCTGCAGTTCTAGAAGCATTCTGTCTAAATGGGGTAAAATCTGCACAAATTGCTGAATTAATCGCTGTAGGAAAGTAGGATCTGCTTCTTATGGTTACCCCCACTTTTTGCACCCACTGTTTTGACTAGTCTGGCTGGGATCCTGCTATTCAGGACCCCAGCCTATCTGCTTTCTCCCTTAAATTGCAATGTATGTACATTGGTACAACTTCAGATTGGATACTGGGGTACTCCTATCAGTCCCTAGTATATGGTACACATGTACCCAGGGCATAGGTACCCCAGAGGCCTCCCATAGGCTGAAGCATGTATTATGCCACCCATGAGAGGCCATGCAAAATGGAACCTCAGGTCTGCTACTGCAGCCTGTGTAAGTTGGTGATTGCGCCACTTACTTTAGATATAGGTTCACTATATCTATATATATCACTACACTTAAAACTTTGTAAGTCACCCCTATAGCAGGCCTTAACAATCCTGAAGGCAGGGTGCTGGGTTTTGCGTGAGAGGGTGCTCCTGCATGAGCAGGGCCCCTCTGCAGTCTTCGGAGACCATTCTCCCGGGCTGTACGTGATACTACCAGACATATAGGTAGAGGTGCATTATAACCTCACGGTAAATGCTATCTCGAAAACGACTGCAACGAAGTATGTCGTGTTTTGTGTCAAACACCTTGGAATCATACCTCCACACCAGTAACTGGTGTGGGAGGTATGATTCCTCCCCTCAGAACCAAGGTTCTGGGGGAACCTAAGTCTACCGGTACCAACTTTCTCGAGCCTTACAGCACAAAATGGATGCTGCCAGCCACAGACACGAGTCTGCCCTTCTGCTGCTGAGTCAAGCTCGAGCAGGGGAAGGAAGCACAATAGGCATCCTGTCACAGGGAGGTGTTACCACCTTCCAGACAGGATTTAGTGTATTGGGGCTGGGTGGGTGCACTGTCTCAGTGCCAGAAAGTCTGCACGAGGGGCACACTTGGTGTCCCTGTGCATAGTCCAGTTCAAACCAGTTCTAGGAGCCATTTGCTCCTGCTCTGGCACAAATCTGGACAAAAGACATGGGTGTAGCCACCCCTCTGTCCTGTCCCTCCCCGAGGAAGGTCCCTAGAATCTGTCCAACCCTTTCCCGTGGGTATAAAATGGGTTACCTGGCTAGAGGACATTAGATTTTATGTGGGCAAGATTGTGCAAGAAGATACCACTACACTGGACACGCTGGACTTCGCTGGACCGCCCTTGGGCTCGACTTCGTCTTCCCCTGCTGTCCCCAGTCTCGCCACTGTCCATGATCCATACAGGCACTGAGCAGGACCCTGTGGACCTCTAAGACAACAGAAGAATCTCCCTTGGAGTGAAGGAGTCACTCCCCTGGAAACGAAGGCACCATAACACATCTAACTGGTTTGCTGACCCTGAGCTCCTGCGGACTCCGATCCAGCAACACAGGAGGTGGGTTTCTGAAAGTCTCTGAGGTCGAGCTGCCCTCTTACCGAGTTTGAAGCAGATATCCCTTGTGGGGACCGTATAACCCGTACCCCTGTGCACTGTGTTTATTTGCAGCTGCACATGCTTGTTGTCGTGCAACAATTCTGTGCATTGGGCCATTTGTAGCCCGACCCCAGGGCATCTTTTCTAAGAAGGACTCCAGCATCCTCGCACTCTGTGCCCTGCTAGCTGGTATCCTGTGAAACCGCCTGAGGTCCCCTCGCGACTCCTGTGCCTTCGGCCTGTGGAACCACTTGAGGGTCAACTTTGCTTTATTTGGGCTCCCCTGGTTGCTCCAGGCCTGCCCTGACTCCCCTTGCTGTGGTGAGTCTCATGGTCCTTGCTGGGCCGGATCGACACAGAATTTGACCATATATGTTGTTTGCCGCTGCCAAGGCTTGATTGGTGCTCCCGCCGGACACCGACCCCTCAGCACTCGACATCCTTCGTGGGACTGCTCGTATCTGGCTCCTGGTCATCCAAGACATCTCCTGGTCTGCACAGCTGAAGAGTAAAGATCACCGTCAACACACCTGAAGCACCCGACATCGGTGGGCATTCGTCTACCGAGCCCCTGGTCACTCCAAGGTGACCCAGTCTCTGTCCCCTCTGCTTTCAGGTTCTGCTCCTCTAGAATCCACATTTGGATTCCACCGGACACTTTTCTTTCTTCCAGCAGCAGCATTTCTTTACATCCATAGAGAACAACAAGGGTTTCCGACGCCAATTCCCACCTATGCACCCTGCTCCTCTGGGATAGGTAACTCTGGTACAAAGGTATCCACGGATGGGGTGGCTCTCCAAACTCTTAAGTTCCAAGGGTTGTCTTCGTAATCTGCTGAGAAGGGTCCTTAATCTCTGATTTTCCAACCGCGACTTTCCCATTGAATAGTACGGAGCACGCGGTCCTGTTCTCACACTGCACCCGTCCTCCGTGGGGTCCCTACTCATTAACCTTGGGTGGTTCCTTGGGGACCCAGCGATTCTACACCTTCTAGACTAGGTCTAGTCCCAAGTCGTGGTTCCTATACCACTTTCTTAGTATATGGTTTGGTCTCCCCCGGGAGTCCACTATGTATTGTGCTACTTACGTTGGATTCTTTGCAACTGTATTATTTGATTTGCGTTCTATCCTCGTGTAGAGGATACTAGAGAGTGTTATATATAATAAATACATATTTTTATAACTACTGTGTGGTTTCCCTTTCATTTCACCAATACTATAAGGTTACATTCTGGTAAAACAAGGTGCTTAACATTCCTTCAAGACTTAGCCTGAAGGCTGCTCTCCATAGCTACCACTAGGATAGCTTTCAATAAAGGTTATCTTTGACCTAATCACCATAAGGGTTGTTTGGACTGGTACAAGGTGCCCACTTTAATTAGTGGACAGCATATACCAGACCAACTTCTCACATTGGTGTGCAGCCGTTGGGATTCAAGCCTGCATTGTTTTACCAGATACATCTTTGTATTGATTAACTGAAAAACCACTGGTATCTAGGAACATATAATACTAGCTTAAGATAGTAAGTTCTACTGAACTTGGGGTTGGGCAAGCCAAGGGTCTAGCACACCCTTTCTCCAACCAAAGAGAGTTTAGTTCCCACTAGGTTAGGTAGGTGCCTACACTACACCTCACTTAGTATGTCTTCTAATGGGAATGCCACTGGTGGCATCCTGCCTACTAAATATGATAGCTTTGCATTCACTGAATTAAAAGCTATGTGTGTATCTAGGAAGCTGAAGACAGGGAGAAATGCCAACACTCAATTTCTCATTGATGCATTACTGCTAGATGACATTAGGAAGACTCCTGGGTCAGATGAGCAGGATAGAGTGGGTGGTACAGGGGAAGAAGATAGGTCAGGAGGGGACACCTTCTATGACCTTGAGTCAAACCCTGGACATGAGGATCAAAATGATCCACCCCTGAACAACTCAGATCCCCAGGAGGAAGAAGAAGAAGAGGGTCAAGAGGACCATCACTTAAGAACTCCAGGGAGAGTGCAGAGTTTACCAAGGAGATATAGGTCTCCCTCTGCTGAGTCAGATCATTCTAGACATTCTATAGAGACCTCTGTTTCTAGCAAGAGGAACAACTCTTATGACAGGGAGTGCCAATTACTAGAGCTTGAGAAAGCTAAGTTTAGGCCCAGGCAACAGCAATTGGCCCTGGATAAAGAGTCCCTAGAAGTCCAGAAGGCTAGAAAGAACTTTGGACTAGAGACCCATGGTGGCAGCTATAGTGTCCCTAGGGTTAGGGAACACACCTTTGATCATAGGAACCTGAGCAAGATTGTCCCTCCCTTCCATGTAGGGGATGACATCCAGAAATGGATAACTGCTTTGGAGAGGGCCTGTAAAGTTCAGAAGGTCCCTCAAGAGCAGTGGGCAGTGATCTTGTGGCTCTCCTTTGCTGAGAAAGGTAGAGATAAGCTCCTCACTGTTAGAGAAGAGGATGCTGATAATTATTAAGTCCTGAAGAGTGCTCTCATTGAAGGGTTTGGCTTAACCACTGAACAGTACAGGATTAAGTTCAGAGACACCCAGAAGACACAGACTCAGGACTGGGTAGACTTTGTTGATTGTGCCATTAAGGCTCTGGAAGGCTGGTTACTTGGTAGCAAGGTGAATGATTTTAAAGGATTGTACAACTTGATTATGAGGGAGCAGATCCTCAATAATTGCCAAAACCAGTTGTTGCATCAATACCTGGTTGACTCTGATCTGACTTCTCCCCAAGAATTGGGAAAGACGGCAGATAAGTGGGTCAGAACCAGGGTGAAGCAGAAAGCTCAGACCAATGTTGGTGACCAGAAGAATCCAGACTCTAAGAACTCAGATAAGGGTGGGGACAAAAATAAAGATTAAAAGTCTTCATCAGGGCCCTAAAAACCTGCATCTGGGGGGGAGTCACAATCCAACAAGGGAAAAGGCAAAAGGAAACCTTGGTGTCACATCTGTATAGAGAAAACCCATTGGACAAAAGATGCCAATTGTCCAAGGGCCAAGTATTTTACTCCTACCACCACTGTCCCTAAGGCAACTGCTCCCCCTAGCACAGTTTCAAGTGGTGGTACACAGAACAAGTTAATAGTGGGGTTAACCTTGGGCTCTGAGATGGGTTCTGGCCTAGTCAGAACTCCAGCTCAGGCTGTTCTGGTCTGTGATGGAGGCATGGAAATTGCCTCCTTATTTGTTAGTCCCAGTAACCTGGGCAAATACATACAACAGCCTTTAATAAATGGTAAGGAGGCCATGGCATACCATTGGGACACAGGTGCAAGTGTCACAATGGTGACAAAAGATCTTGTGGACCCTGACCAGATCATACTTGGTGAGATGTACCAAGTGACCAATGCTAGCAATGTCAGGACAGACCATTCCTTGGCAGTTGTTAATTTCACCTGAGGAGGGGTAACTGGCCCTAAGAAGGTTGTGGTAAGTTCAGACCTCCCTGTGGAATGCTTGTTGGGCAATGATTTGGAGACTTCAGCCTGGGCTGAAGTGGAACTCAGGACTCATGCAGCAATGTTGGGCATCACTGCAGATGTGTTTGCTATGACTAGGTCACAGGCCACACAGAGAGCCACTGAGCAGGCCCTGGATCCTGAAAAGATGGACCAGGTGCCTTACAAGAAGAGGAGCAGGAGGGGTAAGGCTGAGTCTTCTCCCCAGGCCCAGAGTGAGGGTCAGTCTTTTGAGGAAGATGACTCCAGTCCTACAGAAGGAACTGTCTCAGATGAACTTGAACCTGAACAGGTTGAGTTTTTGGGAACAGGGGGACCTTCTAGGGCAGATCTGAGCCAGGAGCAGCAAACCTGCCCCTCTCTTGAACCCCTCAGACAGCAAGCTGCTGCTGAGGCTGCAGGGAATGTCAGTGGGTCCCACAGGATCTATTGGGACGAGGGACTTCTATATTCAGAGGGTAGAGACCCCAAGCTTGGTGCCACCAGGAGGTTGGTTATACCTCTGAAGTTTAGGGGCTTCCTACTCACCATAGCACATGACATTCCCCTAGCAGGACACTTAGGCCAAAGCAAGACTTGGGACAGGCTTGTCCCTCACTTTCACTGGCCTCATATGTCAGAGGACACAAAGGAGTTCGCTCCTGTATCACTTGCCAAGCCAGTGGTAAAGCAGGTGGTACTACAAAGGCCCCCCTGATACCACTACCTGTGGTGGGGGTTCCCTTTGAGAGGGTTTGGATTGACATAATTGGTACCATGAACCCTCCAACAGCATCTGGACATTCTTACATCTTGGTGATGGTGGACCATGCTACCAGGTATCCAGAATCTATTCCCCTTAGGACCACCACAGCACCTGTGGTGGCAAGGGCCCTCCTGGGGATTTTCTCCAGGGTGGGTTTTCCTAAGGAGGTCTTAACAGACAGAGGTACAAACTTGATGTCTAGTTACATAACTGCAATGTGGAAAGAGTGTGGTGTCAACTACAAGTTTACCACACCCTATCATCCTCAATGCAATGGGTTGGTTGAAAGGTTCAACAAAACCCTAAAGGGCATGATAATGGGGCTCCCAGAAAAGCTCAGGCGAAAATGGGATGTTCTGTTGCTCTGCCTTCTCTTTGCCTACAGAGAGGTGCCACAGAAGGGGGTTGGCTACAGCCCTTTGGAACTTTTGTTTGGTCACCCAGTTAGGGATCCACTGTGTTTGATGAAGGAGGGATGGGAGTTACCTCTCAAACCTTCTAAACAGGATATAGTGGACTATGTACTTGGTCTCCGCTGCAGGAGGGATGAGTATATGAAGAAGGCATCCAAAAACCTTGAGGCTAGTCAGGAATTGCAAAAGGCCTGGCATGACCAAAAGGCTGTCTTGACTGTTTACCAGCCAGGACAGAAGGTGTGGGTGCTGGAGCCTGTGGCCCCAGCAGCTCTCCAAGACAGGTGGAGTGGACTCCACACCATACTTGAGCAAAAGGGAGAGGTCAATTACTTGGTGGACCTTGGAACTCCCAGGAGCCCCCACAGGGTGCTCCATGTGAACAGGCTCAAGCCTTATGTTGACAGGGCAGACATGGGCTTGCTCATGGCAACTGATGAGGGGCAGGAGGAAGAGAGTGACCCACTCCCTGACCTCCTCTCACAGAACCCTGATGATGGTTCAGTAGATGGTGTAGCTTTGACAAGCAGCCTCACTGAACAGCAACAGTCTGATTGCTGGAAGGTCCTCAATCAGTTTAGGCAAATGTTCTCTCTGACTCCAAGTCAGACCACCTGGTGTACCCATGATGTGGACACAGGTGAAAACCTACCTGTAAAGAACAAAATTTACAGGCAACCTGACCATGTCAGGGACTGCATCAGGACTGAGGTCCAAAAGATGCTGGAATTGGGAGTCATTGAGCCCTCAACTAGTCCTTGGGCTAGTCCAGTGGTCTTGGTACCTAAACCTCACACCAAAGATGGTAAGAGAGAGATGAGGTTTTGTGTTGACTACAGAGGACTCAATGCAGTCACTAGGACTGATGCTCATCCTATTCCAAGGGCAGATGAACTCATAGATACTTTGGCCTCAGACAAGTTTCTGAGTACTTTTGACCTTACAGCTGGCTACTGGCAAATCAGACTAGCTGAGGATGCCAAGCCAAAAACAGCATTCTCAACCCCTGGTGGGCACTACCAATTTGTGGTGATGCCTTTTGGCTTGAAGAATGCACCTGACACATTTCAAAGGTTGGTGAACAAAGTTCTCACAGGCCTGGAAGACTATAGTGCAGCTTATCTAGATGATATTGCTGTCTTTAGTTCCACCTGGGAGGATCACCTGGTACACCTGAGAAATGTTTTAGAGGCCTTGCAAAAGGCAGGCCTCACTATCAAGGCTACTAAGTGCCAGATAGGGCAGAGTCAGGTTGTATACCTCAGCCAACTTGTGGGTGGAGGCCAGGTTCAACCATTGCAGAGCAAAATCCAGACCATCATGGAATGGGTTGCTCCAACTACCCAGACTCATGTCAGAGCTTTCTTGGGCCTGACTGGGTACTACAGAAGATTTGTAAAGGATTATGGGTCCATAGTGACTCCCTTGAATGATCTTACATCAAAGAGAATGCCCAAGAAAGTTCAGTGGACAGTTAGCTATCAAAAGGCATTTGATGACCTGAAGCAGGCCATGTGCACTGCTCCCATTCTGCAAAGTCCTGACTATTCCAAACAATTCATTGTTCAAACTGATGCATCTGAGTTGGGGGTAAGGGCTGTGTTATCACAATTGAATGCAGAGGGTCAGGATCAGCCAGTAGCTTTTATTAGCAGAAGGCTGACCCCAGAGAGAAACGTTGGTCAGCTATTGAGAGGGAAGCCTTTGCTGTGGTTTGGGCTCTGAAGAAGTTGAGGCCATACTTGTTTGGAACTCACTTCATTGTTCAGACTGACCACAAGCCCCTCTTGTGGCAAAAACAGATGAAGGGTGAAAACCCCAAACTTTTGAGGTGGTCCATTTCCCTACAGGGGATGGACTATACAGTGGAACATAGACCTGGGAGTAACCATGCCAATGCAGATGGACTCTCCAGATATTTCCAGTTAGAACATGAAGACTCAACTGGGCAAGGTTAGTTTCATCTCCTTTCGTTTGGGGGGGGGGGTTGTGTAGGAAAGTAGGATCTGCTTCTTATGGTTACCCCCACTTTTTGCTTTTTGTACCCACTGTTTTGACTAGTCTGGCTGGGATCCTGCTATTCAGGACCCCAGCCTATCTGCTTTCTCCCTTAAATTGCAATGTATGTACTTTGGTACAACTCCAGATTGGATACTGGGGTACCCTTATCAGTCCCTAGTATATGGTACATGTACCCAGGGCATAGGTACCCCAGAGGCCTCCCATGGGCTGAAGCATGTATTATGCCACCCATGAGAGGCCATGAAAAATGGAACCTCAGGTCTGCTACTGCAGCCTGTGTAAGTTGGTGTTTGCACCACTTACTTTAGCTATAGGTTCACTATATCTATATATATCACTACACTTAAAACTTTGTAAGTCACCCCTATAGCAGGCCTTAACAATCCTGAAGGCAGGGTGCTGGGTTTTGCGTGAGAGGGTGCTCTTGCATGAGCAAGGCCCTTCTGCAGTCTTCGGAGACCATTCTCCCGGGCTGTACGTGATACTACCAGATATATAGGTAGAGGTGCATTATAACCTCGCGGTATATGCTATCTCGAAAACGACTGCAACGAAGTATGTCGTGTTTGGTGTCAAACACCTTGGAATCATACCTCCACACCAGTAACTGGTGTTGGAGGTATGATTCCTCCCCTCAGAACCTAGGTTCTGGGGGTACCTAAGTCTACCACTACCTACGTTCTCGAGCCTTATAGCACAAAATGGATGCTGCCAGCCATAGACACGAGTCTGCCCTCCTGCTGCTGAGCCAAGCTCGAGCAGGGGAAGGCAGCACAATAGGCATCCTGTCACAGGGAGGCGTTACCACCTTCCAGACAGGATTTAGTGTATTGGGGCTGGGTGGGTGCACTGTCTCTGTGCCAGAAAGTCTGCAAGAGGGGCACACTTTGTGTCCCTGTGCATAGTCCAGTTCAAACCAGTTCTAGGAGCCATTTGCTCCTGCTCTGGCGCGAAACTGGACAAAGGACATGGGTGTAGCCACCCCTCTGTCCTGTCCCTCCACTAGGAGGGTCCCTAGAATCTGTCCAACCCTTTTCCGTGGGTATAAAATGGGTTACCTGGCTACAGGACATTAGATTTTACGTGGACAAGATTCTGCAAGTAGATACCACTACACTTCGACCGTCTGGACACGCTGGACTTCGCTGGACCTCCCTTGGGCTCGACTTTGTCTTCCCTTGCCATCCTCAGTCTTTCCACTGTCCGTGATCCATACAGGCTCCGTGCAGGACCCTGTGGACCTCCAAGACAACAGAAGAATCTCCCTTGAAGTGAAGGAGTCACTCCCCTGCAAACGCAGGCACCGTAATGCATCTGACTGGTTTGCTGACCCTGAGCTCCTGTGGACTCCAAAGGCTCCAGCAACACAGGATGTGGGTTTCTGAAGGTCTCTGAGTTCAAGCTGCCCTCTTACCGAGTTTGAGGCAGATATCCCTTATGGGAACCGTATAACCCGTACCCCTGTGCACCGCGTCCATTTGCAGCTGCACATGCTTGTTGTCATGCAACAATTCCGTGTATTGGGCCATTTGTAGACCTGACCCCAGCGCATCTTTTCTAAGAAGGACTCCGGCATCCTCAAAATCTGTACCCTGCTAGCTGGTATCCTGTGAAACCGCCTGAGGTCCCCTTGCGACTCCTGTGCCTTCGGCCTGTGGGTCCACTTGAGGGTCAACTTTGCTTTATTTGGGCTCCCCTGGTTGCTTCAGGCCTGCCCTGACTCCCCTTGCTGTGGTGAGTCTCCTGGTTCTTGCTGGGCCAGATCAACACCGAAATTGACCATCTACATTGTTTGCCGCTGCCAAGGCTTGATTGGTGCTCCCGCCGGACACCGACCCCTCAGCACTTGACATCCTTCATGGGACAGCTCGTACCTGGCTCCTGGTCATCCAAGACATCTCTTGGTCTGCACAGCTGAAGAGTCAAGATCACTGTCAACACACCTGAAGCACCCAACATCAGTGTGCATTCGTCTACCGAGCCCCTGGTCACTTCAAGGTGACCCAGACGCTGTCCCCTCTGCTTTCAGGTTCTTCTCATCTAGAATCCATGTTTGGATTCCACCAGACACTTTTCTTTCTTCCAGCAGCAGCATTACTTTGTCGACATCCATAGGTAACTCTGGTACAAAGGTATCCACGGATGGGGTGGCTCTCCAAACTCTTAAGTTCCAAGGGTTGTCTTCGTAATCTGCTGGCAAGGGTCCTTAATCTCT
Organism: Calotriton arnoldi; assembly: GCA_963921515.1. Classification (NCBI taxonomy): domain Eukaryota; kingdom Metazoa; phylum Chordata; class Amphibia; order Caudata; family Salamandridae; genus Calotriton; species Calotriton arnoldi. The sequence goes on along the minus strand of CAWUFW010007054.1, from coordinate 791,976 downwards.
GATTTTCCAACCGCGACTTTCCCATTGAATTGTAAGGAGCACGCGGTCGTGTTCTCACACTGCACCCGTCCTCTGTGGGGTCCCTACTCACTCACCTTGGGTGGTTCCTTGGGGTCCCAGCGATTCTACACCTTCTAGACTAGGTCTAGTCCCGAGTCGTGGTTCTTATACCACTTTCTTAGTATATGGTTTGGTCTCCCCCAGGAGCCCACTGTGTATTGTGCTACGTAGGTTTGATTCTTTGCAACTGTATTATTTGATTTGTGTTCTATCCTCGTGTAGAGGATACTAGAGAGTGTTATATATAATAAATACATATTTTTATAACTACTGTGTGGTTTCCCTTTCATTTAACCAATACTATAAGGTTGCATTCTGGTAAAACAAGGTGCTTAACATTCCTTCAAGACTTAGCCTGAAGGCTGCTCTCCATAGCAACCACTAGGATAGCTTTCAATAAAGGTTATCTTTGACCCAGTCACCATAAGGGTTGTTTGGACTGGTACAAGGTGCCCACTTTAATTAGTGGACAGCATATACCAGACCAACTTCTCACAATCGCTCTGACTAGAGCTTGCAAAATTGGCAAAAATTTGATAGTAACCATATTTATGGACAGTCAATATGGTTTTGGGGTGGTACATGATTTTGGGCAGCTATGTATGCAAAGGGGATTTCTGACTTCTTCAGGTTCTCCAATTAGAAATGGCAAAAATGTGAAAGATTTGTTGGATGCCTTGCAATTGCCCAAAAAGATTGCAGTGGTCAAATGTTCTGCACATAAGTCAGGAAATGATTATGTAACGAACGGTAACAGATACACAGATCAAGTAGCACGTTTCTGTGCACAAAATTCAATTGCCATCAACGGAGGGGTGGAAAAGAAAAATACCAATTGCCACTTGATGTTTTCATCTTTGGAAACTTGGGATGAAATTAGGCAGTTACAGGATGAGGCAAGTGACGAAGAGAAAAAGCTTTGGATAAAATGAGGTTGCACAAGGAGAACAGAAGATGAAGTATGGGTGTACATAGATGAGAGGCAAGTCATGCCAGATTGTTTACTTTCTCAAATGGCAAGGGTATACCATGGAATTGCGCACGTTGGAAGAGATGCAATGATTAGGCTCTTCAAGCAGTCATGATATAACCCTAAATTCAGGGTCATTGCAGAGAGTCTGTGCCAGAGTTGTGTCACCGGTCAGCAGCAAAATCCAGGTAGGAAGACAGTTGTTAGTTGGGGATGAATTGGGAAAGCAGCAGGACCATTTACAAGGCTCCAACTTGATTTTATTGAGTTACCCCCATGTAACGGACTAAAATATGTGTTGGTTGTTGTCTGTTTGTTTTCTCGTTGGGTAGAGGCTTATCCCACAAGAAGGAATGATAGCCTTACCGTAGCTAAACTGCTTCTGAGAGAATTGATACCAAGGTACTGGATTTCCAGTCACTTTAGAAACAGATAGGGGATCCCACTTCAATAATGAAATTATTCGGATGATTTGTGCAGCATTACAAATTGAACAAAAGCTGCATTGTGCCTATCGACCAGAGGCTTCTGGACTAGTGGAACAAATCAATGGCACAATAAAATATAGATTGGGAAAAGTGTGTGCATCCACAACACTGTAATGGCCTGATGCTTTACCCCTGGTATTGATGAGTCTTAGAAGTATTCCTGATAAAAAGACTGGATTGAGTCCTCATGAAGTCCTAATGAGAAGAGCAATGAGACAAGCAATTGTACCAGCAAACAAACTGATGAATACTTCTGATGATCTAGTGCTTGATTATTGCAAAGGATTGGCTGATCTGGTGCGTTCTGTGTCTCACCAGGTTGGAAAAATTGCAACCACAACACAGCCGGATCAAGCACATGATTTGAGTCCAGGAGAGTGGGTTCTTATCAAGAAACACGTGAGGAAGTCGTGTTTAGAACCCAGGTACCACGGACCATATCAGATTATTCTGGCGACGACAGCAGTGAAGTGTGGTCGCTTGCCAAACTGGATTCATGCAAGTCATACCAGATGAGTCGCAAGTCCACTTGAAGAAGGTGAGCAGCAACTGGTCAAAGAAAAGAAGAAACCAGAAGCTAGAGGTTGTGAAGCCAAAGAATCTAGATTGACAGATTCTGATGAGCCTGTGGATGATGAACAACCAAGCACAAGCCAAGTAAAGTGGGCACTGTTGTTGAACAAGAAAAAGAGAAAGTTTCTGAAAGTAAAGAACAAGGCCAACAAAGAGAAAGGTTAAATAAAAGAACTTGTGAACCTGAAAAAGAAGGTGAAGAAGAGGTTCAAGCTAAGAGAGCGAGAAAAGGAGACAATTGGCCAAGTGGAGTGAAAAGACTGAAATACACTCTTGCAAAGAGAAAGCCAGAACAGATAAATGAAGTCTTTAGTCAAACTGAACAAGAAGAATCAGAGAAAGAATTAGTGACCAAAACAAAAAGAGTAAGAATTCGGAGCAAGAGATATATAGCTCCAGAATGGACTTATGTGATACTGGAAGAAATTGAAAGCACTGATCAAATAAAGAAAGGAATTGTAAATGGTACTGAGCAAGTTGATGAAAGCAAACTGAAACCGCCTTAAAAAGAACTATGAAAGATCAAAGTGCAACAAATTCCGTCAAAATAAATTGAAAGATCAAGAAGACCTGAAGGAGACTTGAAAAAGTCTTAAAAAAAAAAAAAGAGGGGGGTAGAGAAGAAAGCCTAAGTCTTGAAGTGTTTTGGATACACAAAAATTGGTGGTGGATATTTTTTGAGCCCCAAGAAAATTATTAGAGTTTTTTCTTTCTTAAGATTTTTGATATTTTTCTAGTTTTTATATATTTTTTATATAGTATACAAAATGGCAGAAGCTACAGTGACTGAACATCCAAAACCTAGTTTAAAACTTAGATGTATTAAAGCTTGCTTATGTAGTGTCCTACTATTAATGTTGATGTGGTTAATACTAACTGTCATTGTTCCTGTTCTAATGATGACTAATAACAAAATTAATACTAACGATGTAATAAGTGGAAGAGTGAATGCTGTTACTAAAGAAACACCTAATACTAATGTGGATCAAATAGATGAAAGTATTTATCATCAGGATAAATCTCTTAATGATTTTTCATTAAATGTCTTTACAAAACCACTCTATGAATATGTAGACACGATGGATGTGAGTGATTGTTACGTCTGCATGCAATTACCTTCGTCTGTTTCGGAGGGAGTTACTTATCATCACTTACCTTTAACGTATGGTGTATCGTGTAGTGTACTAACAAGCCTGTTCTATGTGACGGGGAAGTTGGAGTTCTATTAGTCTAACATGGTTTTAGTATTTTCAGAAATTCCTATTAGAAAAGATATGAACAAGGTGTATAGTGGTAGAAAAGCAGAATACATGGAAGAATTTTTCCATATTACTCAGACCTTAGATATAGTGTATGCTCATAGAAATAATCTTACTTGTAGTTTGCAGACTGTAGAAAAAGATGTTATTAATATGGTAGAAGATAGAAGACAGGATTTCCATAGAAAAGCTGCTGAACAGAAGTCACAAGTACCACCATGGGCTTTTAGAGAGGGAAATTACAAAAAGGGTGAGACTTACACTGCAATGTCTCTGGATTGGTATCATAAAGAGAAACTTTGCTTGCTTAGACTAAAAACGGATTATAACTAATTATTTCATTGGTACTAGTGAATGTGAACACACTTTCTTAATAACTGGCGGATGGGGATTGAAAGGAGGAACTGATCCTGTTTTTACAGGAGTTTATTATGTGTGTGGTAAATGTGCCTTTTATAGGTTGCCTGCACATTGGTATGGTAATTGTTATTTTGGTATTGCATTTCCCAAAGTGTACCAAGTAGATAGAAATAATAAAATGAATGAAATTAAGCGTGGACTAATACGCAAAAAGAGAGCAAGTTTTTCAGAGATAGTAGGTGATATCTTTGGTGCACTGATACCTTCAGTTGGGGTCGTTTTAAATTCACATAAAATTCAGAAATTGTCTACAGTGGTTAATCGTTTATCAACAGATACCGCTGGTGGGTTCTTAATGATTGATACTGAAATGGTTGCAATTAGATCAATGGTTTTGCAAAATTGACTTGCCCTTGATATTCTATTAGCAAAGGAGGGTGGAGTCTGCGGCATGTTGAAAATCCAACATTGCTGTACTTATATCCCTGACAAAAGTAAGAATCTTGAGGGGTATATTAAGAATATTACGAAATTACATGAGGATTTGACCCAACTAAAGGTTGATGGTGTCTGGGAGAAACTTGGTAAGAGTTTTTCCTCTGTAGGTAAATGGTTTTCCACATTTGGAAGTAGTTTTTTAGGAAAAATACTAATACCAATTATTTCAATAGCAGTAGTGATTTTATTAATAATGATGGCATATAAATGTTGCAAGTGTAGATGTGAAAAGAAAAAGATGAAAGAATCAGACAACAAATGAAAAGCCAGAAAAAGAAAGAGAAATGAGATAGAATTAGAAGACATGAGAGGAACATGTTATGAAACAATGAAAGATTTAGATGAAAGAATGATGAAGAGAGAAAAGAGTACAGACCTTTAAATAAAATAAAGGTGGTAATTGGTATGATGGGTATTTTGTGATGGCTCAAAAATGCCATCAAAGGGGGAAATTGATGGAGCAGGGTTTTGAGAAAATAAAACCTGCTCGGATTAACTCCCCAGTAACATTCACTAATAGTCTGCTGTGAAAATAATATGCACCAACACGAACACATTGGGAAAATGCTTTGCGCATGCGTGCACTAAAACTAAGACTAATGCATGAAAGACAAGGCCGCATTTTTATTCTGCTTCTAAAATTAATAAAGTAACGCTGCTTTTGCACATTAATGCTCTTGTTAGGAAAACATAACTTTGGGTTAGTGCAATGGTGGGAGGTAAACAGTGAAAAGTACATTTCGTGAACAAATAATGTCTGTGTTCTCATTCATTTTAGAGAACGGTACGGGCCTATATTTCTGCATGAATGTTAAGAGTTAAAAGAACAAATATGAAATAAAATGCTGAAAATCCAGCTCTGACAGAGAGAGAAGTGAAGTGGCGGAGGCTAATGTTGTTAACCTTCAAAAGAACTTTGCGTGTCTGCCAAGTAACGGAAAGCAGCAGTGCTGAATAATAAAATCTTGAAAATTGTAACATGTTGCCTTCTCGAGGAAATGTGTGGATAGTGTAATGGGAGAGTGTATTAAACAAAGAACACTAAGAAAACATGATCATGACTATGGTGGTGTGATAGAACATCCCCCGAATCAGCCAATGAGAGACTGAGTTTTCGTAAATGTTTCAACTACTGTGGGTTGGACATGTAGGTTTTAGGGTATAATTGAGGTGCCCCAGAGGGGAGGGGAGTAGGCTTTGCTCGAGAGTAGAGGGAGATCGTCACTGTCCATCGTTTTGCTGACAGAGGCCTACCTGTTTCCCTGTTTCCTTTTCCTGTTCTCGTATCCAGTATCCTGATCTAATCTTTGTTTCCTGAATCTGATGCAGAGGACCCCTTTCGATCTCCGTGGCCAGGAGGTGGTATTTCCTGTATTTCCTTAGGTTAGTATTAGTTAAATGAACAGTACTTTGCATAATAATTTGCAAATGTATTTTATCTCTGAAACTTTTGTCTCTTTCGCCTATTCACTCCTTCATGTGCATTTATTCAATTTGATATGAGTTTGTCACTGTTTGCATTGATATATGTTCTCTCTCTCTGCGATTAATGCATTGTTTGCCTTGTGATTCTGTACATGAATTGAGCTCATATTTCTACAATATTTGGTGATAAACACTATTAACCTAACATTGAGTTTGTGGTTATTTAGTGAGATTGTTAGATAGATAGTACTATTATTACCATCAACTTCTCAACTTTTGGTCCATCGACCAGAGGAAAGAAGTTGGCATGCAGGCTCAGTTAGTCAAATACAGTGTTAGATACGAGCCTGTAATAATGAACAGCTTATTTTCATTGGAGTTCATTTTAGTCTTGATAACTGAAGTGAAAAGGGTATCTATTCTACGTTAAGGAATCTGCGGCTAGTAGTCTCTATCAGATGTACAAGTTACTTACCTTCGGTAACGATGTATCTGATAGAGACGATTCTAGCCGCAGATTCCTTCACGGCCCGCTCTTCCTCCCCGTTCTGCGAGGACCTCCCGTTGGTCTTCTGCAATCGCCTCCCTCAGGGTGGCTTGTCTTCTGCAAGTCTCCTCTTTCACTTCCTCCCTGGCGTGGTTGCTTCCTTCTGTTTCTTGTTCCACCCCTTCCTTTCTGGTACTTTTGGTCCATCGACCAGAGGAAAGAAGTTGGCATGCAGGCTCAGTTAGTCAAATACAGTGTTAGATACGAGCCTGTAATAATGAACAGCTTATTTTCATTGGAGTTCATTATAGTCTTGATAACTGAAGTGAAAAAGAAAAATGATTACAGTGTCATTTCAGCAGGTTATGTGGGGTAAGTGTGTATTGGGCCCGTGCTGTGCTGGTGGGTTTCAATGTCTTTCTGCGCCCCTCCACCCTGGTTGTTCCAGTGTGGGGTCTACTCATGCTCTTCTCCCTTTCACATTGCTTGGGGTTTTCTGACTCCTCTGCAGTCCTCTGGGTTAGGGTCTCTTGGCTGTGCCTCAGCCCTTGGTTCTTTACAGGGAATGCAACGCTCCTTGGTGGTGTTGTCCTGGGGTCCTTTGTCGTTCCTCCTCTGTTCTGGCTTGTTGCCCTTCACTGTTATAGCTTGTGGTTGCAGACTTTCTGTCGTCTGTTAGGGCCTTTTTCACCTGTTCTTTTCTGTCTCCAGGGTGGATGTCGCTTTGGCTTTGCAGGATTGCTTCTCAGAGGCGGTACTCTGCTCTTTCCCTTACGTGCCTTTCAGTGACACGGTTCCTGGCACTGTCCCTCATGGTGCTGTCCTTCACCATTCACTTCTTCCCTTTCTGTTTCACTGCTTTTCGCACACTGTTCCCATGCTTTCCCAGTTTTGTTTGTGATGGCTCCGCGTTGTGGCGCGGAAAAGTTCTCCAAGGAAAACTGATGTCAGCGCGCCGGGGTGGGACTTATGTGACCTCGCTGATGTCACATCCACGGACAGCATCAGGGCGGAGTCGTGTGGTACCACGCCCCCCCGGCGCGCAGGGATGCTGTGGCAAAATGTTCCGGATCCAGTCTCACGCCTGGGGATAATTCTACGTTAAGGAATCTGCCGCTAGAATCATCTCTACCAGATACATCGTTACCGAAGGTAAGTAACTTGTACGTCGCAGCCTCTAAGGATGGAACCGGAGTCACTACTATTATTCGTTTCCCCTGAGCCAGTGCTCTTTCTCTCACTACAGCAGTCTGTACTGCTGTCAGAATCTTTTCTGTAGATGCGAAGCGCATCTCAGCATTTGTGTACAAGTGTGATTTGTATGCAATTGGTACTGTCTCACCTTCATTATATGTTAGATAGGTGTACCCAGATTGACCCGCGACTATACGGATCACCAGGTTGCGTACGTTTACGCATTTCTGTAAGTGTTTTGAAGCTATCATGTCAGCTTGTAAGGAACGAAGTGTATCTGTATGTTCCTGTGTCCATTGTTTTACTGAAAAATCAGGTTTTATCAAATCGTAGAAAGGTTTTACTCTTTCTGCGAAATCCAAAATGTATATTCTACCAAAATTTAGGAATCCCAGAATTGACTGTAAATTTTTCAATGATTTTGGAGCTTGGAGCAGCGCGCATTTTTCAAAAAAAATTGGCTGCCAGGCTTTTTCCTTCACTTGAAAGCTCATATCCTAAAAACAGGACACTGAGGTGGGCAATTTTTGATTTTTTAAAGTTGAATTTGTAGCCCTCGGATGCAAATCCCAAAATTATGGTATTCACTCTGTTCAAGTGCTCCTCTAGGTCATCGTCCGTCATCGTCCGTTAGATAAACATCATCCACATAGGACAATGCCTCTTCGTCCAAATTTTGAAGTAACTCAGTTACTCTGGACGAAAACAACCCCAGGCTGTTCTTATACCCTTGGGGGAGTCAACAAAATTGACGCTGGGACCCTAGCGCTGAGAACGCTGTTAGGTGCCTGCTTTCAGGCGCTATATTTTGGTAGAAAAATCCATTTTAGATATCAAGTGTTGTTTTATATTTTTTTCGCACAATGTTATTCATTAATGCGGCACTGTGTGCATTTTGAACTGCAAATGTCTTAGTGCAAGTGTTTAAATGTCTATAATCTAAAACTAGACGATCTGAATTGTCCGGTTTCATGACAGGAAACAAAGGATTGTTCATTGGTGAGGTGCAATTTTCGATCACCCCTTGGTATTCAAGTTGATCTAAGATCTCCCTGACCTGTTTTTTAGCTTCTTGCTTTATTGGATACTGCCTCTGTGCAGTTGGAGTATTTTTTAAAGGAATTATGTGGTGGGTTGAATCCTCATCCCATCCAACATGGTTTTTGTATAATGCCGAAGCCTGGGCTACCGCCCACTCCTGCGCATATGTGTGTTGTAAATGCCTGGGAATATGGTCTGAGAATGCCGGAAGAATTACTGTTTTTCCTTTAGGGCAATCCATGACGAATGCTGGCGGCCAATCTTGTTCAGCTCATAAAATATCATAGCCAAACATCAGGTTCTCCCAAAAGAAACCTCTCACTGTTCTATATTTGCCCCCCTCCATCTGGAGCGTTATTTCATATACCTTATGTGGGACACTTACCCTAGTATCGGGTGTTTCTACCGTGATATAATCATTCAAGTCTGCTGTCACCAGAAATTCCTTCAGGTTCTGGCGAGCTATTGTTACTTCTGCCACACTGTCTAGCATTGTCAGAGCCCATTCCCCGTTCAGTAGTCGAGTCCTCAGAATTCTGGGCATGTCTGATCTTCAGACCTGCTACTTTCTTCTTTTTGAACTGTGGCTTTTGCTTTGGTTTTTCTTCTTTTTTAGAAGTGTAATCTTGAGCGTGCTGCTTGTCTCTGAACTTTGTACGCTCTTCTTGTCTGTCTGACCGTCCTTCCCTCTTGGAGTTTTTCGATGAACCCTGAAAGGAACGAGAGGAACCTGTCAGGTTTCCTAATATTATCCCTATTCCTGAGGTTATACCTCTTTTCGGAGGGCTCCTGTGGCAGAGATCTGCCTCTGGATTGAGATCTGTTTCCTTTAAAGTTTTGTTGTTTTTTATTGTCCCACTTCTTCTTTGTTGAAGCAGGTGTCTGCTTAGAAGTGTCCTTTTCAGGACTACCCATCAGTTGTGGTTTTAAAGCTTTCCCACCCAAACTGTCTCTGCCTAATTCTGCATACGCAGTTTCAATTATTTTTGGTAGTTCATGTTCCTGATCTAAAGGACTGAACTCCCTTAGGCGTTGGCGGATAGCCACTGAAGCTGCTTCCCCTTTAATATTAGCTAATATTATGGCTGATACCTGGGCATAGTTACCTAGTAACTTCATCCCTAAGTTTAGGGCAGGCTCTGTTCCGTACTCATTTTGTTTTTGTCTTAATACATCAGGTACTACTGCTAATGAAGGGATACCATGAGTTCTGGTATAAATGGCAGCAAAGACTGTACCCCAAGTGGTACAATCCTCTAATTGTGGTGTTATCCCCATGGGCAAGCAGATTGTTAGTATTCTGTGTTTTTCATACGGGATAGTATTCAGGAATACTGCCTCTAGCTGAGTTATTTTCGGAGCTACCCAGAATGGTATTTGTTCACGTTTTATGGGCATTTTACCCATTACCGCGTGTAATGTTTGTGGTGTAATTTTAGCTGCTGTATCCTGAATCTGAGTTCCATTAGTTGCAACTATTGCTGGTTGGACTGTAAGTGTCCTCATGACGAATTGCGTCACGTTTCTGTATATTTTTTATTAAATCTTTGCGTTGTGTGAGTAAGTCTTCTGGTGGCATTGTTTCAATGTCAGGATGTGGTGTGTAGGCCGCTAATATTGGCCATGTTGCCCCTTCTCTTCTGAGCGGGCCGAGTCTTACTCTTCTTCTTATGTGGGGTAGGGTGCCTTTAAACCAGTATAAGTGTTCCTGGTACGTGAGCGGAACCTCAATGTCCTCGAACGGACAATATTCCGCTGGTGCATCTCCTTCTGTGTAGGAGTGAAATGTTTTTGTTCTTGCATTTGCTGCTGGGAATGTAACCCACGAATAAAATACCTCTGTTCTGTTTGATTCGTGTGCCTCAATCACAAAAACTACTATGACACCCCTAGATGATAAACCATGCTCTAGCAGTCTCAGGGTGACTGTATTTCTAAAATTTGGTACAATTTGTATTGAGCCTGTGATCCAGCACCAAATCAGGGGGTCGATAACACAGCACGGGCCCAATACACACTTACCCCACATAACCTGCTGAAATGACACTGTAATCATTTTTCTTTTTCACTTCAGTTATCAAGACTAAAATGAACTCCAATGAAAATAAGCTGTTCATTATTACAGGCTCGTATCTAACACTGTATTTGACTAACTGAGCCTGCATGCCAACTTCTTTCCTCTGGTCGATGGACCAAAAGTACCAGAAAGGAAGGGGTGGAACAAGAAACAGAAGGAAGCAACCCGCCAGGGAGGAAGTGAAAGAGGAGACTTGCAGAAGACAAGCCACCCTGAGGGAGGCGATTGCAGAAGACCAACGGGAGGTCCTCGCAGAACGGGGAGGAAGAGCGGGCCGTGAAGGAATCTGCGGCTAGAATCGTCTCTACCAGATACATCGTTACCGAAGGTAAGTAACTTGTACATCTGATAGAGACTACAAGCCGCAGATTCCTTAACGTAGAATAGATACCCTTTTCACTTCAGTTATCAAGACTAAAATGAACTCCAATGAAAATAAGCTGTTCATTATTACAGGCTCGTATCTAACACTGTATTTGACTAACTGAGCCTGCATGCCAACTTCTTTCCTCTGGTCGATGGACCAAAAGTTGAGAAGTTGATGGTAATAATAGTACTATCTATCTAACAATCTCACTAAATAACCACAAACTCAATGTTAGGTTAATAGTGTTTATCACCAAATATTGTAGAAATATGAGCTCAATTCATGTACAGAATCACAAGGCAAACAATGCATTAATCGCAGAGAGAGAGAACATATATCAATGCAAACAGTGACAAACTCATATCAAATTGAATAAATGCACATGAAGGAGTGAATAGGCGAAAGAGACAAAAGTTTCAGAGATAAAATACATTTGCAAATTATTATGCAAAGTACTGTTCATTTAACTAATACTAACCTAAGGAAATACAGGAAATACCACCTCCTGGCCACGGAGATCGAAAGGGGTCCCCTGCATCAGATTCAGGAAACAAAGATTAGATCAGGATACTGGATACGAGAACAGGAAAAGGAAACAGGGAAACAGGTAGGCCTCTGTCAGCAAAACGATGGACAGTGACGATCTCCCTCTACTCTCGAGCAAAGCCTACTCCCTCCCCTCTGGGGCACCTCAATTATACCCTAAAACCTACATGTCCAACCCACAGTAGTTGAAACATTTACGAAAACTCAGTCTCTCATTGGCTGATTCGGGGGATGTTCTATCACACCACCATAGTCATGATCATGTTTTCTTAGTGTTCTTTGTTTAATACACTCTCCCATTACACTATCCACACATTTCCTCGAGAAGGCAACATGTTACAATTTTCAAGATTTTATTATTCAGCACTGCTGCTTTCCGTTACTTGGCAGACACGCAAAGTTCTTTTGAAGGTTAACAACATTAGCCTCCGCCACTTCACTTCTCTCTCTGTCAGAGCTGGATTTTCAGCATTTTATTTCATATTTGTTCTTTTAACTCTTAACATTCATGCAGAAATATAGGCCCGTACCGTTCTCTAAAATGAATGAGAATACCCTAGCCATACCCAGAGGGGAGGAGGGTCTGTGAGAGAATCTCACCAGCTTGGAAGAACACAGGACCCCAACAGGGGATGTGTCATGGGGACAGGAAGGACGGCCCAGCCCCCACCAAGCAGCGGAAGAACAAGGAGAAGGGAAGGCCAGGACACCACAAGCCTACCCGAGGGGCCAAGGGTGTCCGCCAGAGAACCTGGAGGAACAGGCGGCACCAAGAGAGTATCAAAAAGAAAAGAACCACCCTCGAAGCCAAGGAGAAGAGGTGGAAACGGGGGCAGAGCCTGCCTCAGGAGCAGGAACGGCCTCACAGCCAAGAAGCGCAGACGTGAGAAGGAAGACACAGTCACGCAAGCCCCAGCAGAGCGACGGACAGGAGCACACAGGTACACGCCAAGGCTCACAGGGGAGGACCATAACGTCCAGGCGTGCGCAACCGGCAGCGGGCACAGACTATGAAGAAGTGCCCAGAACAAGCCGAGCGCAAGACCAGGGTGGGGGCAAGGGAACCCCCGCACAAGCCCCAAGAAGGACCGTCCCAGTGGCACAACCCGGCCCACGAAGAGGAGTGGGAAACATGTAGCCCAGATCTAAAGCCGTCAACCAGAACACAGGAGAACACCAGGAATATCCCGGCCCCCCTGGAACACAAGGTAGAGGACCAGGCCGAACGTCGGAGAATAAGGCGGAAACACCAAGACACGACGCCGTAGACGGCACGACAAAAGTCGGTCTGGCGATCCAGAGGCTGAGGAGGGAAGGAAAAACGCACAGAGGCAGACATCCCGCGGGAACAAGGGCAAACGTATGCCAGGCAAGCCCCGCAGAAGAGGGGTCGAAACACCAGCGGATACTGAGCAGGACGGAACCTGGAGCAGCGGAGGCCGCGCGAAGTCTGAGGAAAAAAAGACCGCACCAAGCAGAATACAGTAACGCCAGGAAACACGAGGAACCCAAAAAGGGATCCACAGCCGCCCAGCTTAGGACAGGGCTATACAATAGCCAACAAGTACCCCACCTAGGGTATGGCATACCCAAAACAAAACAGGGGAACACCTCTTAGGGAAAAACCCCGCAGCAGAGGTGAAGAACAGAAAGACCTGTGAGTATCACCACAGACGGCTTACCAATCAGCCAAAAAGGGGACATAGACGGGCCAACGTGAGGACCCATACGGCTTCACTAACAGCCAAAAACACACCACAAATCGAAAAGGCCGTACCCGCAGCCAAAAGGACAGAGGGGCCAACTGAAGGACCCGAAAGGCAGTCCCAGCCCCACACAGCACACAGAGGGGCCAACTGAAACACTAGGCCCAAGGAGAGAAGCGGGACAAACACCTCCCAGAAGACACCTGAGGACCAACAACCCAAAGGTTATGGAGGGGGAGGAGGACGGAGCCCCGCAAGGAGGCGCTGAATAGCGGAGTCCGCATGGGTGTTAAATAACAGAATCCCATCAAAGGGCAGGTCAACAAGACGCTCCCGAATATTCTCGGGAAAGACGCTATCCCGCAACCAAGCATGGCGGCGGAGGGCCACGGAACTCGCTATAGCGCGGGCGAGGGAATCAGAGACATCCAAGGCCGAACGGAGAATAAAAGCAGCTAACCCGACCATCCAACACATGGTGCCGCAGATCAGCATGGACACCGTCGTGGGAGGCGTGAGACAGAAGGGACTCCGCGGAATCCCATAGGTCAGAGGTAGCTCTGGCCAACACACAAAGGGTGTTGAGCGCGCGCAGAGCAGCACCAGTGGAAGCGAAAATGTTACGCCCCCAGGAGTCCAACCACTGGGCCTCCCGTGACGGAGGGAGCAACACCGAAGGCAAGGAGGGGAAAGCAGTCTGCAGGACAGGGCCCTGGGCAGAAGGGTGGGAAAAAAGGCAGACCGGATCGAGCGGTGCAGGACGGTGGCGGTGGAGGAGCGGCTGAGGCACTGGATCCCCTGTAGCAGGACACCCCCAGGCCCCCAGAAGAGAGTTATGGAGCAAAGCCTCAAACGGAAGAAGAGGATCCCTTCCACCAGAGCCCTGGTGGAGAATCCCCAACAAGTGATCCGTTGGGAGCGGAGCAACCGGATTTCCCATCTGCAAAATGCCAGCGGCTGTGGAGATGGCCCGGACAAAGGCGACACTCGCCTCCATAGGGCGACATGGGGGAGAGAGCAACTCTTCCGTGGGCGAAGGCTGCAAACTAAGCCGCCCGTCCCCATGCCCTGCCGGAGGAAGAAACGGCCAGCCGCGGTAGGAGGAAGGACCCACGGAGGAGTGGGGAGCCTGAGAGTTCTCCGAAGATGGCGGAGAAGCCTGCAGGGCCACCAACTGCAAGGTGCGGGAGAGCGGGTCCGGGGACTGGGGACGCGGAGACGGCATAGAGCCCGCCCCGGAGGCCGCCGGGGAAAAAGCAATGATGCGGCGTCCAGTCTCCGGTGAAGAGGAGACAAGGAGAGGACAACCCTCCGGAGAGGAGGAGTCGACGCTCCGATGCCGGGAGGGCGCCGGAGAGTCTGCCAGCGGCACCGGTGTGTCCTCGCAAGGCGCCGAAGAGTCCACCAGGGGCGCCGAGTCGACCTCCACCACCACACGCAGTCTAGGAGAAAGGGGCGGGGTTGGAGCCGAAGCGGCCAATGAACGGCACCGAAAAGGCACTGGCTCGACCCCCGACGAGGCAGCCGCCGGTACAGGGATCCGAGAGGGACTCGGGGAGACACCCCGGGCCCCGGCCTCCGCCCGTGGCACTGTCAGGGCCGGGGAGGAAAGCCGTCGGCGCCGGAAAGGCGCCGGCTCGGCCTCCGGTAAGACAGCCGCCTGCCCAGAGGACCGAGGGGGACTCGGGGACGAGCCGCAAGTCCCGGCGACCACTCGTGACACCACAGGGAGCCCCACGGGGCTTTGCGGCGAGGCAGGGACGCATTGGGCCGAAGAGGGGAACCCCGGAGGGCCGCACCTCGACGACACCACACCTCCAGAACCTGAAGCCGAACCCATCGGCGCCGGGGGAGAAGCCGCCGGCAAGTACGCGGAAAGCCCCGCGCATGGCAAGGGATCCGCAGACGTCTCAGGAAGAGGAGGGCGGCCAAAAGAAGCCCGCAGAGCCGAAGCGTAGGCCTTCATTTGGGCCCGAGTCGCCCCAACGGCAGGAAATGGCGGATAGGTTGGCGACGGGCGAGGGCGCACGTCCCAAGAGGAACCCGCACCCTCATCAGAACGAGGACAGGGCCTCGGTGACAGACTGCAAGACTTACCGGCGGGCGAGCTACGCCCGTGGGGCCTCGGCGAAGGACGATGCCACAACCGGAATCGGCGGCTCCTGGACCCTTCTGAGGCAGGGGACTGACGCGGGGACGAGACCGATCTGGACAAGCGGGCCGAAAGCAACTTCATCCGGCGCTCCCGCCGGGACTTCGGCTTGAGATGCTGACAGGCGTCGCAGTCCGTAGAATCATGGTGCTCGCCCAAACACCACATACAAATAGGGTGAGGGTCCGTCGCCGACATCTGACGCGCACAAGAAGCACAAGTTTTGAAACCCGAAGGCATTGCACACTGTTCCCAACGCAAAGCGTTGAAAGAGGCCTGAAAACAGGCCAAGGGAACTTACTCCGGATCCGCGTTGCACGCGGAAAAGAAGAAAACTGATGTCAGCACGCCGGGGTGGGACTTATGTGACCTTGCTGATGTCACGTCCGCGGACAGCGTCAGGGCGGAGTCGTGTGGTGCCACGCCCCACCCGGCGCGCAGGGATGCTGTGGCAAAATTTTCCGGATCCAGTCTCACGCCTGGGATCATTCTACGTTAAGGAATCTGCGGCTAGTAGTCTCTATCAGATAAAGGCAAGCATTCCTAATGCTAAAGCTTTCCATTCGAGATGGATACAATGGGCTAATTCACTCACTGCAACAGATGTAGAATACAGGTACGACCCAAATTTAAAGACACAAGCATTTCTGCAATACGAACAAGAATATCCTCTGCCAAACGAAATAATGCCTCTAGATCAGTATGAATATATAATTTACACTGACGGATCTGCTCAACCGGCCATAGGAAGTAAGCAACAATATAGCGCAGCATGCGCAATCATTAAAGGTCGCATGCAGGTTGGAAAGTTCCACCCAAGTTGCACAAAAACGCAGTCTCTAGGAGAATGCACGGCACAGCTGGCAGAGTTAAAAGCGCTGATACTGGCACTGGTAAAAACGGATCGAGAATTCCCCACACTAATTGTGTGCGATTCCTTTTACTGTGTGCAGTCATATAATGAATATTTGCAGCACTGGGTTCAAAGATGCAAAAGGTGGCACAATCAAGCATAAAATGCTATGGGAACAGGTAGTGGAGTTGAAAACCGAACTACCGAGGGCTCACGTGATACATACACTGAGTCATCAGCGCGATGGCGTTCACGTTGAAGGGAATTCATTGGCTGATGAAGCGGTAAAGTGGGCTGTATGCACGGCTTCCGTAGCTGCAATCACTTGTTCTAAAACAAGAATAGACGGTGAGATTATGGTAGCTGTCATTGCTTCACGCAAAAACAGCAAAGAATTACCAAAAAAGTTTCCACCCAAGTACTCCTAAAAGTTAGATGCCAATAACATTCCATTTGCTCAGATTCCTGGAGTGGGGGATAGAGTAATTCCAAACAACACTTATCCTTACTGTCACAGGATGTGGATCTCAGGGATTTTTTACTAGGTCCCAGGAAGCCACGTCAGAAATGTTTCTATTATGCGGTCTACAATGAAATATGGAAAATATCACAACAAGAGGCCGCAGAGAGGTTAAGTGAAGTAGACCATATAAATCTAGAAAAATCTCTAGCAATGGTAGACAATGGGTTAACAACATTGACCTCCAGGATATATTCCTTAGGCAACATTGTATCTTCTGCGATAGACATACTAGAACAAGATTTGGCCATATTACAACACGGGCAATCACAGTTACGTTCTATTATGTTATTGAGCTGGACGCTGCAATCTTTGCGTGCAGGCTACGTTCCTTGGTGTTATATTAACAGTACATCTCTGTTTTCTGAATACAATCTAACAGATAGAAATGGCACAAAGGGGAGCAAAACATACAATGCTGCGTATCGAAAAACTGGATAGATTAGCATTTACAGTGGCAGAATCACCGTCCACAGAATGGCTAATCCATGTCCACATCACTCTACTGGTCACTAATTTGCAGTTTCAGTATTGCCTTGAACAAAAGCAAGTAGGCAGATATGATTAAATGGGTAAGGAATACATTAAGGAATCATGGGTATTACCATACAGATTTCGATGCCGGAGAGGGGATCGAGAAGTGTTTCTGAGCGGTACAAACTGTGAGAACGCTTTAAGTGGATCGCTCATATGCCAGGATATAATGCTGCACGTGGCTTGTAATGGTTCTGTAGTGAACCTCTCCTGCCATTTGAGGGGTGCCCCAGCTGCAGTGATTACTCCAGCATTCAGGCTACTTTCGAATGGGAGTTACTTGATGCTGAACAGTCAAGGTTACTGTGGAAAGCTCCCGGGCATCGCATATCTGGTAAACGTGAGCTCCAGAGATACTTGTTGTATGCAAGTATTGTTTCCACCGACACATACAGTCAAGGAGGCGCCTTTATGGCCTCCACTGAATGTTTCTTTAATACGGTTTGATACTCTAAGCAGAATGAAAGCCATGCTTCTACAGAAGTCTGTGCCCTTAAACTCCGCTCGAGAGACTTTTGATCTCCAGCTCGCAAGGTCTTCGGCAGAGATACAGGCGCTTATTCATACAAACTGCCCTTTCCATTTCGCAGAAATGGTAAATCGTATCTTTTACATGTCTGATACAACAGGCATTGTCCACCTATTTAAGACCATAGGTTCTGGACTTCTGAGCACCTTTCAGACGGTACTT
The DNA here is from genome assembly GCA_963921515.1 of Calotriton arnoldi. Lineage (NCBI taxonomy): Eukaryota > Metazoa > Chordata > Amphibia > Caudata > Salamandridae > Calotriton > Calotriton arnoldi. Next base: position 774,175 of record CAWUFW010007054.1, on the reverse strand, counting down.
GGAGTTATACCAAACTTTATTCATTCCGTATTCTGAAGCATTTTTGGAGGACTTCCGCTGATCCTGTTTCTAATAGCAGGAATCCTGATTGTTATTTTTCTGCTACGCAATGGACGTCCCAGTCACCGAGGAGATGGAAAAAGCACTCTTGGAGCGTAAGTACCGTGATCGCATGGTACAACATCTGGGCATGCCTCGCCTAAGAGAACTAAGGGCATCTTGGTTCTTGTCATTTCGACCAGTCTGGATGGACTGCATCTTACCTGTCCTCCGATGCCTGTTTTGCAGAGAAGAATGCGTGTTAGACCTGTGTTTGACACTCCCATCATGTGCGCAACCGGACGTGAATGCGTTACTGGACCCGATAACCGCCCATGTTCTGCAGTGTCCTGAGTGTATTCCAATGTTGATGGCGGCATTCCTTGAGCCACCGCAGGTAGTAACTGCTCCTGATGGTATGAAAACCGGCTCCTCCACTGACACCCAGGCTTTGGACGGCGCACAGGCTGCCCCATCACCGGCTGCGGACAGCATGGAACATCATCTGTGCTCAATTGACATACTCTGCGAGGTGTTACAGGGGCCGTCTACTGCGGAAGCAAGCAACGGAAATGTTGCGTCTACCAGCCAGGACATATAAACATTTGACTGATTTGGCTCGTCGTGTGCTGGGAAGAAATTCACCCTTTTTTAAATAAGCTGACATTTGGAACTCAAAAACGAAATTGACATTCCTTTCATTTTTTTGGGCATACATGGCTTTATAATGCTTATAGTGATTCAGACTATAACAATGGACATTTTAGAGCTAGGGCTTGCAAAATGTTTTTTAGACGTTTTTAAGTTTTTTAGAATTTCTTTTAGAAGTTTTTAAACATTTTAGCTAAAGAGATGTTCTTATAAACTTTGTGCGTACCACTATCTAGTTATGCTAGTAGTACAGCAATAGGTTACATACGTCGTCCAGTCGGAAGAGGAGTGGGTGTTATATTCCATATAGGTACCCTATATTGGCGCAGGTAACATTGCAACCTTTCACCTATATTCTTCCCTACATTACATACATACGGTTCTTAAGCACTGACCTTTTACCCAGATATGACACTGCATTCAGAACGAGGGTTTTTCCCTGGTTCGATTCTCATACATTATGCATGAGGCTTCTTGGAAGCACAGCAGGACTAAGAGTAGGATTACCATCTCCTGTATAATATCTCTGTATAAAGTTCAGGCCCGACGTCATCCTTTAGGCCGACGCAGTAACATAGCAAGGTAGGACCCCTGTGGAGGCCTATGGGTATATATACATCATGTCTTGCTTAGGAAGATAGAGGAGACCGAGACTTCCTGGCTGACACACTGACCAGAGACGCTGAGGTTCCTGCATGCAGACGCTCCAGCTCGCAGTGGTCTAACATCCCTCGCGGGGTGTCCAACTAGAGATCAGGACGGGGTACCATATTCTCTCATTTCTCAGGTAATGGGGTTGACTAGATCCTAGAGGGATTCTTGGCATAACACCTACACAGATGCAAGGTACATTTAGGTACATCTAGTTAGGGAGGCATCGTAGGAGTACGCACTTTTTATCATGTGTTTTATGTACTAGTATATATTCATGATTTCTGCAAGATGGTAGAACTCTACCATCCCTTTACTTTCATAGTACTGCTAATCATATATCTATGCTACTGTCTACTGGTTGTTGCAGCTCATCTATTCTACACTAGAATAACAACTGTTCAATAAATACTTAATGAAAACGCCCAGACTGTTTATTCTGTGTATATCTCTGAGACAAACTAAGTGAGCACAAGTGACTGAGCGAAAGGTAGTATATGGTTTCCACGATTATGAGGGATCAGGGTTGTCATGTTCTGAGGTTGCCAGAATCTATTCTCTCCTTGGTAAGAGGAGATTATAGTGGCACTGTGAGCTAGCTAATACAGATAGGCTAACGTATCCGGTGGGGGTGCACAGAATCAGTCTGCCGCCAATCCCACAGTTTATGTTATCCAAAACGCGCAGATCCTGTATAGGTACTATAGGAACTACACAACAGTGCTTGACAGGAGCAAGGAATGCAGGTAGGGAAGGAGGGAGTACAACAAGGCAGAGACTTGTAAGATCAAAAGGAGGAAAGAAATATTATTGGAGGATTGGCACCATCTTGTCTGCTATGGGTGGTGGTATACTCACACTAATTGGCTGGTTGCCCCAGTCCTTTGTATCCCGCTAGTTCTGGTGTACCGTTAACAAGAGCCCCTCTCTAATCGTCCCTTCTTGCTATAAGGTGCCTGCTTCATCATTCCCTTGTTCATGCTCTTGCTTTCTTTTCACACTCACTGCACCTAAATTATAGCAATCAATTTTTTCTAAAAAATATGTGGTTAATGTTATCAGCCAGGATGGAAGGGGCTAAAACTGTGTGAGCAATCTTAAGGTCAGGATATCTAGCTAGTGCTGATGAAAAGTCAAAATATTCTCCCACCTCTCCCTTATGCGCCCATTTGAAACTGAAAATACTCTTGGGCCGTGGTTTGCAATCACTCTACTACAGTTTCTCTGTGTTTAATTCATCAACGCACCAATAATTGTGATTAAATATGTTGCGAATCCAAAAGCCTTTCATACATAAGGAAAGGCCATTTTGCATTGGCAGACGGCCACATTTTGTGATTCGCACTGTTTGTGAATGCAAAATGCTTTCATACATCTGGCCCTTACTACTGTAAAGAGCAGGATTCAGTATGTTTTCAGGTTGTCAATGGGGATGATATGGACCCACTGTAATTCACGAGGATGGATGTGAAAGAAGTTTCCAACACTCAAAACATGTTTCAATAGAGAAAATAATTTAAAAAAAGATTTTCTCCAATTGTATTTTTATATGAAAAGTTAATATGTAGAAAGATACATACATATGTTAAATTTCCACATGAGGCAGCACTTCTATCTTAAGTACACAGGAATACCCACCAGATGTGTAGATATTCTTTCACAATTCAAAATAAACCTGTTTATTTACTCCAGATGTAAAAGTAATCATGCAGAGTACACTTTTGACTTTTCTCATCTGTTTTATGAATCGGCCTTTCTGTGTTTATAGTTGAACTGCCTTAAATTATAAGATTTGACTTCTCTTCACACAACATCTTGTAAGCTCTATGACCTTTTATGGCTCATCACCCTTCTGCTACTTTCCTTCTCTAAACCTCTTAATACTAAAATTCTGACACCTTTGCTCTTTTACCCCAGAGCCTGGAGTACGTGATTGGATTGTGTGTTTCCAAAAAAAGTACTTGCCCTCCACACAGCTGTGATCATTTTGTTGATTTATACAGCTGCCTCAGCTTGAATTTTCAGGGGCTAACACATAACATTTTACATCTATTAAAGTGTCTTAGATAACTAGCTAATTGGTGGTGTTTTCTCTGGCAGCAGCACAGATGAGAGGAGGGCAGTCATTAACCTACAGGGATTTTTAGAACTGCCTTGACAGTGCAACTGTCACCTAACCTTTTAGCTACACCAATATTATTCTACAGTTCTTTGCTTCCACACAAATACACATCCATCTCCATGCTATCTAATTGTAATGCTTTACATTACTATGCAATATTCCTTTAAAGCTAGACCTATTGGCATTGCCATTGCTTGTTTTGATATTTAGGGTACTACGAGTTTATGCCATCATAACTTGTTTCCACAAAATGTATCCATGACAAGTTTGCTTCATTTTTTCCTAACATCCTGGGGATTTCAAAAGTACCCAGGGTTTGAGGATTACCCTGCAGGGTACAGAGAAAACTTTATTTGGTTTTTCTGGGAACAATGGGGGAAAGTGCTATACAAGAAAGTGTATATTTTTAATCTAAAAACTGCACCAACGAAAAGTTTGCTGTGCTAGGCTCACTGTCTTCCCAGCTTTCAGGAACGAGCTGAGTTGTATAAAAAAACAACTTTTTCCACAGTTTTTGAATTTGCTTAAGAGGTAGTCAAGCTTTCCTAATTTTTGTGATTTCAACCTATTTGCAGTTTGCGGTTAAAGGCAACATACTCAGTGAATCATTGATTAAATGCCCTACCCTTTCTCTTTAAAATTGATAAATCACTCAATGCTTCACGGTTTCTTCAGAGAGAATGTTTTGGCCTACTCCAGCAACTTCTGCAGCGATGCCCTAGGTTAAGAAAGACAGAAATGGGGGCTAACAAAAATGTCTGCCTTTTGTGGAAATGGGTAGTGTAGAATCATCATGTTCCATCAACTGAGGTAAATACAAAACCCATATTGCTGCAAATTTTTATGGCTTTTATTTTAAGTGAGGCCAGCTTTTCTGTGTCATAGCCATAGTTCTTAGCAGTAACATGTTATCACTTGTCACTTTTTCATACAATGCTGGGTTTCTTGCTACACCAGACATCATCTGTTTGTTGTTCACAGAGGAAGTCTAATCCACAAACACTTCTATTCTCTACTTTGAAAGTGGTTCAAAGGTACACTTGTACAATATGGCTTTGTCACCCAAAAAAGGATATTAACAGCAGTATTTGTGTATTCAGAATTTCTTGCCTCTGCTAACCTCTTGACTGCTGGGCAATTACGCCCCCCCCCCCCACCCGATGCTACGCCATTTTTCTATGTTTGGTATAGCTGGTGTCTAAACCTTCATAACTTTTGTCCACAAAAGGTATGTACTCCAAATTAGAATAATTTTTTCCAACATCCTGGGGATTCTAAAAGTTTCCAAGGTTTTTAGATTCTGCCAGAGGGAACCGCGAAAATAACCAAATTGTATGTACATTTTGTTTTTCATGGTAAAAATTGGGAAATGTGCTGTGCTAGAAAGCATGTGTGTTTCTAAAAATGGCATCAACAAAAGGCTTGCTGTGCTAGGATCACCACCTTTCTAGATTTTAAGCACAAGCAGAGTTGTATTAAAAATAATAGTTTTTTAACACAGGGGTCGCATTATTTCAAGAGGTAAGTGAATTTTTACATATTTTTTCATTCTGTACTGACCATGCAGCAATTCATATGCTACAATTAAATGAATGAAAAATGGTTATGAACGAGACCTATGTATTTCTGAAATGTGCACAAGAGACTGAGTTTAAGGAACAGTGGTTATTTGTACCCCTTTGAATTTAGTGTTATCCGCGCTATCATGTGAATCAGGGCACTTTGCAAAATGGGTTCTTTCTTGCACCTTGTCTTACATTTAGAAACAAAAATGGCAGAGAAATCAATTTAGTAATAAGAAATGTTCTACTATTCTGTATTCCCACTCATCTCCTGATCAAAACAGCCACTTGAATGGCAGGGCCTAGCACCCCAAAACAACACCTGCAGACATCAGACTTCACCCAACAAAATCAATGTCTTTTTTACAAAGTGCGTTGCTTCAGAATTTAGGCCCAAGCTCAGCCGTCACCCTATAAAACTCAGATTTTTTTTTAGAAACTAAAAAAAAAAAGTCCAATTTGGTGTGCCTTGTATGGCTCTGATGAAGGTTTCTTACACATAAGGCCCAGAAAACTCAAACCTTTGCTAAAAATACACATTGTCCTCACATTTCTGTGAAAGAATGTTGTGGAAGCTTCAGTGATCTGCAAAATTCCTACCACCCAGCATTTCCAAACTTGTCTGAATAAAAACGGTACCCAACTTGTGTAGCCATGCCCAGCGCCCGCAACACAAAATGCCCAAAAGCACAACATGGAAACATAAAATTTAAGAGAAATATGACCCGGTTTGGTGATGAGCTTAGCTGAAAAATGGGGACGCAGCAGCCACCCAGGGAAACTCAACAAACGCAGATATTTCTAAATACTAGACACCCCAGAGAGTCAAGAGTGGTTTGACTCGCACGTATCTCATGGCTTTTTTTTATCCATATAGCCTTGCAAATCTAAAACTTTGGATAAAAAGATGCATTTACCTCGCATTTCTGTGAGAAAAAGTTCAGGAATCTACAGGGATCTACACATTTCCTATCAGCCAATGTTCCCATGGATCAAACCAGAGACAATGAAGTCCTTGTGAAGAACTGAAAGAGTATAATCAGTCAGGGTTTCTAGTTTGATAATACGGTCTTTGGTACCTCAGATACAGGCATTATGCAGTTCATGTATCTTGCATTTTAAAATTTCAAGATTACAATTTGCCTGACATCTATAGGATGTAGAGGTGCCTAACAGTCAAGGGTTGAATGGTGGTCTGAAGAGTCCCATCCTGGGTTGCCTGAAGATAGGGCAACTCCTCTCAGTAGCCAATATGTGAACCTATATAGAATTATATAAATGAAAAGTGTTAAGTGTCTCTTTAAGAGGGTCATAGTTAGGACAGCAAAATCCACAAAGGGCGATAAAACCTCCTTAGCAATCTTATAAGTCTTGATTGAAGGTACGGATCAATAATGAAAGAGATTAGCTACACATCAAAAGTCCTGCTGTCTTCAGGAAAGAGGAAGGAGCTTGCAGAATCCGGAGGTAGAATCCAGTAAAAGACCAAACTGAGAGCAGCTAAAATCAGGAACAAAGATTAAAGCAAGGGAGGAAATGCATTGCATCGCACCTTTCTCTAGAAGGAAAGGTTTCTGCCTCACCTTGTATTGAGAAGATCAGTTAACATACAATCCAAAGCAGGGCAGATTAAAAGGCGTGCTCATGTCCCAATCTGAAATTCATGCATCTACTTTGTAAACAAAGAAGAAGTCCAAGTTTAACATCTTTGCCCCAGCACCAAACTCCACAAGTCTAGCCACAGCTCTTCCTATTCTCCACATAAATAACTTTCGGAGCACCCCTGAGGTTGACTGCTAGAACAGAAAACGTCAGAACAGACCATACGATGTGGATCCTAAGAAACATGCTGAACAATGTGTTAGAAATCGGGTTGTTGGTTTACTGGGGTGTGTACCCTGGTCAAGTAACAGCCAGAATCCTTTGCATTGTGAACCGCAAAAAGTCACTAAATTAACCTGTGCTTAACCCTGGGTAGCTTGGCACAAAAAGCAGTCAGGCTTAACTTTACGCAATGTGTAAAGTATTTATGCAGCCCACAAACAGTAATAATGTAGAAACACAACACAAGAAATAGCCCAAACAAATGTATACAAATAGGGTACATTTTAATAAATTATTTGACACCAAAACCACAAGAATCAAATCAGTAGAATTGGAGTTATAAATTTTTTAAGTTTATAGTAAAAAATAGCACTTAAAAGATCAAAGCACCAACCGCAGACATCTAGTGATGAGAGAACAGGTAAAAGTCAAAAAATATGTTTGGCCACGATAGAGCGCAGTTTGGATACAAGAAGTGGATTGGGCCTGGTCAGCACTTACCTTCAGGCTTTAAAAAATTGCGGAGAAAAATGATCTTAGAAGGTAAAATTCAGCAGGGCAAGGCTGCAGGGGGTGTCCTATGAGGGAGCGTTGTCGCCGGATAGCCTTGGGTCAAAGCTGCGGTGAAGATTTCTACGTTCGGACTTAGTCATCAAAATGAAAATCTCCACTGGGACAAGGCAGAGGGCTGTAGCTGAAGATAGTTTCATGAGGTCGTATACCCATTTGGCAAAGGACAGTTGAAATGGATTTGCTGCTGTGGAGAAGAACGTAGCGGGAGAAGCCGCAAAGCCAATGTGACTGGCGATGCACCTCTGGCAAATAGGTGAGCAGGTTGGTCCCGGTATCCTCCTGGTTCTCACTGCTCTGAGCAGTTTTTCACCAAGAATGTCCCCACTTTGGATTTTGGCTATCTGGGCACCTTTAGCACCACTTCCAAGGGTCCAGGACTGGAGGGTCACAACTTGAAGAGTCAGGACTCACTCAGGCTGGGTTCAGGTGCGTGTTCAAGATGGAGGAAGCCTTTTGTGTCTCTGTAGCCCTGAACAGGAGGCCAGCAAACTAGCCCCTATGAGTAAATCTGGAGTTCCTTGGACAGTTGAAGATCAAGTCCTTGTCCCCAAGCAGAAGGTAGCAGAGCAGCAGGACAAATAGGGAACAAATCTAGCAAGTCAGCAGTCTTGTGAAACAGCAGTCCAGCAGAGTGGCAGTCCTTCCAGCAGCACAGCAATCCTTCTTTCTGGCAGAGTATCCACAGGTCCAGAAAAATACTGAAGAGTTGGCGTCTGAGGTCCTACTTTTATACCCTGGTGCCCTGGTTCTGGTAGGTATGAGAAGCTTCTTGACAGTGGCTTCAAAGTGCATGAAATTTCCTGACTCTCCTGTCCTGGTTCCAGTTGTTAGGCCTTTGTTTGAAGGCAGAGCACAGGCTAATAGTTTTAGGTGGGGCTGTGCTCAGCTTGCCCCCCCCATTCTTCCAGCAGATGGCCCATTGAGGTACACCTAATCTATCAACTTTGTGACTGTCTGGGAATAATTCATAAAGTCTAACTGTCAGTTACACCTAGTCATGTGATCCAGGGCAGGCTTCAGTTGCAAAAGGGCTAAGGGCAGAAAAATGGCAACTTTCTAAAAGTGGCATTTTTAAAATTGTGATCAAACATCCGACTTTAACATTAAAAAGGGATCTTCACTACAGTTCTAAAGACACCAAACATGACATAGGTACCAGCTCCCAATTGAAAATTCTAGCTTATTAAATGTAATAACGAATCGCCAATTTAATACAATGGGAGGGGTAGGTCTCATAGTAGAGAAAAATTAATTTAGGGGTTTTTCACTAATGGGACATGTAAAACTTAAAAGTACATGTCCAACATTTTAACCATACAGCACCCTGCCCAAAGGGCTGCCTGAGGCCTGCCTTAGGGATGTCTTTTATGTAATAAAAGGGGAGTTTAAGGCTAGGCAAGGTGGTTTATATGCCAACTGGAAATGTTTGTCTAAACTTTATTCAGGTTTTGGTGGCAGACCTGGGACATGTTTTAGAGTGCTACTTAAGTGGGCGGCAGGATCGGTGCTGAAGGCCCACCAGTAGCATTTAATTTACAGGCCCTGCATATATGGTACACCACTCTACAAGAGGCTTACAAGTACATTAAATATGCCAATTGGGTATAAGCCAATGTAATCATATTTTAAGGGAAGGGGCACAAGCACTTTAGCACTGGTTTGCAGTGGTACATTACACAAAGTCCTCAGTCCAACAAAAATAAATGCAGCAAAAAATGGAGGCAGTGAGGCAAAAGGTTTGGGGGAAGACCATCTTTAGGCTGACAGGTTTAACACACAGCATCTCAGAACACACTGCTTGCACACATCAGCTGCTTTCCTTCCACTTTGGCTAGTGTATGGCTTCCTGTGCCCACTTAACTCTCCATTTAGCACAAATGTAAAACTACTGCTTTTATTCGGTCCAGATTTGACAAGAACTTCTCGTTTCACCTAGGCCTGTGTAGTGTCTTCTCTGACTTCTATAACAATTCCAAAATGCAGTTGCCTGGTTACTGCTGTGGGGATGTAAATATGAATGCATTTCTCATCAAAGTAGTTGATTGAATCTACATTCAGAAGCAAATTATCCTCAAAACAATGTGCAAAGCGCTTAAAACAATCGTTTTGTAAAACTGGGACAATTACACTAAAATTAAGAGTAAGCAGTATTACATATAATTCAAACATGAGTTTTCAAAAGAGAGCCAACATATTTATGCACAGATGTATCCAAAAGAAGAAAACTGTGAAAAGCTGATGACTTGATGAAAATTATTTACTTGTGCTTGTTTTCTTGTAATGATATCACCGCCTAAAATTATCTACAGCCCTCAATTTTTATAGGGAAAATGTATTGGTACCAATCCATTCAATCTTTATGCTCAGCAGAAAAATTCTGTAGCAAGTCCCTTGTTTTTCATGACAGAGACTGGTGATCATTCCCAGTTTTTGCGTGGTCACTGAATTCCTCATTACAAGTGGCCCGTAGTAATGCTTAGCAATACTGTGACCAGTATTACACAATAACTGGTAAATTACAAGTTTAACACATGTAATGAAAAATGGCAGGACATAAACACAGTAACCACAGTGATTTACGCATGTTTTCTTCACATTCGCTGCTTTCACAGCATGAAAGAAGCACCAGGATTGGATAGAGCAGGCTCTCCAAGCGCTTCTAAGGACACTGGAGGACTGCGCTTTCTATAACCCTAATTAGAGAATTTAAAATGCATATGTCTGACTGGCCATCCCAAGACGGCCTGCCAAGGAGAAATGTGCATTTTTAAGCACACAGCTCCCTGATGCTGCCACTCTGCAGCGCTGGCCCTGCCCTGTCCTGACACTTAGTGTAGGGCGGGTTGCTGAAAAATAAAGCGGTAATAAATAAACTTTATTACCGTTTTATTTTTCAGCTCTGGGGCTTGTGGGGCGACGCTCTGCTGCTCAAATGGAGGCGCCGCCCCTGCTCAAGGCACTCGTGTGTTCTGTTGACAAAAGGAGAATGATTATATAAAAATAAAATGCATAAAAAAATACATTTCATGGACTTTCAGTGACCAAAAATGTAATATGTAATAAGAATAAACATGTTAACTTTGTTAAATATCTGTTTCATTAAAAACAATGTGTTTTCATTGCTATAATGATCAACTACCTTCGTTCTCCTTTAAGCACAGAATTTAAATACTTCTTTGCAGCAATTTCATGCAGAAGGCTGCTATAATTGTCAGTGAACACAGCGTCAGAATGGCGTTTGACTGGCTTCTGGTCTTCCAAGGCATCGTTGCTGTTTTGGAAAGAACATATGAGAAAATACATATTAATTTAAAATTTGACATTACTTGTGCACCGTAAGATGTGTAGCGATGAGTGAAAATAAGCATGTGGCAATTTTTTCATGGTGCAGCTGAAGAAATTAAAGGTAATTTGGATAGTCATTTACATATGTTGTTTTATGAAAAACGGCAGATTTTATACGACATTGAGCTGTAATAATTAATCAAATATCTGTAACTCTAAATGTAACCCTTTGTTTTTCATCAAGACATATGATCTTTTGGTTTTCACTTACAAAATATAACCTTCATTTAACTCCAGTCGGACAGTCAAAGACAGCATGAATTCACAACAAATGTGAAACTTGTCACTTTCATTCCTGTAATAGGAAAGCTTACCTTTGTATGATCTCCTTCTAAGTACCTTATTGAGATCGGACCACCAAATGCCCAACCCCACCGACCTACTTTTGTAGCTTACTTGACCTGTTGTTTAGGTGTGTAATGCCTCTGTGTCCCCGTGTGTTTTTCTGGTCTGGCTTTATCCAACACCTTTTGATTTAAATGACATTTTATGTAAAATATACTTATACTTTAAGTCAGCCCTCTTCATCCATTGATCATTGCTGTCATTCACATTTTTCTTCCACCCCTTACAGCATACTGTGTGGGGCAATGGGTCATGCCACTTCATATATTTGCTAACTTCACGGTGAGTTGAAGTAATTCACTTTGTTGCCAAGGACTACAATGGCAATGTGTGATATCTGCTTTCAGCCAATGTGTTTTTTGATACAAGTGAGTGCCCAGAAGCTCGCCCAACAATGAAGCTACAAAAACCAGCACAAAACAAAACAAACATTGATACAGCCATAAGGCTGACAGCCATGTCCGGACCAACTGCTTTTGCCATTGCTTGTTTTCAATGTGCTTGCTAGAGTGGACATCCTTTAGTCAAGGAGGGAAAACAAGCACCTTGCCAAGTTTCCCATTTTTTTTTATGAGTTTATGAATTTACAAGGTGGGTCCAGATGAGAGAGAAAATAAATAGGAATGACGAAAACATGGCATTTATTTGTCTGGCGTGTATTCATTCCCTGAGAACATGCCACTTTCATTACATTTGCTAATAGCAGATGAGTGCTGCCAGAATACTCTGGGAGAGACTTTGTAATCATAAAGTGAGGGAGTGCAGTGAAGATTTATAAAAAATAACTTGAATGTGTTTCATGTATATGGGACAGTGGTCCATGCACATAAAAGGATGTCAACTGCCCCTAATTGTGCATACCGCAAGTCACTGAGGTGTTCTATTGCTGTATAGACACATACAGGTGGAGACCAAAGGGCAGATTTACGGAGGACTTGGGTTGCTCTTTCGTGACAAAAGTTGTCCAAAGCAAGGGAAGTCCTTATCTGGGATTTACTAAGATATGCAAAACTAAATTGCATTGTTAAGTAAGCTCTGCCTTGCGTTATCTTTAAGTTGGGTAGGCCTTACATGGGTGGAGCATGGGCATTTCCATGCATCCACCCATCTATTTTGATGCAAACCCATATTTACAAAGACTTTTAAACCTGGTTTTGCACCAAAATGATGTGCCTACCTGAAAGAGGCATAAAGAGAAGAATTTGAAGAAATATCTTTAGTTCTCCTCGTTAATTCCTCTTTCTACATGTGCTGCATTATGCAGCACATAGAAAGAAGAATATGCCTCCATGGATTGCTTTTGTGCACAGATGAATATGCCTCTAAGTATTGCTTTTGTGCAGGAAGGTGTGCCAGCCTGCACTAAAGCAGTCTTGCCAGTAACGCAGTCACCCTCGCACTATGGTGCAAGGGTGGCTGCGTTGGTGCTAGGTGATACAAAAGGGGATGATGGACGGAACGTTTGAGCCAATCAAACACTCACCCCCAGTCAACTGATCTGGGTTTAATCCATCATCATTCTTTAGCTCACTCCACCACCCCAGTTCAGACATGGCCATATGCAAATCAGTCTGACCCTGTGCCTCATGGGAACAGTCCAGCCCGAACTGCCAAGCCATGTCTTCCCTGGACCGGAAACAAGCATCCTAGGACCGGTTTCTGGCATTCCAGCCGTCATCAGCCAGGCTTGCTTGAATCCAGTGGCAAAGTGAGCAAGGGACCCACGTCTGAGCATACCCCCGCCAACTTAGGGCGAACAAAGCGATACAAAAGGGATGATGGACGGAACGCTTGAGCCAATCAAACACTCACCCCCAGTCAACTGATCTGGGTTTAATCCATCATCATTCTTTAGCTCACTCCACCACCCCAGTTCAGACATGGCCATATGCAAATCAGTCTGACCCTGTGCCTCATGGGAACAGTCCAGCCCGAACTGCCAAGCCATGTCTTCCCTGGACCGGAAACAAGCATCCTAGGACCGGTTTCTGGCATTCCAGCCGTCATCAGCCAGGCTTTCTTGAATCCAGTGGCAAAGTGAGCAAGGGACCCACGTCTGAGCATACCCCCGCCAACTTAGGGCGAACAAAGCGATACAAAAGGGGATGATGGACGGAACGTTTAAGCCAATCAAACACTCACCCCCAGTCAACTGATCTGGGTTTAATCCATCATCATTCTTTAGCTCACTCCACCACCCCAGTTCAGACATGGCCATATGCAAATCAGTCTGACCCTGTGCCTCATGGGAACAGTCCAGCCTGAACTGCCAAGCCATGTCTTCCCTGGACCGGAAACAAGCATCCTAGGACCGGTTTCTGGCATTCCAGCCGTCATCAGCCAGGCTTGCTTGAATCCAGTGGCAAAGTGAGCAAGGGACCCACGTCTGAGCATACCCCCGCCAACTTAGGGCGAACAAAGCGATACAAAAGGGGATGATGGACGGAACGCTTGAGCCAATCAAACACTCACCCCCAGTCAACTGATCTGGGTTTAATCCATCATCATTCTTTAGCTCACTCCACCACCCCAGTTCAGACATGGCCATATGCAAATCAGTCTGACCCTGTGCCTCATGGGAACAGTCCAGCCCGAACTGCCAAGCCATGTCTTCCCTGGACCGGAAACAAGCATCCTAGGACCGGTTTCTGGCATTCCAGCCGTCATCAGCCAGGCTTGCTTGAATCCAGTGGCAAAGTGAGCAAGGGACCCACGTCTGAGCATACCCCCGCCAACTTAGGGCGAACAAAGCGATATAGTATAATATTACTAAAATCAAACGGTCTTTGGTAAGACGAGACCCAACAGTAGTACCACTTGCACTGCTCATGCTTTGTATATTTTAACTTGTGTGCACTGTTCAAGGCGCAAATATGTTTTGCTTCCATCTCCAGCAAATGTGGACAGGAAGGAACAAAGTGCCCTATCATTCTACCCTATAGGTCTCTCTGTGGCCCTAAGGGCATTGTGGAACACCTCAGGTGAGATCATATATTGAGGAAATGGAAAGCCCTCCAAATCTGGTGCATCAAGGAGTAAATGTTGTGATGTCACGCCTAGTTTTTAATAAAAGATCACAGTTGAGAATCCACTTAATTTTCGAACTACAAACATAGTCAAGTGTTCGAACATGCCTCAATATACATCAGAAAAGAAAATGAAACACTGGCATTTAAGGAGAACTAAAGGACCATGGTGTAATTTACACTTAACTGTACAATAGCAAACTACATTAAGTCACTGATGAGCTCCCTCACTTCAAAAAGGATAAGTTAAAAGACCGAAGTAATTTGTGATATCATAGATCTCTGAGACACAGGACTGGCTCTTGTCAGGGAAAGGAGGCAGGGGCAGGAGGAGGAATGGAAGAAGGGATGCCGGAGAAAAATAAAACACTAAAAAAGAGCTTACCTGCCGCCCTCCAGCGTTGCACTTTCTGCTCCTGTTCTCATAGGCAGAGGCTCCCAGAATGCCCTGCAGCCAATCCTGAAGCTGCTGGCCTGGCACTGTGAATTTGTGCTCCAAGACAGACTGGGAGTCTGTGCCAACTCTCTCCAACCAGTTTACACAGGTCGGGTTGGAGAGAGCTTCAGTGTGCATGTGGGTTTGGCAGGCCTGAGACGGCTGTCCAAACCGCCATGCGCACGGACAGAAGTGCCCACCACTCCCTCTCCAGCATTATCAGCTCCCGGACCCCACCCCCAACACTCGGCACGCAGTTGCAAGAAGAAAAATAAAACGATAATAAAATGGGTTTAAAACCCGTTTTATTATCGTTTTATTTTATTCTGCTGAGACAACAAATATAAACAGAGATGTGTATGGAAATGTTATCATACATAATGCCAAAGCAGTGACACAAGCACACACACACGTATTTTGTTATCTTAAGCTTTTATAACATGAACAGAGATCAATGGGCTCTCTGTCACTAGCACTGAAATCAATAATGATGGGCAAAGAAATTAAGAAGTAATTCTGCATTGACAAACACTGTGCAACAAAGTTATGTCTGACACTATCTTAATAGCCTCTTTTGGAATTCCCTCCCCCAGTTTTTCTATTAACATATACAACTGTCTTTGTGGGACTGCCCAATGGCAGCTAGAGTCTAACTAAGTTAAAGTGCTTTGTATTGTCCATCATACTGTTAAGGGATCAGCCATGATTTCCTAAAGAACAAACTAGCCCTGCATCTTCCATTACACTCCTTAAGATCTACTTTTCCTAAGGACAAGCCACATTACATGAGTGGCAAATGAGATTTAAGGGCATGCATTATCGTGAAGTTCTTACTTACAATCTAAAATGCATCACCTAGCTCTGCCAACCACACTCTGTCTAGCATGTCTTCTGCACCCAACTCCAACTCTAGAAGCACAAATATGGAATGCATATCATACAGTGCAAAAAGTCGTCAAAGCGAAAGGCATAAATAGTTATGGCCTGGCCCCTTTGACAGATTGTGAGGGTCAAGTAAGATTAGGGAGAGTGAGATGTAGACTACCTGGTGCTTGACAGGAGCAAGGAATGCAGGTAGGGAAGGAGGGCATACAACAAGGCAGAGCCTTGTGGGATCAAAAGGAGTAAAGAAACATTATTGGAGGATTGGTACCATCTTCTCTGCTATGGGTGTTGGCAGACTCACACTAATTGGCTGGTTGACCCAGTCCTTTGTATTCCACCAGTTCTGGTGTACCGTTAACAAGAGCCCCTCTCTAATTATGACTTCTTGCTACAAGGTGCCTGCCTCCTCATTCCCTTGTTCTTGCTCTTCCTTTCTTTTCACACTCACTGCACCAAAATTATAGCAATCCATTTTTTCTAAAAAATATGTGCTTTATATTATCAGCCAGGCTGGAAGGGGCTAAAACTGTTTGAGCAATCTTAAGGTCAGGATTTCTAGCTAGTAGTGAGAAAAGTCACAATATTCTCCCACCTCTCCCTTATGCACCCATTTGAAACTGAAAATAATCTTGGGCCGTGGTTTGCAATCACTGTACTACAGTTTCTCTGTGTTTAATTCATCAATGCACCAATAATTGCGATTACCTATGTTGCGAATCCAAAAGCCTTTCATACATAAGCAAAGGCCATTTTGCATTGGCAAACGGCTGAATTTTGCTATTCGCACTGTTTGCAAATGCAAAATGCTTTCATACATCTGGCCCTTACTGCTGTAAAGAGCAGGATTCAGTATGTTTTCAGGTTGTCAATGGGAATGATATGGACCCACTATAATTCATGGGGATGGATGTGAAAGGAGTTTCCAACAATCAAAACATGTTTCAATAGAGAAAATAATTAAAAAAAGATTTTCTCTAATTGTATTTTTATATGAAAAGTTAATATGCAGAAAGGTACATATGTTAAATTTCCATATGAGGCAGCACTTATGTCTTATGTGCACAGAAATACCTACCAGATGTGTAGATATTCTTTCACAATTTATAATAAACCTGTTTATTTACTCCAGATGTAAAAGTAATCATGCAGAGTACACTTTTGACTTTTCTCATCCGTTTTATGAATCGGCCTTTCTGTATTTATAGTTGAACTGAATTAAATTATAAGATTTGATTTATTTCTCTTCACACAACATCTCGTAAGCTCTGTGACCTTATGTGGCTCATCACCCTTTCAGCTACTTTCCTTCTCTAAACCTCTTAATACTAAAATTCTGACACCTTTGCTCTTGTACCACAGAGCCTGGAGTATGTAATTTAATTGTGTGTTTCCAAAAAAAGTACTTGCCCTCCACACAGCTGTGATCATTTTGTTGATTTATACAGCTGCCTCAGCTTGTATTTTCAGGGGCTCACACATAACATTATACAGCTATTAAAGTGTCTTAGATAACAAGCTAATTGATGGTGTTTTTTCTGGCAGCAGCACGGATGAGAGGAGGGCAGTCATTAACCTATAGGGATTTTTAGAACTGGCTTGACAGTGCAACTGTCACCTAACCTTTTAGCAACACCAATATTATTTTACAGTTCTTTGCTTCCACACAAATACGCATCCATCCCCATGCTAACTACTTGTAATGCTTTACATTACTATCCAATATTCCTATAAAGCTAGACCTATTGGCATTGCCGATGCTTGTTTTGATATTTACGGTACCACGAGCTTATGCCATCATAACTTGTGTCCACAAAAGGTATCCATGCCAAGTTTGCTTCATTTTTTCCTAACAATCTGGGGATTCCAAAGGTACCCAGGGTTTGAAGACTTCCTCTGCAGCGTACCAAGAAAACTATATTTGGTTTTTTTGGGAGCAATGGGGGAAAAAGTGCTATACAAGAAAGTGTATATTTGTTTCTAAAAACTGCATCAACGAAAGGTTTGCTGTGATAGGCTCACTGTCTTCCCAGCTTTCAGGAACGAGCTGAATTGTATCAAAAAGCAACTTTTTTTCACAGTTTTTGAATTTGCTTGAGATATTGGCAAGTTTTCCTAATTTTTGTGGTTTCAAACTATTTGCAGTTTGTGGTTAAAGGCAACACACTCAATGAATCATTGATTAAATGCCCTACCCTTTCTCTTTAAAATTGAAAAATAACTCAATGCTTCACGTTTTCTTCAGAGAGAATGTTTTTGGCCTACTCCAGCAACTTCTGCAGCGATGCCCTAGGTTAAAAAAGACAGAAATGGGGGCTAACAAAAATGTCTGCCTTTTGTGGGAACGGGTAGTGCAGAATCATCATGTTCCATCAACTGAGGTAAATACAAAACCCATATTGCTGCAAATTTTTATGGCTTATTTTTTAAAGTGAGGCCAGCTTTGCTGTGTCATAGCCATAGTTCTTCTAACGCATAACTGTTCCTGTTCATTTGAACTGCGTTAATTTAACTTGCTACACAAGCTTGCATTTTGTGAAATGTTCACATAATCCTGATTCTTGATACATTATTCTTTTATCAGTAGATAGCAGTAACATGTTATCACTTGTCACATTTTCATACAATGCTTGGTGTCTTGCTACACCAGACATCGTCTGTTTGTTGTTCACAGAGGAAGTCAAATCCACAAACACTTCTATTCTCTTCTTTGAAAGTGGTTCCCAGGTACCCTTGTACAATATGGCTTTGTCACCCAAAAAAGGATATTAACAGCAGTATTTGTGTATTCAGAAATTCTTGCCTCTGCTAACCTCTTGACTGCTGGGCATTAGGCCCCCCCGATGCTAAGCCATTTTTTTAATGTTTGGTGTAGCTGGTGCCTAAACTTTTATAACTTTTGTCCACAAAAGGTATGTACTCCAAATTAGCATCATTTTTCCCAATATCCTGGGGATTCTAAAAGTATCCGAGGTTTTTAGATTCTGCCAGAGGGAACCACGAAAATCAACAAACTGTAGGTACATTTTCTTTTTATGGGATAAATTGGGAAATGTGCTATGCTAGAAAGCATGTGTGTTTATAAAAATGGCATCAACAAAAGGCTTGCTGTGATAGGATCACCATCTTCCTAGATTTTAAGCACAAGCAGAGTTGTATTAAAAAAACACTTTTTTATCACAGGGTGCGCATTATTTCAAGAGGTAATTTAATTTTTACACATTTATTCATTGTGTACTGACCATGCGGCAATTCATATGCTACAATTAAATGAATGAAAAATGGGTATGAAAGAAACCTATGTATTTCTGAAATGTGCAAAAGAGACTGAGTTTATGGAACAGTGGTTATTTGTACCCCTTTGAATTTAGTGTTAACCACGCTATCATGTGAATCAGGGCACTTTGCAAAATATGTTCTTTCTTGCACCTTCGCTTACATTTAGAAACAAAAAAAGGCAGAGAAATCCACTTAGTAAGAACAAATTTTCTACTATTCTGTATTCCCACTCATCTCCTGGTCAAAACAGCCACTTGAATGGCAGGGCCTAGCACCCCAAAACACAACCTGGAGAAATCAGATTTAACCCAGCAAAATCAATGTTTTTTTTACAATGTGGGTTTCTTCAGAATTTGGGCCCAAGCTCAGCCGTCACCCTACAAAACTCAGACTTTTTTTGGAAACAAAAACAAAAGTCCAATTTAGTGTGCCTTGTAAGGCTCTGATGAAGGTTTCTTACACATAATGCCCAGCAAACCTCAAATGTTTGCTAAAAACACACATTTTCCTCACATTTCTGTGAAAGAATGTTGTGGAAGCTTCAGTGATCGGCAAAATTCCTACCACCCAGCATTTCCACACTTGTCTTGATAAAAATGGTACCCAACTTGTGTAGCCATGCCCAGCGCCCGCATCACAAAATGGCCAAAAGCACAACATGGAAACATAAAATTTAAGAGAAATATGACCCGGTTTGGTGATGAACTTAGCTGCAAAATGGGGATGCAGCAACCACCCAGGGAAACCCAACAAATGCAGATATTTCTATATACTAGACACCCCGGAGAGTCAAGAGTGGTTTGACTCGCATGTATCTCATGGCTTTTTTTTACCCATATAGCCTTACAAATCTAAAACTTTGCATAAAAAGATGCATTTACCTCGCATTTCTGTGAGAAAAAGTTCAGGAATCTACAAATTTCCGATCACCCAGTGTTCCCATAGATCAAACCAGAGACAATGAAGTCCTTGTGAAGACTGAACGAGTATAATCAGTCAGTGTTTCTAGTTTGATAATACTGTCTTTGGTACCTCAGATACAGGCATTATGCAGTTCATGTATCTTGCATTTCAAAATTTCAAGAATATTACAATTTGCCTGACATCCATAGGATGTAGACGTGCCTAACAGTCAATGGTTGAATGGTGGTCTGAAGAGTCCCATCTTGGATTGCCTGAAGAAAGGGCAACTCCTCTCAGTAGCCATTATGTGAACCTATATAGAATTATATAAATGAAAAGTGTTAAGTGTCTCTTTAAGAGGGTCAGAGTTAGGACAGCAAAATCCACAAAGGGCGATAAAACCTTCTTAGCAATCTTATAAGTCTTGATTGAAAGTACAGCTCAATAATGAAGAGATTAGCAACACATCAAAAGTCCTGCCGGCATCAGGAAAGAGAAAGGAGCTTGCAGAATCCAGAGGTAGAATCCAGTAAAAGACCAAACTGAGAGCAGCTAAAATCAGGAACAAAGATTAAAGCAAGGGAGGAAATGCATTGTAATGCAACTTTCTCCAGAAGAGCCTCATTAGATATGCTACAGACAGGAAAGGTTTCTGCTTCACCTTGTATTGAGAAGATCAGTTAACATACAATCCAAAGCAGGGCAGATTAAAAGGCGTGCTCATGTCCCAATCTGAAACTCATACATCTACTTCGGAAACAAAGAAGAAGTCCAAGTTTAACATCTTTGCCCCAGCACCAAACTCCACAAGTCTAGCCCCTGCTATTCCTATTCTGCACATAAATAACTTGCGGAGCACCCCTGAAGTTGACTGCTAGAACAGAAAACCTCAGAACAGACCATATGATGTGGATCCTAAGAAACATGCTGAACACTGTGTTAGAAATCGGGTTGTTGGTTTACTGGGGTGTGAGCCCTGGTCAAGCAACAGCCAGAATCCTTTGCAGGGTGAACCACAAAAAGTCACTAAATTAACCTGTGCTTAACTATGGGTAGCTTAGCACAAAAAGCAGTCAGGCTTAACTTTAGGCAATGTGTAAAGTATTTATGCAGCCCACAAACAGTAATAATGTAAACAAACAACACAAGAAATAGCCCAAACAAATTTAGACAAATAGGGTACATTTTAATTAATTATTTGAGACCAAAACAACAAGAATCCAATCAGTAGAATTGGAGTTATTCATTTTTAAAGTTTATAGTAAAAAATAGCACTTAAAAGATCAAAGCACCAACCGCAGACATCTAGTGATGAGAGAACAGGAAAAAGTCAAAAAATATGTCTGGCCACGATAGAGCGCAGTTTGGATACAAGAAGTGGATTGGGCCTGGTCAGCGCTTACCTTCAGAGTTAAAACAATTGCTGAGAAAAAGATTTCTACGTTCGAAATTAAGTCATTGAAATGAAAGTCAAAAATCTCCACTGGGATAAGGCAGAGGTCTGTAGCTGAAGATAGTTCCATGAGGCAGTTGAAATGGATTTGCTGCTGTGGAGAAGAACATAGCGGGAGAAGCTGCGAAGCCAATGTGACTAGCGATGCACCTCTGGCAAATAGGTGAGCAGGTTAGTCCCGTTATCTTCCTGGTTCTCACTTCTGTGAGCAGTTTTTCACCAAAAATGTCCCCACTTTGGATTTTTGCTATCTGGGTACCTTTAGCACCACTTCCAAGGGTCCAGGACTGGTGAGGCACAACCTGAAGAGCCAGGACTCACTCAGGCTGGGTTCAGGTACGTGTTCAAGATGGAGGAAGCCTTTTGTGTCTCTGTAGCCCTGAACAGGAGGCCAGCAAACTAGCCCCTATGAGTCACTCTGGAGGTCCTTGGACAGTTGAAGATCAAGTCCTTGTCCCCAAGCAGAAGGTAGCAGAGCAGCAGGACAAATAGGGAATCAATCCAGCAAGTCAGCAGTCTTGTAAAACAGCAGTCCATCAGAGTGACAGTCCTCCCAGCAGCACAGAAATCCTTCTTTCTGGCAGAGTATCCACAGGTCCAGAAAAATACTGAAGAGTTGGAGTCTGAGGTCCTACTTTTATACATTGGTGCCCTGGTTCTGGTAGGTGGGAGAAGCTTCTTGACAGTGGCTTCAAAGTGCATGAAATTTCCTAACTCTCCTGTCCTGGTTCCAGCTGTTAGGCCTTTGTTTGAAGGCAGAGCACAGGCTAATAGTTTTAGGTGGGGCTGTGCTCAGCTTGCCCCTCCCCCATCCTTCCAGCAGATGGCCCATTGAGGCACACCTAATGCCTCAACTTTGTGACTGTCTAGGAATATTTCATAAAGTCTGTCAGTTACACCTAGTCATGTGATCCAGGGCAGGCTTCAGTTGCAAAAGGGCTAAGGGCAGAAAAATAGCAACTTTCTAAAAGTGGTATTTTTAAAATTGTGATCAAACATCCGACTTTAACATTAAAAAGGGATCTTCACTACAGTTCTAAAGACATCAAACATGATATACCTACCAGCTCCCAATTAAAAAATCTAGCTTATTAAATGTAATAACGAATCACCAATGTAATACAATGGGAGGCGAAGGTCTCATAGTAGAGAAAAATGAATTTAGGGGTTTTTCACTAATAAGACATGTAAAACTTAAAAGTACATGTCCAACATTTTAACCACACAGCACCCTGTCCAAAGGGCTGCCTGAGGCCTGCCTTAGGGATGTCTTTTATGTAAGAAAAGGGGAGTTTAAGGCTAGGCAAGGAGGTTTATATGCCAACTGGAAATGGTAGTTTAAATCTTTATTCAGGCTTTAGTGGCAGACCTGGGACATGTTTTAGAGTGCTACTTAAGTGGGTGGCACGATTGGTGCTGCAGGCCCACCAGTAGCATTTAATTTACAGGCCCTGCATATATGGTACACCACTCTACAAAAGGCATACAGGTACATTAAATATGCCAAATGGGTATCAGCCAATGTAATCATATTTTAAGGGAAGGGGCACAAGCACTTTAGCACTGGTTTGCAGTGGTACATTGCACAAAGTCATCAGGCCAACAAAAATAAATGCAGCAAAAAATGGAGGCGGTGAGGCAAAAGGTTTGGGGGAAGACCATCTTTAGGCTGACAGGTTTAACACACAGCATCTCAGAACACACTGCTTGCACACATCAGCTGCTTTCCTTCCTCTTTGGCTATTGTATGGCTTCCTGTGCCCACTTAACTGTCCATTTAGCACAAATGTAAAACTATTGCTTTTATTCGGTCCAGATTTGACAAGAACTTCTCGTTTCACCTAGGCCTGTGTAGTGTCTTCTCTGACATCTATAACAAATCCAAAATGCAGTTGCCTGGTTACTGATGTGGGGCTGTAAATATGAATGCATTTCTCATCAAAGTAGTCGATTGAATCTACATTCAGAAGCAAATTATCGTCAAAACAATATGCAAAGCACTTAAAACTATCGTTTTGTAAAACAAGGAGAATTACATAAAATTCAAACATGAGTTTTCAAAAGAGAGCCAACATATCTATGCACAGATGTATCCAAAAGAAGAAAACTGTGAAAAGCCGATGACTTGATGAAATTATTTATTTGTGCTTGTTTTCTTGTAATGATATCACCACCTAAAATTATCTACAGCCCTCAAATTTTTATAGGGAAACTGTATTGGTACCAATCCATTCAATCTTTATGCTCAGCAGAAAAAAGTCTTTAGCAAGTCCCTTGTTTTGCATGACAGAGTCTGGTGATCATTCCCAGTTTTTGAGCGGTCACTGAGTTCCTCAATACAAATGGCCCGTAGTAAGGCTTGGCAATACGGTGACCCGTATTACCGACACTACCACACAATAACTGGGAAATTACAAGGTTAACACATGTAATGAAAAATAGCAGGACATAAACACAGTAACCACAGTGATTTACGCATGTTTTCTTCACATTTGCTGCTTTCACAGCATGAAAGAAGCACCAGGATTGGATAGAGCAGGCTCTCCAAGCGCTTCTAAGGACACTGGAGGCCTGCACTTTCTATAACCTAGCTGTCTAAGACAGCCAGGTTAGAGAACTTTAAAATGCATATATCTGACTGGCCATCCCAAGAAGGCCTGCCAAGGAGAAATGTGAATTTTTAAGCACACAGCTCCCTGCTGCTGCCACTCTGCAGCGCTGGCCCTGCCCTGTCCTGACACTTAGTGTAGGATGGGTTGCTGAAAAATAAAGCGGTAATAAATAAACTTTATTACCATTTTATTTCTCAGCTCTGGGGCTTGTGGGGCGAGGCTCTGCTGCTCAAATGGAGGCGCCGCCCCTGCTCAAGGCACTCGTGTGTTCTGTTGACAAACGAGAATGATTATATAAAAATAAAATGCATAAATAAATAAATTTCATGGACTTTGTTAAATATCCGTTTCATTAAAAACAATGTGTTTTCATTGCTATAATGATCCACTACCTTCGTTCTCCTTTAAGCACAGAATTTAAGTACTTCTTTGCAGCAATTTCATGCAGAAGGCTGCTATAATTGTCAGTGAACACAGCATCAGAATGGCGTTTGACTGGCTTCTGGTCTTCCAAGTCATTGTTGCTGTTTTGGAAAGAACATATGAGAAAATACATATTAATTTAAAATTTTACATTACCCGTGCACCGTAAGATGTGTAGCGATGAGTGAAAATAAGCATGTGGCAATTTTTTCATGGTGCAGCTGAAGAAATTAATTGTAATTTGGCTAGTCATTTACATATGTTGTTTTATGAAAAACATCAGATTTTATACGACATTGAGCTGTAATAATTAATCAAATATCTGTAACTCTAAATTCAACCCTTTGGTTTTAATCAAGATATATGATCTTTTGGTTTTCACTTACAAAATATAACCTGCATTTAACTCCAGTCGGACAGTCAAAGACAGCAAGAATTCACAACAAATGTGAAACTTGTCACTTTCATTCCTGTAATAGGAAAGCTTACCTTTGTATGATCTCCTTCTAAGTACCTTATTGAGATCGGATCACCAAGCCCTACCCCACCGACCTACTTTCGTAGCTTACTTGACCTGTTGTTTAAGTGTGTAATGCCTCTGTGTCCCCGTGTGTTTTTCAGGTCTGGCTTTATCCAACACCTTTGATTTAAGTGACAATATACTTATACTTTAAGCCAGCCCTCTTCATCCATTGATCAGTGGTGTCATTCACATTTTTCTTCCACCCCTTACAGCATACTGTGTGGGGCAATGGGTCATGCCACTTCAGATATTTGCTAACTTCACAGTGTGTTGAAGTAATTCACTTTGTTGCGAAGGACTATAATGGCAATGTGTGCTATCTGCTTTCAGCCAATGTGTTTTTTCATACAAGTGAGTGCCCAGAAGCTCGCCCAACAATGAAGCTACAAAAACCAGCACAAAACAAAACAAACTTTGATACAGCCATAATGCTGACAGCCAGTTCCGGACGAACTGCTTTTGCCAATGCTTGTTTTCAATGTGCTTGCTAGAGTGGACATCCTTTAGTCAAGGAGGGAAAACAAGCACCTTGCCAAGTTGCCCATTTTTTTAATGAGTTTATGAATTTACAAGGTGGGTCCAGATGAGAGAGAAAATAAATAGGAATGACGAAAACATGGCATTTATTTGTCTGGCGTGAATTCATTCCCTGAGAACATGCCACTTTCATTACATTTGCTAATAGCAGTTGAGTGCTGCCAGATTACTCTGGGAGAGACTTTGTAATCATAATGTGAGGGAGTGCAGTGAAGATTTATAAAAATAACTTGAATGTGTTTCATGTGTATGAGACAGTGGTCCATGCACATACAAGGATGTCAACTGCCCCCTAATTGTGCATACCGCAAGTCACTGAGGTGTTCTATTGCTGTATAGACACATACAGGTGGAGACCAAGGGGCAGATTTACTGAAGACTTGCGTTGCCCTTGCGTGACGAAAGTTGTCTAAAGCAAGGGAAGTCCTTATCTGGGATTTACTAAGCTACGCAAAACTACATTGAGTTGTTTAGTAAGCTCTGCCTTGCGTTACTTTATGTTGGGTAGGCGTTATATGGGTGGATCATGGGCATTTCCGTGCATCCACCCATCTATTTTGATGCAAACCCATATTTACAAAGACTTTTAAACCTGGTTTTGCAGCAAAATGATGTGCCTATCCGAAAGAGGCATAAAGAGAAGAATTTGAAGAAATATATTTAGTTCTCCTCGTTAATTCCTCTTTCTACATGTGCTGCATTCTGCAGCACACATAGAAAGAAGAATATGCCTCTATGGATTGCTTTTGTGCACAGATGAATATGCCTCTAAGTATTGCTTTTGTGCAGGAAGGTGTGCCTTCCTGAACTAAAGCAATCTTGCAAGTAACGCAGTCACCCTTGCACTATGGTGCAAGGGGGCTGCGTTGGTGCTAGGTAGCACACGGTGCGCCAACACAAGGAGAGAGCAGAAATGCTCCATATCTTTGTAAATATAGAGCATTTCTGCCCTCTCCCTTTTACAGAAAGCAACGCAGCAAGTTACATAGCTAGGCATAGATCTTGACGATTGCGTAACACTAGGAATTAAATTTTGACGAAGCTGACCGTCATAAAAACGATTAAACTATGACTTACTGACTCGAAAAGCCCGCTTTATAAGGTATGTTGAATTAGTTGCTTTGGAGATCATAGCAGTTGTGACAACACCTGTCTTTTTGACGTATCATTTTTTGGGCTTCTTCTTGTTTACAGGAGATCCAACCCTGCTGATACAATCCATTGTATACATTCGACTTAATGTACAGTACATAAGAGGTTTTTAGGTAAGATCCTTGGCAAGGCTAACACCAGTATGTTCATTTTGGCAAGTAGTACTCATGACACCTTCTGTTCTACTTGGGAAACGACCTTAACAACGCGGTCAAAACACCGCAGTACATTTAGATCGCTGCTTTTACAACGCAAGTCGTTACCACGACTTGCACTGGAGGGCGCTCTAGACTAAGGAATAGTGTGATTTACTATTCCAACACCTTCCCTACTGTACGTAGGCTGGAGTTGGAATAGTAAATCATACTATTCCTAAGTCCAGCGCTCTACAGCGCAAGTCGTGGTAACGACTTGCGTTGTAAAAACAGCGATGTAATGTACTGCGATCTAAATGATCGCGTTGTTACATCATACATCCGTTCTACTTAGTTTGACAGAACGTGTTAAATCAACTAAGAAGATACACAAGACAGAAATTGTCAGTGGCTTGTCTTTTGACATTAACAATACTAGTAAGTAACCTATGAGGAACATTTATCCTCTACAACTTATGCATATTATGATACATAGGATAGACACATGGCGAGTTTTTCTCTAACTATATGGGCTGTTCTCCTTTTTATTTCTCTAGACCATTTTTCTATGGCACATGGTGGTTGATGCACTATTTCTTTTAGCTTTATTTTAACATTCCTCCCTTAGTAAGTAGGGGTAGGAATCATGGTCAATCCCCGTTGTTGTATACGATGCACACCACTCAGTGTTCTATAAAACAAGGTGTGAACTCTGTCTCTTCACTATATATACTCTTTTAACGCATATGTGAATTATAATTTGTATATTAAGGTCCAATCGGTTGATTTTGTTTTGTACATGGGCTCTGAATATATTATGTTTATACCTTTTAGGTATCCCCTGGGTGTGTTCATATTGGTCTGATATCTGGTTAAGGTCCTGAGGAAGGTGGTGCTACCATTCTTTAAGCCATCGAAACGCGCGTCGACCAACGCTGCTCAGATCCTGCTACATGCAGTCACTTTAATTGGTCGCGGAGACTGTGCAATCTTTTGTCTCCCTACTTTCCAGATATATGTATTGGTGAATGTGGTATGACTGTATTTGAGGTGGAATGTGTGTGAGGTAGTATGATTGAATCTTTTGTCTTCTTACTCAGGGGTTATTGAGTCAAAGATTGTTTTGTATTTTATGTAATAATTATGTAATATGGTTTGTATATGTCTAAAATATTGGTTTTATATTTAAAAAAAAGCAAAAGCAAAAGAAAGTAAAAAGATTTTTGATAAAACAAAGAAATTAAATAAACAATGTTAATATTTATAAACATGGCTATCTTTTTGTATTTTGTTGTTGTTTAGCCCATGTTGAAATTAATGTCTGACTTATGAAAGAAATTTAGGTCACGAGGGAGTCTTTTCAGATTGTGCAAGTTGCATTGCTCCACTGCGATGCTTGAAAGACTATTAAATCTGCCCTCAAGTATCCTTATTAGGTCATGGAGCTCCGAGTTAACTGAAATAGTTGATTGATGATCATATGTAAGTGAGTGATGCTCTCCATGCAGTGGCGGCCGCCACAAACAAAAAGTGGTGGGCGGGGGGTAGGGGAGGATGGAGGGGCATGGAAGGGGGAGTACTGGGGGAGGGAGTTTAATACTAATAATAAAAAAAGGAAAACTTACCTGTAGCTGCCATCCCGCCTCCCGAGTCGAGCCTCAGTCTTCCTGGTCTTAGCCGACACTGGGATAACGTCACAGACTCCCTGTGCAATCCCAGCGCTGCTCTCATACTATGAGAGCAGCGTGGGGATTGGCCTGAGCAGGCTGAAATAACTCTCCGCTCAGGACAAGTAGTCTGTGCTGTTTCTCTAGCCCGGCTGTTCAATACAGCTGAGTTAGAGAAACCTAAGTGTGCATGTGTGCTTGTCTGGCCTGAGACGGTCGGCCAAACAAACATGCCCACTTAGAAGTGCACATAGTACTCCTTCTCCCCTCTACCATGGCCACAGCCCCGCTGCTCCCTACTGCACGCTGGCTCAGCTAGCAACTGAAAAATAAAGTGATGAAAAGTACATTCGCTTTTATTTAGGAGCTGGCTGTGAGCCAGTGGGACGTCGCTCCTCTGCCATTGCTGAGGAGCCACCCGTGTCTCCATGAAATTCCATCTTCGTTTACCCCGGAGATCACTTATGTTTTCCCTGGTTGGGTCAAAGTATATAATTAAGTAATGGATTTTGTTTTGCATTCTGGAACTTCTAGATGTATTTCTTTTGTTTCAAACGCAGGTCTAAGCAACGCAGAATGCAAACAAAATAAGACTTAGCAACCTTAATTGGTCTGGCAATTGCTGCCGACTTTTTCGCTTTACAAATGTTTGTTTAATTTAGAATTGGATTTTGTAAACTTTTATTACAAAAAGCAATGAAAAATGTGTGGCCATGCATGTACACACGTGCATATACAGGATTCTATCTTGAAATGGTATCCATAACTGAAGATGGGCACCCACGCGTTTCATGCACACATTTCAGCAGTCATCTTTGATTGGTTCTAAGTCTTTTTTAATAATAGGAGTCTTGTGGAGAACCACAAAGCAGAGGGGAGGGAGAATCCAGTACCAATGTCTGAGGAACATCCAGGCACTCACAAAGTTAAAAAATAACTAATAGATCTTTACAGTTTTTTTCTCAAAAGGACCCCTTAGCACACAAGAGCATGGCATGGAAGGGGACTACTTTAGTACGTAAGTGCATAGTGTGCAGGAGCATAATGCTGTCACTCAGAGTAAGGTAAAACAGTGGCTGAAGTGGGCTGACACTGTACCACATGCTATGAGGGCTGGAACAAAAAGCTGAATTACACAAAAGACCAGTGAATGAAATGAGCTGATCAGAAGCCCCTATAAGTAAGAACCATATATATATATATATATATATATTATCTACTGGTGGTCGCCAGTAGATAGTTATAGTTAGGACCTATTTTCCATAGGAAATCCGCAACATTCTATTTGAAATAACTCTTGCGTCGGTTGACGAATCTTCGCGAAATTTTTTTTTAACTTTATGGCCCGCTCCGGTCCGCTCCTACCCTGAAAGTTTCGGGGTGATTCGTCAAGCGGGGGCTGAGAAAAAAGGGGGTCCCAAAACGTGTTTTCCCCATTCATTTTCCCATAGGAAACTTTAGCCACGGCTACAGCCCGAACTGCTGAACGGAATTACACAAAATTTGGCAAAGAGGTAGTTCTTGGTTCAGAAAGAACCCTTTTGTTAAATGGTGTAAATCCGTTCAGTAGTTGCGGAGAAATAAAAAAATAAGAGTCAAAAAATCAATTTCCCATAGGAAACTTTATGCAAGGCTACAGCTCGAACTGCTGAACGGAATTACACCAAATTTGGCAAAGAGGTAGTTCTTGGTTCAGAAAGAACCCTTTTGTTAAATGGTGTAAATCCGTTCAGTAGTTGCTGAGAAAATCAAAAGTAAAAACACATATATATCTGGGCGGAGCCTAACCACACATGTCATCGTGAGATCTGATTGGCTGTCAGCACTTCATCCTGGAATTGCTGGCAGCCATCTTGGGACCAATATAAATGATAGTACCCCATTGAAATGCATTGTAGTGAATCGAAGATTTTGAGGGTTACCAAAAGGAGAACTATAAAGGGTGATAACAGACTTTAGTTACATTAGAATTCATTTGTTGATGGTACCATACTAATTTCAGGAATTGTGGTGTGTTCTAAGGTGATTTTACCCTGTGAAAAACCTTCTGCTGGGATATCATGAATCATGTTTGAGAGAAAACTATTTTCACATGCTTGTCCCATACAGTTTTGGAAGGTGCTCCAGAAGCTAAAATGAGAGCATATTTTCTGTAAATTCACATTATTTTTCTCAGTCATGTGAGAATGAAGTCTGACATTCTCAGTAAAACATGTACATCCAACAAGGGCAGAGACTGTCAGTTGATTCCTTTGTGTTCTACTGCAGCTTCCCAGAGTGTTCTAAAGAACAACTAGAGCGCTAACAGTCTTACTTATGACAAAAGTATGGCACACCTGAAGCCATCTTGATTGGAATAAACTGGTAACACTTAAAACATTTAATTTAAAAAGGAACAAAATGATGGGGTTCATTTTGTCATAGAAATTATGGTTAGTGCTGTAGAAAGAAAAATTAGGACATGTTTCAAGTGTGATCTCAAATATCTTCCTGTTATATTTCAACAGGAGCAGCCTGTCAGTTGATGCCTTTGTGTTCTACTGCAGCTTCCCAGAGTGTTCTAAAGAACAACTAGAGCGCTAACAGTCTTACTTATGACAAAAGTATGGCACACCTGAAGCCATCTTGATTGGAATAAACTGGTAACACTTAAAACATTTAATTTAAAAAGGAACAAAATGAGGGGGTTCATTTTGCCATAGAAATTATGGTTAGTGCTGTAGAAAGAAAAATTAGGACATGTTTTAAGTGAGATCTCAAATATCTTCCTGTTATATTTCAACAGGAGCAGCCTGTCAGTTGATGCCTTTGTGTTCTACTGCAGCTTCCCAGAGTGTTCTAAAGAACAACTAGAGTGCTAACAGCCTTACTTATGACAAAAGTATGGCACACCTGAAGCCATCTTGATTGGAATAAACTGGTAACACTTAAAACATTTAATTTAAAAAGGAACAAAATGAGGGGGTTCATTTTGCCATAGAAATTATGGTTAGCGCTGCAAAAGAAAAATTTAGTGCATGTTTTAAGTGAGATCTCAAATCCTCTTCTATTTCATTAGAAAATTCTGACATGCAGACTGAAACAATCACTTTCAATACCAGCAGTAGACTTCCAGTTAACTCCTTGGTGAGCAGTAGCTTTACTACAGTGATCTAATGAACAACTAGAGTGCTAACATTCTGAATTTATGGCAAATGTGTGACACATCTGAATGCCTTCTTGATGGAATCAAAGTAAAAAACTGAAAGCATTTCCTACTGAGGAGACTGCAGTAAATGAGGAAATTAGGAAACTTCATAACAAAGAAGTCTTCCAAGATGGCCACCAGTGAAAAAAGAGCCCAAATGTAGCACAAATATTACCCAGATGTAGCCCACATATAGCCCAATGACAAAAGTGTGCAAAACACTTTTTATTTTTAGTTTTTTTGCAGTTTTATGTAGTGCAGACTGGTCAGGTATTGGAGCGTTGCATCTTAAAACATGACCCCCTACACTACAAAAACACCACTGCACTACCCTAAACCCTAAAACACTACCCCCAGCACGACCCCCTACACTACACAAGCACCACTGCACTATCCTAAACCCTAAAACACTACCCCCAGCATGACCCCTACACTACACAAACACCACTGCACTACCCTAAACCCTAAAACACTACCCCAACACCACTGCACTAACCTAAATCCTAAAACACTACCCCCAGCACGACCCCCTACACTACCCAAAGACCACTGCACTACCCTAAAACATGACCCCCTACACTACACAAACACCACTGCACTACCCTAAACCCTAAAACACTACCCCCAGCACGACCCCCTACACTACACAAGCACCACTGCACTATCCTAAACCCTAAAACACTACCCCCAGCACGACCCCCTACACTACACAAACACCACTGCACTACCTTAAACCCTAAAACACTACCCCCAGCACGACCCCCTACACTGCCCGAACACCACTGCACTAAAGCCTGAAACACCACCCCCAGAAAGACCACCTACACTGGCCGAACACCACTGCACTGCCCTAAACCCTGAAATACCACCCCCTGCACGACCCCCTACACTGCCCAAACACCACTGCACTGCCCTAAACCCTGGAACACCACCCCCTGCACGACCCCCTACACTGCCCGAACACCACTGCACTGCCCTAAACCCTGAAACACCACCCCTCAGCACGACACCCTACACTGCCCGAACACCACTGCACTGCCCTAAACCCTGAAACACCACCCCCAGCACGACCCCCTACACTGCCCGAACACCACTGCACTGCCCTAAACCCTGAAAAACCACCCCCTGCACGACCTCCTACACTGCCGGAACACCACTGCACTGCCCTAAACCCTGAAACACCACCCCCAGCACGACCCCCTACACTGCCCGAACACCACTGCACTGCCCTAAACCGTGAAACATCAACCCCAGCAAGACCCCCTACACTGCCTGAACACCACTGCCCTAGACCCTGAAACACCACCCCCTACACTGCACGAACACCACTGCACTGCCCTAAACTGTGAAACACCACCTCCAGCAAAACCCCCTACACTGCCTGAACACCTTTGCTCTGCCCTAAATCCTGAGACACTACCCCCAGCACGACCCCCTACACTGCTCGAACACCACTGCACTGCCCTAAACCCTGAAACACCACCCCCAGCACGACCCCCTACACTGCCCGAACACCACTGCACTGCCCTAAACCCTGAAACACCAGCCCCAGCAAGACCCCCTACACTGCCCGAACACCACTGCACTGCCCTAGACTCTGAAACACCAGCCCCAGCAAGACCCCCTACACTGCCCGAACACCACTGCACTGCCCTAAACCCTGAAACACCAGCCCCAGCACGACCCCCTACACTGCCCGAACACCACTGCACTGCCCTAAACCCTGAAACACCAGCCCCAGCACGACCACCTACACTGCACGAACACCACTGCACTGCCCTAAACCCTGAAACACCAGCCCCAGCACGACCCCCTACACTGCCCGAACACCACTGTACTGCCCTAAACCCTGAAACACCAGCCCCAGCACGACCCCCTACACTGCCCGAACACCACTGTACTGCCCTAAACCCTGAAACACCAGCCCCAGCATGACCCCCTACACTGCCCGAACACCACTGCACTGCCCTAAACCCTGAAACACCACCCCCTGCATGACGCCCTACACTGCCCGAACACCACTGCACTGCCCTAAACCCTGAAACACCACCCCTGCACCACCCCCTACACTGCCCGAACACCACTGCACTGCCCTAAACCCTGAAACACCACCCCCAGCACGACCCCCTTTACTGCTCGAACACCACTGCACTGCCCCAAACCCTGAAACACCACCCCCAGCACGACCCCCTACACTGCCCGAACACCACTGCCCTAAACCCTGAAACACCACCCCCTGCACGACCCCCTACACTGCCCGAACACCACTGCACTGCCCTAAACCCTGAAACACCACCCCCTACACTGCCCGAACACCACTGCACTGCCCTAAACCCTGAAACACCACCCCCAGCACGACCCCCTACACTGCCTGAACACCACTGCACTGCCCTAAACCCTAAAACACCACCCCCAGCATTACCCCCTACACTGCCCAAACACCACTGCACTGCCCTAAACCCTAGAACACTACCCCCAGCACGACCCCTACACTGCCTGAACACCACTGCACTGCCCTAAACCCTAAAACACCACCCCCAGCATTACCTCCTACATTGCCCAAACACCACTGCACTGCCCTAAACCCTAGAACACTACCCCCAGCACGACCCCCTACACTACCCGAACACCACTGCACTACCCTAAACCCTAAAATATTACCCCCAGCACAACCCCCTACACTACCCGAACACCACTGCACTGCCCCAAACCTTGAAACACCACCCCCAGCACGACCACCTACACTGCCCGAACACTACTGCCCTAAACCCTGAAACACCACCCCCTGCACGACCCCCTACACTGCCCGAACACCACTGCACTGCCCTAAACCCTGAAACACCACCCCCTACACTGCCCGAACACCACAGCACTGCCCTAAACCCTGAAACACCACTCCCAGCACGACCCCCTACACTGCCCGAACACCACTGCACTGCCCTAAACCCTAAAACACCACCCCCAGCATTACCCCCTACACTGCCCAAACACCACTGCACTGCCCTAAACCCTAGAACACTACCCCCAGCACGACCCACTTCACTACCCGATCACCACTGCACTACCCTAAACCCTAAAATACTACCCCCAGCACAACCCCTACACTACCCGAACACGACTGCACTGCCCTAAACCCTCAAACACTCCCCCAGCACGACCCCCTACACTACCCGAACACCACTGCACTGCCCTAAACCCTAAAACACTCCCCCAGCACGACCCCCTACACTACCCGAACACCACTGCACTGCCCTAAACCCTAAAACACTCCCCCAGCACGACCCCCTATACTACCCAAACAACACTGCACTGCCCTAAACCCTAAAACACTACCCCCGCATGACCCCCTACACTACCCAAACACCAATGCACTACCCTAATCCCTAAAACACTACCCCCGCATGACCCCCTACACTACCCTAAACCCTAAAACACTACCCCCGCACGACTCCCTACACTACCCAAAGACCACTGCACTACCCTAAACCCTAAAACACGACCTCCTACACTACACAAACACCACTGCACTACCCTAAACCCTAAAACACTACCCCTACACTACACAAACACCACTGCACTACCCTAAACCATAAAAAACTACCCCCAGCACGAACCACTACACTACCCAAACACCACTGCACTACCCTAAACCCTAAAAACTACCCACAGCAGTACCCCTACACTACCCAAACACCACTGCACTACCCTAAACCCTAAATCACTACCCCCAGCACGACCCCCTATACTACTCAAACACCACTGCACTACCCTAAACCCTAAAACACTACCCCCAGCACGACCCCCTACACTACGAAAACACCACTGCACTACCCTAAACCCTAAAACACTCCCCCAGCACGACTCCCTACACTACCCAAACACCACTGCACTACCCTAAACCCTAAATCTACCCCCAGCATGACCCCCTACACTACACAAACACCACTGCACTACCCTAAACCCTAAAACACTAACCCCAGCACGACCCTCTTCACTACCTAAACACAACTGCACAATTTGTTACAGGCGTTGCAACGCAGGCCTGTGGTGCTTACTGGAAGTACCTAGTGGGCTAGTTGGGCCCCAGGGACCCTCAGGATTCAAGGTGACCTAATCCCCCAACTTAAAACGCACCACGGGCGCGTTTGCACAGTGGTGAAGGGACGGGGCGGGGCCTCAGGTGACATGTGCGCAAACACGCCCTGTGGTGCGTTTTAAGTTGGGGAATTAATTCCCTTGAATCCTGAGGGACCCTGGTGGCCAACTAGCCCACCAGGTACCTTCAGTAAGCACAACAGAGTTGCGTTGCAGAGAGGTGAAAAAGGTGCGTGGCCTTGGAACGCCTCTCTGCAACTCAGCTCTGTGGTCCTAACTGTAGGTACCTGGGGGGCTAGTTGGGCCCCAGGGACCCTCAGAATTCAAGGGGACTTAATCCCGCAACTTAAAACGCACCACGGGGTGCCCTGTAGCGCGTTTTAAGAGGTAGTTTTAATCCCCCTGCCCTATTATGTACTAGGGACTTGCAGAGGAGGTCATGCTAATCACAGGGGTACCCCAACGCATAGTGTTCCCTAGTGTATGTAGGTGTTTTCACTGTATTCTAAGTGTCTTTTAGCATAGCACTGGCTCTGGTTAGTCAGAGTCAGTTACCACCAGTACCCGTCTGAAAAAGTTGTGGGCACAGGATGATTTTGCAACTAGGCCTCTTTCTGCTCCTCTGTTGGTTCTTTCTGCACATCTTTTGCTTCTTTCTGTGCGTTTTTTCTTCTTTCTTCACATGTCCTACCTCTGTAGGCATAGTTAGAAACTAGCATTTAAAAAAACCTTTGAAATTCACTTAAAAATCATAGGTTTCAGGCACGTTATAGTTAGAAATTAGCATTTAAAAAACCTTTGAAATTCACTGAAAAAACCATAGGTTTCAGACACGTTATAGTTAGAAATTAGCATTTAAAAAACCTTTGAAATTCACTGAAAAAACCATAGGTTTTAGGGACAGTTATAGTTAGTTGGACATTTCACTCATACAAAACCATAGAAATTCCCCGTTATAGTTAGTTCAGCTAACTATAACTCGCGCTCCCGCAATGCACTGCTGATGACGTCACATATTACATCACTCATGACATGGTCAGTGACATCACTGATGACATCACTGATGACATCTCAAATGACATCACTGATGACATCATCCATTTGATAATTTCATGCATCTTCTCACACCCTAATATAACTTTTGATACACCCACTCTAAATTACAGACTGCCATTCTCAAAACCATAGACACTCCAACACCAAAAACTACATACCCACTCACTGATTCTTAGGTCTACACACACATCCACTCACTCACCCGTACAGTCACTCATACTTAGTCACTCAGTACAGGACTATCATATGCACTCATACACCTATATAAACACTCACACACCGCCACTCATCCATAGAGGTACTCACACACCTAGTCAGTCATGCAAAAACTTAATCACACACCCATTTACTCACATATACAGTTATACACACACCAGCTCACTTACTCATACAAATACTAGCACATTCTTACGCTCTTATACAATCACTGATACAAGTACACACTCATCCATACAGCCACTCTCACAATCACACACTCTCACTTATAGCCATTTATATACTCCAACACACATATATACTGCCTTTCACATATGTAGTTACTCACACATGTACCACTGAGATATACATTCAATCACTAACACACCCATACACACACTCACCCACCCATACAGTCCATCACAGATGCACTCTTGAAACCATGCACCCAGTGAATCACCAACTCACACATCTATGCACAGAGTCACACACACCCCACCCACACAAACACTCAGGCACCCATACAGATACTCAGACAATCAATCAATAACCCATGCAGACACTCATGTAGCTATTCAGAAAGCCATGCAGCCGCTTACAAACCAACAGACAGACGGATACAGACATTCACACAGTTTAGTCACTAACCCATGCATTCAGTAAGATACATTTAATCACTCACTTGTAGAGTCAGTCACTCACGTACTAAATCATCCATTCAGACACTTATACACCCACTCATTCTTCAATACGCCTTTCCCTATATATATTAAACATATTTAAACTTTACAGAAACACACAGTCACTGGATGATGTCATCAGTGATGTCATCAGTGATGTCATTTGTGATGTCATCAGTGATGTCATCAGTGATGTCACTGACCATGTCATGAGTGATGTAATATGTGACGTCATCAGCAGTGCATTGCGGGGCGCGAGTTATAGTTAGCTGAACTAACTATAACGGGGGAATTTCTATGGTTTTGTACGAGTGAAATGTCCAACTAACTATAACTGTCCCTAAAACCTATGGTTTTTTCAGTGAATATATATATATATATATATATATATATATGGCGCCAATCCTGTTAACAGCAAAGTAACAGGCGCTGACTCCATGGAGATATGACACAGGAATTTTAATCCAAACGAAAAGCCTTGACGCGTTTCGACGGCAAGCCGCCTTGCTCACAACATCGGGTGCCATGAGATTACATCGTTATATACAAAAATTCACTCAGCAGGTTGTCACAGCAACCATGTTTTAGAATGGACATAGAAGTTAAACACGATTAAGTGAAAAAAAGAAATTAACAAAAACTGTTATAGAGTTCTTCTATATATGCACCGGTAGTGTAACAGAAACAATTATTTGTTTTTTGAAAAAAGCAATAACTCATTGCAATAAACTAAGAGGAAAGACTTCACATCAGTCTATATCTCAAAGTCACAACCATAGGTGAATATACAAATTCAAACAAAGCGCATCAGTAATGAGTAGTGCAATATCTCGAGTTGTGGTTGCCTGGGTGATGGCACTAAGTTGGTAACTCGGCGATCAGAAATACCAAAGCCTAAAATGTAAATAGATAAGTTTGCGGATAAAATCCATACATGTAGCCTTGGTTTAAAAAATGATCTCAAAGTATGTGATTGAAGCTAAATTATTGCCAGTACACAAAACTAATATTCTAAAGGGCCCTCAATGCATGCTGTGCTAAGCTATAATAACTGCAAGCCATAGTGGGCTTACTACAGTGCCTATGAGGGACAAAAAGGTTCAAAAAATAAATAAAAAATTATTAGCAATTGATCATATGATGCGGGTTGCCCTAGTGACAAAAATTAAAACAAAGTGTAATGTTCCATAGACCCGGGAGTGTCTAGGGAGAGAGAGGGGGAAAGACAGCAGTTGCTTATAAATGTACTGATAGTGCTTCATCAGCATTCATCCCAAACGGAACCTTGGAGTTCATCAGGAGGATGTATCTAGATTCCAGCCTCCTGAGTGCCAGTTGTCTATTGCCTCTCCTTAGGTTCCTGGGAACGGTATCAATCACGAAATACGATTGGTCTTTCGCATTTCCACCATGGCACAGATTGATGTGTCTAGCAACTGGGTAACTGGGGTCAACATTGGTGATCGCACTGAGGTGCTGTAAAATTCTTACATGTACGGGGTGTATGGTACTCCCCACGTACTTTTTGTTGCAGGTGCATTGAAGGATATACACTGCAAAATCGCTTTTGCAAGTGTAACTCCCTCGAATTTCGAAAGGTGTTTGTCTGAAAGGTGTTTCTACCATCTTGGTGTTGACGCCAGGACAGCAGGCTTTGCATTTAGAACACCTTTGGAAGCCCCTATGTGTCCTCAGCCAGTCGGTGCCTTTTTTGATCACAGGTGAGTTACGTACTAATTCGTTACTCATTGATTTTGCTCTCCTGACAGATATAGGGGGGACTCTGGCGATGTTAGAGCCAATAACAGGATCGCTTCTAACGATCTGTCAATTCTTATAGAGTATTTTGCGGAGATTAGTGTGGTATGCGTTGTAGCCAGTGATGAGTCGTGGGGTACCTTCTAGTGGGGTCTTATTCTTCCTATTGCTGTTGGTCTGACCACATAACAAGTCTTCTCTCTTAATACGTGAGGTCTTAGCTTGGGCTATAATAAGTGTTTCTGAACTATAACCACGTGATCCAAGCCTCAAGCAAAGGTCATTAGTGGCTCCCCTCAGACTCTCTGCAGTGCTACAGTTGCGCTTCATTCGGAGGTACTCAGCATAGAGAATACTTTCCTTGAGTTTAGTGGGGTGGAAACTACCAGCATGTAAAATGGAGTTGCCTGACGTAGGCTTTCTGTATGTTCTAGAGTGCAGCTTCTCATTTTCCAGAAATATCTCTAAATCAAGAAAATGTATAGTATCTATGCTGGTGTTGCAGGTGAATGATAGATTCAAATTTTTGGCATTTAGCTCCGATGCAAATCTACACGCCGATTCCTGAGACCCCTGCCAGAGAAAAAACAGGTCATCAATATACCTAACATACAGAATGACATTTTCAGACATTTCCCTACTGAAAGTGGTCATGAGTACCTGCTCCTCCCACCAGCCCATATGCAGATTCGCATAGCTGGGGGCGAAGCAGGTACCCATGGCTGTGCCTTGCATTTGTTTATATGTAAGTTGATCAAAAATAAAGATGTTATTGTCAAGGCACCATTCAGCCATTTGGAGTAACATTTGTGTATGCTGGTATAGATGCATCGGTCTCTTGCCTAGATAGTATGCTAGGGCTTTTAAACCATCCCTATGCCTGATACTCGTATAGAGTGCATTAACATCAAGCGTCATGAGCACATATTGATTGTTCCATACAACATTGTAGATCTTTTTCAGGAAGTCTCCCGTATCCCTGATATATGAGGGGAGTTCACAAACATATTGTTGTAGAAAGAAGTCTATGTATCTGGAAGTGTTTTCGAATAGTCCCCCTATGGCAGCAATTATCGGTCTTCCAGGGGAATTACTTGCATGCTTATGTATCTTAGGTATAAGATACAGTTGCGGTGTGATGGGATAATCAGTTTTCAAAAAGTCCAGTTCTTTCTTGGAAATCAGTCCTACACCTCTCCATTCATACAGCGCAGTATGAAATTTTTCTTTTATTCCTTGTATACTCGTAGGGCTTATTCGACAATAGCACTCTCTTTCTTGAAGTTGTTTTTGTGCCTCTTTGTTGTACATATCCAATGGCCAGAGTACCATGTTGCCCCCTTTGTCGGACCACCGCACTACACTATCCCGCCGTTCTTTAATTTTGTTAGTTAAATTGGTATATTGTGTTCTGCGATTATGGTCACTTTGTGTAAAATCTTTGCTGGATTGGATTGCCAATTGTTTGAGATCCTTAATCACATTTTCTGCGAAGATATCTAGCCCATCTCTGGCATGATGGGTAGAAACACAGATTTCGGCTTATAGGCGGTACGCATGCTGCCATAGATATCAATGCCCATTGTTGATGCCAAGTCTGTGGGTGAAATTCCGATCGTTTGTTCACCATGTTGTAGTTCGTTCATATCTTGAAGAAGAGTCATATCCTCAACTGATAGACTTGTGGTGGTGTGGCTCAATTCCTCATTCTCTTTGGTGTTCTTCGTAACATTGTAAAATTATTTTTGCAACTTAAGTTTCCTGACAAATTGGAAAATGTCTACGCGGGTCTGGACATAATCAAAGTTAGTTTTCGTACAGAATGTAAGACCCAAGGATAAAATGTTCTGTTCATCTTTATCTAAAGCCATGTTAGTAAGATTGATAACTGTGTTGTCAATGTCTCTGTTTGTTGTTACTTCCTCCGTGTTCGTCTGGCTGTTTGTTTTTCCCCTATATTTATATTGTCCGCCCCAGCGTCTGTTTTTTCTCCTCCTGCTCCTCGTCCTCTGCCTTTCTGCTCCTGGCGTGGAGACCGAGGTCGGAGGTGCATTGTGCGCTCCAACCATAAAAAACGCAACTCCTGTATTGCTTCACTACTTGATGGGTTGGTCATACTATCCTCCAAGTCAGTATCTATTTATGAACTTAGTTCCGAGCTGCTGGGCTCTGTCAGTGTCATTGAAGTTCCTACGGCTGTGGACAGTTGTTGTCGTCGTATGTTTTCAAATTTCTTCGAAAAGGTATATATTTTTCCATTCTGATAGTCTTTTTATCCCTTTGAAATTTTATTGCCTTTCTCTCCTTGATCGATTGCTCATATTTTTGCAGCCTGTTTGCCATATCCGCTTGCATTTTGGTGACTTCATCTCGGTTTTCAAATCTCTCCAATTCCTTGAATATTGAGTCTATTTTCGCAAGGATGTTTTCTCGGTCACTGGTGGCATATTTGACTAGGATCTGTAGCATGTGCTGGGAGGACTCCGCACTGTTGTCCACCCATTCGCGCAACATATTGGGATCCGGGTTTTTGTATGTAGGGGCTACAAGTATCCTCAGTCCCCTAGGGATTCGGCCTACATCCAGGTAGCGTTGGAGTGACTTGCACTCCCACCATTTGGAGATTTCTGCTTTCCGCAATTTTTCTAATTGCTGTAATAATATGGTTAAGTCGTTGGCTTTTGAGTGCACACCTGTTTCTCTATTTGCTTCTTCCGATGGGCCACTTTTGTCATCACTGAATATATCAACTGCTGCCTTTTCCCTCTCTCTGACCCACTCCTCAGCCATCGTTGGTGATCAGAAATACCGGTGTCATCCACTGCCCGTATACTAGTTTACGGGACTACCTATCCCATCAGCCACTTCACTGCACTCACAATACCTTCTCACCAACAGTTGGGAGCTTACCTGAAATTATGATCACCCTCTGGCCACCCAGAGGATCGGCAATATTCCCATCTGTAGGCCTTCAGTAAGTGAGTGGAAATATCCGCTGAGGGGGGCTCCGTGTTATCTTATTCAATTTGTACCATGCGGGTCCGAGTACGCGGTGCTCCTGATCGAGGAGGGTCAGTGTAAAGATTCCGGAAAATCTTAAATATAGCGCCAATCCTGTTAACAGCAAAATAACAGGCGCTGACTCCGTGGAGATATGACACAGGAATTTTAATCCAAACGAAAAGCCTTGACGCGTTTTGACGGCAAGCCGCCTTGCTCACAACATCAGGGGCCATGAGATTACATCGTTATATACAAAAAGTCACTCAGCAGGTTGTTACAGCAACCATGTTTTAGAATGGACATATAAGTTAAACATGATTAAGTGAAAAAAAGAAATTAACAAAAACTGTTATAGAGTTCTTCTATATATGCACAGGTAGTGTAACAAAAACAATTATTTGTTTTTTGAAAAAAGCAATAACTCATTGCAATAAACTAAGAGGAAAGACTTCACATCAGTCTGTATCTCAAAGTCACAACCATAGGTGTATATACAAATTCAAACAAAGCACATCAGTAATGAGTAGTGTGATATCTCGAGTTGTGGTTGCCATAAGAAGTTCTGCTAAAACACCTGGAAATTGGCCCTTTTTATAATTTTGACAGGCTCATCTGCGCCTGCATACCGGTTGGCCGAAGTGAAGGTAAAAACAAATTAGATTATTAGCTATTGTAGACTCTACTAGAGTGATGAGGTGGTCAAATTTATATGTACTTTTGCTTTATTATTTACCCTAGGGTTAAAGTGAAAGTCTTTTCTCGCCTTCAGTCCATCAATGATTGTGGGATCCACGAGAGAGAAGATCTGTTGTTCTGGAGGAGATAGATCCCCCTTTTTAGAATTTCTTCATCACCAATTTTGGTGGGTAATTCTTTATAGCTATGTTGATAGCATATTGTTTGGAATATGTGAAACGGTTATGTGAGAAGGTAGTGTGTGTGAGTAGTGTGATATTGTGCAATCACCATGGTTAGAGCCGAAAACATAATATAAATGTTTTTAAATGTTAATGTTATTGTACATTGTGATAGATAATATGGAAAAGGTTTTTTGTATGGAATCTTGAACTTGATGTACATAATATATATTGCTATGACGATTCTGAAATTTGATTTTATTTAATGTTTTTATTTATAGATGAAAGTGTTGGGAGACACCGTATGATTAACCCTGAAGAAGGTGGCTGGATCAACTTATACCAACGAAACACATCGCTACTTGCTACTTATAAGCACCAAATCGAATTGGCTCCCATTGACAAAACAACAGTAGTATATGATTAAATGTTGAACCTGTAATGATCATTGGGATGGTGCTTGGTGTGCTTTAGATTTAAAAATTCATTACCAATTGTTTTCTCCCATTTTTTTGAATGTTATGAGGATTATTTTATGTTGTGCCAACTTTTGGCCTATTGTCTATATTGTACTTTTAACTTTTTAATTTTAACAAAGGATCCATTGAATAAAACATTTTTATATTAGCTTTTGGCTTCTGCTATATTTGTTGGTGACCTTTCTGGATGTGTATGAATGTGTTATGTATCTATGATGGTATGCTCTAAATAACCCAAAGGGAAGCTTTTTCTGACTTCGTGTCTATTGTGGTGTCCTGTCCCTTTGGTGAGGAGGACCCCTCTCTTACTTTGTAATTCATCAACGCACCAATAATTGCGATTACCTATGTTGCGAATCCAAAAGTCTTTCATACATAAGGAAGGCCATTTTGCATTGGCAAACGGCCACATTTTGTGATTCGCACTGTTTGCGAATGCAAAATGCTTTCATACATCTGGCCCTTACTGCTGTAAAGAGCAGGATTCAGTATGTTTTCAGGTTGTCAATGGGGATGATATGGACCCACTCTAATTCATGGGGATGGATGTGAAAGGAGTTTCCAACAATCAAAACATGTTTCAATAGAGAAAATAATTTAAAAAAAGATTTTCTTCAATTGTATTTTTATATGAAATGTTAATATGCAGAAAGATACATATGTTAAAATTCCATATGAGGCAGCACTTATGTCTTAAGTACACAGGAATACCCACCAGATGTGTAGATATTTTTTCACAATTCAAAATAAACCTGTTTATTTACTCCAGATGTATATTCCTTTAAAGCTAGACCTATTGGCATTGCCATTGCTTGTTTTGATATTTAGGGTACTACGAGCTTATGCCATCATAACTTGTTTCCACAAAAGGTATCCATGCCAAGTTTGCTTCATTTTTCCCAACATCCTGGGGATTCCAAAGGTACCCAGAGTTTGAGGATTCCCCTGCAGGGTACCGAGAAAACTATATTTGTTTTTTTGGAACATTAGGGGAAAAGTGCTATACAAGAAAGTGTATATTTTTTTCTAAAAACTGTATCAACGAAAGGTTTGCTGTGCTAGGCACACTGTCTTTCCAGCTTTCAGGAACGAGC
The DNA here is from genome assembly GCA_963921515.1 of Calotriton arnoldi. Lineage (NCBI taxonomy): Eukaryota > Metazoa > Chordata > Amphibia > Caudata > Salamandridae > Calotriton > Calotriton arnoldi. Next base: position 729,632 of record CAWUFW010007054.1, on the reverse strand, counting down.
TGAGTTGTATCAAAACACAACTTTTTTTCCACAGTTTTTTAATTTGCTTGAGAGATAGTCAAGTTTTCCTAATTTTTGTGGTTTCAAACTATTTGCAGTTTGTGGTTAAAGGCAACACACCACTCAGTGAATCATTGATTAAATGCCAAACCCTTTCTCTTTAAAATTGACAAATCACTCAATGCTTCACAGTTTCTTCAGAGAGAATGTTTTTGGCCTGCTCTAGCAACTTCTGCAGCGATGCCCTAGGTTAAGAAAGACAGAAATGGGGGCTAACAAAAATGTCTGCCTTTTGTGGGAACGGGTAGTGCAGAATCATCATGTTCCATCAACTGAGGTAAATACAAAACCCATATTGCTGCAAATTTTTATGGCTTCTTTTTTAAAGTGAGGCCAGCTTTGCTGTGTCATAGCCATAGTTCCTCTAACGCATAACTGTTCCTGTTCATTTAAACTGCGTTAATTTAACTTGCTATACAAGCTTGCATTTTGTGAAATGTTCACATAATCCTGATTCTTGATACTTTATTTTTTTATCAGTAGATAGCAGTAACATGTTATCACTTTTCACTTTTTCATACCATGCTGGGTGCCTTGCTACACCAGACATCATCTGTTTGTTGTTCACAGAGGAAGTCAAATCCACAACCACTTCTATTCTCTACATTGAAAGTGGTTCCCAGGTACACTTGTACAATATGGCTTTGTTACCCAAAAAGGATATTAACAGCAGTATTTGTGTATTCAGAATTGTTTGCCTCAGCTAACCTCTTGACTGCTGGCCATTATGCCCCACCCGATGCTAACCCATTTTTTTATGTTTGATGTAGCTGGTGCCTAAACCTTTATAACTTTTGTCCACAAAAGGTATGTACTCCAAATTAGAATCATTTTTTCCAACATCCTGGGGATTCTAAAAGTATCTGAGGTTTTTATATTCTGCCAGAGGGAACTGTGAAAATAACCAAATTGTAGGTACCTTTTGGTTTTTATGGGAAAAATTGGAAAATGTGCTGTGCTAGAAAGCATGTGTGTTTCTAAAAATGGCATCAACAAAAGGCTTGCTCTGCTAGGATCACCATCTTTCTAGATTTTAAGCACAAGCAGAGTTGTATTTAAAAAACACTTTTTACCACAGGGTTCACATTGTTTCAAGAGGTAAGTGAATTTTTACAAATTTTGTCAATGTGTACTGACCATGCAGCAATTCATATGCTACAATTAAATCAATGAAAAATTGGTATGAAAGAAACCTATGTATTTCTGAAATGTGCAAAAGAGACTGAGTTTATGGAACAGTGGTTATTTGTACCTCTTTGAATTTAGTGTTAACCCCGCTATCATGTGAACCAGGGCACTTTGCAAAATGTGTTCTTTCTTGCACCTTCGCTTACATTTAGAAACAAAAAAGGCAGAGAAATCCATTTAGTAATAACAAATTTTCTACTATTCTGTATTCCCACTCATCGCCTGGTCAAAACAGCCACTTGAATGGCAGGGCCTAGCACCCCAAAACACAACCTGGAGATATCAGATTTCACCCAACAAAATCAATGATTTTTTTTACAATGTGGGTTGCTTCAGAATTTGGGCCCAAGCTCAGCAGTCACCCTACAAAACTCAGACTTTTTTTGGACACAAAAAAAAAAGTTCAATTTGGTGTGCCTTGTATGGCTCTGATGAAGGTTTCTTACACATAAGGATCAGCAAACCTCAAATGTTTGCTAAAAACACACATTTTCCTCACATTTCTGTGAAAGAATGTTGTGGAAGCTTCAGTGATCTGCAAAATTCCTACCACCCAGCATTTCCACACTTGTCTTGATAAAAATGGTACCCAACTTGTGTAGCCATGCCCAGCGCCCGCATCACAAAATGGCCAAAAGCACAACATGGAAACATAAAATTTAAGAGAAATATGACCCGGTTTGGTGATGAACTTAGCTGCAAAATGGGGATGCAGCAACCACCCAGGGAAACCCAACAAATGCAGATATTTCTATATACTAGACACCCCGGAGAGTCAAGAGTGGTTTGACTTGCACGTATCTCATGGCTTTTTTTTACCCATATAGCCTAGCAAATCTAAAACTTTGGTTAAAAGATGCATTTACCTCGCATTTCTGTGAGAAAAAGTTCAGGAATCTACAGGGATCTACACATTTTCTATCACCCAGTGTTCCCGAAGATCAAACCAGAGACAATGAAGTCCTTGTGAAGACTGAAAGAGTATAATCAGTCAGGGTTTCTAGTTTGATAATACTGTCTTTGGTACCTCAGATACAGGCATTATGCAGTTCATGTATCTTGCATTTCAAAATTTCAAGAATATTACAATTTGCCTGACATCCATAGGATGTAGAGGTGCCTAACAGTCAATGGTTGAATGGTGGTCTGAAGAGTCCCATCTTGGATTGCCTGAAGATAGGGCAAGTCCTCAGAAGTAGCCATTATGTGAAACTATATAGAATTATATAAATGAAAAGTGTTAAGTGTCTCTTTAAGAGGGTCAGAGTTAGGACAGCAAAATCCACAAAGGGCGATAAAACCTCCTTAGCAAACTTATAAGTCTTGATTGAAGGTACAGCTCAATAATGAAGAGATTAGCTACACACCAAAAGTCCTGCTGGCTTCAGGAAAGAGAAAGGAGCTTGCAGAATCCAGAGGTAGAATCCAGTAAAAGACCAAACTGAGAGCAGCTAAAATCAGGAACAAAGATTAAAGCAAGGGAGGAAATGCATTGCAATGCAACTTTCTCCAGAAGAGCCTCATTATATATGCTTCAGACAGGAACGTTTCTGCTTCACATTGTATTGAGAAGATCAGTTAACATACGATCCAAAGCAGGGCAGATTAAAAGGTGTGCTCATGTCCCAATCTGAAACTCATACATCTACTTCGTGAACAAAGAAGAAGTCCAAGTTTAACATCTTTGCCCCAGCACCAAACTCCACAAGTCTAGCCCCTGCTATTCCTATTCTGCACATAAATAACTTGAGGAGCACCCCTGAAGTTGACTGCTAGAACAGAAAACCTCAGAACAGAGCATGTGACATGGCTCCTAAATAACATGTGAATACTGTGTTAGAAATCCGGTAGTTGGTTTACTGGGGTGTGAGCCCTGGTCAAGCAACAGCCAAAATCCTTTCCAGGGTGAACCACAAAAAGTCACTAAATTAACCTGTGCTTAACCCTGGGTAGATTGGCACAAAAAGCAGGCTGGGTACAGGTGCATGTTCAAGATGGAGGAAGCCTTTTGTGTCTCTGTAGCCCTGTACAGGAGGCCAGCAAACTAGCCCCTATGAGTCACTCTGGAGGTCCTTGGACAGTTGAAGATCAAGTCCTTGTCCCCAAGCAGAAGGTAGCAGAGCAGCAGGACATATAGGGAACCAGTTCAGCAAGTCAGCAGTCTTGTAAAACAGCAGTCCAGCAGATTGGCAGTCCTTCCAGCAGCAGAGCAATTCTTCTTTCTGGCAGAGTATCCACAGGTCCAGAAAAATACTGAAGAGTTGGCGTCTGCGGTCCTACGTTTATACCCTGGTGCCCTTGTTCTGGCAGGTGGGAGAAGCTTCTTGACAGTGGCTTTAAAGTGCATGAAATTTCCTGACTCTCCTGTCCTCGTTCCAGTTGTTAGGCCTTTGTTTGACGGCAGAGCACAGGCTAATAGTTTTAGGTGGGGCTGTGCTCAGCTTGCCCCCCATCCTTCCAGCAGATGGCCAATTTAGGCACACCTAATCCCTCAACTTTGTTACTCTCTGGGAATAATTCAAAAAGTCTAACTGTCAGTTACACCTAGTCATGTGATCCAGGGCAGGCTTCAGTTGCAAAAGGGCTAAGGGCAGAAAAATGGCAACATTCTAAAAGTGGCATTTTTAAAATTGTGATCAAACATCCGACTTTAACATTAAAAAGGGATCTTCACTACAGTTCTAAAGACATAAAACATGACATAGCTACCAGCTCCCAATTGGAAATTCTAGATTTTTATATGTAATAAACAAATCGCCAAAGTAATACCATGGGAAGGGTAGGCCTCACAGTAGAGAAAAATGAATTTAGGGGTTTTTCACTAATAGGACATGTAAAATTTAAAACTACATATCCAACATTTTAACCTCACAGCACCCTGCCCAAAGGGCTGCCTGAGGCCTGCCTTAGGGATGTCTTTTATGTAATAAAAGGGGAGTTTAAGGCTTGGCAAGGGGGTTTATATGCCAACTGGAAATGGTAGTTTTAAACTTTATTCAGGCTTCGGTGGCAGACCTGGGACATGTTTTAGAGTGCTACTTACGTGGGTGGCACGATAGGTGCTGCAGGCCCACCAGTAGCATTTAATTTACAGGCCCTCCGTATATGGTACACCACTCTACAAGAAGCTTACAAGTACATTAAATATGCCAATTGGGTATAAGCCAATGTAATCATATTTTAAGGGAAGGGGCACACGCACATTAGCACTCAATCAATCAATCAATCTCAGAATTTGTAGAGCGCACTACTTACCCGCGAGGGTCTCAAGGCGCTGGGGAGAGGGAAGGGGGGGATGCTGCTACTGGTCGAACAGCCAAGTCTTGAGTAGCCTCCTGAAGGTCAGCAGGTCTTGGGTCTTTCGTAGGCTTAGTGGAAGGGTGTTCCAGGTCTTGGCGGCGAGGTGTGAGAAGGATCTGCCGCCGGTGGTTGTTCTTCGAATGCGGGGGCGGTGGCGAGGGAGAGGTCGGCGGAGCGGAGCTGGTGGTTGGGGACGTAGAAGAAGAGTCGTCTGTTGAGGTAGGCTGGGCCAGTTTTGTGGAGTGCCTTGTGTGCGTGGGTGAGGAGTTTGAAGGTGATCCTCCTGTCGACGGGGAGCCAGTGCAGGTTCCTCAAGTGGGGGGTGATGTGGCTGTGGCGTGGTACATCGAGGATCAGTCGTGCGGAGGCGTTTTGTATGCGTTGCAGTCGCTTGATGAGCTTGGCCGGGGCTCCCGCAGAGGGGCGTTCCCATAGTCCAGTCTGCTACTGACGAGGGCCTGGGTGACTGTTCTTCTTGTGTCTGTCGGGATCCACCTGTAGATCTTGCGAAGCATGCAGAGGGTGTTGAAGCAGGAGGAGGAGACTGCGTTGACTTGCTTGGTCATGGAGAGCGTTGAGTCGAGGATGACTCCCAGGTTGCGTGCGTGGTCGGTGGGTGTCGGGGCTGCTCCCAGCGTCGTTGGCCACCAGGAGTCGTCCCAGGCTGAGGGGTTGGAGCCGAGGATGAGGACCTCCGTTTTGTCCGTGTTCAGCTTTAGTCGGCTGATCTTCATCCAATCGGCGACGGCCTTCATTCCTTCATCGAGTTTGGCTTTGGCGGCGAGGGGGTCCTTGGTGAGGGAGAGGATCAGTTGAGTGTCGTCGGCGTACCACTGGTTTGCAGTGGTACATTGCACAAAGTCAACAGGCCAACAAAAATAAATGCAGCAAAAAATGAAGGCGGTGAGGCAAAAGGTTTGGGGGAAGACCATCTTTGGGCTGACAGGTTTAACACACAGCATCTCAGAACACACTGCTTGCACACATCAGCTGCTTTCCTTCCTCTATGGCTTCCTGTGCCCACTTGACTCTCCATTTAGCACAAATGTAAAACTACTGCTTTTATTTGGTCCAGATTTGACAAGAACTTCTCGTTTCACCTAGGCCTGTGTAGTTTCTTCTCTGACATCTATAACAAATCCAAAATGCAGTTGCCTGGGTACTGGTGTGGGGCTGTAAATATGAATGCATTTCTCATCACAGTAGTCGATTGAATCTACATTCAGAAGCAAATTATCTTCAAAACAATGTGCAAAGCGCTTAAAACTATTGTTTTGTAAAACGGGGATAATTACATTAAAATTAAGAGTAAGCAGTATTACATATAATTCAAACATGAGTTTTCAAGAGAGAACCAACATATTTATGCACCGATGTATACAAAAGAAGAAAACAGTAAAAAGCCGATGACTTGATTAAAATTATTTAATTGTGCCTGTTTTCTTGTAATGATAACCCCACCTAAAATTATCTACAGCCCTCAAATTTTTATAGGGAAACTGTATTGGTACCAATCCATTCAATCTTTATGCTCAGCAGAAAAAAGTCTGTAGCAAGTCCCTTGTTTTGCATGACAGAGACTGGTGATCATTCCCAGTTTTTATGAAGTCACTGAGTTCCTCATTACAAATGGCCCGTAGTAAGGCTTGGCAATACAGTGACCAGTATTACCGACACTACAGGCTATTACCACACAATAACTGGGACATTACAAGTTTAACACATGTAATGAAAAATAGCAGGACAAAAACACAGTAACTACAGTGATTTACGCATGTTTTCTTCACATTCGCTGCTTTCACAGCATGAAAGAAGCACCAGAATTGGATAGAGCAGGCTCTCCCAGAGCTTCTAAGTGCACTGGAGGCCTGCGCTTTCTACAACCCAGCTGTCTAAGACAGCTAGGTTAGAGAACTTTAAAATTCATATATCTGACTGGCCATCCCAAGACAGCCTGCCAAGGAGAAATGTGCATTTTTAAGAACACAGCTCCCTGCTGCTGCCACTCTGCAGCGCAGGCCCTGCCCTGTCCTGACACTAAGGGCCCGATTCTGATGCGGGTTGGAAAAGCTTCCCGACCGAATCGGTTGGGAAATGGTTTCCGACCCACTCGGATCGGGAAAGTCCAACCGGCAGAGTAGGATGCATCCGGATGTTTCCAGATACAATTTGGTTGAACTCCCATTGACTTCAATGGGAACATTTGTTCCTAACCGCATCAGAATTGGGACCTCGGTCGGGAAGACACGTTCCCGATCCGATTTGGAAGGAGCAAATGCCGTTAGGAGGCCTTCCTAACCGCATCAGAATCAGGCCATCGGTCGGGAAGCTTTTCCAACCCGCATCAGAATAGGGCCCTTAGTGTAGGACGGGTTGCTGAAAAATAAAGCGGTAATAGATAAACTTTATTACCGTTTTATTTCTCAGGTCTGGGGCTTGTGGGGTGAATCTGCTGCTCAAATGGAGGCTCTGCACCTGCTCAAGGCACTCGTGTGATATGTTGACAAGCGAGAATGATTATATAAAAATAAAATGCATAAGTAAATACATTTCATGGCCTTCCAGTGACCAAAAATGAAATATATAATCAGAATAAACCTGTTAACTTTGTTAAATATCTGTTTTATTAAAAACAATGTGTTTTCATTGCTATAATGATCCATTACCTTCGTTCTCCTTTAAGCACAGAATTTAAATACTTCTTTGCAGCAATTTCACGTAGAAGGCTGCTATAATTGTCAGTGAACACAGCGTCAGAATGGCGTTTGACTGGCTTCTGGTCTTCCACGGCATCGTTGCTGTTTTGGAAAGAACATATGAGAAAATACATATTAATTTAAAAATTGAATTACCTGTGCACCGTGAGATGTGTAGCGATGAGTGAAAATAAGCATGTGGCAATTTTTTCGTGGTGCAGATGAAGAAATTAAATGTCATTTGGCTAGTAATTTACATATGTTGCTTTATGAAAAACGTCATATTTTATACTACGTTGAGCTCTAATAATTCATAAAATATCTGTAACTCTAAATTCAACCCTTTGTTTTTCATCAAGACATATGGTCTTTTGGTTTTCACTTACAAAATATAACCTGCAATTAACTCCAGTCGGACAGTCAAAGACAGCAACAATTCACAACAAATGTGAAACTGGTCACTTTTATTCCTGTAATAGGAAAGCTTACCTTTGTATGATCTCCTTCTAAGTACCTTATTGAGATCGGACCACAAAATGCCCTACCGCACCGACCTACTTTCGTAGCTTACTTGACCTGTTGTTTAAGAGTGTAATGCCTCTGTGTCCCCGTGTGTTTTTCAGGTCTGGCTTTATCCAACACCTTTTGATTTAAATGACATTTTATGTAAAATATACTTATACTTTAAGCCAGCCCTCTTCATCCATTGATCATTGCTGTCATTCACATTTTTCTTCCACCCCTTACAGCATACTGTGTGGGGCAATGGGTCATGCCACTTCAGATATTTGCTAACTTCACGGTGAGTTGAAGTAATTCACTTTAGTGCCAAGGACTACTATGGCAATCCATGCTATCTGCTTTGAGCCAGTGTGTTTTTTCATAGTAGTGAGTGCCCAGAAGCTCGCCCAACAATGAAGCAACAAAAACCAGCACAAAACAAAACAAACTTTGATACAGCCATAAGGCTGACAGCCATTTCCGGACCAACTGCTTTTGCCAATGCTTGTTTTCTATGTGCTTGCTAGAGTGGACATCCTTTAGTCAAGGAGGGAAAACAAGCACCTTGCCAAGTTGCCCATTTTTTTAATGAGTTTATGAATTTACAAGGTGGGTCCAGATGAGAGAGAAAATAAATAGGAATGACGAAAACATGGCATTTATTTGTCTGGCGTGTATTCATTCCCTGAGAACATGCCACTTTCATTACATTTGCTAATAGCAGATGAGTGCTGCCAGAATACTCTGGGAGAGACTTTGTAATCATAATGTGAGGGAGTGCAGTGAAGATTTATATAAATAACTTGAATGTGTTTCATGTATATGGGACAGTGGTCCATGCACATAAAAGGATGTCAACTGCCCCCTAATTGTGCATACCGCAAGTCACTGAGGTGTTCTATTGCTGTATAGACACATACAGGTGGAGACCAAAGGGCAGATTTACGGAGGACTTGGGTTGCTCTTGCGTGACGAAAGTTGTCCAAAGCAAGGGAAGTCCTTATCTGTGATTTACTAAGCTACGCAAAACTACATTGCGTTGTTTAGTAAGCTCTGCCTTTCGTTACTTTATGTTGGGTAGGCGTCACATGGGTGGAGCATGGGCATTTCCGTGCATCCACCCATCTATTTTGATGCAAACCCATATTTACAAAGACGGTCCTGGAACTCGGGTGTCCATCCCAGATGTTCAATAAAGTTTTGGGCTTCATAGTTTTACAAACCGGGCTCTCAATTTAGACAACATTCTCTTTCACTGCAATGAAAAGAAAAGAAAAATAATGATGTATAATTGTACCCTATTAATTATCACGTGCATATGTAGCGCATTATCAAATTTGAAAAAAAGATATAATGTAACGATGCCATCAAGTGAAGTAACTTGTATGATGTGGAGACGTTCTACTATGTTTTTTGAGTTGGGTCCGATCACATGGTTGTTTTATTTAAATTAGTGTTTTACACAAACACAGTTACTCGTGAGCAAGGAGCTCTTAGCTCCGAAACGCGTAGGGTGTTTTTGTCAAAGCCTAAATAAATATGGCTTGCAAAGACTGTTGTCCACGGCATGCTGCTTTTTTATGAGGAGACAGAGTTGGTATATATATATATATATATATATATGATTACTAAAATCAAACGGTCTTTGGTAAGACGAGACCCAACAATAGTACCACTTGCACTGCTCATGCTTTGTATAATTTAACTTGTGTGCACTGCTCAAGGCGCAAATATGTTTTACTTCCATCTTCAGCAAATGTGGACAGGAAGGAACAAAGAACCCTATCATTCTACCCTATAGGTCTCACTGTGGCCCTAAGGGCATTGTGGAACACCTCAGGTGAGATCATACATAGAGGTAATGGAAAGTCCTCCAAATCTGGTGCATCAAGGAGTAAATGTTGTGATGTCCTACCTAGTTTTGAATAAAAGATCACAGGTGAGTATCGACTTAATTTTCGAACTACAAACATAGGCAAGTGTCCAAACATGCCTCAATATACATCAGATAAGAAAATGAAACAGCGGCATTTAAGGAGAACTAACGGACCACAGGAACCATGGTGTGATTTACACTTAACTGTACAATTACAAACTACATTAAGTCACTGATGAGCCCTCACTTCAAAAAGGATAATGTAAAAGACTGAGGTCATTTGTGATATCATAGATCTCTGAGACACAGGACCGGCTCGTGTCAGGGAAAGGAGGCAGGGGAAGTAGGGGGAATGGAGGAAGGGATGCATGAGAAAAATAAAACTCTAAAAAAGAACTTACCTACCGCACTCTAGCGTTGCGCTTTCTGCTCCTGTTCTCGTAGGCAGAGGCTCCCAGAATGCCCTGTGGCCAATGCTGAAGCTGGTGGCCTGGCACTGTGAATTTGTGCTCCCAGACAGACTGGGAGTCTGTGCCAACTCTCTCCAACCAGTTTACGCAGGTCGGGTTGGAGAGAGCTTCAGTGTGCATGACAGTTTGGCAGGCCTGAGATGGCTGTCCAAACCGCCATGCACACGGATAGCAGTGCCCACCACTCCCTCTCCATCACTATCAGCCCCCGGACCCCACCCCCAACACTCAGCACACAGTCACAAGAAGAAAAATAAAATGATAATAAAATGGGTTTTAAACCCGTTTTATTATCATTTTTTTTAATTCATGTTTTTAAGGGTGCTGGTGGGGGTGACACTCCTCCGCCATAGTGGAGGAGCCACCGCTGCTGAGACAACAAATATAAACATAGATGTGTCTGGAAATGTTATCATACATAATGACAAAGCAGTGACACAAGCACACACACACGTATTTTGTTATCTTAAGCTTTTATAACATGAACATAGATCAATGGGCTCTCTGTCACTAGCACTGAAATCAATAATGATGGCCAAAGAGATTAAGAAGTCATTCTGCATTGATAAACACTGTGCAACAAAGCTATGTCTGACACTATCTTAATACCCTCTTTTGGAATTCCCTCCCCCAGTTTTCCTATCAGAATGTACAACTGTCTTTGGGGGACTGCCCAATGGCAGCTATAGTCTAACTAATTTAAAGTGCTTTGTATTGGCCATCATACTGTTTAAGGGATCAGCCATGATTTCCTAAAGAACAAACTTGCCCTGCATCTTCCATTATACTCCTTAAGATCTACTGCTCCTGAGGACAAGCCACATAACATGAGTGGCAAATGAGATTTAAGGGCATGCATTATCGTGAAGTTCTTACTTACAATCTAAAATGCATCACCTAGCTCTGCCAACCACACTCTGTCTAGCATGTCTTCTGTACCCAACTCCAACTCTAGAAGCACAAATATGGAATGCATAGCATACAGTGCACAAAGTCGTCAAAGCGAAAGGCATAAATAGTTATGGCCTGGCCCCTTTGACAGATTGTGAGGGTCAAGTAAGATCAGGGAGAGTGAGATGGGGACTACCTGGTGCTGTTATATTCCATATAGGTACCCTATAAAGGCGCAGGTAACATTGCAACCTTTCACCTATATTCTTCCCTACATTACATAGATAACGGTTCTTAGGCACTGACCTTTTACCCAGATATGACACTACATTCAGAACGCGGGTTTTTCCCTGGTTCGATTCTCATACATTATGCATGAAGCTTCTTGGAAGCACAGCAGGACTAACAGTAGGATTACCATCTCCTGTATAATATCTCTGCATAAAGTTCAGGCCCGACGTCATTCTTTAGGCCGACACAGTAACACAGCAAAGTAGGACCCCTGGGGAGACCTATGGGTATATATACATCATGTCTTGCTTAGGAAGATAGAGGAGACAAAGACTTCCCGGCTGACACACTGACCAGAGATGCTGAGGTTCCTGCATGCAGACGCTCCAGCTCCCAGTGGTCTAACATCCCTCGCGGGGTGTCCAACTCGAGACCAGGACGGGGTCCCATATTCTCTCATTTCTCAGGTAATGGGGTTGACTAGATCCTAGAGGGATTCTTGGCATAACACCTACACAGATGCTAGGTACAATTAGGTACATCTAGTTAGGGAGGCATCGTAGGAGTACGCACTTTTTATCATGTGTTTTATGTACTTGTATATATTCATGATTCCTGCAAGATGGTAGAACTCTACCATCCCTTTACTTTCGTAGTACTGCTAATCATATATCTGTGCTACTGTCTAATGGTTATTGCAGATCATCTATTCTACACTAGAATAACAACTGTTCAATAAATACTTATTGAAAACGCCCAGACTGTTTATTCTGTGTATCTCTCTGAGACAAACTAAGTGAGCACGAGTGACTGAGCGAAAGGTAGTATATTGTTTCCACGATTCTGAGGGATCAGGGTTGTAATGTTCTGAGGTTGTCAGAATCTATTCTCTCCTTGGTAAAAGGAGATTATAGTGGCACTGTGAGCCAGCTAATATAGATAGGCTAACGTATCCGGTGGGGGTGCACAGAATCAGTCTGCCGCCAATCCCACAGTTTATGTTATCCAAAACGCGTAGATTCTGTATAAGTACTATAGGAACTACACTACATGGCGCTGCCAACGTTGGTTGGGTACTTATTTAACAGTAGAATCTGAGTAGTTCAGTTGTGCTATTCTCAGAGACCCCTACTCACAAAACACCAGAGACGTCTGGAGTGGGTGGGCACAAACTCTGCCACAGCTGATTAGGCTAAAAAAACTATTTATTGGCTGTTGGTTAATCAAGCTTGAAGGACACAGTGTTCCTAAAATTGTGCATAAACACCGTATCTTGGTTCCCTTGAAAAGTTATTTAGTGTACTAAAAACAATGACTAACCAGGTCTTAGATCCACTTCAACAAGAACTGCCCCTCACAGTGTGCTGTGAAAATAATATGCACCAACACGAACACATCGGGAAAATGCTTTGCGCATGCATGCACTAAAACTAAGAATAATGCATGAAAGACAAGGCCGCAATTTTATTCTGCTTCTAAAATTAATAAAGTAACGCTGCTTTTGCACATTAATGCTCTTGTTAGGAAAACATAACTTTGGGTTAGTGTAATGGTGGGAGGTAAACAGTGAGAAGTACATTTCGTGAAAAAATAATGTCTGTGTTCTCATTCATTTTAGAGAAAGGTACAGGCCTATATTTCTGCATGAATGTTAAGAGTTAAACAAACAAATATGAAATAAAATGGTGAAAATCGAGCTCTGACAGAGAGAGAAGTAAAGTGGTGGAGGCTAATGTTGTTAACCTTCAAAAGAACTTTGCGTGTCTGCCAAGTAACGGAAAGACGGCCATGGGAATGAAAGGAAATGTACAAACTTCTTCCGTCGAAAGAGGCAGTGCTAAATAATAAAATGTTGAAAATTGTAACATGTTGCCTTCTCGAGGGAATGTGTGGATAGTGTAATGGGAGAGTGTATTAAACAAAGAACACTAAGAAAACATGATCATGACTATAGAGGTGTGATAGAACCCCCCCCGAATCAGCCAATGAGAGACTGAGTTTTCGTAAATGTTTCAACTACTGTGGGTTGGACATGTAGGTTTTAGGGTATAATTGAGGTGCCCCAGAGGGGAGGGGAGTAGGCTTTGCTCGAGAGTAGAGGAAGATTGTCGCTGTCCGTCGGTTTGCTGATAGAGGCCTACCTGTTTCCCTGTTTCCTGTTCCTGTTCTCGTATCCACTATACTGATCTAATCTTTGTTTCCTGAATCTGACTCAGGGGACCCCTTACTATCTCCGTGGCCAGGGGGTGGTATTTCCTCTATTTCCTTAGGTTAGTATTAGTTAAATGAACAGTACTTTGCATAATAATTTACAAAAGTATTTTATCTCTGAAACGTTTGTCTCTTTCGCCTATCCACTCCTTCATGTGCATTTATTCAATTTGATATGAGTTTGTCACTGTTTGCATTGATATATGTTCTCTCTCTCTGCGATTAATGCATTGTTTGCCTTGTGATTCTGTACATGAATTGAGCTCATATTTCTACAATATTTGGTGATAAACACTATTAACCTAACATTGAGTTTGTGGTTATTTAGTGAGATTGTTAGATAGATAGATAGTACTATTATTACCATCAACTTCTCAACTTTTGGTCCATTGACCAGAGGAAAGAAGTTGGCATGTAGGCTCAGTTAGTTAAATAGAGTGTTAGATACGAGCCTGTAATAATGAACAGCTGATTTTCATTGGTGTTCATTTTAGTCTTGATAACTGAAGAGAAAAAGAAAAATTATTACAGCGTCATTTCAGCGGGTTATGTGGGGTAAGTGTGTATTGGGCCTGTGTTGTGCTGGGTTATCTATCCCCTGATTTGGCGCTGGATCAGTTTTTGGTAGCAGAGGATGGTTAATTATTGATTAGTTTGGTAATAATTATTGATTATTTGTTTTCTAACATGAAAAGTTAGTGTTTTGTTTTATGTTGTCTGGAAATGCGGGTACGGAGTTACCTGAAATCCCAGGATAATAATGTATTAGCCTGAAGTAGGCAGAAGAATAGTGTGGATAAGGTATCACACTGCAGAAGTACTTTGTCTGTTGTCATAATACTGAACAGCGAAAGGCTGTAGGTGTTATATTAGGGACTTCTCGTTTGAGAGTAGATTTTTGTGTGTAATAGTGAAGGGTCCACTTCCGAAACTCTGGCCTTACATCCCCAAAGGAGTACCAAGACCTCTTTCCATGTGAAAGTCCTCTTCCGAAACTTTGGCTAGTATCCCTAGAGGAGTACCAGGTCCTCCTGTAGCTTGTTTGGATGTAGAATAGCGCTGGTCGTTGTTTTACTCGAAGTGAAAAAATCTCGTTTAAAGTGGAAAACTATCTCTTTATTTAGTGGAACAGACAAGGTAGCATTGGTATATGTTGTTATTAACAAGATTTTGGTTAAGAAAAACCTAGAAAAGATATTGCCGTATTATTTTGAAAAGGGAGGGTCAGTAGAAGGAGTAATACTGATGTCGGAAAAAGCTGCGCTGGCATTGGTCAGATAAGCGGGCGCTTAGAGAACTGTGATTGGTTGACTGTCGTGAGTTGTATTTGTATTGGTTGAGATATTGCTTACGTAGTGGTGCTGTGATTGGTTGGTTACTGTGAGTTGCGCTGGTATTGGACGATCGTTAACCGATAGAAATTGTATAAGTACGAAGAGTTTGTTGTTGTTTTATTGAATTGTGTTTAGCGTAAAGGGTTAGTAAAAATGAAACTGATTAATAAGATAAAAGGTCTCTTTAAGAAAGATAAACCAATAGTGACTAGAGAGGGAATTCTTATTCCACCTCCAGGAACGCCTGTTTCTTTTATGATGTTAGAATGTGGTTATGATACGTGTACTTGGTTAGAAAATTGGATGAAATACACAGAAAATGATGGTGTTTTAGCATTTCCAGAGCATGGTACCTTTAATGTAAGGATTCTACAAAATCTGAGAGATCGAATGAAGTCTTTAGAACCAAAACCTAGACCTACTCAGTATGAAGCGCTTGAGGAATGGGAGTATGAGGCGTTTGAGCAAGAGAAGTATAGGGGTGGAAGAAGATACACGAATATAATGTCTAGATATCCATTTGAAAGTCAGGAAGAAAGAATGAAAAGATGGAGGAGAGCTGTTGTGACAGAGGGTTTATATCCAGTTTTAGTTGGGAAGAATCGACTGGAGGCAAATGTAAAGAGACAAAGAAAAATGTAGAAACATCAGTATCAAATTTTGACCCGAATGATTCTGATGATGAATTGTTAGATGATATTTTAACGAAAAGACCTCCACCATATCAAGAAAGTCCAAAGGAGACAGTCCCGAATGCACCATTAATGGGAACACCACTAATTCCGCAGGTTCCACAAGTTCCGGTAGTTACTAGAGTAGTGCAAGAGAGTGAAATGGATTTGTTGACTAAAGCAAGGGAGGAGTTGACTCAGAAAAGTAATCAATTGAGTCTGAATGAGGAAGCACTGACAGTTCCGGTAACGATTGGTCCTATAGTTCCATTGTATGGAGATAAACAGAATATATCGAGAGTACATGCATTGACAGTTCCAAGAAATAGTGCTTGGAATGAGGAAGTAACGGTAGCTGATCAGGCTGGCCAAGTTGAGACAAATACCTCATTGATTGATCTTCCGGTTTGTTAGTTAATAACTGAAACTCAAAAGAAAGGTGCACAAATAGAGCCAAGGAGAATAGTGCAGAATGTCACTCCAGCATCAGGGAGTTCAATGGGTCCATCACCAGATGAGTTAGATGACTGGATAAGGGGGATGGAAAAGCGAAAACCTCAACCACAGAGTATAGATGTGAGTAAATTGAGAGTGGATTTGGAAGAAATGATTATTGGTACAATAAGTCCTGATAGGTTAAGTACTTATCGAGATGAAGAGTTGTTGTTCGTGTGTAAAAATATTACTTGGAGAGCAAGAAATCTTCATGAGAAATTGACAGAGGCTGCTTGTGAATATGGAATAGATATAGAGAATTCAAAAGTGTTACAGAGAACGTATAGATTGGATTTTACTGAAAAAGATTTGTTGAGTTTGAATGCGTCTGGTAAAAGGCTGCAAATAAAAGAGTTGATGAACAACTTGAAGAAATGGGGAGATGTAGAATGTTGGAAAGGTAGATGGGCGAAAAAGAAAGAGGAAATGAACACTGATAAAAGTGCATCTTTGTTTCCGTTGAGGAAGACAGGACAAGCTGAAAGAGTGTGTCCAATGAGAGAAGTTCCAGGTGGTGGATATGTTCACGTTCCTTGGAATAGACAGGATATATTGTCTTTTATGAATGACTTTCCTAGACTGAGGGGAAAAACCAGTTTAGTGGTACAAACAGGTAGAGAGGTTTGTGAAAGTTTCAAAGGTTTTGTTGAAGGATTTAGATGGTTTGTTTGAGATTGTTGTTCCAGCTGATTTGTGGACTGAATGTAAAATTACTGCTGATTGGCCTAAAGAAGAATACCCAAAAGATCCAAAAACAGGTGCACCTTCAGATAAGGTGATGAAAAAGTATAATCAGGTAATAACTTACTTGAAGAGTAAAATGTCTCTAAAGGAAACGGATTGGGTTAAAATAGACAGAACGACACAAGAACCAAAAGAGTCAGTACATGCATACTATGAAAGGTTGTTACAGGTGTTCAAACAGTACAGTGGATTTGAGAATATTGGTGATAAAGATATGGGGCATTTGTATATTGTTTTGTGTTTGGTTTGAGACCAGAGATTAGTAACATGATTCAACAAAATTTGATTTGTTGGCAGAGCAAGACGATTGATGAGATTATGAGATATGCTAAATATTGTAGTGATGATATTGAGTCGAGACATAAAAAGTTAAAAGAGAAAATGATGTGGGCACAAGTGAAGGTAGCGGAACAGCAAGAAGCAAACAATGGTTCTCAAACAGATTATCAAATGAAGCGTCAGAACCAGAATGGTCAAGTAACTGGTGGTGGCAGAGGTAGAGGAAAAATGAATAAAGATGATCTGAAATGGAAATATTCTAGTCATGCGTGTGGAAAGTTTGGACATTGGTAAAACGAGTGTAGATCTGTTCAAAAGAATAATGGAGTGAATCAAAATTTAAATCCACAGATGCAGAATGAGGTGGTTGTGAATCAACAACAGCAACAGCAGCAGTAGGTAGTTACTCCACAGTTACAGGTGCCACAAGCTCCTATGCCAAATAATGTGAATGCTCAAGTGCAGAGGTACGGTGCGAACACTGGATTTCACGCAGGTGAACAAATTGGTAAGAATCAAAATGTGCAAATGGTTTCGCAATACTTGTTGCAATGCAATGAGAGTGATTCATACTCATCTCAATGACGGTGCCTGAGGGGGGAGGAAGAGTGCGTGCTAGGCGCAACTCTAGAGGTAGATCAGTCTGGTCCATTTGTTGATGGAAAAGTGGAAGGTAATGATATTACATTCCTAGTGGATACAGGCGCTACCTGTTCTACTGTAAGAGCAGCATAAATTCCTAACCTACCACTCTCGGGAGAAACCATCCAAGTTGTATGAGTGTCTAATAAGCATATTAAGACTCCAATCACAAAGCCAATAGAGGTTCATATTGGAAGATTCAGAGACATGCATCGGTTTGTAGTATGTGATACGAGTCCGGTAAATCTTTAAGGGAGAGATTTGCTCTGTAAGATGAACTGTACCATCTATTGTACGCCAGATGGTATTGCTTTTCAAACACCAGATGAGGATGTTGCCTTTAAGATGATGCTAGCGAAGCATGGGACAGAGGTGGATGAGTTGTTTTCACTTCTTACTGAACAAGATTTGCCTGCAGAGCTGAGAGATTCAGTAAGGTCTGATGTATGGGATTTTACAGGAAAAGAAATTGGTTTGATGAAAGGTGTGGATCCTATTCAGGTTACAGTGAAACCTGGTGCAACATATCTGAACACACCACAGTATAAGATGAGTCCCGAGATAATAGCAGGAGTTTCTCCTGTGGTTGATCAAATGATTGAGCAGGGTATTCTAAGAGAAATACTGAGCAGTCCTCGTAATTCACCTATTATGGGAATTAAAAAGCCAAATGGAAAATATAGAATAGTACAGGATTTACGAAAAATAAATAAAATTGTGGTACCATGTTGTCCAATAGTGCCAAATCCTGCAGTGATCCTTTATCAAATTCCCTGTGATGCGGAATGGTACACAGTGATTGGTCTGTGTCAAGCATTTTTCTCAATTCCTTTACATCCGGATAGTCAGTATTTATTCGCTTTCCGGTTTGGAGATCGTGTTTTGGCATGGTGCCGAGTTCCTCAAGGGTACACAGAGAGTCCTTCGATTTTTAATCAGATCTTGAAAAAATGTTTGGAGACTTTGATCATGCCAGGAAAATCAGTTTTATTTCAGTACATTGATGACCTATTGGTGGCATCAAAAACACGAGAGGCATGAGTGACAGATACAATTACCTTACTGAACCATTTGGCCGAAGGTGGACATAAATTATCACCAGCAAAATTACAATTTTGTAAAAAGGATGTCGAATATTTGGGACATAAAATATAGAAAGGAGTCAGGAAAGTGACACCCGAACGAATCAGTGTAATACAGCAGATGAGTCCTCCTAAGACTCAGAAATAAGTGCAAATGTTTTTGGGAATGGTTGAATATTGCCGACAGTGGATCAGTGGTTTTTCACTGATTGCAAAACCTCTACAGAGGTTGACACACAAAGATGTGACTGATCCGATTGAGTTGGATGATGAGAGTATGAAAGCCTTTATTGAGTTGCGAGACAGTCTTTGTCGAGCACCTGCACTGGGAATGCCAGGCTATGGAAAGGATTTTGCATTATACTGTTGTGAGAGAGATGGGTGTGCATTATCAGTTTTGACCCAAAGACATGGAATGGCATGACGTCCAGTGTCATATTTTTCTGCTACTTTGGATTCAGTGGCTGCAGCATTACCAGGATGTTTGAAAGCAGTTGCTGCAACTTGTGTGAGTCTGGAACAGAGTGAAGCGATTGTGATGGGACATCCAGTTAAAGTAAATGTGCCACACTCAGTTTAGATTCTTTTGACAAGAACGCGTACTCAGCACATGACTTATAGTCGGCTGACTAGGTATGAGAGAGTAATTTTGGGTGCTGAAAATGTGACTGTGGTGAGATGTACGACAATAAACCCGGCAACCTTGTTGCCTAGTCCATTTTGTGAGGAAGTAAAAGAGGAAGCAGATCATGATTGTTTGGATGTGACAGAGTTGAGTACGAAACCAAGGCCGGACATCAAGGACTCGCAACTAGAAGAATCAGATAGCGTGATGTTTGTTGATGGATCATGTCTAAGAAATGAAAGTGGTGTATTGAGTTCTGACTATGCAGTATGTACAGTGGCTGCAGTTCTAGAAGCATCCTGTCTAAATGGGGTAAAATCTGCACAAATTGCTGAATTAATCGCTCTGACTAGAGCTTGCAAAATTGGCAAACATTTGAGAGTAACCATATTTACGGACAGTCAATATGGTTTTGGGGTGGTACATGATTTTGGGCAGCTATGGATGCAAAGGAGATTTCTGACTTCTTCAGGTTCTCCGATTAGAAATGGCAAAAATGTGAAAGATTTGTTGGATGCCTTGCAATTGCCCAAAAGAACTGCAGTGGTCAAATGTTCTGCACATAAGTCAGGAAATGATTATGTAACGAACGGTAACAGATACGCAGATCAAGTAGCGCGTTTCTGTGCACAAAATTCAATTGCCATCAACAGAGGGGTAGAAAAGAAAGATACCAATTGCCACTTGATGTTTTCATCTTTGGAAACTTGGGATGAAATTAGGCAGTTACAGGATGAGGCAAGTGACGAACAGGAAAAGCTTTGGATAAAATGAGGTTGCACAAGGAGAACAGAAGATGAAGTATGGGTGTACACAGATGAGAGGCCAGTCATGCCAGATTGTTTACTTTCTCAAATGTCAAGGGTATACCATGGAATTGCGCACGTTGGAAGAGATGCAATGATTAGGCTCTTCAAGCAGTCATGGTATAACCCTAAATTCAGGGTCATTGCAGGGAGTCTGTGCCAGAGGAGTGTCATTTCTCAGCAGTAAAATCCAGGTAGAAAGACAGTTGTTAGTTGGGGATGAATTGGGAAAGCAGCAGGACCATTTACAAGGCTCCAACTTGATTTTATCGAGTTACCCCCATGTAACGGACTAAAATATGTGTTGGTTGTTGTCTGTTTGTTTTCTCGTTGGGTAGAGGCTTATACCACAAGAAGAAATGATAGCCTTACCGTAGCTAAACTGCTTCTGAGAGAATTGATCCCAAGGTACGGATTTCCAGTCACTTTAGAAACAGATAGGGGATCCCACTTCAATAATGAAATTATTCGGATGATTTGTGCAGCATTACAAATTGAACAAAAGCTGCATTGTGCCTATTGACCAGAGGCTTCTGGAATAGTGGAACAAATCAATGGCACAATAAAATCTAGATTGGGAAAAGTGTGTGGATCCAGAACACTGAAATGGCCTGATGCTTTACCCCTGGTAGAGATGAGTCTTAGAAGTATTCCTGATAAAACAACTGGATTGAGTCCTCATGAAGTCCTAATGGGAAGGGCATGAGACAAGCAATTGTACCAGCAAACAAACTGATGAATATTTCTGATGATCTAGTGCTTGATTATTGCAAAGGATTGGCTGATCTAGTGCGTTCTGTGTCTCACCAGGTTGGAGAAATTGCAACCACAACACAGCCGGATCAAGCACATGATTTGAGTCCAGGAGAGTGGGTTCTTATCAAGAAATCGTGAGGAAGTCGTGTTTAGAACCCAGGTGGCACGGCCCATATCAGATTATTCTGGTGACAATGACAGCAGTGAAGTGTGGTGGCTTGCCAAACTGGATTCATGCAAGTCATACCAGAAGAGTCCCAAGTCCACTTGAAGAAGGTGAGCAGCAACTGGTAAAAAAAAAGAGGAAACCAGAAGCTAGAGGTTGTGAAGCCAAAGAATCTAGATTGACAGATTCTGATGAGCCTGTGGATGATGAACAACCAAGCACAAGCCAAGTAAAGTGGGCACCAGCTACTGGGTCTCGTAAGACTGCTGTTGAACAAGAAAAAGAGAAAGTTTCTGAAAGTAAAGAACAAGGCCAACAAAGAGAAATGTTGAATAAAAGAACTTGTGAACCTGAAAAAGAAGGTGAAGAAGAGGTTCAAGCTAAGAGAGCGAGAAAAGGAGACAATTGGCCAAGTGGAGTGAAAAGACTGAAATACACTCTTGAAAAGAGAAGGCCAGAACAGATAAATGAAGTCTCAAGTCAAACTGAACAAGAAGAATCAGAAAAAGAATTAGTGCGCAAAACAAAAAGAGTAAGAATTCCGATCAAGAGATATACAGCTCCAGAATGGACTTATGAGATACTGGATGAAATTGAAAGCACTAATCAAATAAAGAAAGGAATTGGAAATGGTACTGAGCAAGTTGATGAAAGAAAACTGAAACCGCCTTAAAAAGAACTTTGAAAGATTAAAGTGCAACAAATTCAGTCAAAATAAATTGAAAGATCAAGAAGACCTGAAGGAGACTTGAAAACGACTTTTAAAAAAAACTGAAAAAGAAGGGGGTGAGAGAAGAAAGGTTAAGCCTTGAAGTGTTTTGGATACACAAAAATTGGTGGTGGATATTTTTTGAGTCCCTAGAAAGGTATTAGAGTTTGTTCTTAACATTTTTGATATTTTTCTAGTTTTTATATATTTTTTATATAGTATACAAAATGGCAGAAGCTACAGTGACTGAACATCCAAACCTAGTTTAAAACGTAGATGTATTAAAGCTTGCTTATGTAGTGTCCTACTATTAATGTTGATGTGGTTAATACTAACTGTCATTGTTCCTGTTCTAATGATGACTAATAACAAAAATAATACTAGCGATGTAATAAGTGGAAGAGTGAATGCTGTTACTAAAGAAATGCCTAATACTAATATGGATCAAATAGATGAAAGTATTTATCATCAGGATAAATTGATTAATGATTTTTCGTTAAATGTCTTTACAAAACTACTCTATGAATATGTAGACACGATGGATGTGAGTGATTGTTACATCTGCATGCAATTTCCTTCGTCTGTTTCGGAGGGAGTTACTTATCATCACTTACCCTTAACGTATGGTGTGTCGTGTAGTGTACTAACAAGCCTGTTTTATGTGACGGGGAAGTTGGAGTTCTATTATTCTAACATGGATTTAGTATTTTCAGCAATTCCTATTAGAAAAGATATGAATAAGGTGTATAGTGGTAAAAAAGCAGAATACATGGGAGAATTTTTCCATATTACTCAGACCTTAGATATAGTGTATGCTCATAGAAATAATCTTACTTGTAGTTTGCAGACTGTAGAAAAAGAGTTTATTAATATGGTAGAAGATAGAAGACAGGATTTCCATAGAAAAGCTGCTGAACAGAAGTCACAAGTACCACTATGGGCTTTTAGAGAGGGAAATTACAAAAAGGTTGAGACTTACGCTGCAATGTCTCTGGATTGGTATCATAAAGGGAAACTTTGCTTACTTAGACTAAAAACTGATTATAACAATTATTTCATTGGTACTAGTGAATGTGAACACACTTTCTTAATAACTGGCGGATGGGGATTGAAAGGAGGAACTGACCCTGTTTTTCCAGGAGTTTATTATGTTTGTGGTAAAAGTGCCTATTATAGGTTGCCTGCACATTGGTATGGTAGTTGTTATTTTGGGATTGTATTTCCCAAAGTGTACCACGTAGATAGAAATAATAAAATCAATTAAATAAAGCATGTACTAATACGCAAAAAGAGAGCAAGTTTTCCAGAGATAGTAGGTGATTTCTTTGGTGCACTGATACCTTCAGTTTGGGTCGTTTTAAATTCACATAAAATTCGTAAATTGTCTAGAATGGTTGATCGTTTATCAACAGATACCGCTGGTGGGTTCTTAATGATTGATACTGAAATGGTTGCAATTAGATCAATGGTTTTGCAAAATCGACTTGCCCTTGATATTCTATTAGCAAAGGAGGGTGGAGTCTGTGGCATGTTGAAAATCCAACATTGCTGTACTTATATCCCTGACAAAAGTAAGAATCTTGAGGGGTATATTAAGAATATTACGAAATTACATGAGGATTTGACCCAACTAAAGGTTGATGGTGTCTGGGAAAAACTTGGTAAGAGTTTTTCCTCTGTAGGTAAATGGTTTTCCACATTTGGAAGTAGTTTTTTAGGAAAAATACTAATACCAATTTTTTCAATAGCAGTAGTGATTTTATTAATAATGATGGCATATAAATGTTGCAAGTGTCGATGTGGAAAGAAGAAGATGAAAGAATCAGACAACAAACGAAAAGCCAGAAAAAGAAAGAGAAATGAGATAGAATTAGAAGACATGAGAGGAAAATATTATGAAACAATGAAAGATTTAGATGAAAGAATGATGAAGAGAGAAAGAGTACAGACCTTTAAATAAAATAAAGGTGGTAATTGGTATGATGGGTATTTTGTGATGGCTCAAAAATGCCATCAAAGGGGAAATTGATGGAGCAGGGTTTGGAGAAAATAAAACCTGCTCGAATTAACTCCCCAGTAACATTTACTAATAGTGTGCTGTGAAAATAATATGCACCAACACAAACACATTGGGAAAATGCTTTGCGCATGTGTGCACTAAAACTAAGACTAATGCATGAAAGACAAGGCCGCATTTTTATTCTGCTTCTGAAATTGATAAAGTAACGCTGTTTTTGCACATTAATGCTCTTGTTAGGAAAACATAACTTTGGGTTAGTGCAATGGTGGGAGGTAAACAGTGAGAAGTACATTTCGTGAAAAAATAATGTCTGTGTTCTCATTCACTTTAGAGAAAGGTACGGGCCTATATTTCTGCATGAATGTTAAGAGTTAAACTAACAAATATGAAATAAAATGCTGAAAATCGAGCTCTGACAGAGAGAGAAGTGAAGTGGCAGAGGCTAATGTTGTTAACCTTCAAAAGAACTTGGCATGTCTACCAAGTAACGGAAAGACGGCCATGGAAATGAAAGGAAATGTACAAACTTCTTCCGTTGAAAGCGGCAGTGCTGAATAATAAAATGCTGAAAATTGTAACATGTTGCCTTCTCGAGGAAATGTGTGGATAGTGTAATGGGAGAGTGTATTAAACAAAGAACACTAAGAAAACATGATCATGACTTTGGTGGTGTGATAGAACACCCCCCGAATCAGTCAATGAAAGACTGAGTTTTCGTAAATGTTTCAACTACTGTGGGTTGGACATGTAGGTTTTAGGGTATAACTGAGGTGCCCCAGAAGGGAGGGGAGTAGGCTTTGCTCGAAAGTAGAGGGAGATCGTCGCTGTCCGTCGGTTTGCTGATAGAGGCCTACCTGTTTCCCTGTTTCCTGTTCCTGTTCTCATATCCAGTATCCTGATCTAATCTTTGTTTCCTGAATCTGACTCAGGGGACACCTTACTATCTCCGTGGCCAGGGGGTGGTATTTCCTCTATTTCCTTAGTTTAGTATTAGTTAAATGAACAGTACTTTGCATAATAATTTGCAAATGTATTTTATCTCTGAAACTTTTATGTCTTTCGTCTATCCACTCCTTCATGTGCATTTATTCAATTTGATATGAGTTTGTCCCTGTTTGCATTGATATATGTTCTCTCTCTCTGCGATTAATGCATTGTTTGCCTTGCGATTCTGTACATGAAATGAGCTCATATTTCTACAATATTTGGTGATAAACACTATTAACCTAACATTGAGTTTGTGGTTATTTAGTGAGATTGTTAGATAGATAGATAGTACTATTATTACCATCAACTTCTCAACTTTTGGTCCATCGACCAGAGTAAGAAGTTGGCATGCAGGTTCAGTTAGTTAAATAGAGTGTTAGATACGAGCCTGTAATAATGAACAACTGATTTTCATTGGTGTTCATTTTAGTCTTGATAACTGAAAAGAAAAACAAAAATTATGACAGCGTCATTTCAGCGGGTTATGTGGGGTAAGTGTGTATTGGGCCCGTGTTGTGCTGTGTTATCGACCCCCTGATTTGGCACTGGATCACAGGCGCAATACAAATTGCACCAAATTTTAGAAATACAGTCACCCTGAGACTGCTAGGACATGGTTTATCATCTAGGGGTGACATAGTTGTTTTCGTGATTGAGGTACACGAATCAAACAGAACAGAGGTATTTTATTCTTGGGTTACATTCCCAGCAGCAAATGCAAGAACAAAAACATTTCACACCTAAACAGAAGGAGATGCACCAGCGGAATATTGTCCGTTCGAGGACATTGAGGTTCCGCTCATGTACCAGGAACACTTATACTGGTTTAAAGGCACCCTACCACACATAAGAAGAAGAGTAAGACTTGGCCCGCTCGGAAGAGAAGGGGCAACATGGCCAATATTAGCGGCCTACACACCACATCCTGACATTGAAACAATGCCACCAGGAGACTTACTCACACAACACAAAGATTTTTTTTTAAATATACAGAAACTTGACGCAATTCGTCATAAGGACACTTACAGTCCACCCAGCAATAGTTGCAACTAATGGAACTCAAATTCAGGGTACAGCAACTAAAATTACACCACAAACATTACACGCGGTAATGGGTAAAATGCCCACAAAACATGAAAAAATACCATTCTGGGTAGCTCAAAAAATAACTCAGCTAGAGGCAGTATTCCCGAATACTACCCCGTATGAAAAACACAGAATGCTAACAATCTGCTTGCCCATGGGGATAACACCACAATTAGAGGATTGTGCCACTTGGGGTACAGTCTTTGCTGCCATTTATACCAGAACTCATGGTATCCCGTCATTAGCAGTAGTACCTGATGTATTGAGTCAAATACAAAACGAGTACGGAGCAGAGCCTGCCCTAAACCTAGGGATGAAGTTACTAGGTAACTATGCCCAGGTATCAGTCATAATATTAGCTAATATTAAAGGGGAAGCAGCTTCAGTGGCTATCTGCCAACGCCTAAGGGAGTTCAGTCCTTTAGATCAGGAACATGAACTACCAAAAATAATTGAAACTGCGTATGCAGAATTAGGCAGAGACAGTTTGGGTGGGAAAGCTTTAAAACCACAACTGATGGGTAGTCCTGAAAAGGACACTTCTAAGCAGACACCTGCTCCAAGAAAGAAGAAGTGGGACAATAATAAACAACAAACCTTTAAAGGAAACAGATCTCAATCCAGAGGTAGATCTCCGCCACAGGAGCCCTCCGAAAAGAGGTATAACCTCAGGAATAGGGATAATATTAGCAAACCTGACAGGTATCAGGATACTGATACATGTTCCTCTCGTTCCTTTCAGGGTTCATCGAAAAACTCAGAGAGGGAAGGACGGTCAGACAGACAAGAAGAACGTACAAAGTCCAGAGACAAGCAGCACGCTCAAGATTACACTTCTAAAAAAAGAAGAAAAACCAAAGCAAAAGCCACAGTTCAAAAAGAAGAAAGTCGCAGTCCTGAAGATCAGACATGCCCAGAATTCTGAGGACTCGACTACTGAACGAGGAATGGGCTCTGACGATACTAGACAGTGTGGCAGAAGTAACAATAGCTTGCCAGAACCTGAAGGAATTTCTGGTGACAGCGGACGTGAATGATTATATCACGGTAGAAACACCAGATACTAGGGTAAGTGTCTCACATAAGGTATATGAAATAACCCTCCAGATGGAGGGGGACAAATGTAGAACAGTGAAAGGTCTCTTTTGGGAGAACCTGATGTTTGGCTATGATATTTTATTAGCTGAACAAGATTGGCCGACAGCATTCGTCGTGGATTGCCCTAAAGGAGAAACAGTAATTCTTCCGGCATTCTCAGACCATATTCCCAGGCATTTACAACACACATATGCGCAGGAGTGGGCGGTAGCCCAGGCTCCGGCATTATACAAAAACCATGTTGGATGGGATGAGGATTCAACCCACCACATAATTCCTTTAAAAAATACTCCAACTGCACAGAGGCAGTATCCAATAAAGCAAGAAGCTAAAAAAAAGGTCAGGGAGATCTTAGATCAACTTGAATACCAAGGGGTGATCGAAAATTGCACCTCACCAATGAACAATCCTTTGTTTCCTGTCATGAAACCTGACAATTCATATCATCTAGTTTTAGATTATAGACATTTAAACACTTGCACTAAGACATTTGCAGTTCAAAATGCACACAGTGCCGCATTAATGAATAACATTGTGCGGAAAAAATATAAAACAACACTTGATATCTCAAATAGATTTTTCTGCCTAAATATAGCGCCTGAAAGCAGGCACCTAACAGCGTTCTCAGCGCTAGGGTCCCAGCGTCAATTTTGTCGACTCCCCCAAGGGTATAAGAACAGCCCGGGGTAGTTTTCGGCCAGAGTAACTGAGTTACTTCAAAATTTGGACGAAGAGGCATTGTCCTATGTGGATGATATTTATCTAACGGACGATGACCTAGAGGAGCACTTGAACAGAGTGAATACCATCATTTTGGGATTTGCACCTGAGGGCTACAAATTCAACTTTAAAAAAATCAAAAATTGCCCACCTCAGTGTCCTGTTCTTAGGATATGAGCTTTCAAGTGAAGGAAAAAGCCTGGCAGCCAATTTTTTTAGAAAAAAGGGAGCTGCTCCAACCTCCAAAATCATTGAAAAATTTACAGTCAATTCTGGGATTCCTAAATTTTGGTAGAACACACATTTTGGATTACGCAGAAAGAGTAAAACCTTTCTACGATTTGATAAAACCTGATTTTTCAGTAAAACAATGGACACAGGAACATACAGAAACACTTTGTTCCTTACAAGCTGACATGATAGCTTCAAAACACTTACAGACACGCATAAACGTACGCAACCTGGTGATCCATATAGTCGCGGGTCAGTCTGGGTACACCTATCTAACATATAATGAAGGTGAGACAGTACCAATTGCATACAAATCACACTTGTACACAAATGCTGAGATGCGCTTCGCATCTACCAAAAAGATTCTGACAGCAGTACAGACTGCTTTAGTGAGAGAAAGAGCACTGGCTCAGGGGAAACGAATAATAGTAGCGACTCCGGTTCCAGCCTTAGAGGCTGTGACAAAGGCAAGCATTCCTAATGCTAAAGCTTTACATCCGAGATGGATACAATGGGCTAATTCACTCACTGCAACAGATGCAGAATACAGGTACGACCCAGATTTAAAGACACAAGCATTTCTGCAATACAAACAAGAATATCCTCTGCCAAACAAAATAATGCCTCTAGATCAGTATGAATATATAATTTACACTGACGGATCTGCTCAACCGGCCATAGGAAGTAAGCAACAATATAGCACAGCATGCGCAATCGTTAAAAGTCGCATGCAGGATGGAAAGTTCCACCCAAGTTGCACAAAAACGCAGTCTCTAGGAGACTACACGGCACAGCTGGCAGAGTTAAAAGCGCTGATACTGGCACTGGTAAATACGGATCAAGAATTCCCCACACTAATTGTGTGAGAATCCTTTTACTGTGTGCAGTCATATAATGAATATTTGCAGCACTGGGTTCAAAACGGGTTCAAAGACACAAAAGGTTGCACAATCAAGCATAAAATGCTATGGGAACAGGTGGTAGTGGAGTTGAAAACCGAACTACCGAGGGCTCATGTGATACATACTCTGAGTCATCAGCGTATTGGCGTTCATGTTGAAGGGAATTCATTGGCTGATTATGCACTGCTTCCGTAGCTGCAATCACTCGTTCTAAAACGAGAATAGACGGTGAGATTATGGTAGCTGTCATTGCTTCACGCCAAAACAGCAAAGCATTACCAAAAAAGTTTCCACTCAAGTACTCCTAAAAGTTAGATGCCAATAACATTCCATTTGCTCAGGTTCCTGGAGTGGGGGATAGAGTAATTCCAAACAACACTTATCCTTACTGTCACAGGATGTGGATCTCAGGGATTTTTTACTAGGTCCCAGGAAGCCACATCAGAAACGTTTCTATTATGCTGTCTACAATGAAATATGGAAAATATCACAAGAGGCCGCAGAGAGGTTACGTGAAATAGACTATATAAATCTAGAAAAATCTCTAGCAGTGGTAGACAATGGGTTGACCTCCAGGATATATTCCTTAGGCAACATTGTATCTTCTGCGATAGACATACTAGAACAAGATTTGGCCATATTACAACACGGGCAATCACAGTTACGTTCTATGTTATTGAGCTGGACGCTGCAATCTTTGCGTGCAGGCTATGTGCCTTGGCGTTATATCATCAGTACATCTCTGTTTTCTGAACACAATCTAACTGATAAATAGATAGAAATGGCACAAGGGGAGCAAAATATACAATGCTGCGTATCGAAAAACTGGATAGATTAGTATTTACGGTGGCAGAGTCACAGTCCACAGAATGGCTAATCCATGGCCACACAACTCTATCGGTCACTACTTTTCAGTTTCAGTATTGCCTTGAACAAAAGCAAGTAGGCAGATATGACGAAATGGGTAAGGAATGCATTAAGGAATCATGGGTATTACCATACAGATTTCGATGCCGGAGTGGGGATCAAGAAGTGTTTCTGAGCGATATAAACTGTGGAAACGCTTTAAGTGGATCGCTCATATGCCAGGATATAATGAGGCACGGGGCTTGTAATGGTTCTGTAGCAAACCTATCCTGCCATTTGAGGGGTGCCCCAGCTGCAGTGATTACTCCAGCATTCAGGCTACTTTCGAATGGGAGTTACTTGATGCTAAACAGTCAAGGCTGCAGTGGAATGCTCTCGGGCATCGCATATCTCGTAACCTTGAGCTCCAGGATTACTTTTTGTATGCAAGTATTGTTTCCACTGACACATACAGTCAGGGAGGCGCCTTTATGGCCTTCACTGAATGATTCTTTAATACGGTTTGATACTCTAAGCCGAATGAAAGCCATGCTTCTACAGAAGTCTGTGCCCTTAACCTCCGCTCGAGAGACTTTTGATCTCCAGATCGCAAGGTCTTCGGCAGAGATACAGGCACTTATTCATACAAACTGCCCTTTCCATTTCGCAGAAATGCTAAATTGTATCTTTAACATGTCTGATACGACAGGCATTGTCCACCTATTTAAGACCATAGGTTCTGGACTTTTGAGCACCTTTCAGACGGTACTTGGAGTTATACCAAACTTCATTCATTCCGTATTTGGAAGCATCTTTGGAGGACTTCCGCTGATCCTGTTTCTAATAGCAGGAATCCTGATTGATATTTTTCTGCTACGCAATGGACGTCCCAGTCACCAAGAAGATGGAAAAAGCACTCCTGGAGCGCAAGTACAGTGATCGCATGGTACAACATCTGGGCACGCCTCGCCAAAGAGAACTAAGGGCATCTTGGTTCTTGTCATTTCGACCAGTCTGGATGGACTGCATCTTACCTGTCCTCCGATGCCTGTTTTGCAGAGAAGAATGCGTTAGACCTGTGTTTGACACTCCCATCATGTGCGCAACCGGACGTGAATGCGTTACTGGACCCGATAACGGCCCATGTTCTGCAGTGTCCTCAGCGTATTCCAATGTTGATGGCGGCATTCCTTGAGCCACCGCAGGTAGTAACTGCTCCTGTTGGTATGAACAACGGCTCCTCCACTGACACCCAGGCTTTGGACGGCGCACAGGCTGCCCCAGCACCGGCTGCGGACAGCGTGGAACATCTGTGCTCAATTGACATACTCTGCGAGGTGTTACAGGGGCCATCTACTGCGGAAGCAAGCAAGGGAAATGTTGCATCTACCAGCCAGGACACATAAACATTTGACTGATTTGGCTCGTCGTGTGCTTGGAAGAAATTCGCCCTTTTTTAAATAAGCTCAAATTTCGAACTCAAAAACGAAATTGACATTCCTTTCATTTTTTGGGGCATACATGGCTTTAGAATGCTTATAGTGATTCGGACTATAACAACGGACATTTTAGAGCTAGGGCTTGCAAAATTGTTTTTAGACGTTTACGTTTTTTAGAATTTTTTTAGAAGTTTTTAAACATTTTAGCTAAAGAGATGTTTTTATAAACTCTGTGCGGACCACTATCTAGTTATGCTAGTAGTACAGCAATAGCTTACATACGTCATCCAGTCGGAAGAGGAATGGGTGTTATATTCCATTTAGGTACCCTATATAGGCGCAGGTAACATTGCAACCTTTCACCTATATTCTTCCGTACATTACATAGATAATGGTTCTTAGGCACTGACCTTTTACCCAGATATGACACTGCATTCAGAACGCAGGTTTTTCCCTGGTTCGATTCTCATACATTATGCATGAGGCTTCTTGGAAGCACAGCAGGACTAACAGTAGGATTACCATCTCCTGTATAATATCTCTGTATAAAGTTCAGGCCCGACGTCATCCTTTAGGCCGACACAGTAACACAGCAAGGTAGGACCCCTGGGGAGACCTATGGGTATATATACATCATGTCTTGCTTAGGAAGATAGAGGAGACCGAGACTTCCCGGCTGACACTGACCAGACACGCTGAGGTTCCTGCATGCAGACGCTCCAGCTCGCAGTGGTCTAACATCCCTCGCAGGAGTCCAACTTGAGACCAGGACGGGGAACCATATTCTCTCATTTCTCAGGTAGTGGGGTTGACTAGATCCTAGAGGGATTCTTGGCATAACACCTACACAGATGCTAGGTACATTTAGGTACATCTAGTTAGGGAGGCATCGTAGGAGTACGCACTTTTTATCATGTGTTTTATGTACTTGTATATATTCATGATTTCTGCAAGATGGTAGAACTCTATCCCTTTACTTTCATAGAACTGCTAATCATATATCTCTGCTACGGTCTAATGGTTGTTGCAGCTCATCTATTCTACACTAGAATAACAACTGTTCAATAAATACTTATTGAAAACGCCCAGACTGTTTATTCTGTGTATCTCTCTGAGACAAACTAAGTGAGCACGAGTGACTGAGCGAAAGGTAGTATATTGTTTCCACGATTCTGAGGGATCAGGGTTGTCATGTTCTGAGGTTGCCAGAATCTATTCTCTCCTTGGTAAGAGGAGATTATAGTGGCCCTGTGAGCTAGCTAATACAGATTGGCTAACGTATCCAGTGGGGGTGCACAGAATCAGTCTGCTGCCAATCCCACAGTTTATGTTATCCAAAACGTGCAGATCCTGTATAGGTACTATAGGAACTACACGACAGTGCTTGATAGGAGCAAGGAATGCAGGTAGGGAAGGAGGGCGTACAACAAGGCAGAGCCTTGTAAGATCAAAAGGAGGAAAGAAACATTATTGGAGGATTGGCACCATCTTGTCTGCTATGGGTGGTGGTAGACTCACACTAATTGGCTGGTTGCCCCAGTCCTTTGTATCCCACCAGTTCTGGTGTACCGTTAACAAGAGCCCCTCTCTAATCATCCCTTCTTGCTACATGTGCCTACTTCATCATTCCCTTGTTCATGCTCTTGCTTTCTTTTCAAACTCACTGCACCGAAATTATAGCAATCCATTTTTTCAAAAAAATATGTGCCTAATATTATCAGCCAGGATGGAAGGGGCTAAAACTGTGTGAGCAATCTTAAGGTCAGGATTTTTAGCTAGTACTGAGAAAAAAGTCACAATATTCTCCTACCTCTCCCTTATGCGCCCATTTTAAACTGAAAATACTCTTGGGCCGTGGTTTGCAATCACTGTACTACAGTTTCTCTGTGTTTAATTCATCAACGCACCAATAATTGCGATTACCTATGTTGCGAATCCAAAAGCCTTTCAAACATAAGGAAAGGCCATTTTTCATTGGCAAACGGTCGGATTTTGCGATTCGCACTGTTTGCGAATGCAAAATGCTTTCATACATCTGGCCCTTACTACTGTAAAGAGCAGGATTCAGTATGTTTTCAGGTTGTCAATGGGGATGATATGGACCCACTATAATTCATGGGGATGGATCTGAAAGAAGTTTCCAACAATCAAAACATGTTTCAATCGAGAAAATAATTTAAAAAAAGATTTTCTCCAATTGTATTTTTATATGAAAAGTTAATATGCAGAAAGATACATACATATGTTAAATTTCCATATGAGGCAGCACTTATGTCTTGAGTACACAGGAATACCCACCAGATGTGTAGATATTTTTTCACAATTCAAAATAAACCTGTTTATTTACTCCAGATGTAAAAGTGGTCATGCAGAGTCCACTTTTGACTTTTCTCATCTGTTTTATGAATCGGCATTTCTGTGTTTATAGTTGAACTGCCTTAAATTATAAGACTTGACTTCTCTTCACACAACATCTCGTAAGCTCTATGATCTTTTATGGCTCATCACCCTTCTGCTACTTTCCTTCTCTAAACCTCTTTACACTAAAATTCTGACACCTTTGCTCTTTTACCCCAGAGCCTGGAGTATGTGATTGGATTGTGTGTTTCCAAAAAAAGTACTTGCCCGCCACACAGCTGTGATCATTTTGTTGATTTATACAGCTGCCTCAGCTTGAATTTTCAGGGGCTAACACATAACATTTTACAGCTATTAAAGTGTCTTCGATAACTAGCTAATTGATGGTGTTTTCTCTGGCAGCAGCACAGATGAGAGGAGGGCAGTCATTAATCTACATGGATTTTTAGAACTGCCTTGACTGTGCAACTGTCACCTAACCTTTCAGCTACACCAATATTATTCTACAGTTCTTTGCTTCCACACAAATACACATCCATCCCCATGCTATCTAATTGTAATGCTTTACATTACTATGCAATATTACTTTAAAGCAAGACCTATTGGCATTGAGATTGCTTGTTTTGATATTTAGGGTACTACGAGCTTATGCCATCATAACTTGTTTCCACAAAAGGTATCCATGCCAAGTTTGCTTTATTTTTTCCTAACATCCTGGAGATTTCAAAGGTACCCAGGGTTTGAGGATCCCCTGCAGGGTACCGAGAAAACTATATTTTGTTTTTTTGGGAACAATGGGGGAAAAGTGCTATACAAGAAAGTGTATATTTTTATTCTAAAAACTGCATCAATGAAAGGTTTGCTGTGCTAGTCTCGCTGTCTTCCCAGCTTTCAGGAACGAGCTGAGTTGTATCAAAAAACAACTTTTTCCACAGTTTTTGAATTTGCTTGAGAGATAGTCAAGCTTTCCTAATTTTTGTGGTTTCAACCTATTTGCAGTTTGTGGTTAAAGGCAACATACTCAGTGAATCATTGATTAAATGCCCTACCCTTTCTCTTTAAAATTGACAAATCACTCAATGCTTCACGTTTTCTTCAGAGAGAATGTTTTTGGCCTACTCCAGCAACTTCTGCAGCGATGCCCTAAGTTAAGAAAGACAGAAATGGGGGCTAACAAAAATGTCTGCCTTTTGTGGGAACGGGTAGTGCAGAATCATCAAGTTCCATCAACTGAGGTAAATACAAAACCCATATTGCTGCAAATTTTTATGGCTTTTTTTTTAAAGTGAGGCCAGCTTTCCTGTGTCATAGCCATAGTTCTTCTAACGCATAACTGTTCCTGTTCATTTAAACTGCGTTAATTTAACTTGCTATACAAGCTTGCATTTTGTGAAATGTTCACATAATCCTGATTCTTGATACATTATTTTTTTATCAGTAGATAGCAGTAACATGTTATCACTTGTCACTTTTTCATACAATGCTGGGTTTCTTGCTACACCAGACATCATCTGTTTGTTGTTCACAGCTGAAGTCAAATCCACAAACACTTCTATTCTCTACTTTGAAAGAGGTTCAAAGGTACACTTGTACAATATGGCTTTGTCACCCAAAAAAGGATATTAACAGCAGTATCTGTGTATTCAGAATTTCTTTCCTCTGCTAACCTCTTGACTGCTGGGCATTACGCCCCTCCCCCACCCAATGCTACGCCATTTTTTTATGTTTGGTATAGCTGGTGTCTAAACCTTCATAACTTTTGTCCACAAAAGGTATGTACTCCAAATTAGAATAATTTTTTCCAACATCCTGGGGATTCTAAAAGTATCCGAGGTTTTTAGATTCTGCCAGAGGGAACCGCGAAAATAACCAAACTGTAGTTACGTTTTGTTTTTTATGGGAAAAATTGGGAAATGTGCTGTGCTAGAAAACATGTGTGTTTCTAAAAATGGCATCAACAAAAGGCTTGCTGTGCTAGGATCACCACCTTCCTAGATTTTAAGTACAAGACGAGTTGTATTAAAAAAATACTTTTTTACCACAGGGTTCGCATTATTCCAAGAGGTAAGTGCATTTTTACACATTTTTTCATTCTGTACTGACCATGCAGCAATTCATATGCTACAATTAAATGAATGAAAAATGGTTATGAAAGAGACCTATGTATTTCTGAAATGTGCACAAGAGACTGAGTTTAAGGAACAGTGGTTATTTGTACCCCTTTGAATTTAGTGTTATCCCCGCTATCATGTGAATCAGGGCACTTTGCAAAATGTGTTCTTTCTTGCACCTTCGCTTACATTTAGAAACAAAAAAGGCAGAGAAATCAATTTAGTAATAAAAAATGTTCTACTATTCTGTATTCCCACTCATCTCCTGATCAAAACAGCCACTTGAATGGCAGCGCCTAGCACCCCAAAAGAAAACCTGGAGAAATCAGACTTCACCCAGCAAAATCAATGTTTTTTTAACAATGTGCGTTGCTTCAGAATTTAGGCCCAAGCTCAGCCGTCACCCTATAAAACTCACTTTTTTTAGAAACTAAAAAAAAAAGTCCAATTTGGTGTGCCTTGGGTGCCTCTGATGAAGGTTTCTTACACATAAGGCCCAGCAAACCTCAAACTTTTGCTAAAAACACACGTTTTTCTCACATTTCTGTGAAAGAATGTTGTGGAAGCTTCAGTGATCTGCAAAATTCCTACCACCCAGCATTTCCACACTTGTCTGAATAAAAACGGTACCCAACTTGGGTAGCCATGCCCAGCGCCCGCAACACAAAATGCCCAAAAGCACAACATGGAAACATAAAATTTAAGAGAAATATGAACCGGTTTGGTGATGAGCTTAGCTGCAAAACGGGGACGTAGCAGACACCCAGGGAAACCCAGCAAACGCAGATATTTCTATATACTAGACACCCCGGAGAGTCAAGAGTGGTTTGACTCGCACGTATCTCATGGCTTTTTTTTATCTATATAGCCTTGCAAATCTAAAACTTTGGATAAAAAGATGCATTTATCTCGCATTTCTGTGAGAAAAAGTTCAGGAATCTACAGGGATCTACACATTTCCTATCACCCAATGTTCCCATGGATCAAACCAGAGACAATGAAGTCCTTGTGAAGAACTGAAGGACTATAATCAGTCAGGCTTTCTAGTTTGAAAATACTGTCTTTGGTACCTCAGATACAGGCATTATGCAGTTCATGTATCGTGCATTTCAAAATTTCAAGAATATTACAATTTGCCTGACATCCATAGGATGTAGAGGTGCCTAATAGTCAAGGGTCGAATGGTGGTCTGAAGAGTCCCATCCTGGGTTGCCTGAAGATAGGGCAACTCCTCTCAGTAGCCATTATTTGAACCTATATAGAAATATATAAATGAAAAGTGTTAAGTGTCTCTTTAAGAGGGTCAGAGTTAGGACAGCAAAATCCACAAAGGGCGATAAAACCTCCTTAGCAATCTTATAAGTCTTGATTGAAGGTACGGCTCAATAATGAAAGAGATTAGCTACACATCAAAAGTCCTGCTGGCTTCAGGAAAGAGAAAGGAGCTTGCATAATCCTGAGGTAGAATCCAGTAAAAGACCAAACTGAGAGCAGCTAAAATCAGGAACAAAGATTAAAGCAAGGGAGGAAATGCATTGCAATGCACCTTTCTCTAGAAGAGCCTCATTATATATGCTTCGAACAGGAAAGATTTCTGCTTCACCTTGTATTGAGAAGATCAGTTAACATACGATCCAAAGCAGGGCAGATTAAAAGGCGTGCTCATGTCCCAATCTGAAATTCATGCATCTACTTCGTAAACAAAGAAGAAGTCCAAGTTTAACATCTTTGCCCCAGCACCAAACTCCACAAGTCTAGCCACAGCTGTTCCTATTCTGCACATAAATAACTTGCGGAGCACCCCTGAGGTTGATTGCTAGAACAGAAAACCTCAGAACAGACCATACGATGTGGATCCTAAGAAACATGCTGAACACTGTGTTAGAAATCGGGTTGTTGGGTTACTGGGGTGTGAGCCCTGGTCAAGCAGCAGCCAGAATCCTTTGCAGGGTGAACCACAAAAAGTCACTAAATTAACCTGTGCTTAACCACGGGTAGCTTGGCACAAAAAGCAGTCAGGCTTAACTTTAGGCAATGTGTAAAGTATTTATGTAGCCCACAAACAGTAATAATGTAGAAACACAACACAAGAAATATCCCAAACAAATTTATACAAATAGGGTATATTTTAATTAATTATTTGATACCAAAACAACAAGAATCCAATCAGTAGAATTGGAGTTATACATTTTTAAAGTTTATAATAAAAATAGCACTTAAAAGATCAAAGCACCAACCGCAGACATCTAGTGATGAGAGAACAGGTAAAAGACAGAAAATATGTCTGGCCATGATAGAGCCCAGTTTGCATACAAGAAGTGGATTGGGCCTGGTCAACGCTTACCTTCAGACTTAAAACAATTGCTGGGTAAAATTTATCTTGCAAGTTAAAATTCAGCAGGGCAAGGCTGCAGAGGGTGTCCGATGAGGGAACATTGTTGCCGGATACCCTTGGGTCGAAGCTGCGGTGAAGATTTCTACGTTCGGACTTAGTCATCGAAATGAAAGTCAAAAATCTCCACTGGGACAAGGTAGAGGGCTGTACCTGAAGATAGTTCCATGAGGTCGTATGCCCCTTTGGCAAAGGACAGTTAAAATGGATTTGCTGCTGTGGAGAAGAACGTAGCGGGAGAAGCCGCGAAGCCAATGTGACTGTCGATGCACCTCTGGAAAATAGGTGAGCAGGTTGGTCCCGGTATCCCCCTGGTTCTCATTTCTCTGAGCAGTTTTTCACCAAATATTTCCCCACTTTGGATTTTTGCTATCTGGGCACCTTTAGCACCACTTCCAAGGGTCCATGACTGGAGGGGCACAACTTGAAGAGTCAGGACTCACTCAGGTAGGGTTCAGGTGCGTGTTCAAGATGGAGGAAGCCTTTTGTGTCTCTGTAGCCCTGAAAAGGAGGCCAGCAAACTAGCCCTTATGAGTCACTCTGGAGGTCCTTGGACAGTTGAAGATCAAGTCCTTGTCTTCAAGCAGAAGGTAGCATTGCAGCAGGACAAATAGGGAACCAATGCAGCAAGTCAGCAGTCTTGTAAAACAGCAGTCCAGCAGAGTGGCAGTCCTTCCAATAGCACAGCAATCCTTCTTTATGGCAGAGCATCCACAGCTCCAGAAAAATACTGAAGAGTTGGCGTCTGAGGTCCTACTTTTATACCCTGGTGCCCTGGTTCTGGTAGGTGGGAGAAGCTTCTTGACAGTGGCTTTAAAGTGCATGAAATTTCCTGACTCTCCTGTCCTGGTTCCAGTTGTTAGGCCTTTGTTTGAAGGCAGAGCACATGCTAATAGTTTTAGGTGAGGCTGTGCTCAGCTTGCCCCCCTATCCTTCCAGCAAATGGCCCATAGAGGCACACCTAATACCTCAACTTTGTGACTGTCTGGGAATAATTCATAAAGTCTAACTGTCAGTTACACCTAGTCATGTGATCCAGGGCAGGCTTCAGTTGTAAAAGGGCTAAGGGCAGAAAAATGGCAACTCTCTAAAAGTGGCATTTTTAAAATTGTAATCAAACATCCGACTTTAACATTAAAAAGGGATCTTCACTACAGTTCTAAAGACATCAAACATGACATAGCTACCAGCTCCCAATTGGAAATTCTAGCTTATTAAATGTAATAATGAATCGCCAATGCAATACTATGGGAGGGGTAGGCCTCACAGTAGAGAGAAATGAATTTAGGGGTTTTTCACTAATAGGACATGTAAAACTTAAAAGTACATGTCCAACATTTTAACCACACAGCACCCTGCCCAAAGGGCTGCCTGAGGCCTGCCTTAGGGATGTCTTTTATGTAATAAAAGGGGAGTTTAAGGCTTGGCAAAGGGGTTTATATGCCAACTGGAAATGGTAGTTTAAAACTTTATTCAGGCTTTGGTGGCAGACATGGGACATGTTTTAGAGTGCTACTTAAGTGGGTGGCATGATCGATACTGCAGGCCCACCAGTAGCATTTAATTTACAGGCCCTGCGTATATGGTACACCACTCTACAAGAGGCTTACAAGTACATTAAATATGCCAATTGGGTATAAGCCAATGTAATCATATTTTATGGGAAGGGCACAAGCACTTTACCACTGGTTTGCTGTGGTACAGTGCACAAAGTCCTCAGGCCAACAAAACTAAATGCAGCAAAAAATGGAGGAGTTGAGGCAAAAGATTTAGGGGAAGACCATCTTTAGGCTGACAGGTTTAAGACACAGCATCTCAGAACACACTGTTTGCACACATCAGCTGCTTTCCTTCCTCTTTGGCTAATGCATGGCTTCCTCTGCCCACTTGACTCTCCATTTAGCACAAATTTAAAACTACTGCTTTTTTTCAGTCCAGATTTAACAAGAACTTCTCGTTTCACCTAGGCCTGTGTAGTGTCTTCTCTGACATCTACAACAAATCCAAAATGCAATTGCCTGGTTACTGGTGTGGGGCTGTAAATATGAATGCATTTCTCATCACAGTAGTCGATTGAATCTACATTCAGAAGCAAATTATCTTCAAAACAATGAGCAAAGCAATTAAAACTATCGTTTTGTAAAACGGGATAATTATATTAAAATTAAGAGTAAGCAGTATTACATATATTTCAAACATGAGTTTTCAAAAGAGAGTCAACATATTTATGCACAGATGTATCCAAAAGAAGAAAACTGTGAAAAGCTGATGACTTGATGAAAATTATTTATTTGTGCTTGTTTTCTTGTAATGATATCACCACCTAAAATTATCTACAGCCCTCAAATTTTTATAGGGAAACTGTATTAGTACCAATCCATTCAATCTTTATGCTCAGCAGAAAAAAGTCTGTAGCAAGTCCCTTGTTTTGCATGACAGAGACTGGTGATCATTCTCAGTTTTTGCACAGTCACTGAGTTCCTCATTAGAAATGGCCCGTAGTAAGGCTTGGCAATATGGTGATCAGTATTACCGACACTACAGGCTATTACCACGCAATAACTGGGAAATTACAAGTTTAACACATGTAATGAAAAATAGCAGGACAAACACACAGTAACCACAGTGATTTACGCATGTTTTCTTCACATTCGCTGCTTTCGCAGCATGAAAGAAGCACCAGGATTGGATAGAGCAGACTCTCCCAGCACTTCTAAGGGCACTGGAGGCCTGCACTTTCTATAACCCAGCTGTCTAAGACAGCTAGGTTAGAGAACTTTAAAATACATATGTCTGACTGGCCATCCCAAGACGGTCTGCCAAGGAGAAATGTGCACTTTTAAGCATACAGCTCCCTGCTGCTGCCACTCTGCAGCGCTGGCCCTGCCCTGTTCTGACACTTAGTGTAGGACGGGTTGCTGAAAAATAAAGCAGTAATAAATAAACTTTATTACCATTTTATTTCTCAGCTCTGGGGCTTGTGGGGCTACGCTCTGCTGCTCAAATGGAGGCGCCGCCCCTGCTCAAGGCATTTGTGTGTTCTGTTGACAAACGAGAATGATTATATAAAAATAAAATGCATAAATAAATACATTTCATGGACTTCCAGTAACCAAAAATGTAATATGTAATCAGAATAAACATGTTAACTTTGTTAAATATCTGTTTCATTAAAAACAATGTGTTTTCATTGCAATAATGATCCACTACCTTCGTTCTCCTTTAAGCACAGAATTTAAATACTTCTTTGCAGCAATTTCATGCAGAAGGCTGCTATAATTGTCAGTGAACACAGCGTCAGAATGGCGTTTGACTGGCTTCTGGTCTTCCAAGGCATCGTTGCTGTTTTGGAAAAAACATATGAGAAAATACATATTAATTTAAAATTTCCCATTACCTGTGCACCGTGAGATGTGTAGCGATGATTGAAAATAAGCATGTGACAATTCTTTCGTTGTGCAGCTGAAGAAATTAGATGTAATTTGGCTAGTAATTTACATATGTTGCTTTATGAAAAACACCAGATTTTATACTACGTTGAGCTGTAATAATTCATCAAATATCTGTAACTCTAAATTCAACCCTTTGATTTCATCAAGAGATATGGTCTTTTGGTTTTCACTTACAAAATATAACCTGCATTTAGCTCCAGTCAGACAGTCAAAGACAGCAAGAATTCACAACAAATGTGAAACTTGTCACTTTCATTGCTGTAATAGGAAAGCTTACCTTTGTATGATCTCCTTCTAAGTACCTTATTGAGATAGGACCACCAAATGCCCTACTGCACCGACCTACTTTCGTAGCTTACTTGACCTGTTGTGTAATACCTCTGTGTCCCCGTGTGTTTTTCAGGTCTGGCTTTATCCAACACCTTTTGATTTAAATGACATTTTATGTAAAATATGCTTATACTTTAAGCCAGCCCTCTTCATCCATTGATCAGTGGTGTCATTCACATTTTTCTTCAACCACTTACAGCATACTGTGTGGGGCAATGGGTCATGCCACTTCAGATATTTGCTAACTTCACGGTGAGTTGAAGTAATTCACTTTAGTGCCAAGGAATACTATGGCAATGCGTGCTATCTGCTTTGAGGCAATGTGTTTTTTTATATTAGTGAGTGCGCAGAAGATCGTCCAACAATGAAGCTACAAAAACCAGCACAAAACAAAACAAAACTTTGATACAGCCACTTCCGGACCAACTGCTTTTGCCAATGCTTGTTTTCTATGTGCTTGCTAGAGTGGACATCCTTTAGTCAAGGAGGGAAAACAAGCACCTTGCCAAGTTGCCCATATTTTAAATGTGTTTATGAATTTACGAGGTGGGTCCAGATGAGAGAGAAAATAAATAGGAATGACGAAAACATGGTATTTATTTGTCTGGCGTAAATTCATTCCCTGAGAACATGCCACTTTCATTACATTTGCTAATAGCAGAGGAGTGCTGCCAGAATACTCTGGGAGAGACTTTGTAATCATAATGTGAGGGAGTGCAGTGAAGATTTATAAAAATAACTTGAATGTGTTTCATGTATGTGGGACAGTGGTCCATGCACATGGAAGGATGTCAACTGCCCCCTAATTGTGCATACCGCAAGTCACTGAGGTGTTCTATTGCTGCATAGACACATACAGGTGGAGACCAAGGGGCAGATTTACTGCGGACGTGCATCGCCCTTGCTTGACGAAAGTTGTCCAAAGCAAGGGAAGCCCTTATCTGGGATTTATTAAGCTACGCAAAACTACATTCATTGTTTAGTAAGCTCTGCCTTGCGTTACTTTATGTTGGGTAGACAATACATGGGTGGAGCATGGGCATTTCCGTGCATCCACCCATCTATTTTGATGCAAACCCATATTTACAAAGACTTTTAAACCTGGTTTTGCACCAAAATTATGTGCCTACCCGAAAGAGGCATAACGAGAAGAATTTGAAGTAATATCTTTAGTTCTCCTCATTAATTCCTCTTTCTACACGTGCTGCATTCTGCAGCACACATAGAAAGAAGAATATGCCTCTATGGATTGCTTTTGTGCACAGATGAATATGCCTCTAAGAATTGCTTTTGTGCAGGAAGGTGTGCCTTCCTGCACAAAAGCAATTTTGCCAGTAACGCAGTCACCCTTACACTATGGTGCAAGGGTGGTTGTGTTGGGGCTAGGTAGCACGCGGTGCACCAACACAAGGAGAGAGCAGAAATGCTCCATATCTTTGTAAATATAGAGCATTTCTGCCCTCTCCCTTTTACACAAAGCAACGCAGCAAGTTGCATTGCTCCATTGCGATGCTTGAAAGACTATTAAATCTGCCCTCAAGTGTCCTTATTAGGTCATGGAGCTCCGGGTTAACTGAAATAGTTGATTTATTATTATATGTAAGTGAGTGATGCTCTCCACAAACAAATGAGCGGGGGGGGTAGGGGAGGATGGTGGGACATGGAAGGGGGAGCACTGGGGGAGGAAGTTTTATACTAATAATAAAAACAGGAAAACTTACCTGTATCTGCCATCCTGCCTCCTGCATCGCGCCTCAGTCTTCCTGGTCTTAGCCGACACTGGGATAACGTCACAGACTCCCTGTGCAATCCCAGCACTGCTCTCATACTATGATGAGAGCAGCGTGGGGATTGGCCTGAGCAGGCTGAAATAACTCTCCGCTCAGGACAAGTAGTCTGTGCTGTTTGTCCAGCCCAGCTGTTCAATACAGCCGAGTTAGAGAAACCTAAGTGTGCATACAGCCGAGTTAGAGAAACCTAAGTGTGCATGTGTGTTTGTCTGGCCTGAGACGGTCGGCCAAACAAACATGCCCACTTAGAAGTGCACATAGTACTCCTTCTCCCCTCTACCATGGCCACAGCCCCGCCGCTCCCTACTGCACGCTGGCTCAGCTAGCAACTGAAAAATAAAGCGATGAAAAGTATATTGGCTTTTTTTTAGGAGCTGGCTGTGAGCCAGTGGGGCGTCGCTCCTCTGCCATTGCGGAGGAGCCGCCCTTGCCTCCATGAAATTATTTCCAGATCATCTTCGTTTACCCCGGAGATCACTTATGGTTTCCCTGGTTGGGTCAAAGTATATAATTAAGTACTGGATTTTGTTTTGCATTCTGGAACTACTAGATGTATTTCTTTTGTTTTAATCGCAGGCCTAAGCAACGCAGAATGCAAACAAAATGAGCCTTAGCAACCTTAATTGGTCTGGCAATTGCTGCCGACTTTTTCGCTTTACAAATGTTTGTTTCATTTAAAATTGGATTTTGTAAACTTTTA
This sequence comes from Calotriton arnoldi, assembly GCA_963921515.1. NCBI lineage: Eukaryota > Metazoa > Chordata > Amphibia > Caudata > Salamandridae > Calotriton > Calotriton arnoldi. The sequence continues at coordinate 685,437 of CAWUFW010007054.1, read as the reverse complement.
TTACAAAAAGCAATGAAAAATGTGTGGCTATGCATGTACACACGTGCATATACAGGATTCTATCTTGAAATGGTATCCATAACTGAAGATGGGCACCCAAGCGTTTCATGCACACATTTCAGCAGTCATCTTTGATTGGTTCTAAAGCTTTTTTAATAATAGGAGTCTCGTGGAGAACCACAAAGCAGAGGGGAGGAGAGAATCCAGTACCAATGTCTGGGGAACATCCAGGCACTCACAAAGTTAAAAAAAAACTAATAGATCTATACAGTTTTTTTTTCAAAAGGACCCCTTAGCACACAAAAGCATGGCATGGAAGGGGACTACTTTAGTACGTAAGTGCATAGTGTGCAGGAGCAGAATGCTGTCACTCAGAGTAAAGTAAAACAGTGGCAGAAGTGGGCTGACACTGTATCACATGCTATATGCTGTGAGGGCTGGAAAAAAAGCTGAATTACACAAAAGACCAGTGAATGAAATGAGCTGATCAGAAGCCCCTATAAGTAAGAACTATATATATATAGAATTACATCCAGTGGCAGACGAGGGGTGTGCGCACAGTGATTGGTTTCCATCGGCATGACGGGTGAAAAAAGGAGGTGAAAATCACGGTGTGAGGCCTGTTCATTGGAAAACAAAATACTCCTTGGACACTGAGGTCGAATTTAGAAATATATACATAGCTATTGCCGCTGCAGCCATACTCACATACGTAGGCCACAGCAAATTTAATAAGAACATTGCCGCTTGCCCATTGGTCAGAGCTCCACCAATAGGAACAACCGATGGAGGCTTTAAACGAACCAACTCTGTGCTTGCTGTTTAATGATGTGACTGCACGATAGAAGGCATAACGCCGAAACGTGTCTGCAAATACAGTCATTTAAAATTACCCCGTGAGTGCTCCAAATTCTTTTGTAGTTGTTGTGTAACAAAAACTGGTCTCACCCCGTCTATGGATGCACCCGTCGTGTGTTCCGCAGCCTTGGTGGGATCGTGAACATGAATCTATTTTGGCTTGCCTGAACCGCCGCAGCCAGACGTTGTTGGCCAATGAAGGCCGTGGATTATACAAATCCAGGATGCTCAGTTATTGAACGGACACCCGCAAGACTTCTGAGAATTACATCCAGCGGCAGACGAGGGGTGTGCGCACAGTGATTGGTTTCCAACGGCATGACTGGTGAAAAAAGGAGGTGAAAATCACGGTGTGAGGGCTGTAAGCGACATTCCCTTGTTCATTGGAAAACAAAATACTCATTGGACATTGAGGTCGAATTTAGAAATATATATATATATAGCTATTGCCGCTGCAGCCATACTCACATACGTACGCCACAGCAAATTCAATAAGAACATTGCCGCTTGCCCATTGGTCAGAGCTCCACCAATAGGAACAACCGATGGAGGCTTTAAACAAACCAACTCTGTGCTTGCTGTTTAATGATGTGACTGCACGGAAGAAGGCATAACGCCGAAACGCGTTTGCAAATACAGTCATTTAAAATTACCCAGTGAGTGCTCCAAATTCTTTTGTAGTTGTTGTGTAACAAAAACGGGTCTCACCCCCCTCTATGGATGCACCCGTCGCGTGTTCGGCAGCCTTGGTGGGATCGTGAACATATATATATATATATATATATATATATATATATATATATATATATATATATATATTATCTACTGGCGGTCGCCAGTAGATAGTTATAGTTACAACCTATTATCCATAGGAAATCCGCGACATTCTATTTGAAATAACTCTCTTGCCGGTTGATGTATCTTCGCGAAATTTTCAAACTTTGTGGCCCGCTCCTGTCCGCTCCTACCCTGAAAGTCTCGGGGGTATTCGTCAAGCGGGGGCCGAGAAAAAAGAAGGGGTCCCAAAATGTGTTTTCCCCATGCACTTTTCCATAGGAAACTTTAGACACGGCTACAGCCCGAACTGCTGAACGGAATTACACCAAATTTGGCAAAGAGGTAGTTCTTGGTTCAGAAAGAACCCTTTTTGTTAAATGGTGTAAATCCGTTCAGTAGTTGCTGAGAAAATGAAAAGTAAAAAGTTAGTGATATCTATGGCCGAGTAGGGTCCGCGTACCCTCAGCGCACCCTGCGCGCACCGTCCCGATCACGAGCTGCATGTTAATTGGCTGTCAGCTGGCTGTCAACATTCCGATTCAGGAAATGTTGGCAGCCATTTTGTCCCTCGGTAGAACCGAGGGACAGAAACAAGTGCGCAAAGCGCACAAAGGGAGCAGGGTAGAAACACCCTGACCCCCTAGGTTTGCTCAGGGGTCCCACAAGGACCCCTGGGCAAAAAAATAAAACATTTTTTTAGAAATCGGCAGGATGCGCTCAGGGTGCGCGAATCCTGCCGAAAAAATCGAAGCGCGGTCTCCCGCGCTCGATTGTATTTGCCCCCGGGTGGCCCAAGTCCCGGGGGCATGGTGGGGGGTTTAATTTTATGTGTGGGGGCCTCAAAGGGCCCCCAAGCCCCGGGGACCGCCACCCCCGGGGCTTTTTTAAAAATGGTGCGGGAGGGCTCTGAGCCCTCCCGCAGCCCCGGGGACCACCACCTCCCCGGGGCTTTTTTAAAAAAATTAAACAACCTGTGTGGGGGGCTCCAGCCCCCACACGCCCGAGGACCGCCACCTCCCCGGGGCACTAACAAATTAAAATGGGGGTCCGTTTTGGACCCCGAAGCCCCGGGGACCACCACCTCCCCGGGGCTGTGCTGATGTAGGGAGGGGGGCCGCACGGCCCCCCTCCTGGAGCCCTTGATGGCCCTGGGGACCGCCACCCCCCAGGGCCGGCCCCTGCAGTGTCCCGGGGTGCCTACCCCCGGGACACTGCTGTTTGCAATGACAGGACGGGAGCCTCGCGGCTCCCGTCCTGTCATTGCAAACTTGCTTTGGATATTGGAAGAGAGAGCAGGAAACCTGCTCTCTCTTCCAATATCCAAAGCAGATTGCTTTTCAACATGGGGAGCAGCATGTCAGCTGCTCCCCATGTGGAACAGCAATGCCGGCTCCCAAGGGACGTGGGGAGCCGGCGGGACTGTGGGGGGATTGGGGACCCCCCCACAGTCCCCAACGGAGAGGGCCAGCCCCGGGGGATGGGGTCCCCGGGGCAAGTAGTGGCCCAGGAGGGGGGCCTCCCCAAAAAAGAAAAAAAAAAAAAAAAAAAAAATGGAAATTCCGGCCCCGGGGGATGGGGTCCCCGGGGCCTTAAATGGCCTGAGGAGGGGGGCCACGCAGCCCCCTCCCAAGAAAATAAAAAAAGGCCATGCCCCGGGGATGGGGTCCCCGGGGCCAATACAGGCCCAGGGAAGGGGGGCCACGCGGCCCCCTTCCCGTTTTTTTTTAATAAAATAAAATTTTAAAAAAGGGGTAAGGCCCTGGGGGATGGGGTCCCCAGGGCCCAAAAACAGGAAAAAGGAAGGGGGGCCACACAGCCCCCCTTCAGGGGACAACATTTTTTTTTAAACGATCGGGCCCGCAGGCCCCGCCCCCTTCCTTCACCACTCTGCAAACGCGCCCCCTGGCGCGTTTGCAGAGGGGGAACGAATTCCCCTTGAATACTGGGGGTCCCTGGGGGCCAACTAGCCCACCAGGAACCTCCAATATGCGCCAGGGGCTGCGTTGCAGAGACGTGTAGAGAGGCCACACCCCTTTTACACCTCTCTGCAACGCAGCTCTGTGGCGCTTTTGGAGGTATATGGTGGGCTAGTTGGACTCCGGGGACCCTCAGGATTCAAGGGGACTTAATCCCCCAACTTAAAACGCGCCACGGGGCGCGTTTGCACAGTGGTGAAGGGAGGGGCGGGGCTTCAGGTGACATGTGTGCAAACAGGCCCCGTGGCGCGTTTTAAGATGGGGAATTAAATCCCCTTCAATCCTGAGGGTCCCTGGGGGCCAACTAGCCCAACAGGTACATCCAGAAAGCGCCACAGAGCTGCGTTGCAGAGAGGTGTAAAAGGGGTGTGGCCTCTCTACACGTCTCTGCAACGCAGCCCCTGGCGCATATTGGAGGTTCCTGGTGGGCTAGTTGGCCCCTAGGGACCCTCAGGATTCAAGGGGACTTAATCCCCCAACTTAAAACGCACCACGGGGCGCGTTTGCACAGATGTCACCTCAGGCCCCGCCCCTCCCTTCACCATTGTGCAAATATTCTTCTAAAATCATCCGAAATACGAATTCCGATTTACTCACCTGTTATCAGGAGAGACCTCAGTGCTGTATCTTTCAGCCCAGTACTGGTCCTGAAAAGTAATTTTAACCGTACTTACCAGTAACTTGAATTTCCTTCCATAGGCTAACATTGACTGGTTTCACTTGGAAATTCTTCTAAGTGTGGAGTTTTGGAACTTTAAAATATTCCTATAAAATCAGCCGAAATACGAATTCCGATTTACTCACCTGTTATCAGGAGAGACCTCAGTGCTGCATCTTTCAGCCCAGTACTGGTCCTGAAAAGTAATTTTAACCGTACTTACCGATAACTTGAATTTCCTTCATAGGCTAACATTGACTGGTTTCACTTGGAAATTCTTCTAAGTGTGGAGTTTTGGAACTTTAAAATATTCCTCTAAAATCAGCCGAAATACGAATTCCGATTTACTCACCTGTTATCAGGAGAGACCTCAGTGCTGCATCTTTCAGCCCAGTACTGATCCTCAAAAGTAATTTTAACCGTACTTACCAGTAACTTGAATTTCCTTCCATAGGATATCATTGCCTGCTTTTTGCTGAAAAAGTTTCTAAGTGTTGATTTTTGAAACATACAAATATTCCTCTAAAATCAGCCGAAATACGAATTCAGATTTACTCACCTGTTATAAGGAGAGACCTCAGTGCTGTATCTTTCAGCCCAGTACTGGTCCTGAAAAGTAATTTTAATCGTACTTACCAGTAACTTGAATTTTCTTCCATAGGCTAACATTGACTGGTTTCACTTGGAAATTCTTCTAAGTGTGGAGTTTTGGAACTTTAAAATATTCCTCTAAAATCAGCCGAAATACGAATTCCGATTTACTCACCTGTTATCAGGAGAGACCTCAGTGCTGCATCTTTCAGCCCAGTACTAATCCGGAAAAGTAATTTTAACCGTATTTACCAGTAACTTGAATTTCCTTCATAGGCTAACATTGACTGGTTTCACTTGGAAATTCTTCTAAGTGTTGATTTTTGAAACATACAAATATTCCTCTAAAATCAGCCGAAATACGAATTCCGATTTACTCACCTGTTATAAGGAGAGACCTCAGTGCTGTATCTTTCAGCCCAGTACTGGTCCTGAAAAGTAATTTTAACCGTACTTACCAGTAACTTGAATTTCCTTCCATAGGCTAACATTGACTGGTTTCACTTGGAAATTCTTCTAAGTGTGGAGTTTTGGAACTTTAAAATATTCCTCTAAAATCAGCCGAAATACGAATTCCGATTTACTCACCTGTTATCAGGAGAGACCTCAGTGCTGCATCTTTCAGCCCAGTACTGATCCTCAAAAGTAATTTTAACCGTACTTACCAGTTACTTGAATTTCCTTCCAAAGGATATCATTGCCTGCTTTTTGCTGAAAAAGTTTCTAAGTGTTGATTTTTGAAACATACAAATATTCCTCTAAAATCAGCCGAAATACGAATTCTGATTTACTCACCTGTTATCAGGAGAGACCTCAGTGCTGCATCTTTCAGCCCAGTACTGGTCCTGAAAAGTAATTTTAACCGTACTTACCGGTAACTTGAATTACCTTCATAGGCTAACATTGACTGGTTTCACTTGGAAATTCTTCTAAGTGTGGAGTTTTTGAACTTTATAATATTCCTCTAAAATCAACCAAAGTACGAATACCAATTTACTCACCTGTTATCAGGAGAGAACCCAGTGCTGCATCTTTTAGCCCAGCACTGACCCTGAAAAGTAATTTTAACCGTACTTACCAGTAACTTATATTTTCTTCCATAGGAATCCATTGTCTGGTTTTCAGCAAAAAGTTTCAAAGTGTTGATTTTTACAAACTACAAATATTCCTTAAAAATCACCTGTATGACTTAAACGCATTCTTTCAACTGTTTACAGGAGATGCACCAGTGCTGGATCCAGGATCCAACACTGAGTAAGAAAAAGTAACGATAACAGTTTTTACCTGCTAAGTGAATTTCCTTCCATAGGATAACATTGGTGATTCTATGAGAAAAAGTTTCTAAGTGTCAACTTTTAAAATACAATAATATTCCTTAAAAATCACGACTGTAACCAAAACGCTTTTACTCAACTGTTTACAGGAGATGTACCAGGACTGAATCTAGGATCCAGTCCTGTGGTTAGAAAAGTAATCCATAAAGTAACTAATTGCATTTAACTAGAAATTCACATTCAGCTGAATGTTGCATTGTGTTTGAAAATGTGTTGCCCATTGCAACAACTGTAACTACTGTACTTAAAAGTCTATTGCCTATGTGCAAAGTATTTAAACTAAAGTAATTCATTCTGAGAAAGTATTTTTTGTAATGTAATGTATAATGTAATTACAATGTAATTTAAAAAATAAAATATGTAAAAAAAAATTGTTTCTAAAAATGTAGTAAATCAGTATGAAAAAAATTAATATAACAATTAATACATTTAAAAATTGTCATTTACAAAACCTTTGAAATTCACTGAAAAAACCGTAGGTATCAGGCACGTTATAGTTAGAAATTAGCATTTAAAAAACCTTTGAAATTCACTGAAAAAACCATAGGTTTCAGACACGTTATAGTTACAAATTAGCATTTAAAAAACCTTTGAAATTCACTGAAAAAACCATAGGTTTCAGACACGTTATAGTTACAAATTAGCATTTAAAAAACCTTTGAAATTCACTGAAAAAACCATAGGTTTTAGGGACAGTTATAGTTACTTGGACATTGCACTCGTACAAAACCCGTGAAATTCCCCCGTTATAGTTAGTTCAGCTAACTATAACTCGCGCCTCGCAATGCACTGCTGATGACGTCACATATTACATCACTCATGACATGGTCAGTGACATCACTGATGACATCACTGATGACATCTCAAATGACATCACTGATGACATCAGCCACGTGATAATCTGATGCACCTCCTCACACCCTAATATAATCTTTGATACACCCACTCTAAATTACAGACTGCCATTCGCAAAACCATAGACACTCCAACACCAATAACTACATACCGACTCACTGATTCTTAGGTCTACACACACACATCCACTCACTCACCCGTACAGTAACTCATACTTACGGTCACTCAGTACTAGGACTATCATATGCACTCTTACTCCTATATAGACACTCAAACAACGCCACTCATCCATAGAGATACTCAGACACCTAGTCAGTCATGCAAATAATTAAACACACTGCCATTTACTCACCTATACAGTTATACACACACCAGCTCACTTACTCATACAAATAGTAGCACATTGTTACGCTCTTATACAATCACTGATACAAGCACACACTCATCCATACAGTCACTATCACAATCACTCACTCTTGCTTATAGCTATTTATATACTCCAACACACATATATACTGCCTTTCACATATGTAGTTACTGACACATGTACCACTGGGACATACATTCACTCACTAACACACTCTTACACACACTTACCCACCCATACAGTCTATCACAGATGCACTCTTGAAACCATCCACCCAGTGAATTACCCACTCACACATCTATGCACAGAGTTGCACACACCCCTCCCACACAAACACTCAGGCACCCATACAGATACTCAGACAAGCATTCAATAACTCATATAGACACTCATTTAGCTATTCACAAACACATGCAGCCACTTACACAGCAACAGACAGACGGATACAGACATTCACCCAGATTAGTCACTAACCCATGCATTCAGTAAGATACGTTAAATCACTCACTTATAGAGTCAGTCACGCACCTACTAAATCATCCATACAGACACTTACACACCCACTCATTCTTCAATACGTCTTTTCCTATATATATTAAAAATATTTAAACTTTACAGAAACACACAGTCACTGGATGATGTCATCAGTGATGTAATTTGAGATGTCATCAGTGATGTCATCAGTGATGTCACTGACCATGTCATGAGTGATGTAATATGTGACGTCATCAGCAGTGCATTGCGGGGCGCGAGTTATAGTTAGCTGAACTAACTATAACGGGGAATTTCACGGGTTTTGTACGAGTGCAATGTCCAAGTAACTATAACTGTCCCTAAAACCTATGGTTTTTTCAGTGAATATATATATATATTCACTGAAAAAACCATAGGTTTTAGGGAAAGTTATAGTTAGTTGGACATTTCACTCATACAAAACCATAGAAATTCCCCGTTATATTTAGTTCAGCTAACTATAACTCGCGCCCCCGCAATGCACTGCTGATGACGTCAAATATTACATCACTCATGACATGGTCAGTGACATCACTGATGACATCACTGATGACATCATCCTGTGACTGTGTGTTTCTGTAAAGTTTAAATATGTTTAATATATATAGGGAAAGGCGTATTGAAGAATGAGTGGGTGTATAAGTGTCTGAATGGATGATTTAGTAGGTGTGTGAATGACTCTATAAGTGAGTGGTTAAACGTATCTTACTGAATGCATGGGTTAGTGACTAAACTGTGTGAATGTCTGTATCCGTCTGTCTGTTGGTGTAAGCGGCTGCATGGGTTCACGAATAGCTACATGAGTGTCTATATGGGTTATTGATTGGTTGTCTGAGTATCTGTATGGGTGCCTGAGTGTTTGTGTGGGTGGGGTCAGGGGTGTGTGTGACTCTGTGCATAGATGTGTGAGTGGGTGATTTACTGGGTGCATGGTTTCAAGAGTGCATCTGTGAAGGGCTGTATGGGTGGGTGAGTATGTGTATAGGTGTGTTGGTGAGTGAATGTATATCTCAGTGGTACATGTGTGAGTAACTACATATGTGAAAGGCAGTATATATGTGTGTTGGAGTATATAAATGGCTATAAGTGAGAGTGTGTGATTGTGAGAGTGGCTGTATGGATGAGTGTGTGCTTGTATCAGTGATTGTATAAGAGCGTAAGAATGTGCTAGTATTTGTATGAGTAATTGAGCTGGTGTGTGTATAATTGTATAGGTGAGTAAATGGCAGTGTGATTAATTATTTGCATGACTGACTAGGTGTGTGAGTACCTCTATGGATGAGTGGCGGTGTGTGAGTGTCTATATAGGTGTATGAGTGCATATGATAGTCCTGTACTGAGTGACCATAAGTATGAGTGAGTGTATGGGTGAGTGAGTGGATGTGTGTGTAGACCTAATAATCAGTGAGTGGGTATGTAGTTATTGGTGTTGGAGTGTCTATTGTTTTTGAGAATGGCAGTCTGTAATTTAGAGTGGGTGTATCAAAGGTTATATTAGGGTGTGAGAAGATGCATCAAATTATCACATGGATGATGTCATCAGTGATGTCATCAGTGATGTCATTTGAGATGTCATCAGTGATGTCATCAGTGATGTCACTGACCATGTCATGAGTGATGTAATATGTGACGTCATCAGCAGTGCATTGCGGAGCGCGAGTTATAGTTAGCTGAACTAACTATAACGGGGAATTTCTATGGTTTTGTACAAGTGAAATGTCCAACTAACTATAACTTTCCCTAAAACCTATGGTTTTTCAGAGAATTGCTAAGGTTTTTTAAATGCTAATTACTAACTATAACGTGCTTGAAACCTATGGTGTTTTCAGTGAATTTCAAAGGTTTTTTAAATGCTAATTTCTAACTATAACGTGCCTGAAACCTTTTAAAAACACAGAAACATGCACCCTATTTTTCAGTCTATAATGTTCTCAAACAGCCAATCATTTCTCTTCTTTTTTTAAAACTGCATCTTATCCACCATTTTAGAAAAATCTTAGTTTTCAAACTGCCCATTTCACATACAGACATCTTCTGAGTGCATCCAGACCTCCCTTCAAGATGCTTAGAGTGTGGATTGTGGGACACAGCTATATTTTCTTGAGCAAAAGGTATGCTGAAAGCAGAGGTATTGACAAAGATTTAGCTTTGCCAAATGTAGACATTAAATGGATTGGACAGAGAGGATTAAAGTGGCACCAATTGATGCCATTGGTTAAATCCTTTTTGCATCTCCAACACCCTGACCTCATAATTGTGCACTGTGGTGGCAATGACCTAGACACTTTGACTGGGGTAGGTCTGGAAATGCTTATGAAGGACACCTTTGGAGAATTGATGTCACTTTTCCCCCAAACTGCCTTTGTCTATTGTAACATATGCCAAAGACAGAAATGGAACTGGTCCAATCAATTTTGTCCACAGATTGAGAAAGCTAGGAAACATGTCAATAAAGCTGTTTCTGCTTATCTCAGAGATTATAGGATGGGGTCCATTTACAACAACAATCTGCGTTTTAATATGGATGGCATCTATAGGAGAGATGGTGTACATTTTACAGATGAGGGTAACAGAGTCTTCCTCAACAACTTTAGACTCTGCATAGGTACTTACTTGTAGGTACCAAAATCTCTCAATAAACACAAGGGCTCTTTTTAGTGCCACCCAAGATATAAACATATAAGCTTGATGTATATTTAAAAAATATTATTTTTTTTTTGTTTGGAGTCGCGCACCCTACGCGTTCACACCAGGGGGCTGCGCTGAGTGCCGCGCTGGAGTCGCAACTCCAAATCTTTCCGTATTATTTTTTTTTAGCTCCTACCACTAATTTATATTCTCCCCGGGGACCCCATCCCCCGGGGCCTATACATAATGATGGAGACCGTTGGTGGAGCCCCAATGCCCCCACAGTCCCGCCGGCTCCCCGCGTCCTTCGGGAGTCGGCATTCCTTTTCCACATGGGGAGCTGCTAACATGCAGCTCCCCATGTGGAAAAGCAATCTGGTTTGCATTTTGAAAGAGAGAGCAGGTTTCCCTGCTCTCTCTTTCAAAATCCATACCAAGTTTGCTATGGCAGGGCGGGAGCCGCGAGGCTCCCGCCCTGCCAAAGCAAACCGCAGTGTCCCGGGGGTGGGTACCCCAAGACACTGCAGGAGCCGGCCCTGGGGGGGTGGCGGTCCCCAGGGCCATCATTGGCTCCAGGAGGGGGGCCGCGCAGCCCCCCTCCCACTTAATGTAAAGCCCGGGGGGGGTGGTCCCCGGGGCTTGGGGGTCCGTAACAGACCCCCTATTTTGAATATTTAGGGCCCCGGGGAGGTGGCGGTCCCTGGGGCGTGTGGGAGGGCTCGAGCCCCCCCACACAGGTTAAATTTTTTTTTTAAAAAGCCCCGGGGGTGGCAGTCCACGGGGCTTGGGGGAGCCTTAGAGGCCCCCCCAAATTTAAACTATCAAGCCCCGGGAGGTGGTGGTCCCCGGGGCTGCGGGGGGGCCCGTGTGCCACCCGCAAATATTCATACTTTGCCCCGAGGGGTGGTGGTCCCCGGGACAGTGTGGGGGGGATTAGGGCCCCCCACATACTTTTTTTTCACATGCCCCCGGGACCTGGCCCACCCGGGGGCTTTAATTAAACGAAGCGCGGGAGCCCGCGCTTCCTTTTTTTCATTTCCGCGGCTTGATTCGCGCACCCTACGCGTATCGCGGCGTTATTAAAAAAAAAAAAATTATTATTTTTTTAGCCCTAGAAGTCCTTCTAGGACCCCCTAAGCAGACCTACGGGGTCAGGGTGTTTCAACGCTGCCCCCTCTTCTTCTTTACGCCTTCATTTTACTGCCATCTTGTGCCTCGCTTCTACCGAGGCACAAGATGGCTACCAACAGTTCCTGGTTTAGAGTGTTCACAACCAATTACAATGCAGCTCGTGATCGGCAGGGTGCGCGGATCCTAATCTGTAGGGTGCGCGGATCCTCCGCGGCCATAGATATATATGTGTTTTTACTTCTGATTTTCTCAGCAACTACTGAACGGATTTACACCATTTAACAAAAAGGGTTCTTTCTGAACCAAGGGCTACCTTTTTGCCAAATTTGGTGTAATTCCGTTCAGCAGTTCAGGCTGTAGCCGTGTCTAAAGTTTCCTATGGAAAATTGCATGGGGAAAACTCGTTTTGGGACTCCCTTTTTTCTCAGCCCCCGCTTGCCGAATCACCCCGAAACTTTCAGGATAGGAGCAGACCGGAGCGCTTCACGAGTTTTGAAAATTTCGCGAAGATTCATCAACCGGCGCCAAAGTTATTGGAAATAGAATGTTGTGAATTTCCCATGGAAAATAGGTCCTAACTATAACTATCTACTGGCGACTGCCAGTAGATAATATATATATATATATATTCACTGAAAAAACCATAGGTTTCAGATATGTTATAGTTACAAATTAGCATTTAAAAAACCTTTGAAATTCACTGAAAAAACCATAGGTTTTAAGGACAGTTATAGTTAGTTGGACATTTCACTCGTACAAAACCCGTGAAATTCCCCCGTTATAGTTAGTTCAGCTAACTATAACTCGCGCCCCGCAATGCACTGCTGATGACGTCACATATTACATCACTCATGACATGGTCAGTGACATCACTGATGACATCACTGATGACATCTCAAATGACATCACTGATGACATCATCCAGTGACTGTGTGTTTCTGTAAAGTTTAAATATTTTTAATATATATAGGAAAAGACGTATTGAAGAATGAGTGGGTGTGTAAGTGTCTGTATGGATGATTTAGTAGGTGCGTGACTGACTCTATAAGTGAGTGATTTAACGTATCTTACTGAATGCATGGGTTAGTGACTAAACTGGGTGAATGTCTGTATCCGTCTGTCTGTTGCTGTGTAAGTGGCTGCATGGGTTTGTGAATAGCTACATGAGTGTCTATATGAGTTATTGATTGGTTGTCTGAGTATCTGTATGGGTGCCTGAGTGTTTGTGTGGGTGGGGTGTGTGCGACTCTGTGCATAGATGTGTGAGTGGGTGATTCACTGGGTGGATGTTTCAAGAGTGCATCTGTGATAGACTGTATGGGTGGGTAAGTGTGTGTAAGAGTGTGTTAGTGAGTGAATGTATGTCCCAGTGGTACATGTGTGAGTAACTACATATGTGAAAGCCAGTATATATGTGTGTTGGAGTATATAAATAGCTATAAGCGAGAGTGAGTGATTGTGATAGTGACTGTATGGATGAGTGTGTGCTTGTATCAGTGATTGTATAAGAGCGTAACAATGTGCTAGTATTTGTATGATTAAGTGAGCTGGTGTGTGTATAACTGCATAGGTGAGTAAATGGCAGTGTGTTTAATTATTTGCATGACTGACTAGGTGTGTGAGTACCTCTATGGATGAGTGGCGGTGTTTGAGTGTCTATATAGGAGTAAGAGTGCATATGATAGTCCTGTACTGAGTGACCATAAGTATGAGTGATTGTACGGGTGAGTGAGTGGATGTTTGTGTGTAGACCTAAGAATCAGTGAGTGGGTATGTAGTTATTGGTGTTGGAGTGTCTATAGTTTTGCGAATGGCAGTCTGTAATTTAGATTGGGTGTATCAAAGGTTATATTAGGGTGTGAGGAGCTGCATCAGATTATCACGTGGATGATGTCATCAGTGATGTCATTTGAGATGTCATCAGTGATGTCATCAGTGATGTCACTGACCATGTCATGAGTGATGTAATATGTGACGTCATCAGCAGTGCATTGCGGGGCGCGAGTTATAGTTAGCTGAACTAACTATAACGGGGGAATATCACGGGTTTTGTACGAGTGAAATGTCCAACTAACTATAACTGTCCCTAAAACCTATGGTTTTTTCAGTGAATTTCAAAGGTTTTTTAAATGCTAATTTGTAACTATAACATATCTGAAACCTATGGTTTTTTCAGTGAATTTCAAAGGTTTTTTAAATGCTAATTTGTAACTATAACTGTCCCTAAAACCTATGGTTTTTTCAGTGAATTTCAAAGGTTTTTTAAATGCTAATTTCTAACTATAACATGTCTGAAACCTATGGTTTTTTCAGTGAATTTCAAAGGTTTTTTAAATGCTAATTTGTAACTATAACGTGCCTGAAACCTACGGTTTTTTCAGTGAATTTCAAAGGTTTTTTAAATGACATTTTTTAAATGTATTAATTTTTATATTAATTTTTTTCATACTGATTTACTACATTTTTAGCAACAATTTCTTTTACATATTTAATTTTTTAAATTACATTGTAATTACATTATACATTACATTACAAAAAATACTTTCTCAGAATGAATTACTTTAGTTTAAATACTTAGCACATAGGCAATATACTTTTAAGTACAGTAGTTACAGTTGTTGCAATGGGCAACACATTTTCAAACACAATGCAACATTCAGCTCAATGTGAATTTCTAGTTAAATGCAATTAGTTACTTTATGGATTACTTTTCTAACCACAGCACTGGATCCTAGATTCAGTCCTGGGACATCTCCTGTAAACAGTTGAGTAAAAGCGTTTTGGTTACAGTCGTGATTTTTAAGGAATATTATTGTATTTTAAAAGTTGACACTTAGAAACTTTTCCTCATAGAATCACCAATGTTATCCTATGGAAGGAAATTCACTTAGCAGGTAAAAACTGTTATCGTTACTTTTTCTTACTCAGTGTTGGATCCTGGATCCAGCACTGGTGCATCTCCTGTAAACAGTTGAAAAAATGCGTTTAAGTCATACAGGCGATTTTTAAGGAATATTTGTAGTTTGTGAAAATCGACACTTTGAAACTTTTCTGCTGAAAACCAGACAATGGATTCCTATGGAAGAAAAGATAAGTTACTGGTAAGTACGGTTAAAATTACTTTTCAGGGTCAGTGCTGGGCTAAAAGATGCAGCACTGGGTTCTCTCCTGATAACAGGTGAGTAAATCGGAATTCGTATTTCGGCTGATTTTAGAAGAATAATTTAAAGTTCCAAAACTCCACACTTAGAAGAATTTTCAAGTGAAACCAGTCAATGTTAGCCTATGGAAGGAAATTCAAGTTACTGGTAAGTACGGTTAAAATTACTTTTCAGGACCAGTACTGGGCTGAAAGATGCAGCACTGAGGTCTCTCCTGATAACAGGTGAGTAAATCAGAATTCGGATTTCGGCTGATTTTAGAGGAATATTTGTATGTTTCAAAAATCAACACTTAGAAACTTTTTCAGCAAAAAGCAGGCAATGATATCCTATGGAAGGAAATTCAAGTTACTGGTAAGTACGGTTAAAATTACTTTTCAGGATTAGTACTGGGCTGAAAGATGCAGCACTGAGGTCTCTCCTGATAACAGGTGAGTAAATCGGAATTCGTATTTCGGCTGATTTTAGAGGAATATTTTAAAGTTCCAAAACTCCACACTTAGAAGAATTTCCAAGTGAAACCAGTCAATGTTAGCCTATGGAAGGAAATTCAAGTTACTGGTAAGTACGGTTAAAATTACTTTTCAGGACCAGTACTGGGCTGAAAGATACAGCACTGAGGTCTCTCCTTATAACAGGTGAGTAAATCGGAATTCGTATTTCGGCTGATTTTAGAGGAATATTTGTAGGTTTCAAAAATCAACACTTAGAAACTTTTTCAGCAAAAAGCAGGCAATGATATCCTATGGAAGGAAATTCAAGTTACTGGTAAGTACGGTTAAAATTACTTTTCAGGACCAGTACTGGACTGAAAGATACAGCACTGAGGTCTCTCCTTATAACAGGTGAGTAAATCGGAATTCGTATTTCGGATGATTTTAGAAGAATATTTGCACAATGGTGAAGGGAGGGGCGGGGCCTGAGGTGACATCTGTGCAAACGCGCCCCGTGGCGCGTTTTAAGTTGGGGGATTAAGTCCCCTTGAATCCTGAGGGTCCCTAGGGGCCAACTAGCCCACCAGGAACCTCCAATATGCGCCAGGGGGCTGCGTTGCAGAGACGTGTAGAGAGGCCACACCCCTTTTATACCTCTCTGCAACGCAGCTCTGTGGCGCTTTCTGGATGTACCTGTTGGGCTAGTTGGCCCCCAGGGACCCTCAGGATTGAAGGGGATTTAATCCCCAACTTAAAACGCTCCACGGGGCGCGTTTGCACAGATGTCACCTGAAGCCCCGCCCCTCCCTTCACCACTGTGCAAACGCGCCCGTGGCGCGTTTTAAGTCGGGGGATTAACTCCCCTTGAATCCTGAGGGTCCCTGGGGGCCAACTAGCCCAACAGGTATATCCAAAAAGCGCCACAGAGCTGCGTTGCAGAGAGGTGTAAAAAGGGGCGTGGCCCCCCCCACACCTTATTTATTTAAAAAAAGAAGCCCCGGGGGGTGGCGGTCCCCAGGGCTGCGGGAGGGCAGGAGAGCCCTCCCGCACCATTTTTTTTATAAAGCCCCGGGGGGTGGCGGTCCCCGGGGCTTGGGGGGCCTTTTGAGGCCCCCCATACAAACAATATACCCACCCCCACCATGCCCCCAGGACTTGGGCCACCCGGGGGCAAAATGCAATCGAAGCGCGGGAGACCGCGCTTCGATTTTTTTTTTTCCAACAGGATTCGCGCACCCTGAGCGCAACCTGCCGATTTAAAAAAAAAAATTTGTTTTGTTTTTTTTGCCCAGGGGGTCCTTGTGGGACCCCCTGAGCAAACCTAGGGGGTCAGGGTGTTTCTACCCTGCCCCCTTTGTGCGCTTTGCGCACTTGTTTCTGTCCCTCGGTTCTACCGAGGGACAAAATGGCTGCCAACATTTCCTGAATCAGAATGTTGACAGCCAGCTGACAGCCAATTAACATGCAGCTCGTGATCGGGACGGTGCGCGCAGGGTGCGCTGAGGGTACACGGACCCTACTCGGCCATAGATATATCTATCTTTTTACTTTTGATTTTCTCAGCAACTACTGAACGGATTTACACCATTTAACAAAAGGGTTCTTTCTGAACCAAGAACTACCTCTTTGCCAAATTTGGTGTAATTCCGTTCAGCAGTTCGGGCTGTAGCCGTGTCTAAAGTTTCCTATGGAAAATTGCATGGGGAAAACGCGTTTTGGGACCCCCTTTTTCTCGGCCCCGCTTGACAAATCCCCCGAGACTTTCAGGGTAGGAGCGGACCGGAGCGCCCCACAAAGTTTGAAAATTTTGCGAAGATACGTCAACCGGCAAGAGAGTTATTTCAAATAGAATTTCACGGATTTCCTATGGATAATAGGTTGTAACTATAACTATCTACTGGCGACCGCCAGTAGATAATATATATATATATATTCACTGAAAAAACCAGAGGTTTTAGGGACAGTTATAGTTAGTTGGACATTGCACTCGTACAAAACCCATGAAATTCCCCCGTTATAGTTAGTTCAGCTAACTATAACTCGCGCCCCATAATGCACTGCTGATGACGTCACATATTACATCACTCATGACATGGTCAGTGACATCACTCATGACATCACTGATGACATCTCAAATGACATCACTGATGACATCATCCAGTGACTGTGTGTTTCTGTAAAGTTTAAATATGTTTAATATATATAGGGAAAGGCGTATTGAAGAATGAGTGGGTGTATAAGTGTCTGAATGGATGATTTAGTACGTGCGTGACTGACTCTACAAGTGAGTGATTAAACGTATCTTACTGAATGCATGGGTTAGTGACTAAACTGTGTGAATGTCTGTATCCGTCTGTTGGTGTGTAAGTGGATGCATGGATTTGCGAATAGCTACATGAGTGTCTATATGGGTTATTTATTGGTTCTATGAGTATCTGTATGGGTGCCTGAGTGTTTGTGTGGATGGGGTGTGTGCGACTGTGCATAGATGTGTGAGTGGGTGATTCACTGGGTGGATGGTTTCAAGAGTGCATCTGTGATAGACTGTATGGGTGGGTAAGTGTGTGTAAGAGTGTGTTAGTGAGTGAATGTATGTCCCAGTGGTACATGTGTGAGTAACTAAATATGTGAAAGGCAGTATATATGTGTATTGGAGTATATAAATAGCTATAAGCGAGAGTGAGTGATTGTGATAGTGGCTGTATGGATGAGTGTGTGCTTGTATCAGTGATTGTATAAGAGCGTAACAATGTGCTAGTATTTGTATGATTAAGTGAGCTGGTGTGTGTATAACTGTATAGGTGAGTAAATGGCAGTGTGTTTAATTATTTGCATGACTGACTAGGTGTGTGAGTACCTCTATGGATGAGTGGCGGTGTTTGAGTGTCTATATAGGAGTAAGAGTGCATATGATAGTCCTGTACTGAGTGACCATAAGTATGAGTGACTGTACGGGTGAGTGAGTGGATGTGTGTGTGTAGACCTAAGAATCAGTGAGTGGGTATGTAGTTATTGGTGTTGGAGTGTCTATGGTTTTGCGAATGGCACTCTGTAATTTAGATTGGGTGTATCAAAGGTTATATTAGGGTGTGAGGAGCTGCATCAGATTATCACGTGGATGATGTCATCAGTGATGTCATTTGAGATGTCATCAGTGATGTCATCAGTGATGTCACTGACCATGTCATGAGTGATGTAATATGTGATGTCATCAGCAGTGCATTGCGGGGCGCGAGTTATAGTTAGCTGAACTAACTATAACGGGGAATTTCACAGGTTTTGTACGAGTGCAATGTCCAACTAACTATAACTGTCCCTAAAACCTCTGGTTTTTTCAGTGAATTTCAAAGGTTTTTAAATGCTAATTTCTAACTATAACGTGTCTGAAACCTATGGTTTTTTCAGTGAATTTCAAAGGTTTTTAAAATGCTAATTTGTAACTATAACGTGCCTGAAACCTATGGTTTTTTCAGTGAATTTCAAAGGTTTTTAAATGACAATTTTTAAATGTATTAATTTTTATATTAATTTTTTTCATACTGATTTACTACATTTTTAGAAACAATTTCTTTTACATATTTTATTTTTTAAATTACATTGTAATTACATTATACATTACATTACAAAAAATACTTTCTCAGAATGAATTACTTTAGTTTTAATACTTTGCACATAGGCAATAGACTTTTAAGTACAGTAGTTACAGTTGTTGCAATGGGCAACACATTTTCAAACACAATGCAACATTCAGCTCAATGTGAATTTCTAGTTAAATGCAATTAGTTACTTTATGGATTACTTTTCTAACCACAGGACTGGATCCTAGATTCAGTCCTGGTACATCTCCTGTAAACAGTTGAGTAAAAGCGTTTTGGTTACAGTCGTGATTTTTAAGGAATATTATTGTATTTTAAAAGTTGACACTTAGAAACTTTTTCTCATAGAATCACCAATGTTATCCTATGGAAGGAAATTCACTTAGCAGGTAAAAACTGTTATCATTACTTTTTCTTACTCAGTGTTGGATCCTGGATCCAGCACTGGTGCATCTCCTGTAAACAGTTGAAAGAATGCGTTTAAGTCATACAGGCGATTTTTAAGGAATATTTGTAGTTTGTGAAAATCGACACAAACTTTTCTGCTGAAAACCAGACAATGGATTCCTATGGAAGAAAATATAAGTTACTAGTAAGTACGGTTAAAATTACTTTTCAGGACCAGTACTGGGCTGAAAGATACAGCACTGAGGTCTCTCCTTATAACAGGTGAGTAAATCGGAATTCGTATTTCGGCTGATTTTAGAGGAATATTTGTATGTTTCAAAAATCAACACTTAGAAACTTTTTCAGCAAAAAGCAGGCAATGATATCCTATGGAAGGAAATTCAAGTTACTGGTAAGTACGGTTAAAATTACTTTTGAGGATCAGTACTGGGCTGAAAGATGCAGCACTGAGGTCTCTCCTGATAACAGATGAATAAATCGGAATTCGTATTTTGGCTGATTTTAGATGAATATTTTAAAGTTCCAAAACTCCACACTTAGAAGAATTTCCAAGTGAAACCAGTCAATGTTAGCCTATGGAAGGAAATTCAAGTTACTGGTAAGTACGGTTAAAATTACTTTTCAGGACCAGTACTGGGCTGAAAGATGCAGCACTGAGGTCTCTCCTGATAACAGGTGAGTAAATCAGAATTCGGATTTCGGCTGATTTTAGAGGAATATTTGTATGTTTCAAAAATCAACACTTAGAAACTTTTTCAGCAAAAAGCAGGCAATGATATCCTATGGAAGGAAATTCAAGTTACTGGTAAGTACGGTTAAAATTACTTTTGAGGATCAGTACTGGGCTGAAAGATGCAGCACTGAGGTCTCTCCTGATAACAGGTGAGTAAATCGGAATTCGTATTTCGGCTGATTTTAGAGGAATATTTTAAAGTTCCAAAACTCCACACTTAGAAGAATTTCCAAGTGAAACCAGTCAATGTTAGCCTATGAAGGAAATTCAAGTTACCGGTAAGTACGGTTAAAATTACTTTTCAGGATCAGTACTGGGCTGAAAGATGCAGCACTGAGGTCTCTCCTGATAACAGGTGAGTAAATCGGAATTCGGATTTCGGCTGATTTTAGAGGAATATTTGCACAATGGTGAAGGGAGGGCGGGGCCTGAGGTGACATCTGTGCAAACGCGCCCTGTGGTGCGTTTTAAGTTGGGGGATTAAGTCCCCTTGAATCATGAGGGTCACTACGGGCCAACTAGCCCACCAGGAACCTCCAGTATGCGCCAGGGGGCTGCGTTGCAGAGACATGTACAGAGGCCACACCCCTTTTTACACATCTCTGCAACGCAGCTCTGTGGCGCTTTCTGGACGTACCTGTTGGGCTAGTTGGCCCCCAGGGACCCTCAGGATTGAAGAGGATTTACTTCCCCATCTTAAAACGCGCCACGGGGCCTGTTTGCACACATGTCACCTGAAGCCCCGCCCCTCCCTTCACCACTGTGCAAACGTGCCCGTGGCGCGTTTTAAGTCGGGGATTAACTCCCCTTGAATCCTGAGGGTCCCTGGGGTGCAACTAGCCCACCATATACCTCCAAAAAGCGCCATAGAGCTGCGTTGCAGAGAGGTGTAAAAGGGGCGTGGTCTCTGTACACCTCTCTGCAAGGCAGCCCCTGGCGCATACTGGAGGTTCCTGGTGGGCTAGTTGGCCCCCAGGGACCCCCAGTATTCAAGGGAGTCGTTCCCCCTCTGCAAACGCGCCAGGGCGCGTTTGCAGAGTGGTGAAGGAAGGGGCGGGGCCTGCGGGCCCGATCGTTTTATTTTTATTTTTATTTATTTTTTGGGGGGAGGGGGCCGCGTGGCCCCCTCCCGAGCCACTACTTGCCCCGGGGACCCCATCCCCCGGGGCTGGCCCTCTCGTTGGGGACTGTGGGGGCGTCCCCAATCCCCCCACAGTCCCGCCGGCTCCCCGTGTCCTACGGGAGCCGGCATTGCTTTTACACATGGGGAGCAGCTAACATGCTGCTCCCCATGTGGAAAAGCAATCAGCTTTGGATACTGGAAGAGAGAGCAGGTTTCCTGCTCTCTCTTCCAATATCCAAAGCAGTTTGCAATGACAGGACGGGAGCCGCGAGGCTCCCGTCCTGTCATTGCAAACAGCAGTGTCCCGGGGTAGGCACCCCGGGACACTGCAGGAGCCGGCCCTGGGGGGTGGTGGTCCCCAGGGCCATCAAGGGCTCCAGGAGGGGGGCCGGGCGGCCCCCTCCCATTCAGTGCACAGCCCCGGGGAGGTGGTGGTCCCCGGGGCTCTGGGGGTCCAAAGCGGTCCCCCATTGTAATTTTCTTAGTGCCCCGGGGAGGTGGTGGTCCCCGGGGCGTGTGGGGGCTGGAGCCCCCCACACAGGTTTTAATAAAAAAAAGAAGCCCCGGGGAGGTGGTGGTCCCCGGGGCTTGAGGAGGCCCTTAGAGGCCCCCACACATAAATTAACCCCCCAGCATGCCCCCGGACTTGGCCCACCCGGGGGCCAAGTGACTATCGAAGCGCGGGAGACCGCGCTTCGATTTTTTTTCGGCGGGGTTCGCGCTCCCTGAGCGCATCCTGCCGATTTTTAAAAAAATATATATATTTTTTGCCCAGGGGTCCTTGTGGGACCCCTGAGCAGACCTAGGGGTCAGGGTGTTTCTACCCTGCCCCCTTTGTGCGCTTTGCGCACTTGTTTCTGTCCCTCGGTTCTACCGAGGGACAAAATAACTGCCAACACTTCCTGATTTGGAGTGTTGACAGCCAATTAACATAAAGCTCGTGCTCGGGAGGATCCGCGGCCCTAGATATATCTATCTTTTTTACTTTTCATTTTCTCAGCAACTACTGAACGGATTTACACCATTTAACAAAAGGGTTCTTTCTGAACCAAGAACTACCTCTTTGCCAAATTTGGTGTAATTCCGTTCAGCAGTTCGAGCTGTAGCCGTGTCTAAAGTTTCCTATGGAAAATTGCATGGGGAAAACGCGTTTTGGGACCCCCTTTTCTCGGCCCCCGCTTGACGAATCCCCGAGACTTTCAGGGTAGGAGCGGACCGGAGCGGGCCACAAAGTTTGAAAATTTTGCGAAGATACGTCAACCGGCAAGAGAGTTATTTCAAATAGAATGTCGCGGATTTCCTATGGATAATAGGTTGTAACTATAACTATCTACTGGCGACCGCCAGTAGATAATATATATATATATATATATATATATATATATATTATCTACTGGCGGTCGCCAGTAGATAGTTATAGTTACAACCTATTATCCATAGGAAATCCGCGACATTCTATTTGCAATAACGTTGGCGCCGGTTGACGAATCTTCGCGAAAGCTTCAACTTGTTGGGGCGCTCCGGTCCGCTCCTACCCTGAAAGTCTCGGGTGATACGTCAAGCGGGGCCAGAAAAGGGGGTCCCAAAACGCGTTTCCCCATTCATTTTTCCATAGGAACCTTTAGTCGCAGCTACAGCCCGAACTGCTGAACGGAATTACCCCAAATTTGGCAAAGAGGTAGCCCTTGGTTCAGACTGGTGCCTTTGCTAAAATGGTGTAAATCCGTTCAGTAGTTCCTGAGAAATTCACAATTAAAATCACATATATATCTATGGGCGCGTCGGATCCGCGTACCCTCCCGATCACGAGCTGCATGCTAATTGGCTGTCAACACTCCAAATCAGGAAGTGTTGGCAGCCATTTTATCCCTCGGTAGAACCGAGGACAAAACAAGTGCGCAAAGCGCACAAGGGCAGGGTAAACACCCTGACCCTAGGTCTGCTCAGGGGTCCCACAAGGACCCCTGGGCAAATTTTTTTTTTTTTTTTTTTTAAATCGGCAGGATGCGCTCAGGGAGCACGAACCCTGCCGGAAAAAAAATCGAGCGCAGTCTCCCGCGCTTCGATGTTAATTGGCCCCGGGTGGGCCAAGTCCCGGGGGCATGCTGGGGGGGTTAATTTTATGTGTGGGGCCTCTAAGGGCCCCCCAAGCCCCGCGGAACCACCACCTCCCCGGGGCTTCTTTTTAAATGAAAAACCTGTGTGGGGGCTCCAGCCCCCACACGCCCGAGGACCGCCACCTTCCCGGGCACTAAACATTTAAATATGGGGGTCCGTTACGGACCCCAGAGCCCGGGGACCACCACCTCCCCGGGGCTGTGCACACGATGGGAGGGGGCCGCGCGGCCCCCTCCTGGAGCCTGTGGTGGCCCTGGGGACCGCCACCCCCAGGGCCGGCTCCTGCAGTGTCCCGGGGTGCCTACCCCGGGACACTGCTGTTTGCAATGACAGGACGGGAGCCTCGCGGCTCCCGTCCTGTCATTGCAAACTTGCTTTGGATATTGGAAGAGAGAGCAGGAAACCTGCTCTCTCTTCCAATACCAAAGCTGATTGCTTTTCCACATGGGGAGCAGCATGTTAGCTGCTCCCCATGTGTAAAGCAATGCCGGCTCCCGTAGGACACGGGGAGCCGGCGGGACAGTGAGGGGTTTGGGGACCCCCACAGTCCCCAACGAGAGGGCCAGCCCCGGGGGATGGGGTCCCCAGGGCAAGTAGTGGCCCGGGAGGGGGGCCACACGGCCCCCCTCCCCAAAGTTTTGAAAAATAATAAAAATAAAAAAAAAGGGTATGGCCGGCCCCGGGGATGGGGTCCCCGGGGCCTTAAAATGGCTAGAGGAGGGGGCCATGCAGCCCCCTCAAAATATTAAAAATAAAAATAGAGGCCATGCGCCGGGAGATGGGGTCCCCGGGGCCAATACAGGCCCGGGGAAGGGGGCCACGCGGCCCCCTTCCCGTTTTTTTTATTTTGAAATTTAAAAAAAGGGGTAAGGCCCTGGGGGATGGGGTCCCCAGGGCCCAAAAACAGAAAAAAGGAAGGGGGGCCACACAGCCCCCTTCAGAGGACAAAGAAAAAAAAAAAAAAAAACGATCGGGCCCGCATGCCCCGCCCCTTCCTTCACCACTCTGCAAACGCGCCCCCTGGCACGTTTGCAGAGGGGGAACGAATTCCCCTTGAATACTGGGGGTCCCTTGCAGAGAGGTGTACAGAGGCCACGCCCCTTTTTACACCTCTCTGCAACGCAGCTCTGTGGCGCTTTTTGGAGGTATATGGTGGGCTAGTTGGACTCCGGGGACCCTCAGGATTCAAGGGGACTTAATCCCCCCACTTAAAAAGCGCCACGGGGCGCGTTTGCACAGTGGTGAATGGAGGGGGCGGGGCTTCAGGTGACATGTGTGCAAACAGGCCCCGTGGCGCGTTTTAAGATGGGGAATTACATCCCCTTCAATCCTGAGGGTCCCTGGGGGCCAACTAGCCCAACAGGTACATCCAGAAAGCGCCACAGAGTTGCGTTGCAGAGAGGTGTAAAAAGGGGTGTGGCCTCTCTACACATCTCTGCAACGCAGCCCCCTGGCGCATATTGGAGGTTCCTGGTGGGCTAGTTGGCCCCTAGGGACCCTCAGGATTCAAGGGGACTTAATACCCCAACTTAAAACGCGCCACGGGGTGCGTTTGCACAGATGTCACCTCAGGCCCCGCCCCCTCCCTTCACCATTGTGCAAATATTCTTCAAAAATCATCCGAAATACGAATTCCGATTTACTCACCTGTTATAAGGAGAGACCTCAGTGCTGCATCTTTCAGCCCAGTACTGGTCCTGAAAAGTAATTTTAACCGTACTTACCAGTAACTTGAATTTCCTTCCATAGGATATCATTGCCTGCTTTTTGCTGAAAAAGTTTCTAAGTGTTGATTTTTGAAACATACAAATATTCCTCTAAAATCAGCCGAAATACGAATTCCGATTTACTCACCTGTTATAAGGAGAGACCTCAGTGCTGTATCTTTCAGCCCAGTACTGGTCCTGAAAAGTAATTTTAACCGTACTTACCAGTAACTTGAATTTCCTTCCATAGGCTAACATTGACTGGTTTCACTTGGAAATTCTTCTAAGTGTGGAGTTTTGGAACTTTAAAATATTCCTCTAAAATCAGCCGAAATACAAATTCCGATTTTCTCACCTGTTATCAGGAGAGACCTCAGTGCTGCATCTTTCAGCCCAGGACTAATCCTGAAAAGTAATTTTAACCGTACTTACCAGTAACTTCAATTTCCTACATAGGCTAACATTGACTGGTTTCACTTGGAAATTCTTCTAAGTGTGGAGTTTTGGAACTTTATAATATTCCTCTAAAATCAACCAAAGCACGAATTCCGATTTACTCACCTGTTATCAGGAGAGACCTCAGTGCTGCATCTTTCAGCCCAGTACTGATCCTCAAAAGTAATTTTAACCGTACTTACCAGTAACTTGAATTTCCTTCCGTAGGATATCATTGCCTGCTTTTTGCTGAAAAAGTTTCTAAGTGTTGATTTTTGATACATACAAATATTCCTCTAAAATCAGCCGAAATACGAATTCCGATTTACTCACCTGTTATCAGGAGAGACCTCAGTGCTGCATCTTTCAGCCCAGTACTGGTCCTGAAAAGTAATTTTAACCGTACTTACCAGTAACTTGAATTTCCTACATAGGCTAACATTGACTGGTTTCACTTGGAAATTCTTCTAAGTGTGGAGTTTTGGAACTTTATAATATTCCTCTAAAATCAACCAAAGTACGAATACCAATTTACTCACCTGTTATCAGGAGAGAACCCAGTGCTGCATCTTTTAGCCCAGCACTGACCCTGAAAAGTAATTTTAACCGTACTTACCAGTAACTTATATTTTCTTCCATAGGAATCCATTGTCTGCTTTTCAGCAGAAAAGTTTCAAAGTGTCGATTTTCACAAACTACAAATATTCCTAAAAAATCGCCTGTATGACTTAAACGCATTCTTTCAACTGTTTACAGGAGATGCACCAGTGCTTAATCCAGGATCCAACACTGAGTAAGAAAAAGTAGCGATAACAGTTTTTACCTGCTAAGTGAATTTCCTTCCATAGGATAACATTGGTGATTCTATGAGAAAAAGTTTCTAAGTGTCAACTTTTAAAATACAATAATATTCCTTAAAAATCACGACTGTAACCAAAACGCTTTTACTCAACTGTTTACAGGAGATGTACCAGGACTGAATCTAGGATCTAGTCCTTTGGTTAGAAAAGTAATCCATAAAGTAACTAATTGCATTTAACTAGAAATTCACATTGAGCTGAATGTTGCATTGTGTTTGAAAATGTGTTGCCCATTGCAACAACTGTAACTACTGTACTTAAAAGTCTATTGCCTATGTGCAAAGTATTTAAACTAAAGTAATTCATTCTGAGAAAGTATTTTTTGTAATGTAATGTATAATGTAATTACAATGTAATTTAAAAAATAAAATATGTAAAAAAAATTGTTTCTAAAAATGTAGTAAATCAGTATTAAAAAAATTTATATAACAATTAATACATTTAAAAATTGTCATTTACAAAACCTTTGAAATTCACTGAAAAAACCGTAGGTTTCAGACATGTTATAGTTACAAATTAGCATTTAAAAAACCTTTGAAATTCACTGAAAAAACCATAGGTTTCAGGGACGTTATAGTTACAAATTAGCATTTAAAAAACCTTTGAAATTCACTGAAAAAACCATAGGTTTTAGGGACAGTTAAAGTTAGTTGGACATTGCACTCGTACAAAACCCGTGAAATTCCCCGTTATAGTTAGTCCAGCTAACTATAACTCGCGCCCGTAATGCACTGCTGATGACGTCACATATTACATCACTCATGACATGGTCAGTGACATCACTGATGACATCACTGATGACATCTCAAATGACATCACTGATGACATCACTGATGACATCATCCATGTGATAATTTCATGCATCTTCTCACACCCTAATATAACCTTTCATACACCCACTCTAAATTACAGACTGTCATTCGTAAAATCATAGACACTCCAACACCATTAACTACATACCCACTCACTGATTCTTAGGTCTACGCACACATCCACTCACTCACCCGTACAGTCACTCATACTTACGGTCACTCAGTACAGGACTATCATATGCACTCATACTCCTATATAGACACTCAAGCACCGCCACTCATCCATAGAGGTACTCACACACCTAGTCAGTCATGCAAATAATTAAACACACTACCATTTACTCACCTATACAGTTATACACACAGCACATCACTTATTCAAACAGAAACAAACACATACTTACTCTTATACAATCACTGATACAAGCACACACGCATCCATACAGCTGCTCTCACAATCACACACTCTCACTTATAGCCATTTAAATACTCTAACACACATATATACTGCCTTTTACATATGTTGTTACTCGCACATGTACCACTGAGATATACATTCACTCACTAACACACCCATACACACACTCACCCACCCAAGCAGTCCATCACAGATGCACTCTTGTAATCATGCACCCAGTGAATGACCCACTCTCACATCTATCTACAGAGACTCACACACCCCACCCACACAAACACTCAGGCAGCCATACAGACATTCACCCAGTTTTGTCACTAACCCATGCATTCAGTAAGATACGTTAAATCACTCACTTATACAGTCAGTCACGCACCTACTAAATCAACAATACAGACACTTACACACCCACTCATTCTTCAATACGTCTTTTCCTATATATATTAAAAATATTTAAACTTTACAGAAACACACAGTCACTGGATGATGTCATCAGTGATGTCATCAGTGATGTCATTTGAGATGTCATCAGTGATGTCATCAGTGATGTCACTGACCATGTCATGAGTGATGTAATATGTGACGTCATCAGCAGTGCATTGCGGGGCGCGAGTTATAGTTAGCTGGATTAACTATAACGGGGGAATTTCACGGGTTTTGTACGAGTGCAATGTCCAACTAACTATAACTGTCCCTAAAACCTATGGTTTTTTCAGTGAATTTCAAAGGTTTTTTAAATGCTAATTTGTAACTATAACGTCCCTGAAACCTATGGTTTTTTCAGTGAATATATATATATATATATATTATCTACTGATGGTCGCCAGTAGATAGTTATAGTTAGGACCTATTTTCCATAGGAAATCCGCAACATTCTATTTGAAATAACGTTGGCGCCGGTTGACGAATCTTCGCGAAAGTTTCCAACTTGTTGGGGCGCTCCGGTCCGCTCCTATCCTGAAAGTCTCGGGTGATTTGTCAAGCGGGGATGAGAAAAAGGGGTCCCAAAACGTGTTTTCCCCATTCATTTTTCCATAGGAACCGTTAGTCGCAGCTACAGCCCGAACTGCTGAACGGAATTACACCAAATTTGGCAAAGAGGTAGCCCTTGGTTCAGTGTCGTGCCTTTTGCTTAAATGGTGTAAATCCGTTCAGTAGTTCCTGAGAAAATCAAAAGTAAAATCACATATATATCTGGGCGGAGCCTAACCACACATGTCATTGTGAGATCTGATTGGCTGTCAGCACTTCATCCTGGAATTGCTGGCAGCCATCTTGAGACCAATATACATGATAGTACCTCATTGAAATGCATTGTATTGAATCAAAGATTTTGAGGGTTACCAAAAGGAGAACTATAAAGGGTGATAACAGTCTTTAGTTACATTAGAATTCATTTGTTGATGGCACCATACTAATTTCAGGAATTGTGGTGTGTTCTAAGGTGATTTTACCCTGTGAAAAACCTTCTGCTGGGATATCATGAATCATGTTTGAGAGAAAACTATTTTCACATGCTTGTCCCATAGAGTTTTGGAAGGTGCTCCAGAAGCTAAAATGAGAGCATATTTTCTGTAAATTCACATTATCTTTCTCAGTCATGTGAGAATGAAGTCTGACATTCTCAGTAAAACATGTACATCCAACAAGGGCAGAGACCGTCAGTTGATTCCTTTGTGTTCTACTGCAGCTTCCCAGAGTGTTCTAAAGAACAACTAGAGTGCTAACAGCCTTACTTATGACAAAAGTATGGCACACCTGAAGCCATCTTGATTGGAATAAACTGGTAACACTTAAAACATTTAATTTAAAAAGGAACAAAATGATGTGGTTCATTTTGTCATAGAAATTATGGTTAGTGCTGTAGAAAGAAAAATTAGGACATGTTTCAAGTGTGATCTCAAATATCTTCCTGTTATATTTCAACAGGAGCAGCCTGCCAGTTGATGCCTTTGTGTTCTACTGCAGCTTCCCAGAGTGTTCTAGAGAACAACTAGAGCGCTAACAGCCTTACTTATGACAAAAGTATGGCACACCTGAAGCCATCTTAAATAAACCGGTAACACTTAAAACATTTAATTTAAAAAGGAACAAAATGAGGGGTTCTTTTTGAAATAGAAATTATGGTTAGTGCTGCAGAAAGAAAAATTAGGGCATGTTTTAAGTGAGATCTCAAATCCTCTTCTATTTCATTAGAAAATTCTGACATGCAGACTGAAACAATCACTTTCAATACCAGCAGCAGACTTCCAGTTAACTCCCTGGTGAGCAGTAGCTTTACTACAGTGATCTAATGAGCAACTAGAGTGCTAACATTCTGAATTTATGGCAAATGTGAGACACATCTGAATGCCTTCTTGATGGAATCAAAGTAAAAAACTGAAAGCATTTCCGACTGAGGAGACTGCAGCAAATGAGGAAATTAGGAAACTTCATAACAAAGAAGTCTTCCAAGATGGCCACCAGTGAAAAAAGAGCCCAAATGTAGCACAAATATTACCCAGATGTAGCCCACATATAGCCCAATGACAAAAGTGTGCAAAACACTTTTTATTTTTAGTTTTTTGCAGTTTTATGTAGTGCAGACTGGTCAGGTATTGGAGCGTTGCATCTTAAAACATGACCCCCTACACTACAAAAACACCACTGCACTACCCTAAACCCTAAAACACTACCCCCAGCATGACCCCCTACACTACACAAGCACCACTGCACTATCCTAAAGCCTAAAACACTACCCCCAGCATGACCCCCTACACTACACAAACACCACTGCACTACCCAAAACCCTAAAACACTACCCCCAGCACGACCCCCTACACTACCCAAACACCACTGCACTACCCTAAACCCTAAAACACAACCCCAACACGACCCCCTACACTACCCAAACACCACTGCACTACCCTAAAACATGACCCCCTACACTACACAAACACCACTGCACTACCCTAAACCCTAAAACACTATCCCAAGGACGACCCCCTACACTACAAAACACCACTGCACTACCCTAAACCCTAAATCACTACCCCCAGCACGACCCCCTATACTACACAAACACCACTGCACTACCCTAAACCCTAAAACACTACCCCCAGCACGACCCCTACACTACCCAAACACCACTGCACTAACCTAAACCCTGAAACACCACCCCCAGCACGACCCCCTACACTGCCCGAACACCACTGCACTGCCCTAAACCCTGAAACACTACCCCCAGCAAGACCCCCTACACTGCCCGAACACCACTGCACTGCCCTAAACCCTGAAACATCACCCCCAGCAAGACCCCCTACACTGCCCAAACGCCACTGCCCTAAACCCTGAAACACCACCCCAGCACGACCCCCTACACTGCCCAAACACCACTGCACTGCCCTAAACCCTGAAACACTACCCCCAGCACGACCCCCTACACTTCCCGAACACCACTGCTCGGCCCAAAACCCCAAAACACCAGCCCCAGCACGACCCCTTACACTGCCCGAACACCACTGCACTGCCCTAAACCTTGAAACACCAGCCCAAGCACGACCCCCTACACTGCCCGAACACCACTGCACTACCCTAAACCCTGAAACACCACCCCCAGCACGACCCCTTACACTGCCCGAGCACCACTGCACTGCCCTAAACCCTGAAACACCAGCCCAAGCACGACCCCCTACACTGCCCGAACACCACTGCACTACCCTAAACCCTGAAACACCACCCCCAGCACGACCCCCCACACTGCCCGAGCACCACTGCACTGCCCTAAACCCTGAAACACCAGCCCCAGCACGACCCCCTACACTGCCCGAGCACCACTGCACTGCCCTAAACCCTGAAACACCAGCCCCAGCACGACCGCCTACACTGCCCGAACACCACTGCACTGCCCTAAACCCTGAAACACCAGCCCCAGCACGACCGCCTACACTGCCCGAACACCACTGCACTGCCCTAAACCCTGAAACACCAGCCCCAGCACGACCCCCTACACTGCCCGAACACCACTGCACTGCCCTAAACCGTGGAACACCAGCCTCAGAACAACCCCCTACACTGCCCGAACACCACTGCACTGCCCTAAACCCTGAAACACCACCCCCAGCATGACCCCCTACACTGCCCGAGCACCACTGCACTGCCCTAAACCCTGAAACACTACCCCCAGCAAGACCCCCTACACTGCCCAAACACTACTGCACTGCCCTAAACCCTGAAACACCACCCCCAGCACGACCCCTACACTGCCTGAACACCACTGCTCTGCCCAAAACCCTGAAACACCAGCCCCAGCACGACCCCTTACACTGCCCGAACACCACTGCACTGCCCTAAACCTTGAAACACCAGCCCCAGCACGACCCCTACACTGCCCGAGCACCACTGCACTGCCCTAAACCCTAAAACACCAGCCCCAGCACAACCCCCTACACTGCCCGAACACCACTGCACTGCCCTAAACCCTGAAACACCAGCCCCAGCACGACCGCCTACACTGCCCGAACACCACTGCACTGCCCTAAACCCTAAAACACCAGCCCCAGCACGACCCCCTACACTGCCCGAACACCACTGCACTGCCCTAAACCGTGAAACACCAGCCTCAGCACAACCCCCTACACTGCCTGAACACCACTGCACTGCCCTAAACCCTGAAACACCACCCCCAGCACGACCCCCTACACTGCCCGAACACCACTGCACTGCCCTAAACCCTGAAACACCACCCCTGCACGACCCCCTACACTGCCCGAACACTACTGCACTGCCCTAAACCCTGAAACACCATCCCCAGCACGACCCCCAACACTGCACGAACACCACTGCACTGCCCTAAACCCTGAAACACTACCCCCAGCAAGACCCCCTACACTGCCCGAACACCACTGCACTGCCCTAAACCCTGAAACATCACCCCCAGCAAGACCCCCTACACTGCCCGAACACCACTGCCCTAAACCCTGAAACACCACCCCCAGCAAGACCCCTAAACTGCCCGAACACCACTCTACTGCCCTAAACCCTGAAACACCACCCCCAGCACGACCCCCTACACTGCCCGAACACCACTGCTCTGCCCAAAACCCTGAAACACCAGCCCCAGCACGACCCCCTACACTGCCCGAACACCACTGCACTGCCCTAGACCCTGAAACAACACCCCCAGCACGACCCCCTACACTGCCCGAACACAACTGCTCTGCCCAAAACCCTGAAACACCAGCCCCAGCACGACCCCCTACACTGCCCAAACACCACTGCACTGCCCTAAACCCTGAAACACCAGCCCCAGCACGACCCCTACACTGCCCGACTACCGCTGCACTGCCCTAAAACCTGAAACACCACCCCCAGCACGACCCCCTACACTGCCCGAACACCACTGCACTGCCCTAAACCCTGAAACACCAGCCCCAGCACAACCCCCTACAGTGCCCGAACACCACTGCACGGCCCTAAACCCTGAAACACCACCCCTCAGCACGACACCCTACACTGCCCGAAAACCACTGCACTGCCCTAAACCCTGAAACACCACCCCCAGCACAACCCCCTACACTGCCCAAACACCACTGCACTGCCCTAAACCCTGAAACACCACCCCCTGTACGACCCCCTAATCTGCCGGAACACCACTGCACTGCCCTAAACCCTGAAACACCACCCCCAGCACGACCCCCTACACTGCCCGAACACCACTGCACTAAACCCTGAAACACCACCCCCAGCAAGACCACCTACACTGGCCGAACACCACTGCACTGCCCTAAACCCTGAAACACCACCCCCTGCACGACCCCCTACACTGCCCAAACACCACTGCACTGCCCTAAACCCTGAAACACCACCCCTGCACGACTCCCTACACTGCCCGAACACCACTGCACTGCCCTAAACCCTAAAACACCACCCCTCAACATGACACCCTACCCTGCCCGAA
This sequence comes from Calotriton arnoldi, assembly GCA_963921515.1. Taxonomy (NCBI): domain Eukaryota; kingdom Metazoa; phylum Chordata; class Amphibia; order Caudata; family Salamandridae; genus Calotriton; species Calotriton arnoldi. The sequence continues at coordinate 652,010 of CAWUFW010007054.1, read as the reverse complement.
CACCACTGCACTGCCCTAAACCCTGAAACACCATCCCCAGCATGACCCCCTACACTGACCAAACACCACTGCACTGCCCTAAACCCTGAAATACCACCCCCTGCACGACCCCCTACACTGCCGGAACACCACTGCACTGCCCTAAACCCTGAAACACCACCCCCAGCACAACCCCCTACACTGCCCGAACACCACTGCACTGCCCTAAACCCTAAAACATCACCCCCAGCAATACCCCCTACACTGCCTGAACACCACTGCCCTAAACCCTGAAACACCACCCCCAGCAAGATCCCCTACACTGCCCGAACACCACTGCACTGCCCTAAACCCTGAAACACCACCTCCAGCACAACCCCCTACAATGCCTGAACACCATTGCTCTGCCCTAAACCCTGAAACACTAGCCCCAGCACGACCCCTACACTGCCCGAACACCACTGCACTGCCCTAAACCCTGAAACACCACCCCCAGCACGACCCCCTACACTGCCCGAACACCACTGCACTGCCCTAAACCCTGAAACACCAGCCCCAGCAAGACCCCCTACACTGCCCGAACACCACTGTACTGCCCTAAACCCTGAAACACCAGCCCCAGCATGACCCCTACACTGCCCGAACACCACTGCACTGCCCTAAACCCTGAAACACCACCCCCTGCACCGCCCCCTACACTGCCCTAAACCCTACCCCCTGCACGACCCCCTACACTGCCCGAACACCACTGCACTGCCCTAAACCCTGAAACACCACCCCCAGCACGACCCCCTACACTGTCCGAACACCACTGCTCTGCCCTAAACCCTAAAACACCACCCCCAGCACGACCCCCTACACTGCCCGAACACCACTGCACTGCCCTAAACCCTAGAACACTACCCCCAGCATGACCCCTACACTACCCGAACACCACTGCACTACCCTAAACCCTAAAATACTCCCCTCAGCACGACTCCCTACACCACCGAACACGACTGCACTGCCCTAAACCCTCAAACACTCCCCCCAGCACGATCCCCTACACTACCCGAACACCACTGCACTGCCCTAAACCCTAAAACACTCCCCCAGCACGACCCCCTACACTACCCGAACACCACTGCACTGCCCTAAACCCTAAAACACCCCCCAGCAGCACGACCCCCTACACTACCCAAACACCACTGCACTGCCCTAAACCCTAAAACACTACCCCCCGCATGACCCCCTACACTACCCAAACACCAATGCACTACCCTAATCCCTAAAACACTACCCCCGCACGACCCCCTACACTGCCCAAAGACCACTGCACTACCCTAAAACACTACCCCCGCACGACTCCCTACACTACCCAAAGACCACTGCACTACCCTAAACCCTAAAACACAACCTCCTACACTACACAAACACCACTGCACTACCCTAAACCCTCAAACACTCCCCCAGCACGATCCCCTACACTACCCGAACACCACTGCACTGCCCTAAACCCTAAAACACCCCCCCAGCAGCACGACCCCCTACACTACCCAAACACCACTGCACTGCCCTAAACCCTAAAACACTACCCCCCGCATGACCCCTACACTACCCAAACACCAATGCACTACCCTAATCCCTAAAACACTACCCCCGCACGACCCCCTACACTGCCCAAAGACCACTGCACTACCCTAAAACACTACCCCCGCACGACTCCCTACACTACCCAAAGACCACTGCACTACCCTAAACCCTAAAACACGACCTCCTACACTACACAAACACCACTGCACTACCCTAAACCCTAAAACACTACCCCCTACACTACACAAACACCACTGCACTACCCTAAACCCTAAACATCTACCCCCAGCACGAACCCCTACACTACCCAAACACCACTGCACTTCCCTAAACCCTAAAACACTACCCCCAGCAGTACCCCCTACACTACCCAAACACCACTGCACTACCCTAAACCCTAAAACACTACCCCAAGCAGTACCCCCTACACTACCCAAACACCACTGCACTACCCTAAATCACTACCCCCAGCATGACCCCCTACACTACCCAAACACCACTGCACTACCCTAAACCCTAAAACACTACCCGCAGCACGACCCCCTACACTACCCAAACACCACTGCACTACCCTAAACCCTAAAACACTCCCCCCAGCACGACTCCCTACACTACCCAAACACCACTGCACTACCCTAAACCCTACATCTACCCCCAGCATGACCCCCTACACTACACAAACACCACTGCACTACCCTAAACCCTAAAACACTACCCCCAGCACGACCCTCTTCACTACCTAAACACAACTGCACAATTTGTTACAGGCGTTGCAACGCAGGCCTGTGGTGCTTACTGGAAGTACCTGGTGGGCTAGTTGGGCCCCAGGGACCCTCAGGATTCAAGGTGACCTAATCCCCCAACTTAAAACGCTCCACGGGGCGCGTTTGCACAGTGGTGAAGGGAGGGGCGGGGCCTCAGGTGACATGTGCGCAAACACGCCCTGTGGTGCGTTTTAAGTTGGGGAATTAATTCCCTTTGAATCCTGAGGGACCCTGGGGGCCAACTAGCCCACCAGGTACCTTCAGTAAGCACAACAGAGTTGCGTTGCAGAGAGGTGAAAAAGGTGCGTGGCCTCGGAACGCCTCTCTGCAACTCAGCTCTGTGGTCCTAACTGTAGGTACCTGGGGGGCTAGTTGGGCCCCAGGGACCCTCAGGATTCAAGGGGACTTAATCCCGCAACTCAAAACGCGCCACGGGCGCGTTTGCACATATGTCACCTCAGGCCCCCTCCCTTCACCACTGTGCAAACGCGCCCTGTAGCGCGTTTTAAGAGTTAGTTTTAATCCCCTGCCCTATTATGTACTAGGGACTTGCAGAGGAGGTCATGCTAATCACAGGGGTACCCCAACGCATAGTGTTCCCTAGTGTATGTAGGTGTTTTCACTGTATTCTAAGTGTCTTTTAGCATAGCACTGGCTCTGGTTAGTCAGAGTCAGTTACCACCAGTACCCGTCTGAAAAAGTTGTGGGCACAGGATGATTTTGCAACAAGGCCTCTTTCTGCTCCTCTGTTGGTTCTTTCTGCACATCTTTTGCTTCTTTCTGTGCGTTTTTTCTTCTTTCTTCACATGTCCTACCTCTGTAGGCATAGTTAGAAACTAGCATTTAAAAAACCTTTGAAATTCACTTAAAAAATCATAGGTTTCAGGCACGTTATAGTTAGAAATTAGCATTTAAAAACCTTTGAAATTCACTGAAAAAACCATAGGTTTCAGACACGTTATAGTTAGAAATTAGCATTTAAAAAACCTTTGAAATTCACTGAAAAAACCATAGGTTTTAGGGACAGTTATAGTTAATTGGACATTTCACTCGTACAAAACCATAGAAATTCCCCGTTATAGTTAGTTCAGCTAACTATAACTTGCGCCCCGCAATGCACTGCTGATGACGTCACATATTACATCACTCATGACATGGTCAGTGACATCACTGATGACATCACTGATGACATCTCAAATGACATCACTGATGACATCATCCATGTGAGAATTTAATGCATCTTCTCACACCCTAATATAACTTTTGATACACCCACTCTAAATTACAGACTGCCATTCTCAAAACCATAGACACTCCGGGCCTGATTCACAGAACTAACTTACGTCAAAAACGTAAAGTTAGTACTTTTTGGTATTCACAGAATACACTTACTCATTTTGGTATTCACAGAATGAACTTACTCATTTCGGTATTCACAGAAGTTAGTAGTCCTAACTTTAGGACTCCTAAATGCCTTCTGTGAATACCGAAAGTGTTAAAGTTAGGATTTTCTCAGTTTAGGAGTAGTAAAGTTAGGACTCCTAACTTTAGGACTCCTAAATGCCTTCTGTGAATACTGAAAGTCTTAAAGTTAGGATTTTTCTCAGTTTAGGAGTAGTAAAGAGAGTCCTAACTTTACTACTCCTAAACTGAGAAAAATCCTAACTTTAAGACTTTCGGTATTCACAGAAGGCATTTAGGAGTCCTAAAGTTAGGAGTCCTAACTTACTACTCCTAAACTGAGAAAAATCCTAACTTTAAGACTTTCGGTATTCACAGAAGGCATTTAGGAGTCCTAAAGTTAGGAGTCCTAACTTTACTACTCCTAAACTGAGAAAAATCCTAACTTTAAGACTTTTGGTATTCACAGAAGGCATTTAGGAGTCCTAAAGTTAGGACTACTAACTTCTGTGAATACCGAAATGAGTAAGTTCATTCTGTGAATACCAAAATGAGTACGTGTATTCTGTGAATACCAAAAAGTACTAACTTTACGTTTTTGATGTAAGTTAGTTCTGTGAATCAGGCCCCCCAACACCAAAAACTACATACCCACTCACTGATTCTTAGGTCTACACACACATCCACTCACTCACAAGTACAGTCACTCATACTTACAGTCACTCAGTACAGGACAATCATTTGCACTCATACACCTATATAAACACTCACACACCGCCACTCATCCATAGAGGTACTCACACACCTAGTCAGTCATGCAAAAAATTAATCACACACCCATTTACTCACCTATACAGTTATACACACACCAGCTCACTTACTCATACAAATACTAGCACATTCTTACGCTCTTATACAATAACTGATACAAGCACACACACATCCATACAGCCACTCTCACTATCACACACTCACTTATAGCCATTTAAATACTCTAACACACATATATACTGCCTTTTACATATGTAGTTACTCGCACATGTACCACTGAGATATACATTCACTCACTAACACACCCATACACACACACCCACCCAAGCAGTCTATCACAGATGCACTCTTGAAATCATGCACCCAGTGAATCACCCACTCACACATCTATGTACAGAGTCACACACCCCACCCACACAAACACTCAGGCAGCCATACAGATACTCAGAGAACCAATCAATAACCCATATAGACACTCATGTAGCTATTCGCAAATCCATGCATCCACTTACACACCAACAAACAGACGGATACAGACATTCACACAGTTTAGTCACTAACCCATGCATTCAGTAAGATACGTTTAATCACTCACTTGTAGAGTCAGTCACTCACGTACTAAATCATCCATTCAGACACTTATACACCCACTCATTCTTCAATACACCTTTCCCTATATATATTAAACATATTTAAACTTTACAGAAACACACAGTCACTGGATGATGTCATCAGTGATGTCATCAGTGATGTCATTTGAGATGTCATCAGTGATGTCATCAGTGATGTCATCAGTGATGTCACTGACCATGTCATGAGTGATGTAATATGTGACGTCATCAGCAGTGCATTGCGGGCGCGAGTTATAGTTAGCTGAACTAACTATAACGGGGGAATTTCTATGGTTTTGTACGAGTGAAATGTCCAACTAACTATAACTGTCCCTAAAACCTATGGTTTTTTCAGTGAATATATATATATATACACACACACACACATATATAAATATATATATATATATATAAGATTACTAAAATCAAACGGTCTTTGGTAAGACGAGACCCAACAATAGTACCACTTGCACTGCTCATGCTTTGTATATTTTAACTTGCGTGCACTGTTCAAGGCGCAAATATGTTTTGCTTCCATCTCCAGCAAATGTGGACAGGAAGGAACAAAGTACCCTATCATTCTACCCTATAGGTCTCTCTGTGGCCCTAAGGGCATTGTGGAACACCTCAGGTGAGATCATATATGGAGGAAATGGAAAGCCTTCCAAATCTGGTGCATCAAGGAGTAAATGTTGTGGTGTCACACCTAGTTTTTAATAAAAGATCACAGGTGAGTATCGACTTAATTTTTGAACTACAAACATAGTCAACTGTCCGAACATGCCTCAATATACATCAGATAAGAAAATGAAACACCGGCATTTAAGGAGAAATAAAGGACCACAGCAACCATGGTGTAATTTACACTTAACTGTACAATAGCAAACTACATTAAGTCACTGATGAGCTCCCTCACTTCAAAAAGGATAAGGTAAAAGACCGAAGTCATTTTTGATATCACAGATCTCTGAGACACAGGACCGGCTTGTGTCAGGGAAAGGAGGCAGGGGCAGGAGAGAGAATGGAGGAAGGAATGCCAGAGAAAAATAAAACACTAAAAAAGAACTTACCTGCCGCCCTCCAGCGTTGCGCTTTCTGCTCCTGTTCTCGTAGGCAGAGGCTCCCAGAATGCCTTGTGGCCAATCCTGAAGCTGCTGGCCTGGCATTGTGAATTTGTGCTCCAAGACAGACTGGGAGCCTGTGCCAACTCTCTAAAACCAGTTTAAACAGGTCGGGTTGGAGAGAGCTTCAGTGTGCATGACGGTTTGGAAGGCCTGAGACGGCTGTCCAAACCGTCATGCGCACAGATAGCACCACTCCCACTCCAGCACTATCAGCCCCCGGACCTCACCCTCAACACTCGGTACACAGTCACAAGAAGAAAAATAAAACGATAATAAAATGGGTTTTAAACCCATTTTATTATCGTTTTATTTTATTCATGTTTTTAAGGGTGCTGGTGGGGGGTGACACTCCTCCATCATAGTGGAGGAGCCACTGCTGCTGAGACAACAAATATAAACAGAGATGTGTATGGAAATGTTATCATACATAATGCCAAAACAGTGACACAAGCACACACACACACACACACGTGTTTTGTTATCTTAAGCTTTTATAACATGAACAGAGATCAATGGGCTCTCTGTCACTAGCACTGAAATCAATAATGATGGCCAAAGAAATTAAGAAGTCATTCTGCATTGACAAACACTGTGCAACAAAGTTATGTCTGACACTATCTTAATAGCCTCTTTTGGAATTCTCTCCCCAGTTTTTCTATCAACATGTACAACTGTCTTTGGGGGACTGCCCAATGGCAGCTAGAGTCTAACTAATTTAAAGTGCTTTGTATTGGCCATCATACTGTTTAAGGGATCAGCCATGATTTCCTAAAGAACAAACTTGCTCTGCATCCTCCATTACACTCCTTAAGATCTACTTTTCCTGAGGACAAGCCACATTACATGAGTGGCAAATGAGATTTAAGGGCATGCATTATCGTGAAGTTCTTACTTACAATCTAAAATGCATCACCTAGCTCTGCCAACAACACTCTGTCTAGCATGTCTTCTGCACCCAACTTCAACTCTAGAAGCACAAATATGGAATGCATAGCATACAGTGCACAAAGTCGTCAAAGCGAAAGGCATAAATAGTTGTGGCCTGGCCCCTTTGACAGATTGTGAGGGTCAAGTAAAATGAGGGAAAGTGAGATGGGGACTACCTGGTGCTTGACAGGAGCAAGGAATGCAGGTAGGGAAGGAGGGCATACAACAAGGCAGAGCCTTGTGGGATCAAAAGGAGGAAAGAAACATTATTGGAGGATTGGCACCATCTTGTCTGCTATGGGTGGTGGCAGACTCACACTAATTGGCTGGTTGCCCCAGTCCTTTGTATCCCACCAGTTCTGGTGTATCATTAACAAGAGCCCCTCTCTAATCATGCCTTCTTGCTACAAGGTGCCTGCTTCATCATTCCCTTGTTCGTGCTCTTCCTTTCTTTTCACACTCACTGCACCAAAATTATAGCAATCCATTTTTTCTAAAAAGTATGTGCTTAATATTATCAGCCAGGATGGAAGAGGCTAAAACTGTGTGAGCAATCTTAAGGTCAGGATTTCTAGCTAGTACTGAGAAAAGTCACAATATTCTCCCACCTCTCCCTTATGCGCCCATTTTAAACTGAAAATACTCTTTGGCCGTGGTTTGCAATGACTGTACTACAATTTCTCTGTGTTTAATTCATCAACGCACCAATAATTGCGATTACCTATGTTGTGAATCCAAAAGCCTTTCATTATACATTTTCCATTGGCAAACAGCCGAATTTTGCATTCGCACTGTTTGTGAATGCAAAAGGCTTTCATACATCTGGCCCTTACTGCTGTAAAGAGCAGGATTCAGTATGTTTTCAGGTTGTCAATGGGAATGATATGGACCCACTATAATTCATGGGGATGGATGTGAAAGGAGTTTCCAACAATCAAAACATGTTTCAATAGAGAAAATAATTAAAAAAAAGATTTTCTCTAATTTGATTTTATTTAATGTTTTTATTTATAGATGAAAGTGTTGGGAGACACCGTATGATTAACCCTGAAGAAGGTGGCTGGATCAACTTATACCAACGAAACACATCGCTACTTGCTACTTATAAGCACCAAATCGAATTGGCTCCCATTGACAAAACAACAGTAGTATATGATTAAATGTTGAACCTGTAATGATCATTGGGATGGTGCTTGGTGTGCTTTAGATTTAAAAATTCATTACCAATTGTTTTCTCCCATTTTTTTGAATGTTATGAGGATTATTTTATGTTGTGCCAACTTTTGGCCTATTGTCTATATTGTACTTTTAACTTTTTAATTTTAACAAAGGATCCATTGAATAAAACATTTTTATATTAGCTTTTGGCTTCTGCTATATTTGTTGGTGACCTTTCTGGATGTGTATGAATGTGTTATGTATCTATGATGGTATGCTCTAAATAACCCAAAGGGAAGCTTTTTCTGACTTCGTGTCTATTGTGGTGTCCTGTCCCTTTGGTGAGGAGGACCCCTCTCTTACTTTGTAATTCATCAACGCACCAATAATTGCGATTACCTATGTTGCGAATCCAAAAGTCTTTCATACATAAGGAAGGCCATTTTGCATTGGCAAACGGCCACATTTTGTGATTCGCACTGTTTGCGAATGCAAAATGCTTTCATACATCTGGCCCTTACTGCTGTAAAGAGCAGGATTCAGTATGTTTTCAGGTTGTCAATGGGGATGATATGGACCCACTCTAATTCATGGGGATGGATGTGAAAGGAGTTTCCAACAATCAAAACATGTTTCAATAGAGAAAATAATAAAAAAAAAGATTTTCTCTAATTGTATTGTTATGTGAAAAGTTAATATGCAGAAAGATACATATGTTAAATTTCCATATGAGGCAGCACTTATGTCTTGAGTACACATGAATACCCAACAGATGTGTAGATATTCTTTCACAATTCAAAATAAACTTGTTTTTTTACTCCAGATGTAAAAGTAATCATGCAGAGTACACTTTTGACTTTTCTCATCTGTTTTATGAATCAGCCTTTCTGTGTTTATAGTTGAACTGCCTTAAATTATAAGATTTGATTTCTCTTCACACAACATCTCGTAAGCTCTATGACCTTATGTGGCTCATCACCCTTTCTGCTACTTTCCTTCTCTAAACCTCTTAATACTAAAATTCTGACACCTTTGCTCTTGTACCACAGAGCCTGGAGTATTTAATTTTATTGTGTGTTTCCAAAAAAAGTACTTGCCCTCCACACAGCTGTGATCATTTTGTTGATTTATACAGCTGCCTCAGCTTGAATTTTCAGGGGCTCACACATAACATTGTACAGCTATTAAAGTGTCTTAGATAACTAGCTAATTGGTGGTGTTTTCTCTGGCAGCAGCACAGATGAGAGGAGGGCAGTCATTAAACTACATGGATTTTTAGAACTGGCTTGACAGTGCAACTGTCACCTAACCTTTTAGCAACACCAATATTATTCTACAGTTCTTTGCTTCCACACAAATTCACATCCATCCCCACGCTATCTACTTGTAATGCTTTACATTACTATACAATATTCCTTTAAAGCTAGACCTATTGGCATTGCCAATGCTTGTTTTGATATTTAGGGTACTACAAGCTTATGCCATCATAACTTGTTTCCACAAAAGGTATCCATGCCAAGTTTGCTTCTTTTTTTCCCAACATCCTGAGGATTACAAAGGTACCCAGGGTTTGAGGATTCCCCAGCAGGGTACCGAGAAAACTATGGGGCCGATTAAGATGGCGGGTGGACTTTGTCCGCCCGCCATTGCCCCGGTAAATGGGACCGCCCGCTATGTGTGCGGCGGTCCCGCACATGTGATTAGGATGCCACCGCCACGGTGGCGGTGGCATCCCCATTTCCAGCATTGTGGCGGGCGGTGCTCACAACACCGCCCGCCACAGTGCTGGAAATGCATGTTGTGCATCTGCATGCACAACGTGACAGGCACCGCGCGGTGCCTGCCACCTTGTGCATGCAGATGCAGGGGGTACCATAGGTACCCCCATGTGCACCCCCACCCCCAAAATACCTGGGGGCCCGCTACGGGCCCCCAATGTCAGGGACCGCGAGCCTTTCCATGGCGGCGCCGCCGCCATGGAAAGGCTCATCACCGCCGGCATCATAATGTGGATGGCGGTGTCTTGCAGACACCGCCACCATATTAATCCTTTTCCGCCCGGTCCACTGATCGGCCGGGCGGAAAACATGCGGACGGTCTTTCCGTCCGCCGGTGTCCCCTCCGCCATGGTAATATGGCGGGGGGGAATTTGGTGGCGGACGGACGTAAATGGCGGGCGGATCGCCACCGCCATGCGGGCGGTGGCGATCCGCCCGCATCATAATCGGCCCCTATATTTGGGAACAATGGGGAAAAGTGCTATACAAGAAAGTGTATATTTTTTTTGAAAAACTGTATCAAGGAAAGGTTTGCTGTGCTACGCTCACTGTCTTTCCAGCTTTCAGGTACGAGGTGAGTTGTATCAAAACACAACTTTTTTCCACAGTTTTTGAATTTGCTTGAGAGATAGTCAAGTTTTCCTAATTTTTGTTGTTTCAACCTATTTGCAGTTTGTGGCTAAAGGCAACACACTCAGTGAATCACTGAATAAATGCCCGACCCTTTCTCTTTAAAATTGACAAATCACTCAGTGCTTCACGGTTTCTTCAGAGAGAATTTTTTGGCCTACTCCAGCAACTTCTGCAGCGATGCCCTAGGTTAAGAAAGACAGAAATGGGGGCTAACAAAAATGTCTGCCTTTTATGGGAACGGGTAGTGCAGAATCATCATGTTCCATCAACTGAGGTAAATACAAAACCCATATTGCTGCAAATTTTTATGGCTTCTTTTTTAAAGTGAGGCCAGCTTTGCTGTGTCATAGCCATAGTTCTTCTAACGCATAACTGTTCCTGTTCATTTAAACTGCGTTAATTTAACTTGCTATACAAGCTTGCATTTTGTGAAATGTTCACATAATCCTGATTCTTGATACATTATTTTTTTATCAGTAGATAGCAGTAACATGTTATCACTTGTCACTTTTTCATACAATGCTGGGTGTCTTGCTAGACCAGACATCATCTGTTTGTTGTTCACAGAGGAAGTCAAATCCCAAACACTTCTATTCTCTACTTTGAAAGTGGGTCCCAGGTACACTTGTACAATATGGCTTTGTCACCCAAAAAAGGATATTAACAGCAGTATTTGTGTATTCAGAAATTCTTGCCTCTGCTAACCCCTTGACTGCTGGGCATTACGCCCCCCCCACCCCCCCCTCATTCGATGCTAAGCCATTTTTTTATGTTTGCTGTAACTGGTGTCTAAACCTTTATAACTTTTGTCCACAAAAGGTATGTACTCCAAATTAGCATAATTTTTTCCAACATCCTGGAAATTCTAAAAGTATCCGAGGTTTTTAGATTCTGCCAGAGGGAACCGCGAAAATAACCAAATTGTAGGTACATTTTCTTTTTTATTGGGAAAATTTGGAAATGTGCTGTGCTAGAAAGCATGTGTGTTTCTAAAAATGGCATCAACAAAAGGCTTGCTCTGCTAGGATCACCATCTTCCTAGATTTTAACCCCTTTGGTGCTTGCGTCGGCCAATGGCTTTGGAGGCCCCCGTGAACAAGATCTCGGCTGAGATCGAAACGCGTAGGGGTGTGCTGACTTTTTATGATCAAATAAAAGCACCGTGGAACCGCTTTGGAGGCATTGGCATGATTATTACTTTATGAGAATAATGGAACTGTGAGTGCGGAGAGGATTTCCTTTGGGGAAAGTGTTTGGCATATATATATATATATATATATATATATATATATTATCTACTGGCGGTCGCCAGTAGATAGTTATAGTTAGGACCTATTTTCCATAGGAAATCCGCGACATTCTATTTGAAATAACTCTCTTGCCGGTTGACGAATCTTCGCGAAATTTTCAAACTTTATGGCCCGCTCCGGTCCGCTCCTACCCTGAAAGTCTCGGGGTGATTCGTCAAGCGGGGGCCGAGAAAAAGGGGGTCCCAAAACGTGTTTTCCCCATTTATTTTCCCATAGGAAACTTTAGACACGGCTACAGCCTGAACTGCTGAACGGAATTACACCAAATTTGGCAAAGAGGTAGTTCTTGGTTCAGAAAGAACCCTTTTTGTTAAATGGTGTAAATCCGTTCAGTAGTTCCTGAGAAAATCAAAAGGAAAATCACATATATATCTATGGCCGCGTTGGATTCGCGCACCCTCCCGATCACGAGCTGTCTGCTAATTGGCTGTCAACACTCCAAACCAGGAAGTGTTGGCAGCCATATTGTTCCTCGGTAGAACCGAGGAACAAGAAACAGTAAAAAAGTGCGCAAAACGCACAAAGGGGGCAGGGTAGAAACACCCTGACCCCCTAGGTCTGCTCAGGGGGTCCCACAAGGAGCCCCTGGGTAGAAAAAAGCATTTTTTTTTTTAAAGCGGCAGGTGCGCTCAGGGAGCGCGGATCGTGCCGAAAAAAAAAAATAGAAGCGCGGTCTCCCGCGATTCGATGTTAATTTGCCCCCGGGTGGGCCAAGTCCCGGGGGCATGGTAGGGGGGGGTTTCGGGGACCGCCACCACCCGGGGCTTAAGAAAATAATGGTGCGGGAGGGCTCTTTGCCCTCCCGCAGCCCCGGGGACCGCCACCCCCTGGGGCTTCTTTTAAAAAAAAAAATTATTTGACCTGTGTGGGGGGGGCTCCAGCCCCCCCACACGCCCCGGGGACCACCACCTCCCCGGGGCTGTGAAATAGTTGGGAGGGGGCCGCGCGGCCCCCTCCTGGAGCCCTTGATGGCCCTGGGGACCGCCACCCCCAGGGCCGGCTCCTGCAGTGTCCCGGGGTGCCTACCCCGGGACACTGCTGTTTGCAATGACAGGACGGGAGCCTCGCGGCTCCCGTACTGTCATTGCAAACTTGCTTTGGATATTAGGCGAGAGCAGAAACCTGCTCTCGCTTCCAATATCCAAAGCAAATTGCTTTTCCACATGGGGAGCAGCATGTTAGCTGCTCCCCATGTGGAAAAGCAATGCCGGCTCCCAAGGGATGCGGGGAGCCGGCGGGGCTGTGGGGGGTTTGGGGACCCCCACAGTCCCCAACGAGAGGCCAGGCCCCGGGGGATGGGGTCCCCGGGGCCATAAGTGGCCAGGGAAGGGGCCACGCAGCCCCCTCCCAAATTATAAAAAATAAAAAAAGGGCAAGGCCGGCCCCGGGGATGGGGTCCCCGGGGCCTTAAATCGCCTGAGGAGGGGGTTACGCAGCACCCCTCCAAATAAAAAATTGAGGGCTTTGCCCCGGGGATGGGGTCCCCGGGGCCAATACAGGCCCAGGGAAGGGGGGCCACGCGGCCCCCTTCCCGTTTTTTTTTTACATTTAAAAAATAAAATAAAATGCTCAGGCCCCGGGGATGGGGTCCCCGGGGCCAAAGTGGCCAAGGGAAGGGGGCCACGCAGCCTCCCTCCCATTAAAAAAACAAGAAAAAAAAAAACGACCGGCATCGTGCCGGAGGCCCCGCCCCTCCCTGCAGTACTCTGCAAACGCGCCCCCTGGCGCGTTTTAAGAAGGGGAAGTAATTCCCCTTGAATACTGGGGGTCCCTGGGGCCAACTAGCCCACCAGGAACCTCCAGTATGCACCAGGGGCTGCGTTGCAGAGAGATGTACAGAGGCCACGCCCTTTTACACCTCTCTGCAACGCAGCTCTGTGGCGTTTTTAGAAGTACATGGTGGGCTAGTTGGACTCCAGGGACCCTCAGGATTCAAGGGGACTTAATCCCCCAACTTAAAACGCGCTACGGGGTGCGTTTGCACAGTGGTGAAGGGAGGGGCGGGGCTTCAGGTGACATATGTGCAAACAGGCCCCGTGGCGCGTTTTAAGATGGGGAATTAAATCCCCTTCAATCCTGAGGGTCCCTGGGGGCCAACTAGCCCACCATGTACTTCTAAAAAGCGCCACAGAGCTGCTTTGCAGAGAGGTGTAAAAAGGGGCGTGGCCTCTGTACACATCTCTGCAACACAGCCCCCTGGCGCATACTGGAGGTTCCTGGTGGGCTAGTTGGCCCCCAGGGACCCTCATGATTCAAGGGAACTTAATCCCCCAACTTAAAACGCGCCACGGGGCGCGTTTGCACAGATGTCACCTCAGGCCCTGCCCCCTCCCTTCACCATTGTGCAAATATTCCTCTAAAATCAGCCGAAATACGAATTCCGATTTACTCACCTGTTATCAGGAGAGACCTCAGTGCTGCATCTTTCAGCCCAGTACTGATCCTGAAAAGTAATTTTAACCGTACTTACCAGTAACTTGAATTTCCTTCCATAGGATATCATTGCCTGCTTTTTGCTGAAAAAGTTTCTAAGTGTCGATTTTTGAAACATACAAATATTCCTCTAAAATCGGCCGAAATACGAATTCCGATTTACTCACCTGTTATCAGGAGAGACCTCAGTGCTGCATCTTTCAGCCCAGTACTGATCCTGAAAAGTAATTTTAACCGTACTTACCAGCAACTTGAATTTCCTTCCGTAGGATATCATTGACTGGTTTCACTTGGAAATTCTTCTAAGTGTGGAGTTTTGGAACTTTATAATATTCCTCTAAAATCAACCGAACTACGAATTCCGATTTACTCACCTGTTATCAGGAGAGAACCCAGTGCTGCTTCTTTTAGCCCAGCACTGACCCTAAAAAGTAATTCTAACCGTACTTACCAGTAACTTATATTTCCTTCCATAGGAATCCATTGTCTGGTTTTCAGCAGAAAAGTTTCAAAGTGTCGATTTTCACAAATTACAAATATTCCTTAAAAATCGCCTGTATGACTTAAACGCATTCTTTCAACTGTTTACAGGAGATGCACCAGTGCTGGATCCAGGATCCAACACTGAGTAAGAAAAAGTAACGATAACACTACTTACCTGCTAAGTGAATTTCCTCCCATAGGATAACATTGGTGATTCTATGTGAAAAAGTTTCTAAGTGTCAACTTTTAAAATACAATAATATTCCTTAAAAATCACTACTGTAACCAAAACGCTTTTACTCAACTGTTTACAGGAGATGTCCCAGGACTGAATCTAGGATCCAGTCCTGTGGTTAGAAAAGTAATCCATAAAGTAACTAATTGCATTTAACTAGAAATTCACATTGAGCTCAATGTTGCATTGTGTTTGAAATTGTGTTGCCCATTGCAACAACTGTAACTACTGTACTTAAAACTCTATTGCCTATTTGCAAACTATTTAAACTAAAGTAATTCATTCTGAGAAAGTATATTTTGTAATGTAATGTATAATGTAATTACAATGTAATTTAATAAATAAAATATATAAAAATAAATAGTTTTAAAAAATGTAGTAAATCAGTATCAAAAAAATAAATATAACAATTAATACATTTAAAAATTGTCATTTACAAAACCTTTGAAATTCACTGAAAAAACCATAGGTTTTAGGGGCGTTATAGTTAGAAATTAGCATTTAAAAAACCTTTGAAATTCACTGAAAAAACCATAGGTTTCAGGTACGTTATAGTTAGAAATCAGCATTTAAAAAACCTTTGAAATTCACTGAAAAAACCATAGGTTTCAGACACGTTATAGTTAGAAATTAGCATTTAAAAAACCTTTGAAATTCACTGAAAAAACCATAGGTTTTAGGGACAGTTATAGTTAGTTGGACATTTCACTCGTACAAAACCCGTGAAATTCCCCTGTTATAGTTAGTTCAGCTAACTATAACTCGCGCCCCGCAATGCACTGCTGATGACGTCACATATTACATCACTCATGACATGGACAGTGACATCACTGATGACATCACTGATGACATCTCAAATGACATCACTCATGACATCATCCACGTGATAATCTGATGCACCTCCTCACACCCTAATATAACCTTTGATACACCCAATCTAAATTACAGACTGCCATTCGCAAAACCATAGACACTCCAACACCAATAACTACATACCCACTCACTGATTCTTAGGTCTACACACACACATCCACTCACTCACCCGTACAGTCACTCATACTTATGGTCACTCAGTACAGGACTATCATATGCACTCTTACTCCTATATAGACACTCAAACACTGCCACTCATCCATAGAGGTACTCACACACCTAGTCAGTCATGCAAATAATTAAACACACTGTCATTTACTCACCTATACAGTTATACACACACCAGCTCACTTAATCATACAAATACTACCACATTGTTTTTTTTTTTTTTTTTTTATTGACAGCTTGATGGTACATAGCGATACGTAGTAGCCCACTCGCAGGTGGGATGAGCTTTTGATTCGTACTATAGTGTCCATTACAAGCCGATTTTATAACATCAACTAAACACCCCAATACGAAATACCCCTACCCCCCCCAACTACCCACCCTCCCCACCTTGGCACTCCTGAATACAGTCATGGCATATTGGCAGTAATACATTGCAACATCCCGCTTCTCACAAAGTAGTATTTCAGACATTCCGGAGCTCATACAGTGTGCACCACTCCTGGGAGTTAAACCAAGTCCGGGCTAGTAAGGAGATACCCAGTAAGAGGAGCCCAGAAATCCTCGGGTCTAGATGCCTCAGGCAGTTCCTCCGCATATATTCCCAGCTGGTCCCTGCAGTAGAGCAAATCTCTGATCCATCTAGCTGCCGTAGGCACGGCCCTTGCTCCCCAGCATTGTGCCACCGCTCTCTTTGCGAAGAGAGTAGCTATGGCTACCAAGCGTCTATTGCCAGGTTTCAGTTTCTGCACCCACCCCAGCAGACACACCACAGGCACACACGCAACAGGCTCAGCAACAACTGCAGACAATATCTGCGTGACTCGTTCCCAGAATTTGAAAATGCCAGCACATGACCAAGCTAAGTGCATAAAATCCGCATCCGCTTGACCGCAGCGCACACAGCATGCACTGTCACGCAAGCCAAACTTGTATAATTGACTCGGAGTATAGTAAAGCTGATGTAAATACTTAAAGTGAATTATGCGGAGGTTGCAATTCGCGGTCAGTCGCCCGGTCAGCGCACAACAAAATTTCCAGTCGTCCAGCGTCAACTCAGCAGATAGCAGGTCATTCCATCTAGTGTATGAGGGGGATGTAGTGAGTTCTTGCTCCCGAAGTGACGCATTATACAGCCTGGTGATCAACCCAACGCGATTCTCACTTCCCAACACCGCCCGCAAGGCTTGTAATGTTCGTGGTTCATGAGGGAACTCGGGATAGATGTCCCGGATCGCTTGCCGCACGCGCACATAAGTAAACCCTAACATAAATCCGGTGTCGTGACCCGCCTGCAGGTCCGACAAAGACCGGAATCGTCCATTCTCATATAGGTCTCCTAGCTGCGCAATCCCCACCGCATTCAATACCTTCAGGGCTGCTGGTTCCCTAGCGGCTGAAATATCAGGATGGGCTGCGAGCGGCAGTGTGGGAGTGTATAAGTATCCCAGCCGTGCTCTGCTAGCAAGCGCGTTCCATGCCCAGGCCATGCAGTGAACTGGGTTGATTTCTGTTCGCGGGCCGCCACTACCCCCCATCAACGCAGCCGCTCTCAGGGGCATCGGCAATATCGAGTCCGCCTCAATTGCAGTGTGCGGTTGAAATCTCTGCGGGTAGTACCAGAAGTGCGCAAACTGCGCCTGGGCGCACAGGTAATAAAGACGCATGTCAGGAGCCTCAAAGCCCCCTCGGTCAAAGGGTAACGTTAGTACAGTCCAGCTACAGCGGGGTTTTTGCCCCCCAAACAAACGTTAGCAGGGTCGTCTGCAACGCGGCGAAGAACGCTTTATTCAATCGGATGGGGATATTGATAAAGAGATAAAGGAGTTTGGGAAGAAAAGACATCTTGACGACCGCTATACGATCCGCAAGTGAAAGGGGCAGTCTTGCCCACCGCGCTGCCTGATCCGTGATCCCGTCCACAGCCCGGCCATAATTAGCCGTAATCACCACCTCCGGGTCCCTATGCAGCCATATACCGAGATATTTTACTGGGTTAACAGACCATGTTAAAGGATAATCAAGTTCCATCTCTGTGGTCCCAGCGGTCAGCGGAAAAACTGTGGACTTGGCCCAATTGATACCCAGTCCCGAGAATCGTTCAAATTTTACATACTCCCGCAGTAGCGCTGGTAAATAGATGGCCGGTTCTCGGACATACAGGAGCATGTCGTCGGCATACAGGGAGACCACCAAGGGCCTCTGCCGGAACCTCAATGCGGCCTGTGCATGTAATTGACGGAGCTTACACGCCAGAGGCTCAAGTGCCAGAGCAAAGAGCATGGGCGACAGGGGGCAGCCCTGCCGCGTGCCCCGTTTAATAAAAAGGGATCTGAAATCCAGCCGTTCACCCGAATCCGCGCCACTGGCGCAGTGTACAAGAGGTGTATCCATTTGAGGAAGAACGGCGGCATGCCCATGCGCTGCAGGACCGTAAACATGAATTCCCATTGTAGCGAATCAAAGGCCTTGGCCGCATCCAGCAGCACGGCCACCGCCTGGAAGTCACGTTCAAAGTAGTGCAGGGTAGCGAAGATTGTGCGGAGATTATACATGGTGGACCTAGAGGAAACAAATCCTGACTGATCTGGGAGGACCAATTTGGGTACCAAGGGTTGTAGCCGAGTGGCGATCATTTTAGCCAAAATCTTGGCATCAATATTTATTATGGAGAGGGGCCTGTATGAGTCGCATAGGTTCGCCGCCTTATCCGGTTTCAGCAGCATAACCAACAGGGCCTCCGTAAGGGAGGGAGGCAAAGCTCCAGATTCATATGCTTCGGCGAATACCTCCAGCAGGCGCGGTGCTAAGTCCTCCGCATATGTCTTATAAAATTCGCTGGGGAACCCGTCAGGTCCAGCCGCCTTACAGGTCGGAAGAGACATGATGGCTAGTTTAACATCTTCAACATCAAAGGGTTGTATTAGATATTCCCGGTGGTGTGGTGGTAGCCAACCCAGTGCGACATCATCCAAATATGCATGAAGTTCCTCAGCTGCGGGAGCCTCACGGTCCCCATATAAGTCTGAGTAATAACCCAGCACCACGCTGCTAATTTCAGCCGTGCCATACTGCGGCACTCCCCCCCCGTCCAGCAGTTCGGTTATAGTGGCTTGGTGTCGTGGGGCAGCCAGTCGCTGCGCCAGCGTGCGGCTAGGACGCCCCCTCTCCATAATGGCGGGCGATGCATCGCCGAGACCTATGCGCCATTTCTTGATCTACTGTCTCATTGTGCTCCGTCACCAGCACGCGGATTTTAGAGAGCGTCTCCGGTGCAGGGTCGTGAGCATAGGCCCGTTCCAGTGCGACTATTTCCCCGGCAAGTTTATGAATTCTGCGGCGTAAATCTTTTAGAACCCCTGCCTGCGCTCCAATACAAACCCCCGAATCGTAACCTTAAAGGCCTCCCAAAGAATCGCCTGGCTATCCACTGTTCCCTCATTTTCTCTGAAAAAATCGTTAATGGCTTCTCCCACTGTATGTTTGAAGACCTGATCAGTCAGAGAGGATGGCTGTAACCTCCACGAGAATGGGGGCCTTTCATGACCCGGGACCCGCAACTCAAGAAGAACCGGGGAGTGGTCAGATAGCGTTTTTGCTAGGTGTTGCACATCCAGGACCCAGGTGCAAGCAACCTCCGATACTAGCCAGTAGTCCAGCCTGGACCAAGTGCCATGCACCGTAGAGATAATTGTACCCTCCCTAGTCCCCGGATGCCTAATACGCCAGACATCATGCAGATTCCCTGCTTCCAGGAGGCCCAGCAGAGCCGTGGTCGTCAGTCTCTGCCGTCCCGCTCCCGTTCCTGCCCTGTCTGCGTGCACATCCAAACAGGTGTTGAAGTCCCCCCCCATATAATTTCTGCAAAGGGGAACGCTGAGACGCGACGCCACACATCCGCATAAAAAGAGTGATCATCCACGTTTGGACCATAGACATTTACCAATAGCACACTCGCACCCCCAAGCGTACCATGCACAATGGCTAGCCTGCCCTGATCATCGGTTTCAGTCCTATGAACCTGAAATGGGACCCCTCTTTTGACAAGGATCATCACCCCCCGAGAGTAGGATGAATAGGAAGATATAACCCGCGCCCCTGCCCATCGGGACCCCACCTTTTGTTCAGACTGTGTAGTGAGATGAGTCTCCTGCAGCAGTGCCACTTGGACATTGAGCCTATCTAAGGTTGCCATCACAGTGCGTATCTTTTTTGGGCTATTTAGGCCTCGTACGTTCCAAGTTAAGAAACGGAAATTACCCCGCATTACTGTAATAGGGGTGATAATGACATACACATAAACAACATTGCAGAAGACCGGCAAGTCGATAGCCCGCTGAGCGTTGCAACATAAGACAGCAGTAAACCCAGGTAGTTCACAGTAGATACATTCCCCCAAAGCTCCCAAGGCACATTAAGTGCATGTGTACAAAGAAAAGCAAGATTCAGGTCTGCGACATTCGTGCCAGACGTTAGAGAGCAAGTATTCAGACAGTGCCATCCGCGACCTCTCCCCCGTTCCTCCCCCTTCTCCCGCCCCCACCCACTTTGGCCTCCCTCAACTCGCCAAAGCCATCCCTGATAAACCCATCTAACTCCCATCTAACATCGCCAACAAATAACAGTGTGTGGGGAATTCCCATATGGGGGGCGTCAGAGTGCTACTTTCCTCCCACTAGGTAGGAGGTGGCTGATCAGGTCGTGTACCTGTGTTACAATCCTGAAGCTGATACTGAACCAAGTGCGTCCTGTCTAAACTACATATGGCATTGCAGCCCTCGTCTTGAGAGCAGAAATGGGAGCCAAATAGGCAAAACGAGTGCCCACATATAAGACCAATCTAATAAACAGTGCTGTTAAGGCCCCTTAGAGAATGGCTCCGATCATAGGGTACTCTGATATTGTCAATTCCCCTCTCCCTGATCAGTCTCAGGATCTCGGCGCTGCCTCTTCAAGTGCTTCGCATGCTCCATCGCTGCCTTTGGAGTCGAGAAGATTTTAAAGCGCCCCTCCGCTCCCACACGGAGCCGAGCCGGATACAGCATAGCATACGGTATGTCCTCGGAATGGAGGAATTTTTTTACGGCTCCATACTCACGCCGAGCCGCCTGAACCGCGGCAGTGAAGTCAGGGAAGAAGGACAAATTGTTCCCCTGGTGGCAGATGTTACCTTTCTCCCTGGCCAGTCGCAAGATGGTGTCCCGATCCCGATAGTTCAATAGCCGGGCTATGATTGGCCGGGGAGGGGCCCCAGGGGCCGGACGCGCCGCCAGGGAACGGTGGGCTCGCTCCACCACGAATATTGGAGACAGCTGCTCAGTTCCAAATACCTCCTTAATGAGAGACTCCATGTATAGTTCCATTTTACCCGCGTTTGTGGATTCAGGAAGGCCCAAAAGGCGGATGTTGTTCCTCCGAGACCTGGCCTCCAAATCCTCGTTCTTGGCCTGTATTATGGCTAATACCTTTTCCATATTGAGAGCCTTACTAGTGACATCACTGAGTCCATCCTCCGCAGTAGACACCCTCTGCTCCACCTCCCCCATTCTTGTAGACTGTTTTTCTAATTGGGAGGACATGTGGTCCAGCCTGTGATTGATGGTGGACATGCTGCCCTCAATGGCCTGTAGACTTTTCTGCATCGCCAGCAGCGTAGACTCCAGACTGGAAGCGCCATCTCCCTGACAGTCCGCCTCCGAATCAGAAGCTGCCTTCTGAGGGACCCTGCTAGATTTTCGTGCCTCAAAAGTGAGGCGGGGCTGCGATTTATCTGGTTTCCCCATATTCAGCTGTGGTAACAGCGGGTGCCCTGGAACTCCCCTAGCAGCAACGTTCAAAGACCTGTAGTATACGTACGGGGGACCCCCGAACCGCACCACGTGCGTTCCAGAGAGTTCAGCTCCCAGCAGAGGCACACCCTCCCCCAGCTCCAGAGAGAGGGTGTTTGGTACCCAGTGACGCGAACCGGAGGATCCTCCACGACTCTCCCAGCAGCCAGCAATCAATGGCCCCCACAACAACAGCCAGGCTAGGTCAAAAAAGGGGTGCAGGCAGCGGGGAACTGGGACACGCCACAAAAACTCGGGGATCAGGCGGTCTCCATCAGTGCTACACCATTAGCCTCACGCAGCCCCGTCCAGGCGAGAGCTCATCAGCAGGGGGGGCCAACCTCTACACAGCAGCAAAGCCTCAGCCAGTCTCTGCCCCCCTAACTGGCATTCTCAGGTCTCGCCGTGCAGGCAATCATCTACGAGCTCGCCACAGCAGGCAGGCCACAGCCCCAGACCCCAGCCACCGCCGCAGCCGCAGGCCGAGGCCCGGACCGCCCCCACCTACCGCAGCCCAGCGGGCGCCGACGACACACCGCAGCAGCCGGGATCTTGTTGCAGCGGTGATCCCACAGGCCCCCGGCACAGGGCGCCAGACGTGCAGCAGTCCCGGGCAATCTCGGGCCCCCGCCAGCAGCTCGCAGCCGTCGCAGCCCCCGCCGTCCGCACAGGGCAGAGGGATCAGGAGTCCTCGCTGCAGGCTCAGAGCCCAGAGAAGTGCTCAATCCTCGCTCGCTGCCATGGCGGCCGCCATCTTGTGTATGAGTCGCACAGGGCCGACCCAGCGCCACAGATATCGGGTCCCCTTAGCCGACTAGGCAGGCCCCACCGCCGGCGGAGTGTCCCCGCAGCCAGAGCAACGCAGCAGGCACTTGGTTTGCTTAATTTATCCGCAGATTCTGGGCGGATTGCAGATCAGCCGGGCGGAGCAGCACTTAGTGTGCGGCCATCTTGCCGGCGCCCTCTAGCGCCCCTCAAATACTACCACATTGTTACGCTCTTATACAATCACACACTCATCCATACAGCCACTATCACAATCACTCACTCTCGCTTATAGCTATTTATATACTCCAACACACATATATACTGCCTTTCACATATGTAGTTACTCACACATGTACCACTGGGACATACATTCACTCACCAACACACTCTTACACACACTTACCCACCCATACAGTCTATCACAGATGCACTCTTGAAACCATCCACCCAGTGAATCACCCACTCACACATCTATGCACAGAGTCGCACACACCCCTCCCACACAAACACTCAGGCACCCATACAGATACTCAGACAACCATTCAATAACTCATATAGACACTCATGTAGCTATTCACAAACACATGCAGCCACTTACACAGCAA
This sequence comes from Calotriton arnoldi, assembly GCA_963921515.1. Classification (NCBI taxonomy): domain Eukaryota; kingdom Metazoa; phylum Chordata; class Amphibia; order Caudata; family Salamandridae; genus Calotriton; species Calotriton arnoldi. The sequence continues at coordinate 628,589 of CAWUFW010007054.1, read as the reverse complement.
CAGACAGACGGATACAGACATTCACCCAGTTTAGTCACTAACCAATGCATTCAGTAAGATACGTTAAATCACTCACTTATAGAGTCAGTCATGCACCTACTAAATCATCCATACAGACACTTATACACCCACTCATTCTTCAATACGTCTTTTCCAATATATATTAAAAATATTTAAACTTTACAGAAACACACAGTCACTGCATGATGTCATCAGTGATGTCATTTGAGATGTCATCAGTGATGTCATCAGTGATGTCACTGACCATGTCATGAGTGATGTAATATGTGACGTCATCAGCAGTGCATTGCGGGGCGCGAGTTATAGTTAGCTGAACTAACTATAACAGGGGAATTTCACGGGTTTTGTACGAGTGAAATGTCCAACTAACTATAACTGTCCCTAAAACCTATGGTTTTTTTCAGTGAATTTATATATATATGCTCCTTGATGCACAGTGAACGGCGCACTTGTGGACGGGTGCTTCACAAACGCGGGGGTGCGCCCGCGATATTTATCCAGGCTCTGTTTCCTTGTTTCCCAAAAAGAAAAACAGCACTCGTGGGGGCAGTTGCTAGAGTTTATTGGCCCCCGCGAGTGCTGTTTTTCGTATTGGGAAACAAGGAAACGGAGCTTGGATATATATATATATATATATATAAATATATATATATATATATATATGTAACCAAAAACGCCCAGAAGCTTGAGGCCGCACACAGCTGACACGGCCTCTGAGGAGATGCAAACAGCGGCATCGAAACGCGTCAGGCCATGGACTTCAAAGGGATGTTAAGCTGCCTGCTTGGTTCAAATGGAGTTTGTAACTCACCTGCAGCTGTGTGGGGCCTCAAGCTTCTGGGCGTTTTTGGTTACATATATATATATATATATATATATATATATATATTCAGAAACACAAAGGATGCCGCACTCCAGAGATTGGTTTCAGAGTTGCTTTATTTTCACCACGACTGGTGGTAGTGGTGGTGAAAATAAAGCAACTCTGAAACCGGTCTTGGAGTGCGGAATCCTTTGTGTTTCTGAATTTAAATATCGGGTAAGGATTCTACCCGTTGCTGCCTGCACCAGGTATTGAGCGCTCTGACATTGGGAATTAATTGTTATATATATATATAAATATTTATTTACAGAGATATTTCTCAGTGCTGAAATTATGAGACTGTGAAAGAACTATAATGAGTCTCTTTGAAGTTACCTGAAAGGCAGTAAAGTGTGGTACTGCTGCAGAGTACAAAAAAAAATTCTGCTAGATAGAGATATCTGACTTTTGTGTAGTGGCAGTTTTGACGCCATAAAGGGTATGCTGAAATGAACAGATCGGTATTATGTAGACAGCTAAGTGGATTAGTAAAGCCACAAAGTAGAAACACTTTGTAACAGACTAAATGTATGTGAGAGAGGGGCTATGGAGAGATGAGGGGCACGTTTGCAAGGATGGTAGTGGGCGCATCAAAGGAGGTCATAGTGTGCAATTGTAAAGCACACGTTCACCCGTAGGCATCTTGGCGCCAAAATGATGGTCGCACTGGCTCCCACCAGCGCTAAAAGGCTGCGATGATGGGTATGTGGCAAGGTAAAGTAATACTGTGTCTTTTTTCTCTCTTTCTTAGTCTTTTTGGAGAGCGTACAGATTTCGCAAAGGTAAGGTGACTTCGTCATTATTGACTTAAACACTTCACTCACGCACACACCCACCTACACTTTAAAACCAACAACCTATCTGCCTTCTACGTAGGATTGTGTTTTAAAAGGATAGTTTAGGCACTAGCAGAGATGGCATATCGTTGGATGAATGCTGCCCAGGCCCTAAATCTGGTTCTGGAGTCCAGCTCTGAGGCAGGATCAGAGACTGAGACAGCAGATACTGAGACAGCATCTGAGGGAGAGGACAATGGAGCCGAATCTGGGAGTGACTTTTCAGTCGGCGCAGTTCCATCCGATGACTCATCGTCCAGCGATTCTGAAGGAGACGATGTCAGTCGTGCTGTGCCTTTGCCAGCACAGTCTGTGCAGCAGGACACCCGTAACAGGTTAGAGCAACCCAGAGTGCAGGCACGTGCGGCCGCAAGCACAGACGGAGTGCTGTCTTGGCAGCCTCCCAATTTAGTTCAGCCCCAAATTCCGCCTTTCACTGGTGACGCTGGATGTAAAGTAGATACGGCAAATTTTTTGCCAATTGACTACTTCCATCTCTTTTTTGGTGTTGACTTCCTAGACGAAATTGTGCAGCAAACAAATTTGCGTGCCGAACAATTTCTGAGGGAGCAAGGAGGCACTCTTGGGCCTCATTCTAGGGCGTGCAAGTGGACTCCCACTTCTCTAGGGGAGTTGAAGATATTTTTGGGCCTCACGCTTAAAATGGGGGTAGTGCATAAACCAACCTTGCTATCCTACTGGTCTACTCGCACGGTTTGGTTAACCCCCATCTTTGCACCATACATGAGCAGAGATCGTTTTTTGCTATTGCAGCGCATGCTGCATTTCAATGACAACTCTGCTGCATTGCCCCAGGACCATCCAGACTATGACAGGTTGTTCAAAATTCGGCCTGTCGTGGAACATTTGTCTGCCAGGTTTCCAGAGGTTTATACTCCTGGAAAGAATATAGCCATTGATGAGTCCTTGATCTTGTATAAAGGGTGGCTGCTGTTTAGGCAGTACATTCCGAGCAAACGTGCTCGCTATGGCATCAAGCTGTACATGCTGTGTGAAAGCTCGACTGGCTATGTGTACAGCTTGAGAGTGTATACAGGGAAGGACACAACTCTTAACCCTGTAGGCTGCCCTCCCATGCTAGGGGTCACAGGAAAGATTGTATGGGAGCTTGTCCAGCCACTTCTTCACAAAGGTTATAACCTTTATGTGGACAATTTCTATACAGGAGTAGAGCTGTTCAGTGAGCTCTATAAAGCTGGCACTGTGGCTTGCGGTACAATTCGTTGTCGCCGCAAAGGATTCCCGCAGGAGCTTGTTTGCAAGAAGCTCCAGAAATCCCAGAGCACTGCGTTGCGTTCCAACGAACTGCTCGCAGTTAAGTTCTCAGATAGGCGTGACGTGTACGTGCTCACTACAATTCATGCTGAGAGCACTTCCCCTGTCACGGTTTGGGGTCAGATGGCCCAAGTCCACAAGCCCACCTGTATACTTGATTACAACAAGTACATGGGCGGAGTGGACAAGAACGACCAGGTTCTTCAGCCATACAATGCTAGTCGTAAAACTCGCACTTGGTATAAGAAACTGTTTACGCACCTGATCCAGATGGCAACATACAATGCGTATGTTGTTTATCGTGAGACCACCACAGGAAGACTCATGCCTTTCCTTGACTTTCAGTTGTCTGTGATTGAAAGTCTTACTGCTACAGAAGCAGAAACCTCCACTTCATGTGTTCTGGAGGATGTGGCAAGGCTGCAGGAGCGACACTTTGCAGATAAAATTCCTGCAACACCCAAAAAGGAGCGACCATGTCGTCGTTGTAAAGTGTGCTCGATGCAGGGAAAGAGGCAGGAGACTCGTGTTTACTGTCCCCAGTGCCCAAGTAAGCCTGCCTTCTGTTTTCCTACTTGCTTTATGTTGTATCACACTAAAGCAAAATACTGGGAAATTGACTGAGGTGGTGCTGCCAATAGGTTAACCTTTCAATTAGTGTGAATGGATACCTACTGTCTGTGGGCCACTCCTTCACCACGCAAGCAGCTGCAGGATATTTCTTCCTCTACTTCATGAAATCATGGACTTCTCAACACCGTTATCTGCTTTCAGAACGTGGTAGTTGTTTTGTTCGCCAATTGACAAGTGCATTATAGTCCCCACGCTGCACATACTGGTGGACAGAACATATGCCACGTTGTCATGGAGTACCCGTGTTTCACATTCAACCGTTCTTCGTAGTTTATGATGGTCTCTTTAGGAAGTTTTTGAAAATTTCCAGCATGTTTGCCTTAGTTTCAAAAGTAGATATGCTTGCTCAGCTCGAGAAATGTTTTTGCGGTATACTCGGGCACCCCCCAACTTGCATCCACAAACTGGAAGGAGTTGGATAGAGCATTGTGAGAGCATTGATAGCTCGTGACAGAAATGTTCACTCAAGCTTCAAGTATCTAGAGATGGAAGGCATTAGTATAGCGTATCTTAACAATTGGACAGGGTTAGTCAGGACTCTGAGGACAGACACACGAACGGGTTAGAACAGCTTACGGTAGGTACGCTTTCCGAGGAATATTGCAAAGGTAGAAGGCAGATAGTAAAGGTAGTATAGATACACGTCCTGACTTCTTCTTCACCCATGGATTCAAATCCATTGCTGCCACACTCACACTGAATTTACAGTAGTACTTATGGGTCAATGCTGCTTGCCATGTTCATCTTCCGTTAGAACATAGTAGATGGTCAGTTTGCTGTATGATAAGTGCATTACAGTCACTGCACATAACACTGGATTGGACATATGCTACATTGTCATGGACTACCCTTGTTTCACATTCATCCGTTCATAGTTTATGATGTTATCTTTTGAAAATTTCCAGCATGTTTGCCTTAGTTTTAAAGTAGATATGCTTGCTCAGCTCGAGGAATGGGCTTCACGGCATACTCGAGCACCCCCCAACTTGCATCCACAAACTGGAAGGAGTTGGATTTAGCATAGTGAGTGCACTAAAGGTGCATGAAAGACATGTCTTCCTGAGCCTCATGTGGCTGTCATGGAAGTAATTAGTATAGGTTCACTGGGCATGAGTTCGGTAACGTTCTGGAAGAAGGAGGTGGAGACTTGACAGGTGGTAGAATATAGTCAAAGTCATTATGTCTTGTGGCATATGAATGTGATGGGCCCTTGCATGGCGGCAGTATGTTTGTGTGAGTGCAAGTGATATGGTTGTTTGGGCCTGTGGCTGGCGGTACCGAAGTCTTGTGTGTGGTGTGTGAATGGCGTGTGAATGGACCATAAAGTGGTTGGTGCCGTGATGTGGCTTTATGGCTCCCCTTCAGAAGGCTTGGCTTCAATATTTATATACTTTGATAAGTATTTGTGCTTTGAAGCCAGCATTTCTGGAGGTGCTAAAACCAACCTGTGTAAGTGGTGGATTAGCTTTATCAAATGAGTGTTAGATTTATAGTTGTGTCGGTTTAATGGCCTTTTGTGAGATATTTTTTTTTCACAATGGGTAGCAGGGGACATTCTGCCCTAGCTCAGTCGTCACCTAGGCAAACCTTTACATTTTTGAGTAGTAGACAAAGGGGGAAGTACAAGGGTGAATTACTTGCGTTGGTCTCACTGTTTTTTTTACCCAACATGCCCTGCTAGCCTCATATTTTGTTGAAAAAAATCACTATTTCCACACATTTTTGTGTGGGAAAGTTGTGGCATCGCCGGGTAGACACGCATTTCCTACCACCCAACGTTCCCCAAGGTCTCCTGATAAAAATGGTGCCTCACTCGTGTGGGAGGCCCAAGTACCCGCGACAGACTAGGGCCCAAAAGGTATTGAGGCGACATTAAATTGCCTATCACAAAACAAACTGGTTTTGTGAGGGGGGTCACCTTGGTTTTTGGCCCTGTGCTCGGCGGCCAGCTAGGGAAACCTACCAAACCCACACATTTCTGAAAACTAGACAACCGGGGGGTTCCAGGGAGGTATGGCTTGCGTGGATCCCCTGACATTTTCTTACCCAGAATCCCCTGCAAACCTCGAATTTAGCTGAAAGAAATCACTTTTTCCACACATTTTTGTGTGGGAAAGTTGTGGCATCGCTGGGCAGACATGCATTTCCTACCACCCAGTGTTCCCCAAGGTCTCCCGATAAAAATGGTACCTCACTCGTGTTGGAGGCCCAAGTACCGGCGACAGGCTAAGGCCCAAAACGTATTGAGGTGACATTAAAATTGCCTATCACAAAAGAACCTGGTTTTGCAAGGGGGGTCACCTCGGTTTTTGGACCCGTGCTCGGCGGCCAGCTAGGGAAACCTATCAAACCCACACATTTCTGAAAACTATACACCCGGGGGGTTCCAGAGAGGTATGGCTTGCATGGATCCCCCAACGCTTTCTTACCCAGAATCCCCTGCAAACCTCGAATTTAGCTGAAACAATCACTTTTTCCACACATTTTTGTGTGGGAAAGTTGTGGCATCGCCGGGCAGACATGCATTTCCTACCACCCAGTGTTCCCTAAGGTCTCCCGATAAAAATGGTGCCTCACTCGTGTGGGAGGCCCAAGTACCCGCGACAGACTAGGGCCCAAAAGGTATTGAGGCGACATTAAATTGCCTATCACAAAACAACCTGGTTTTGTGAGGGGGGTCACCTTGGTTTTTGGCCCTGTGCTCGGCGGCCAGCTAGGGAAACCTACCAAACCCACACATTTCTGAAAACTAGAAACCCGGGGGGTTCCAGGGAGGTATGGCTTGCGTGGATCCCCTGACGTTTTCTTACCCAGAATCCCCTGCAAACCTCGAATTTAGCTGAAAGAAATCACTTTTTCCACACATTTTTGTGTGGGAAAGTTGTGGCATCGCTGGGCAGACATGCATTTCCTACCACCCAGTGTTCCCCAAGGTCTCCCGATAAAAATGGTACCTCACTCGTGTTGGAGGCCCAAGGACCGGCGACAGGCTAAGGCCCAAAACGTATTGAGGTGACATTAAAATTGCCTATCACAAAACAACCTGGTTTTGCAAGGGGTCACCTCGGTTTTGGACCCGTGCTCGGCGGCCAGCTAGGAAACCTATCAAACCCACACATTTCTGAAAACTAGACACCCGGGGTTCCAGAGAGGTATGGCTTGCATGGATCCCCCAACGCTTTCTACCCAGAATCCCCTGCAAACCTCGAATTTAGCTGAAACAATCACTTTTTCCACACATTTTGTGTGGGAAAGTTGTGGCATCGCCGGGCAGACATGCATTTCCTACCACCCAGTGTTCCCCAAGGTCTCCCGATAAAAATGGTACCCCACTCGTGTGGGAGGCCCAAGTACCCGCGACAGGCTAGGGCCCAAAATGTTTTGAGGTGACATTAAAATTGCCTATCACAAAACAACCTGGTTTTGCAAGGGGGGTCTCCTCGGTTTTTGGCCCCGTGCTCGGCGGCCAGCTAGGAAACCTATCAAACCCACACATTTCTGAAAACTAGACACCCGGGATTTCCAGGGAGGTATGGCTTGCATGGATCTCCCAACGTTTTCTTACCAGAATCCCCTGCAAACCTCGAATTTAGCTGAAAAATCACTTTTTCCACACATTTTTGTGTGGGAAAGTTGTGGCATCGCCAGGCAGACATGCATTTCCTACCACCCAGTGTTCCCCAAGGTCTCCCGATAAAAATGGTACCTCACTCGTGTGGGAGGCCCAAGTACCCGCGACAGGCTAGGGCCCAAAACATTTTGTGATAGGCAATTTAGATGTTGCCTCAATACGTTTTTGGCCCTTGCCTGTCACGGGTACTTGGGCCTCACATACGAGTGAGGCACCATTTTTATCGGGAGACCTTGGGGAACACTGGGTGGCAGGAAATGCGTGTCTGCCCAGCGATGCCACAACTTTCCCACACAAAAATGTGTGGAAAAAGTGATTTTTTCAGCAAGATTTGAGGTTTGCAGGGGATTCTGGGTAAGAAAACGTTGGGGGATCTACGCAAGCCATACCTCGCTGGAACCACCCGGGTGTCTAGTTTTCAGAAATGTGTGGGTTTGATAGGTTTCCTAGCTGGCCGCCGAGCACGGGGCCAAAACCGAGGTGACCCCCTTGCAAAACCAGGTTGTTTTGTGATAGGCAATTTTAATGTCACCTCAATACGTTTTGGGCCCTTGCCTGTCGCGGGTACTTGGGCCTCCCACACGAGTGAGGCACCATTTTTATCGGGAGACCTTGGGGAACACTGGGTGGTAGGAAATGCGTGTCTGCCCGGCGATGCCACAACTTTCCCACACAAAAATGTGTGGAAAAAGAGATTTTTTCAGCTAAATTTGAGGTTTTCAGGGGATTCTGGGTAAGAAAACGTTGGGGGATCCACGCAAGCCATACCTCCCTGGAACCACCCGGGTGTCTAGTTTTCAGAAATGTGTGGGTTTGATAGGTTTCCCTAGCTGTCCACTGAGCACGGGGCCAAAAACCGAGGTGACCCCCCTTGCAAAACCAGGTTGTTTTGTGATAGGCAATTTTAATGTCACCTCAATACGTTTTGGGCCCTTGCCTGTCGCGGGTACTTGGGCCTCCCACACGAGTGAGGCACCATTTTTATCAGAAGACCTTGGGGAACACTGGGTGGTAGGAAATGCGTGTCTGCCCGGCGATGCCACAACTTTCCCACACAAAATTGTGTGGAAAAAGTGATTTTTTTTTCAGCTAAATTTGAGGTTTGCAGGGGATTCTGGGTAAGAAAACGTTGGGGGATCCACACAAGCCATACCTCCCTGGAACCACCCGGGTGTCTAGTTTTCAGAAATGTGTGGGTGTGATAGGTTTCCCTAGCTGGCCGCCGAGCACGGGGCCAAAAACCGAAGTGACCCCCTTGCAAAACCAGGTAGTTTTGTGATAGGCAATTTTAATGTCACCTCAATACGTTTTGGGCCCTTGCGTGTCGCGGGTACTTGGGCCTCCCACACGAGCACGGAACCAAATTTATCTGGAGACCTTGGAGAACACTGGGTGGTAGGAAATGTGTGTCTGCCCGGCGATGCCACAACTTTCCCACACAAAAATGTGTGGAAAAAGTGATTTTTTCAGCTAAATTTGAGGTTTGCAGGGAATCTGGGTAAGAAAACGTTGGGGGATCCACGCAAGCCATACCTTCCTGGAACCACCCGGGTGTCTAGTTTTCAGAAATGTGTGGGTTTGATAGGTTTCCCTAGCTGACCGCCGAGCAGGGGGCCAAAAACCAAGGTGACCCCCCTTGCAAAACCAGGGTGTTTTGTGATAGGCAATTTTAATGTCACCTCAATACGTTTTGGGCCCTAGCCTGTCGCGGGTACTTGGGCCTCCCACATGAGTGAGGCACCATTTTTATCGGGAGACTTTGGGGAACACTGGGTGGTGGGAAATGCGTGTCTGCCCGGCGATGCCACAACTTTCCCACACAAAAATGTGTGGAAAAAGTGATTTTTTCAGCTAAATTTGAGGTTTGAAGGGCATTCTGGGTAAGAAAACATTGGGGAATCCACGCAAGCCATACCTCCCTGGAACCACCTGGGTGTCTAGTTTTCAGAAATGTGTGGGTTTGATAGGTTTCCCTAGCTGGCCGCCGAGCACGGGGCCAAAAACCAAGGTGACCCCCCTTGCAAAACCAGGTAGTTTTGTGATAGGCAATTTTAATGTCACCTCAATATGTTTTGGGCCCTAGCCTGTCGCGGGTACTTAGGCCTCCCACACAAGTGAGGTACCATTTTTATCGGAAGACTTTGGGGAACGCGGGGTGGGTGGAATTTTGTGGATCCACGCAGATTCCAGAACTTTCCACCACAGAAATGTGAGAAAAATGTTTTTTTTTTACAATAATTTAGGTTTGCAAGGGATTCTGGGCAGCAGAACCTGGTGAGAGCCTGCCAAGTCACCCCATCCTGGATTCCCCTGGTTGTCTAGTTTTCAAAAATGTATAGATTTCCTAGGTTTCCCTAGATGCCGGCAGAGCTAGGGTTCAAAATCTACAGCTAGGCACTTTGTTGAAAAAAGGTCCGTTTTCACTGCAAAAATGTGGTGTGTCCATGTTGCGTTTTGGGCCGTTTCCTGTCGCGGGTACTTAGGCCTCCCACACAAGTGAGGTACCATTTTTCTCGGAAGACTTTGGGGAACGCGGGGTGGGTGGAATTTTGTGGATCCACGCAGATTCCAGAACTTTCCACCACAGAAATGTGAGGAAAATGTGGTTTTTTTTACAATATTTTAGGTTTGCAAGGGATTCTGGGTAGCAGAACCTGGTGAGAGCCAGCCAAGTCACCCCATCCTGGAGTTCCCTGGGTGTCTAGTTTTCAAAAATGTATAGGTTTCCTGGGTTTCCCTAGGTGCCGGCAGAGCTATGGTTCAAAATCTACAGCTAGGCACTTTGTTGAAAAAGGGTCCGTTTTCACTGTGAAAATGTGGTGTGTCCACGTTGCGTTTTGGGCCATTTCCTGTCGCGGGTACTTGGGCCTCCCACACAAGTGAGGTACCATTTTTATCGGAAGACTTTGGGGAACGCGGGGTGGGTGTAAATTTGTGGATCCATGCAGATTCCAGAACTTTCCACCACAGAAATGTGAGGAAAATGTGGTTTTTTTGACAATTTTTTAAGTTTGCAAGGGATTCTGGGTAACAGAACCTGGTGAGAGCCAGCCAAGTCACCCCATCCTGGATTCCCCTGGGTGTCTAGTTTTGAAAAATGTATAGGTTTGCTAGGTTTCCCTAGGTGCCGGCAGAGCTAGGGTTCAAAATCTACAGCTAGGCACTTGGTTGAAAAAGGGTCCGTTTTCACTGCGAAAATGTGGTGTGTCCACATTGCGTTTTGGGTCGTTTCCTGTCGCGGGTACTTAGGCCTCCCACACAAGTGAGGTACCATTTTTATCGGAAGACTTTGGGGAACATGGGGTGGGTGGAATTTTGTGGATCCACGCAGATTCCAGAACTTTCCACCACAGAAATGTGAGGAAAATTTGTTTTTTTAACAATTTTTTAGGTTTGCAAGGGATTCTGGGTAACAGAACCTGGTGAGAGCCAGTCAAATCACCCCATCCTGGATTCCCCTGGGTGTCTACTTTTCAAAAATGTATAGGTTTGAAAGGTTTCCCTAGGTGCTGGCAGAGCTAGGGTTCAAAATCTACAGCTAGCCACTTTGTTGAAAAAGGGTCCGTTTTCACTGCGAAAATGTGGTGTGTCCACGTTGCGTTTTGGGCCGTTTCCTGTCGCGGGTACTTAGGCCTCCCACACAAGTGAGGTACCATTTTTCTCGTAAGACTTTGGGGAACGCGGGGTGGGTGGAATTTTGTGGATCCACGCAGATTCCAGAACTTTCCACCACAGAAATGTGAGGAAAATGTGGTTTTTTTTACAATATTTTAGGTTTGCAAGGGATTCTGGGTAACAGAACCTGGTGAGAGGCAGTAAAGTCACCCCATCCTGGATTTCCCTGGGTGTCTAGTTTTCAAAAATATATAGGTTTGCTAGGTTTCCCTAGATGCAGGCAGAGCTAGGGTTCAAAAACTACAGCTAGGCACTTTGCCAAATAAGGGTCATTTTTCACAGTGAAATTGAGGTGTGTCCACGTTGTGTTTTGTGCCGTTTTCTGACGCGGACACTAGGCCTACCCACACAAGTGAGGTACCATTTTTCTTGGAACACTTTGGGGAACGTGGGGTGGGTAGAAATTTGTGGATCCACGCAGATTCCAGGACTTTCCACCACAGAAATTAGAGGAAAATGTGTTTTTTTGGACAATATTTTAGGTTTGCAAGGGATTCTGGGTAACAGAACCTGGTGAGAGGCAGTAAAGTCACCCCATCCTGGATTCCCCTGGGTGTCTAGTTTTCAAAAATATATAGGTTTGCTAGGTTTCCCTAGATGCAGGCAGAGCTAGGATTCAAAAACTACAGCTAGACACTATGCCAAAAAAGGGTCATTTTTCACTGTGAAATTGGGGTGTGTCCATGTTGCGTTTTGCGTGATTTCCTGTCGCGGGCTCTAGGCCTACCCACACAAGTGAGGTACCACTTTTCTCGGAAGACTTTGGGGAACGCGGGGTGGGTTGAAATTTGTGTATCCACGCAGATTCCAGAACTTTCCACCACAGAAATGTGAGAAAAATGTGTTTTTTTTGACAATTGTTTTGGTTTGCAAGGGATTCTGGGTAACAGAACCTGTTGGGAGCCAGTCAAGTCACCCCATCCTGGATTCCCCTGGGTGTCTAGTTTTCAAAAATGTATAGGTTTTTCTAGGTTTCCCTAGGTGCCGGCAGAGCTAGGGTTCAAAAACTACAACTAGGCACTTTGCCAAAAAAGGGTCGTTTTTCACTGTGAAATTGTGGTGTGTCCACGTTGCGTTTTGCACCGTTTCCTGTCGTGGGCACAAGGCCTACCCACACAAGTGAGGTACCATTTTTCTCGGAAGACTTTGGGGAACGCAGGGTGGGTTGAAATTTGTGTATCCACGCAGATTCCAGAACTTTCCACCACAGAAATGTAGGGAAAATGTGTTTTTTTTGACAATTGTTTTGGTTTGCAAGGGATTCTGGGTAACAGAACCTGGTGGGAGCCAGTCAAGTCACCCCATCCTGGATTCCCCTGGGTGACTAGTTTTCAAAAACGTATAGCTTTGCTAGGTTTCCCTAGATGCCGGCAGAGCTAGGGTTCAAAAACTACAGCTAGGCACTTTGCCAAAAAAGGGTCATTTTTCACTGTGAAATTGGGGTGTGTCCACGTTACGTTTTGCGCGATTTCCTGTCGCGGGCTCTAGGCCTACCCACACAAGTGAGGTACCATTTTTCTCGGAAGACTTTGGGAAACGCGGGGTGGGTAGAAATTTGTGGATCCACGCAGATTCCAGGACTTTCCACCACAGAAATGTGAGAAAAATGTGTTTTTTTGGACAATTTTTTAGGTTTGCAAGGGATTCTGGGTAACAGAACCTGGAGAGAGGCAGTAAAGTCACCCCATCCTGGATTCCCCTGGGTGTCTAGTTTTCAAAAATATATAGGTTTGCTAGGTTTCCCTAGATGCAGGCAGAGCTAGGATTCAAAAACTACAGCTAGGCACTGCCAAAAAAGGGTCATTTTTCACTGTGAAATTGGGGTGTGTCCATGTTGCGTTTTGCGTGATTTCCTGTCGCGGTCTCTAGGCCTACCCACACAAGTGAGGTCCCATTTTTCTCGGAAGACTTTGGGGAACGCGGGGTGGGTAGAAATTTGTGGATCCACGAGGATTCCAGGACTTTCCACCACAGAAATGTGAGGAAAATGTGGGTTTTTTTGACAATTTTTTAGGTTTGCAAGGGATTCTGGGTAACAGAACCTGGTGAGAGGCAGTTAAGTCACCCCATCCTGGATTCCCCTGGGTGTCTAGTTTTCAAAAATGTATAGGTTTGCTAGGTTTCCCTAGATGCAGGCAGAGCTAGGATTCAAAAACTACAGCTAGGCACTTTGCCAAAAAAGGGTCATTTTTCACTGTGAAATTGGGGTGTGTCCACGTTGTGTTTTGCACCGTTTCCTGTCGCGGTCACTAGGCCTACCCACACAAGTGAGGTACCATTTTACTCGGAAGACTTTGGGGAACGCGGGGTGGGTGGAAATTTGTGGATCCATGCAGATTCCAGAACTTTACACCACAAAAATATGAGGAAAATGTGTTTTTTGGGACAATTTTTTAGGTTTGCAAGGGATTCTGGGTAACAGAACCTGGTGAGAGCCAGTCAAGTCACCCCATCCTGGATTCCTCTGGGTGTCTAGTTTTAAAAAATGTATAGGTTTGCTAGGTTTCCCTGGGTGCCGGCAGAGCAAGGGTTCAAAAACTACAGCTAGGCACTTTGCAAAAAAAGGGTAATTTTTCATTGTGAAAATGTGGTGTGTTCACGTTGCGTTTTCAGCCGTTTCCTGTCGTGGGCACTATGCCTACCCACACAAGTGAGGTACCATTTTTATCGGGAGACTTAGGGTAATTCATATTTGTAAAGCAACTGTTATTACCTATTGACTTTCGATGCATTTCTGCCTTCCAAATGAAAGACAATGTGTAAAAAAGAAGTCATTTTGAAAAATGACCGATAATTCTCATGCTAGTATGAGTATTCCCAATTTCGAAATGTGCAAATATCTACTGTTTCTAAACTCTATATTTTGTTCCCATTTCAGAAATACATAGGAGTCTTTCATACCGAATTTTCCATGTATACATTTTCCCAGAATAATTGCTATATACCCGGTACATAATAAAAAACCATTGCAAGACGCTGCTCAGTTTTTGGCTCTGGGTTCGTCGGGTTCTTGGTGAACCTACAAGTCCTAATTATCCCCACAACCAGTAAGGTCCAGTGGATGTAACGGTATATTGCTTTCAAAGAGCTGTCATAATTAGAAGAAGTTACAGGTAACTGTTAGTTTCTATAAAGAAACCTTGATGGATTTACACAAATGACCCCTTGCTGAATTCAGAATTTTGTCTACTTTTCTAAAATGTATAGATTTCCAGGATCCATTATTGCTTTCATACCCACTTCTACCATTAACTGGAAGGAGGTTGAAAGAACAAAAAATAGCAAAAATAGGCTATGTCCCAGAAAAATGCCAAAACTGTGTAAAATTTTGGGGTTTTCTGACAAAAGTCTGTCATTCCCTAAAAGCTGGGAAAATGGAGATTTCAGCCCCACAAACCCTTTTTGATACCATTTGCAGGGAAAACCCAGACGCTTTCATATGCAGGACTTTTTTCCCATTTTTCCACAAAAAAACACAATTTAGCTGTATTTTGGCTAAAATCTGGGACCCCTCCAGGGGAATCCACAAACCCTGGGGACCTTTAGAATCCCCATGATGTTGGAAGAAAAGGACGCAAATTTGGCGTGGATACCTTATGTGGTCAAAAAGTTACAGAGGCCTAATCGTGAACTACTACAAATAGCCAAAAAAGGGCTCAGCACTGGGGGGGGAAAGGCCCAGCAGTTAAGGGGTTAAGCACAAGCAGATTTGTATTTAAAAAAACACTTTTTTACCACAGGGTTTGCATTATTTCAAGAGGTAAGTGAATTTTTAAAAAAAATTTCATTGTGTACTGACCATGCAGCAATTCATATGCTACAATTAAATGAATGAAAAATGGGTATGAAAGAAACCTATGTATTTCTGAAATGTGAAAAAGAGACTGAGTTTATGGAATAGTGGTTATTTGTACCCCTTTGAATTTAGTGTTAACCCCGCTATCATGTGAATAAGGGCACTTTGCAAAATGTGTTCTTTCTTGCACCTTTGCTTACATTTAGAAACAAAAAGGCAGAGAAATCCATTTAGTAATAACACATTTTCTACTATTCTGTATTCCCACTCATCTCCTGGTCAAAACAGCCACTTGAATGGCAGGGCCTAGCACCCCAAAACACAACTTGGAGACATTAGATTTCACCCAGCAAAATCAATGATTTTTTTACAATGTGGGTTGCTTCAGAATTTGGGCCCAAGCTCAGCCGTCACCCTACAAAACTCAGACTTTTTTTGGAAACTAAAAACAAAAGTCCAATTTGGTGTGCCTTGTATGGCTCTGATGAAGGTTTCTTACATATAAGGCCCAGCAAACCTCAAACTTTTGCTAAAAACACACATTTTCCTCACATTTCTGTGAAAGAATGTTGTGAAAGCTTCAGTGATCTGCAAAATTCCTACCGCCCAGCATTTCCACACTTGTCTTGATAAAAACGGTACCCAACTTCTGTAGCCATGCCCAGCGCCCGCATCACAAAATGCCCAAAAGCACAACATGGAAACATAAAATTTAAGAGAAATATGACCCGGTTTGGTGATGAGCTTACATGCAAAATGGGGACGCAGCTGCCACCCAGGGAAACCCAACAAACGCAGATATTTCTATATACTAGACACCCTGGAGAGTCAAGAGTGGTTTGACTCCCACGCATCTCATGGCTTTTTTTTTACCCATAATACTGCAGGTCCCCACTTGAGAGATGACGGCCGTAATCCTGGTTTCGGCGAGAATATCGGCCTTGACTGATTTGAATGAGCCACTCTAAATAATCATGTACAGGAGTTTATATGTACATATGAGTTAACTGAGGAATGGTTGCCGGTGGGGATACACTAGGATGTCTGGGTAGATTCCTACTGACACAGATGGTGTACTAAATAGCAGGGTCCTGAGTTTTACATCTAAAAGACCTCCAGGAAATTGCCAAAATATGTAAGCATTGGCAATTTGTGAATAAGGAAATACCACTGTCTATCTGTGCTGAAACAAAATTCCTTTATAGATTTAAACAGTGCACTTTACACACCGTAGGGATTTAAAATAGGAAACAACACCATTTAAACATGGCGCTCACATCGGGGCTCTGACGTGATGTGGCAGGTGATGAGGTCAGATGAGGTTTCCCTTCCGGGACGCGCTTTTGAAAACAGAGCGCGCTGAGAGAGAAAGCACGCCGGAATGAGATAAGGTCTACCAACCGGGTAGACGCAGTAAGGGTGTGCGTGTGACCATTTGGCCTGATGAGGGATCTTTTCATCTATGAAATTTAAAAGAGTTGGTTAGTGTAAAGAGATTGAACAGCATGAGTCAAAAAGCCCAGTGCGGACGGGCTGAAGTGGAAGTACGATGTAATTATGCCTTGCTGGCTGTGTGCGATTTTGGAAAATATGACGCGTTTTGATACACTCGAATGAGTTGTGGCAGCACGATATAAACTTGTCTTGCTTATTGTGTGTGATTTTGGGGAAATACAAATTGTTTTGGTACACCATAATGAGTCATATTGATTAGCTAGTATTCCCCGTTAGAAGCTATTGAACTTGGGATGCAGGTGCCGGTGGGGGACTTACGGTTGAAGGCAATACCCCCTGATATGGTGGGGAGCCGGTATGACTGCCCTTGTCTACCACCTGGTAACTATACATTAATAATGGTGCTATATAAATTTAAATTTTAACATCTAGTAGATGTAATGGAGGATGGCCTAACCGGTTGGGAGTTTTAACTAATGTTCTTGGTTTGTGTTTATCAGTCACTCTCCGTATAAAAGTTGGAGTCCAGTGAGGTGATCTGTGACCTCGAGCCCTGACGAAATTGCCGCAACAGAGGACAGGCAATGACACATGTTGGCCCATCTTTAAGTGGTCTACAACGTTCAATTTGTTTTTAAACTTTGAGTAGGCTCACAATTTCGAATAAAATTGGAACCTGATGCACGTGAGTCCCAACTCAATTTTATTTGGAGTAAAATCTTACTCTTATGCACATTACGGGGTCTTCTTTAGACATACATATATCACTGTCTACACCTCTTTTTCATTGGTATTCAGCCCTGAGGAAGTCGCGGAAGTAATTTCCACACGCAACGAAACACGTGTCGGCTGGTTTTTCGACTTATCAAAGCAACCTATGAAACAATTAAATGCTGAATTTTAATCGATAACTTGGAAGAGATTTTCTTTCAGTTCTATGTATTTTGTACTGTAATATTTACTTTTACATATTGTGTTAACTTTACATTTATGTGTGCATAGGTTCTGTTTTGCTTGTTTAGTGTAGGTTGTTACCTACACGAAATTGAGGGGTTACAGGGTTTATCCCCTCTCCTAGTTGCACCATACGGATTACATCTTAAAGTTTGAATTTGTGCGTATATAGGGCAGAGCGCCTAGGATTTTTCCCTGGTTACGAAAACCCTTCCTCTAGAGTTTCACAGCCCTGGCGTACTCCCCTGTTTACTGGAATCCTTTCTGTCATGTTTCCTTGTGACCCCCATCTCACTTGCGCATAATTGCCCTCATGGAGACGGATCAGTAAGTTGAGGATTGGTGGAGGAATGCCCAGATCTCCTAATATTTGCCACAACTTTTTCCTGGGGACTAGGTCAAAGTCAGTCCTTAGATCTATAAAAGCAAGATAAAGACTGCCTCTGCCGATCACAACGACCTTCCAGTACATCAGGAGAAGCCTGAAAACCTGATCCACCGTTCCGGGTTTAGCCCTAAACCCCGCTTGGTACTGGGAGAGGATGTTTCCGTCCTCAGCCCAAGATTGGATACTCTGCAGCAGGGCCCTGCCGACTACCTTCTGGATTGCATCAATCAAACTGATTGGCCTGTAGTTGGCAGGGTCCTCACTGGCTCCCTTCTTATAGATCGGAACCACCTCTGCCCCCTTCCATGATTCTGGTACTGAGCAGCCGTTGGATATGGAATTAATTAAAAGTGAGATATAACATGCCCAGTTTCGAGGGTCTGCCAGGAACAAGTCTCCAGGGAGACCATCTGGCCCAGGTGCTTTTGCCGGGACTATCTTGCCTATGGCAGTTTCTATTTCTGCCAGCGTGAAGGAATCACATGTTTGCCCATATTTAAGTGGTCTACAACGTGCAATTTGTTTTTAAACTTTGAGTAGGCTCACAATTTCGAATACAATTGGAACTTGATGCACGTAAGTCCCAACTCAATTTTATATGGAGTAAAATCTTACTCTTATGCACATTACGGGGTCTTCTTTAGACATACATATATCACTGTCTAAACCTCTTTTTCTTTGACTGGACACCTATTTTCCTTTTTACTTTTTTCACTGGTGAGAGAGTTACCGATGATGAAACGTGGGCAAACTGGTGAGAACCTACCAGCAGCTCCTCTGGTGAAGTGCACGTGAGGGACTCTCTCACCTTCACGCACTTTTTTGGTTATTTACACACACCTTTCCAGTAGAGGGTTTGTTGTAGAGAGTGGACTGATAAACATATGTTTATAAATATATAATTTATTCTGGGCATTTGGGGACTGGATAAGACTGGTAATTGGATGTAACCGGCAAGTGGGTTGAGGTTGTAGCCCCCGCCACCAGTTTTACAAAGGAAATTGGACTCTGCCCTTTTGAATCAGGTCTTTTGTTTATTGTCACTTGTGAGTGGAGGGCGACCTGATTGATGTTTTCCCTCTTGAGCTCCTTATTGTGATTTACTTGTGAACGGCGGATCAGCCGTGAGAGCTTTTAAAGAATCTTTTGTAGAGAATATAACGGTACCAACCGGATTGGGATCCTCCTTTCTACTTGTTTGTAAAGCACCTTATTAATAGAAACCTTTTTTTATATGTACACCTGTGTGTTAATATTGGTAGTGACCGCACTCTGGATAGTAAAAGTATGGATAGGAACTGCATAGCGTTTTCAGATGAACAAATTGCCCTAATACTGTCTGGACCTTCACTTTTCCCAGATTCCCCACTGATTAGTACAACATCAGCTAGAGAGGAGTGGGAAAAGTTGAGTAACACAAAAAAATGACAAGTGAGGGTCGCCCTACATGGGGCGTTAATGACAGAGTACCTTCGAGCAGGCACTGCTCCTGCTAGTCTTATAGTTAGAATTGAGCCCAAAATATTTTTGGAGGATAAACAGTTCCGGGTGTATTGGAGTTACATCGCAAATAAATGCACCCGGGACTGGCTCATTTTAATTATTAATACTGCTAAAAGACTTAGTGAGGAATTATTAAAAGAGATTTTGGAGCTTGAGGAAGCAATCAGGCGGGACACTACCCTCACTGATACCAAGGAGCAGTTGCTGCGCATCCAGGGGGACCTTGCAGATTATAAGAATTATATGGTCAATCAAAAAATTAAAGGGCTTAAATGCAATTTAGATCGATTCTCCCACGAGTGGGCATTCCCCTACGTGGAAGACAAATTTTACCAACTAGGCAGCGAGCAAGCACAACAATCTAACTATCAAAGGGGCGGACGTCAACAGGCCAGAAGAACTCCTCAAAACTGGACATTTGATAATACCAGTAGCGAGGAAGAAGAGGCAGGTGCACAGTCCTCAAATCAGAACCGAGTGAGATTTTATCCCCAGACTAGGTCCAACGAAGATCTAGGAGCTCTGTTGAGGTCTTTTTTAGGACAGAATCAGAGAGGCAACAGAGGGGGAGGACAGAGAGGCAGAGGTCGAGCACGTCAGAATCAGGTTCAGTCATGGCAAACTTATTCACCACGAATAACTCACAGTCGGGGCAGAACTCCCCTATGAGTAATATAGTGGTTAATCTATCTGACCATGTATTAACTTGCAGTGAACTGCGCGTTTTGAATAAAGGTTTGGGATACATACCCACTCCTCAACATGACTCTTTTAAACTAAGGATGGAATTTCATAAAGTTGTGAGGAAGATCAAGCTTAAGAAATTCTTTGCAAATAAGAACTGTGACCCTCCTTCAATATTTTCAACAAATTTACATCGGCCCCTTCAGGTTTGTCCTTCAAGTTCATCTGTAGGACCTGAGGTGGTGGTATTTGAGCAACGGGTGCTCCATGACATTACTGTTTTGGAGCAATCTAAGAACCAACATACATTTAATAACATGAGCCGTGATGACTGGCAGGCTATCAAGTCTCTGCAGGATAACGAGGCAATTACTATAAAACCAGCCGATAAGGGCGGGGCAGTGGTTGTAATGAATACCAGCGACTACGAGACTGAAGTTCTGAGACTACTTGGGGCACATGAAAACTATCAACCACTCCCTAGGGACCCAGTTAGTGAACTTCAAACCCTTATTAAGACACTTGAGGAACAAGCAAGAGAGAAAAAGTGGATCACTAGTAAAGAGGCGGAATTTTTAATGAATCCTAAACCCAGGACACCAGCTTTTTACATACTGCCGAAAGTTCATAAGGAGAAACGACCGCCTCCAGGACACCCGATAGTCTCAGGGATACAGTCTGTCCTTGAACCACTGTCCCAATTTGCAGACTTCTTTTTGAGGGAGTCAGTATTAAAACAGCCTTCTTATGTCCAAGATACAACGGGCATTTTAAATATCCTTGACGAAGTAGAGTTTGATCCGACAAATATTATCTTGGTGACCATAGATATTGAGTCACTTTATACCAGCATACCCCAAGATGTCACGCTGGTGGCAGCAGCGTGTGCTCTTGGGGCGCAAGAATGGTTTTATGATACACCTCAGTCATTCGTGCTACAATGTATAGAGTTGACTCTGACGAGAAATTACTTCAGCTTTAAGAATCAGCTGTTTCTCTAAGTATCCGGAACATCTATGGGTGCTACATTTGCGCCTAGTCTGACCTGCATTTATGTAGGCCAGTTTGAGGATAATTATATCCACCACACATCAAACCCCTTCCAGAGGAATATTTGCCTCTGGAAGAGGTATATTGATGATGCGCTCTGTATTTGGTCTGGATCGGAGACTGGTCTTTTGGAATTCCTGAACTGGCTTAATGGATTAGACAGCTGTCTCAAGTTCACTTGGACATTGAGCAATCAAATGGCAGTATACTTCGATCTGGACATCTCAGTGGTTAATAATAAACTATGTACCACTGTCCATCAAAAGCCCACAGACAGAAACTCATTGCTCCAATATCAATCTTTTCATCCGAGGTCCCTAAGGGATAATCTTCCCGTGGGCCAGTTCCTGCGATATCGCAGGAACTGTTCCTCTACAGAGGTATATATGGAGCAATCTGAGACTCTGGCTGATAAGTTGGTACAGAGGGTGTATCTGACTAAGGTGGTAAAAAGAGCCAAGATAAGGGCTTTAAATACACCTCGAGATGCTCTACTTGAAAGAGATACCAAACAGAGAAGTGATTGTCTGCCAGTGGTTATGACTTATGACCCCTTGTTTACTCAAGAACGACAAGTTATCAGGAAGCACTGGTCATTGCTATCTACAACTGAATTCAAGATGCCACCACCCATGTTTGCGTTTAAGCGAGCCAATAATCTAAAAGATAAATTGGTCAACACCCGTCCGATGCAGCGCATAAAAAATTCAACTATTCCGTCCGGACACTACCCTTGTGGTAGTTGTTCGGTTTGTGAGTTGACGGACAAGACCAGTAGTGTGCAGTTGCTGAGTGGCAAACT
The DNA here is from genome assembly GCA_963921515.1 of Calotriton arnoldi. Taxonomy (NCBI): domain Eukaryota; kingdom Metazoa; phylum Chordata; class Amphibia; order Caudata; family Salamandridae; genus Calotriton; species Calotriton arnoldi. Next base: position 607,003 of record CAWUFW010007054.1, on the reverse strand, counting down.
GTGGTATCAGAACAAGTTCAGTAACTGCAATACTACCAATGTGGTATATAGACTTACCTGTGAGTGTGGTTTACACAACATAGGTTTAACCACACGCAAAATCAAGGTACGAATTCAAGAACATCTGAGTACAATAAAGGCAGGAAAAATGACAACACGGTTGGTACGTCACTTCCAGGAACAATGCCATAATCACAGAGCATTTAAATGGACTGTGCTAGAACGAGTAATCTGTGAGGCATGTAATGTAGAAGGGACCCTAGCGAGAAAAGAGGCCCGTTGGGTTTATTCTGAAAAAGCGGACCAAGTTGGTCTAAATGATTTTATTGAGTGGAATAAAATCAGCAGATGAATCACTATAGTTTGAGGAACATGTGCATATAATACTGCAGGTCCCCACTTGAGAGATGATGGCCGTAATCCTGGTTTCGGCGAGAATATCGGCCTTGACTGATTTGAATGAGCCACTCTAAATAATCATGTACAGGAGTTTATATGTACATATGAGTTAACTGAGGAATGGTTGCCGGTGGGGATACACTGGGATGTCCGTGTAGATTCCTACTGACACGGGTGGTGTACTAAATAGCAGGGTCCTGAGTTTTACATCTAAAAGACCTCCAGGAAATTGCCGAAATATGTAAGCATTGGCAATTTGTGAATAAGGAAATACCACTGTCTATCTGTGCTGAAACAAAATTCCTTTATAGATTTAAACAGTGTACTTTTACACACAGTAGGGATTTAAAATAGGAAACAACACCATTTAAATATGGCGCTGACGTGATGTGACAAATGATGAGGTCACATGACGTTTCCCTTCTGAAACGCGCTTTTGAAAACAGAGCGCGACGAGAGGGAAGCACGCCGGAATGAGATAAGGTCTAGCAACCGGGTAGACGCAGTAAGGGTGTGTGTGTGACCATGAGGCCTGATGACGGATCTTTACATCTATTGAATTTGAAAGAGTTGGTTAGTGTAAAGAGATTGAACAGCATGAGTCAAAAAGCCCAGTGCGGACGGGCTGAAGTGGAAGTACGATATAATTATGCCTTGCTGGCTGTGTGTGATTTTGGAAAATATGACGCGTTTTGATACACTCGAATGAGTTGTGGCAGCACGATATAAACTTGTCTTGCTTATTGTGTGTGATTTCGGGGAAATACGAATTGTTTTGGTACACCATAATGAGTCATATTGATTAGCTGGTATTCCCCATTAGAAGCTAATGAACTTGGGATGTATATTTTTGCAGGTATACTAACGTCAACCGCAGGTGCTGGTGGGGGACTTACGGTTGAAGGCAATACCCCCTGATACGGTGGGGAGCCGGTATGACTGCCCTTGGCTACCACCTGGTAACTATACATTAATAATGGTGCTATATAAATTTTAACATCTAGTAGATGTAATGGAGGATGGCCTAACCGGTTGGGAGTTTTAACTAATGTTCTTGGTTTGTGTTTATCAGTCACTCTCCGTATAAAAGTTGGAGTCCAGTGAGGTGATCTGTGACCTCGAGCCCTGACGAAATTGCCACAACAGAGGACAGGCAATGACACATGTTGGCCCATCTTTAAGTGGTCTACAATGTGCAATTTGTTTTTAAACTTTGAGTAGGCTCACAATTTTGAATGAAATTGGAACCTGATGCACGTGAGTCCCAACTCAATTTTATTTGGAGTAAAATCTTACTCTTATGCACATTACGGGGTCTTCTTTAGACATACATATATCACTGTCTACACCTCTTTTTCTTTGGCTGGACACCTATTTTCCTTTTTTCACTGGTGAGAGAGTTACCGATGATGAGAAACATGGGCAAACTGGTAAGAACCTACCAGCAGCTCCTCTGGTGAAGCGCACGTGAGGGACTCTCTCACCTTCACACACTTTTTTGGTTATTTACACACACCTTTCCAGTAGAGGGTTTGTTGTAGAGAGTGGACTGATAAACATATGTTTATAAATATTTAATTTATTCTGGGCATTTGGGGTCTGGATAAGACTGGTAATTGGATGTAACTGGCAAGTGGGTTGAGGTTGTAGCCCCCGCCACCAGTTTTACAAAGGAAATTGGACTCTGCCCTTTTGAATCAAGTCTTTTTGTTTATTGTAGCTGGTGCCTAAACCTTTATAAATTTTGTCCACAAAAGGTATGTACTCCAAATTAGCATCATTTTTTCCAACATCCTAGGGATTCTAAAAGTATCCGAGGGTTTTAGATTCTGCCAGAGGGAACCGCGAAAATAACCAAATTGTAGGTACATTTTTTTTTTTATGGGAAAAATTGGGAAATGTGTTGTGCTAGAAAGCATGTGTGTTTCTAAAAATGGCATCAACAAAAGGCTTGCTCTGCTAGGATCACCATCTTCCTAGATTTGAAGCACAAGCAGAGTTGTATTTAAAAAAACACTTTTTTACCACAGGGTTCGCATTATTTCAAGAGGTAAGTGAATTTTTACACATTTTTTCATTGTGTACTGACCATGCAGCAATTCATATGCTACAATTAAATGAATGAAAAATGGGTATGAAAGAAACCTATGTATTTCTGAAATGTGCAAAAGAGACTGAGTTTATGGAATAGTGGTTATTTGTACCCCTTTGAATTTAGTGTTAACCCCGCTATCATGTGAATAAGGGCACTTTGCAAAATGTGTTCTTTCTTGCACCTTTGCTTACATTTAGAAACAAAAAAGGCAGAGAAATCCATTTAGTAATAACACATTTTCTACTATTCTGTATTCCCACTCATCTCCTGGTCAAAACAGCCACTTGAATGGCAGGGCCTAGCACCCCAAAACACAACTTGGAGACATTAGATTTCACCCAGCAAAATCAATGATTTTTTTTACAATGTGGGTTGCTTCAGAATTTGGGCCCAAGCTCAGCCGTCACCCTACAAAACTCAGACTTTTTTGGGAAACTAAAAACAAAAGTCCAATTTGGTGTGCCTTGTATGGCTCTGATGAAGGTTTCTTACACATAAGGCCCAGCAAACCTCAAACTTTTGCTAAAAACACACATTTTCCTCACATTTCTCTGAAAGAATGTTGTGGAAGCTTCCGTGATCTGCAAAATTCCTAACACCCAGCATTTCCACATTTGTCTTGATAAAAACGGTACCCAACTTGTGTAGCCATGCCCAGCGCCCGCATCACAAAATGCCCAAAAGCACAACATGGAAACATAAAATTTAAGAGAAATATGACCCGGTTCGGTGATACCAAAGGGGATGATGGACGGAGCGCTAGAGCAAATCAAACACTCACCCCCAGTCAACTGATCTGGTTTAATCCATCATCATTCTATGGCTCACTCCACCACCCCAGTTCAGACATGGCCATATGCAAATCAGTCTGACCCTGTGCCTCATGGGAACAGTCCAGCCTGAACTGCCAAGCCATGTCTTCCCTGGACCGGAACCAAGCATCCTGGGACCGGTTTCGGGTTCAAAACCCTCATCAGCCAGGCTATCTTGAATCCAGTGGCAAAGTGAGCAAGGGACCCACGTCTGGGCATACCCTGCCAACTAAGGGCGAACAAAGCGATACCAAAGGGGATGATGAACGGAGCGTTAGAGCAAATCAAACACTCATCCCCAGTCAACTGATCTGGTTTAATCCATCATCATTCTTTAGCTCACTCCACCACCCCAGTTCAGACATGGCCATATGCAAATCAGTCTGACCCTGTGCCTCATGGGAACAGTCCAGCCCGAACTGCCAAGCCATGTCTTCCCTGGACCGGAAACAAGCATCCTGGGACCGGTTTCGGGTTCAAAACCCTCATCAGCCAGGCTATCTTGAATCCAGTGGCAAGGTGAGCAAGGGACCCACGTCTGGGCATACCCTGCCAACTAAGGGTGAACAAAGCGATACCAAAGGGGATGATGGACGGAGCGTTAGAGCAAATCAAGCTTGGTGAGCAAAAGAATGATGGATTTAACCCAGATCTCTTGACTGGGGGTGAATGTTTTGATTTTTTTTGCATTCCGTCCATCAATTGTGTGTCTTTTGCTTCCTCGCCCTAAGTGCGCCGGGTATGCCCAGACGTGGGTCCCGGGCTCACTGTGCCACTGGAATCAAGCTATCCTGGCTGAAGAGGGGTGAAACCCCGAAACCGGTCCTAGGATGCTTGTTTCCGGTCCAGGGAGGACCTGGCTTGGCAGTTCGGGCTGGACTGTTCCCATGAGGCACAGGGTCAAGACTGATGTGCATATGGCCAGGTCTAAACTGGGGTGGCATGGTGAGCAAAAGAATGATGGATTTAACCCAGATCTCTTGACTGGGGGTGAATGTTTTGATTTGTTCTGCATTCCGTCCATCAATTGTGTGTCTTTTGCTTCCTCGCCCTAAATGCGCCGGGTATGCCCAGACGTGGGTCCCGGGCTCACTGTGCCACTGGAATCAAGCTATCCTGGCTGAAGAGGGGTGAAACCCCGAAACCGGTCCTAGGATGCTTGTTTCCGGTCCAGGGAGGACCTGGCTTGGCAGTTCGGGCTGGACTGTTCCCATGAGGCACAGGGTCAAGACTGATTTGCATATGGCCAGGTCTAAACTGGGGTGGCATGGTGAGCAAAAGAATGATGGATTTAACCCAGATCTCTTGACTGGGGGTGAATGTTTTGATTTGTTCTGCATTCCGTTCATCAATTGTGTGTCTTTTGCTTCCTCGCCCTACGTTCGGTGATGAGCTTACCTGCAAAATGCCACCCAGGGAAACCCAACAAATGCAGATATTTCTATATACTAGACACCCAAGAGTGGTTTGACTCCGACACATCTCATGGCTTTTTTTTACCCCTATAGCCTTGCAAGTCTAAAACTTTGGGAAAAAGCTGAATTTACCTCGCATTTCTGTGAGAAAAAGTTCAGGAATCTATGTTGATCTTCAAATTTCCGATCACCCAATGTTCCCATGGATCAAATCAGAGACAATGAAGTCCTTGTGAAGAACTTTACAGTATAAACAGTCAGGGTTTCTACTTTGATAATGCTGTCTTTGGTACCTCAGATACAGGCATTATGAAGTTCATGTATCTTGCATTTCAAACTTTCAAGAATATTACAATTTGCCTGACATTCATAAGATTTAGAGGTGCCTAACAGTCAAGGGTTGAATGGTGGTCTGAAGAGTCCCATCCTGGATTGCCTGAAGATAGGGCAACTCCTCTCAGTAACCATTATGTGAACCTACATAGAATTATATAAATGAAAAGTGTTAAGTGTCTCTTTAAGAGGGTCAGAGTTAGGACAGCAAAATCCACAAAGGGCGATAAAACCTCCTAAGCACTCTTATAAGTCTTGATTGAAGGTACAGCTCAATAATGAAGAGATTAGGTACACATCAAAAGTACTGCTGGCTTCAGGAAAGAGAAAGGAGCTTGCAGAATCAAGAGGTGGAATCCAGTAAAAGACCAAACTGAGAGCAGCTAAAATCAGGAACAAAGATTAAAGGAAGGGAGGAAATGCATTGCGATGCACCTTTCTCCAGAAGAGCCTCTTATATATGCTTCAGACAGGAAAGGTTTCTGCTTCACCTTGTATTGAGAAGATCAGTTAACATACGAGCCAAAGCAGGGCAGATTAAAAGGCGTGCTCATGTCCCAATATGAAATTCATGCATCTACTTTGTAAACAAAGAAGAAGTCCAAGTTTAACATCTTTGCCCCAGCACCAAACTCCACAAGTCTAAATCCCTGCTATTCCTATTCTGCACATAAATAACATGTGGAGCACCCCTGAGGTTGACTGCTAGAACAGAAAACCTCAGAACAGACCATATGAAGTGGATCCTAAGAAACATGCTGAACACTGTGTTAGAAATCTGGTTGTTGGTTTACTGGGGTATGAGTCCTCCTCAAGCAACAAAGAATCCTTTGCAGATTGAACCACAAAAAGTCACTAAATTAACCTGTGCTTAACCCTGGATAGCTTGGCACAAAAAGCAGTCAGGATTAACTTTAGGCAATGTGTAAATTATTTATGCAGCCCACAAAATGTAATAATGTAGAAAGACAACACAAGAAATAGCCCACACAAATTTAGACAAATAGGTTAAATTTTAATTAATTATTTGACACCAAAAAAACAAGAACCCAATCAGTAGAATTGAAGTTATAACTTTTTTAAGTTTATAGTAAAAAATAGCACCTACAAGATCAAAGCACCAACCGCAGACATCTAGTGATGAAAGAACAGGTAAAATTAAACAATCTGTCTGGCCACGATAGAGCGCAGTTTGGATACAAGAAGTGGATTGGGCCTGGTCAGCGCTTACCTTCAGACTTTAAAAAATTGCTGAGAAAAATTATCTTAGAAGGTAAAATTCAGCAGGGCAAGGCTGCAGGAGGTGTCCGATGAGGGAGCGCTGTCGGCGGACAGCCTTGGGTCGAAGCTGCTGTGAAGATTTCTACGTTCGGACTTAGTCATCAAAATGAAAGTTGAAAATCTCCACTGGGACAAGGCAGAGGGCTGTAGCTGAAGATAGTTCCAAGAGGTCATATACCCCTTTGGCAAAGGACAGTTGAAATGGATTTGCTGCTGTGGAAAAGAACGTAGTGGGAGAAGCTGCAAAGCCAATCTGCCTGGCGATGCACCTCTGGCAAATAGGTAAGCAGGTTGGTCACGGTATCCTCCTGGTTCTCACTTCTCTGAGCAGTTTTTCACCAAAAATGTCCCCCTTTGCATTTTGGCTATCTGGGCACCTTTAGCACCACTACCAAGTGTCCAGGACTGGAGGGGCACAATTTGAAGAGTCAGGACTCACTCAGGCTGGGTCTAGGTGCGAGTTCAAGATGGAGGAAGCCTTTTGTGTCTCTGTAGCCCTGAACAAGAGGCCAGCAAACTAGCCCTTATGAGTCACTATGGAGGTCCTTGGACAGTTGAAGATCAAGTCCTTGTCTCCAAGCAAACGTTAGCAGAGCAGCAGGACAAATAGGGAACCAATCCAGCATGTCAGCAGTCTTGTAAAACAGCAGTCCAGCAGAGTGGCAGTCCTTCCAGCAGCACAGCAATCCTTCTTTCTGACAGAGTATCCACAGGTCCAGAAGAATACTGAAGAGTTGGCGTCTGAGGTCCTACTTTTATACCCTGGTGCCCTGGTTCTGGTAGGTGGTAGAAGCTTCTAGATAGTGGCTTTAAAGTGCATGACATTTCCTGACTCTCATGTCCTGGTTCCAGTTGTTAGGCCTTTGTTTGAAGGGAGAGCACAGGCTAATAGTTTTAGGTGGGGCTGTGCTCAGCTTGCCCCCCCATCCTTCCAGCATATGGCCAATTGAGGCACACCTAATCCCTCAACTTTGTGACTGTCTGGGAATAATTCATAAAGTCTAACTGTCAGTTACACCTAGTCATGTGATCCAGGGCAGGCTTCAGTTGCAAAAGAGCTAAGGGCAGAAAAATGGCAACTTTCTAAAAGCGGCATTTTTAAAATTGTGATCAAACATCCGACTTTAACATTAAAAAAGGGATCTTCACTACAGTTCCAAAGACATCAAACATGACATAGCTACCAGCTCCCAATTGGAAATTCTAGCGTATTAAATGTAATAACGAATCACCAATGTAATACTATGGGAGGGGTAGGCCTCACAGTATAGAAAAATAAATTTAGGAGTTTTTCACTAATAGGACATGTAAAACTTAAAAGTTTATGTTTAACATTTTAATCACACAGCACACTGCCCAAAGGGCTGCCTGAAGCCTGCCTTAGGAATGTCTTTTATGTAATAAAAGGGTAGTTTAAGGCTTGGCAAGGGGGTTTATATGCCAAAATAGAATGGTTATTTAAAACTTTATTCAGGCTTCGGTGGCAGACCTGGGACAAGTTTTAGAGTGCTACTTAAGTGGGTGGCACGATCAGTGCTGCAGGCCCACCAGTAGCATTTAATTTACAGGCCCTTCGTATATGGTACACCACTCTACAAGAGGCTTACAAGTACATTAAATATGCCAATTGGGTACAAGCCAATGTAAAGATATTTTAAGGGAAGGGGCACAAGCACTTTAGCACTGGTTTGCAGTGGTGCAGTGCACAGAGTCCTCAGGCCAACAAAAATAAATGCAGCAAATAATGGAGGAGGTGAGGCAAAAGGTTTGGGGGAAGACCATCTTTAGGCTGACAGGTTTAACACACAGCATCTCAGAACACACTGTTTTCACACATCAGCTGCTTTCCTTCCTCTTTGGCTAGTGTATGGCTTCCTGTGCCCACTTGACTCTCCATTTAGCACAAATGTAAAACTACTGCTTTTATTCGGTCCAGATTTGACAAGAACGTCTTGTTTCACCAAGGCCTGTGTAGTGTCTTCTCTGACATCTATAACAAATCCAAAATGCAGTTGCCTGGGTACTTGTGTGGGGCTGTAAATATGAATGCATTTCTCATCACAGTAGACGATTAAATCTACGTTCAGATGCAAATTATCTTCAAAACAATGTGCAAAGCGCATAAAACTACTGTTTTGTAAAACGGGGATAATTACATTAATATTAAGAGTAAGCAGTATTACATATGATTCAAACATGAGTTTTCAAAAGAGAGCCAACATATTTATGCACAGATGTGTCCAAAAGAAGAAAACTGTGAAAAGCCGATGACTTGATGATAATTATTTATTTGTGCTTGTTTTCTTGTAATGATATCACCACCTAAAATTATCTACAGCCCTCAAATTTTTATAGGGAAACGGTATTGGTACCAATCCATTTAATCTTTATGCTCAGCAGAAAAAAGTCTGTAGCAAGTCCCTTGCTTTGCATGACAGAGACTGGTGATCATTCCCAGTTTTTGCGCGGTCACTGAGTTCCTCATTACAAATGGCCCATAGTAAGGCTTGGCAATACTAGTATTGCCGACACTACAGACTATTACCGTACCATAACTGGGAAGTTACAAGCTTAACACATGTAATGAAAAATAGCAGGACAAAAACACAGTAACCACAGTGATTTCCGCATATTTTCTTCACATTCGCTGCTTTCACAGCATGAAAGAAGCACCAGGATTGGATAGAGCAGGCTCTCTCAGCTCTTCTAAGGGCACTGGAGGACTGCGCTTTCTATAACCCAGCTGTCTAAGACAGCTAGGTTAGAGAACTTTAAAATGCATATGTCTGACTGGCCATCCCAAGACGGTCTGCCAAGGAGAAATGTGCATTTTTGAGCGCACAGCTCCCTTCTGCTGCCACTCGGCAGCGCTGGCCCTGCCCCGTCCTGACACTTAATGTAGGAAGGTTTGCTGAAAAATAAAGCGGTGATAAATAAACTTTATTACCATTTTATTTCTCAGCTCTGGGGCTTGTGGGGCAACGCTCTGCTGCTAAAATGTAGGAGCCGCCCCTGCTCAAGGCACTTGTGTGTTCTGTTGACAAACAAGAATTATTAAATAAAAATAAAATGCTTAAATAAATGCATTTCAGGGAGTTCCAGTGACCAAAAATGTAACATGTAATCAGAATAAACATGTTAACTTTGTTAAATATTTGTTTCATTAAAAACAATGTGTTTTTATTGCTATAATGATCCACTACCTTCGTTCTCCTTTAAGCACAGAATTTAAATACTTCTTTGCAGCAATTTCATGCAGAAGGCTGCTATAATTGTCAGTGAACACAGTGTCAGAATGGCGTTTGTCTGGCTTCTGGTCTTCCAGGGCATAGTTGATGTTTTGGAAAGAACATATGAGAAAATACATATTAATTAAAAATTTGACATTACCTGTGCACCGTGAGATGTGTAGCGATGAGTGAAAATACATGAGAAACACTAGAGGGTCCCTGAATGTCGGAATGTAGGGAGAAGAAAGCAGGGGAAAACCGAGTAAATAACAGAGGACACTTCTCCCAGATCAGCAATTTGATATTAGGTAATACATCCAAGATAGACTTACAATTGTCCCACAAACCAATGATTTTCAATTTTTATTATCAAAAGTATAAATCATTTTTATAAAATCATTTTTTGATATCACACATATACATAAAAACAATACACACCAATATATTTAGGCATATCAATTGTAAAGGAGCCCCACTAACTAGAAGGAAAACAAATAACATAATGTAATAATCAATTAGGAGAACATGACCAAAGACAAGACAAATTATTCAAGACACATGTACAATAAACAAAAACAATACTAACAAACCAATACATACACACACCAAATTACAATACAATGTTTGCTCAATGAATCAAATACATAAATCAATCCAAGGTAGAAAGCGCCGAAGCGCGTTTCGGAAATGGAATATACACAAGCAATTCCTTCATCAGGGCGCTGAGGAAACAACTGATTCAGTTGAGGAGGGCCATCTGTATACCATGCACTATCGCCGAATATGTAGTGCAAGGGACTCTGTACCAATATACGTTTTTCAAATGGTGTTCTGAATGGAATTAGGAGCTAACTCTATATGGTGAAGCATCCCAATGGGACTTGTTAGGAGGGTCCACAAAAGCACAGCGTCACAGTGGTGGATTCCAAAAGTGTCTAAATTTCTGTTGGAGGAGACATCTCAATGTAACTTCTTAAGGAGATCCCATGGTAAAGGTGTCTGAGTATCTAATCCCAAAAGCGTCTAAAATACGGATGCCCAGCCGGGACCCCGACTACTTCAGCTGATCGTAAAAGAAGCTAGCATCCAGTGATTGAAAAAGGAAACCGCTATGGGGGATTCTTTAATGATCGATGGCGTCCTCCGTTCCAAACCAAAGTGTGGTCAATCTCTGCGTCAATCCGATGAGTGAAAATAAGTATGTGGAAATTTTTTTGCGGTGCAGGTGAAGAAATTATATGTAATTTGGCTTGTAATTTACATATGTTGCTTTATGAAAAACATCAGATTTTATACTCAGCTGAGCTGTAATAATTCATCAAATATCTGTAACTCTAAATTCAACCCTTTGTTTTTCATCAAGACATATGGTCTTTTGGTTTTCACTTACAAAATATAACCTGCATTTAACACCAGTTGGAGAGTCAAAGACAGCAAGAATTCACAACAAAAGTGAAACTTCTCACTTTCATTCCTGTAACAGGAAAGCTTACCTTTGTATGATCTCCTTCTAAGTACCTTATTGAGATCGGACCACCAAATGCCCTACCCCACCAACCTACTTTCTTAGCTTACTTGACCTGTTCTTTAAGTGTGTAATGCCTCTGTGTCCCTGTGTGTTTTTCAGGTCTAGCTTTATCCAACACCTTTTGATTTAAATGACATGTTATGTAAAATATACTTATACTTTAAGCCAGCCCTCTTCATCCATTGATCAGTGGTGTCATTCACATTTTTCTTCCACCCCTTACAGCATACTGTGTGGGGCAATGGGTCATGCCACTTCAGATATTTGCTAACTTCACGGTGAGTTGAAGTACTTCACTTTAGTGCCAAGGACTACTATGGCAATCCATGCTATATGCTTTGAGCCAATGTGTTTTTTCATACTAGTGAGTGCCCAGAAGCTCGCCCAACAATGAAGCTACAAAAACCAGCACAAAACAAAACAAACTTTGATACAGCCATAAGGCTGACAGCCATTTCCGGACCAACTGCTTTTGCCAATGTTTGTTTTCTATGTGCTTGCTAGAGTGGACATCCTTTAGTCAAGGAGGGAAAACAAGCACCTTGCCAAGTTGCCCATTTTTTTAATGAGTTTATGAATTTTCAAGGTGGGTCCAGATGAGAGAGAAAATAAATAGGAATGACAAAAACATGGCATTTATTTGTCTGGCATGTATTCATTCCCTGAGAACATGCCACTTTCATTACATTTGCTAATAGCAGATGAGTGCTGACAGGATACTCTGGCAGAGACTTTGTAATCCTAATGTGAGGGAGTGCAGTGAAAATTTATAAAAATAAATTGAATGTGTTTCATGTATATGAGACAGTGGTCCATGCACATAAAAGGATGTCAACTGCCCCCTAATTGTGCATACTGCAAGTCACTGAGTTGTTCTATTGATGTATAGACACATACAGGTGGAGACCAAGGGGCAGATTTACTGAGCAAAGAATGAGAACTGCTGGCCTCCAGAGACAAACAGTTTTTGAGCCAAATAACCCAGCCTACCAAGATAGATTGCAATAGGGCAGTGAATGCCTATGACTAGCCTGGTGGAGGAATACAGCACAGCATTTAAAGTGGGCAAGGACTTGACTAACTACACCAGAATAGAGCACTCTTATTATCCAGGATTGAGATAGAAATGCCTAGACAACTGTTTTGTAATCCGTGATGGGATGTACAACTAGAATTCTTTTAACTAATGAAGTTTCCTGGCAGAAAATATTAAGTCTATGGTGGAATCCAAGGTAAAACTCTGTTGCTTAGTATGAGGCACTAATGTTATTAAATCTGTAAGTAGCTAACCCATGCAGCCATTGCCAAACTGGCAATAAAGAGAATGAGGAGGAGAATGGCAGGAACTTTGGGCCAGTTGCATCTTTACATGGGTCGAATTGTACTGAATGTTGCAAACCAACCTACGTACCAAGAGGTCAGTTTGGAATTGAAGTGTGCCGCAATCCAACCCACATAATTAATATTAATCAGGTAGGTCACAAATTGTGACTCACTCCAATTGGATATATTCACAAAGATGGTGGTCTACAAATGCCTATGATTGTATTAAAATAAAGAAACCATTTTAAACAGCCCGATTTCCTTAAAGGAAATAGGACAGCTTTTTTTTTAGAAAAAAGAAAGTTTTCCCTTTTAAAAATATTTATATGAGAGTTGGCTACTGTCTCTTGGACTACTGCCTACTTTTACAGAAATGTTTGCTCAATTCACTCATTTCCTTTTGCAGATGAGCCTCCAAGCCAATTTGGGGAAACGTTTCAATAATCTGCAACTGGAGTTAAGGACACGAACCAATGACACATTGGATCCAAATTCCATATTTGGAAGAAACATGAAAAACACGCTCCTTCCAAATACTGAGTCGGTATCAAGACTTAATCCCATTTTAAGAGTTGGTAAAACTTTACAGACTTTTAAAATAGTATTGAAACATAGGAAAACTCTAGTTTGCATTTGCAGGCTCCGATTCGGCGTATTTGTGACCACAAAAAGGGCAGTCCTTTGTTCAAATGTAGTTGATGATTAGTGTGCTCAATGGCGTGCTCAATTGTATTCAAAGTTTGCATGTCACTGTTCTAAACCAAGATAAACTTTCTTACACCAGTAGAAGGGACAGGTGGAATCATGCGAAGTCTCAAAATTCAGTGCCAGATCTCTTAAGGACTTGTGTTGTTGTTGCATGACACAAGTCGTTGAAAGGCAACACAAGTCCTTAAATGGTATTTAGAAAGCAATGCAAGAGGCTATTTTCACCGGCTTGCATTACTTTAAAATATAAAAATGGAGTGGCTTCCTTTGCATTTTGTTACATTTCGTAGTGGTAGGCATTCCATGTGTGGAGCATGGGCATTCCTGTGCATCCACCCATGGACTCTGACGCAATCCCAGATTTACTTAGGGTAGTAAACCTGGGATTGAACCAAAATGGTATGCCTGCCACAGAGAGACTTAACAAGAACAAATACCTTTTACATGATTTGTTAGGTTCATTCGAAGATTACTAATTTACGAATTAGTTCTGGTGCATAGGTGCCTTGTGCTAAATCAACAATGAGGTTGACGTCACCTGCCACGATCATGCTGTTTGAGGATCGTGAGTAAAAGGTAAAGTGGTGCAAAGTACCCAGGGCACATTAGGAAACCCTCCTTTCAATGCAAATGTTGGACTTAACAAAGACATATACAAAAATGTTAAACTCTGTCAGAGGTTTGGGCTAAATTATATTGTTCATAAAGATAATTGCTTTAATGCAATGATGACAGTCTATAGAATCTACCACGTATACATATATGTCTGTAAGTGTGGAGGCATGTGGTATTTGTTTAGTGTGAATTTAGACAAAGTCATCAGGCATTCTTTTAGAATGTAGGTTGCTGGAGGGGCCACCCTTCCTGCAGGCAGGAGCAGGTTTGCAATAACAAAAGATTGTTATAGACTTGTCTTAACTGAGTTTAATAAAGTTACTACACTTTGAATCCAGGTCATTGTTTCATTTTTAATTTTCATTCGGGTCACTGAGGACGTCAAATAAAATTCATGATTCCTTATACATCGCATTATGTTTAATCCATGGTATATTCATATACCCAATGCATTTCGGGTCGGGACATGACCCTTCATCAGGGGTCACTTAACAATTGTTCTAAAAATGAAATGAAACAGGAGACTTTTCATCATACAGTCCACGAGTATTTCGCTTAGATTAACACAAAGTGCCTTCATCCAAATAATGGAGGCCATAAACTTTAAATCTGTGGTGAAAAAACAAAAGAAGACAGAAAAGAAACCACGTTTGCCAAGTGTCAAAAAATGGTTGGATGAAGAAAAGAAGGAAAAAAGCTATTCATGCATGTGTGCTTAAACAGGCAAACACTTAAGTGCAAGTAATGCCACGTTATCGATGGTACAAACAAACAGCTGCCAAACTAGTAAATGTGGTTCGTGAATCCGTGCGGCTCGTGCTTCCGTTGATACTAAAAAGTGAATGTTTGAAAATGCGGCAGCAGTGCATAAACTGGAGTGCTTAAACAGTTCGTGCTTCTTAGACCGTGACCACATGATGTTTAAGAGTCTTTCAAACATCGTTCACCCCGTGAATATTAAAAAAGTAACAGTATATAACGCTCGCTCACTATGATCGTGACCTCATTCAACAGCAAAAGTACAGAAACAAAGTAGCAAGGATTTAAAACTAAACATGATGAATCTTACCGGGATAACGCCTACAGTCTACCCGCGTTATCGGGGAAGTTGGTATGTGACGTAAGTCAAATCAAAGGTTAAATACACATCGCAAACAAAAACGTCTTAAAGGTGCACTGCTCATTTGTATAGGAAGCCGTGAATAATAAAGCTATTATTGAAAAGCCCAATAATGGCAAACACTGTGGTTTAAAAGAAGCTGGATTAAGCTACATTTAACAATCAATCAAAAAATGTCCTGACCTGCAAACAATATTAGGTCTAAAAGAATGTTAAATATAGTTAATGTATATCAGAAATTGCACGCATTAATATAATGCTATTACAGAAAGCAGTTATATTCAATTCTATCATTCATCCCATGGGGTTGCATGGCTTGTAATTTTTTAGTCCAAAAGAATTCAGATCTTGCCAACATTTTTTGTGGATCAATCCCTTGTTTTGGTTTGAGCACCTCTAGTATAGTCAAATGGAGTTGTGCGCTGTTGTGTCTTGCTTCAATCCAATGGGTTGCTACAGTGGATTTCACGTTTTGGTTTCTGATGTTGCTCTTGTGTTCCCCCACACTCACTTTAACTTTCCTTTCAGTCTTACCCATGTAAATTTTGCCACATGGGCATTTCAAAGAGAAAATTACGTTGGAGGTATCACATGTACAGGAATGTTGGAGTTTAATCGGGGTACCTTTAGTAGGGTGTACAAACACATCTCCAACAATAACATTGTTGCAATGAACACAATTCATACATTTTTGCATTCCTTTGTAAGTTTTCAACTCTGGCTCATGCCTCTTAGATAACAATTGCTTAAGATTGTTTGAACGCTGCATCGCAAAAGTTGGTTGTTGCGGAAACAACTGCTTGAAGTCAGGTTCTGTTTGAATAATTGACCAATGCTTCAAAATGATGGGCTTACTCAAATTGGATTGTGCTGAGTGTTTCCAAACACAGATAATGCAGTTAGATTGTTTGGATTCTGTACGTTGCAACAAGGACTCTCTGTTGAGGGTTGAAACTCTTTGAATAGCATTAACAACTACTTCTTTAGGATAACCCCGTAGCTGAAATTTGTTAGCAAATTTTTCAATGGTCGCATGTGCCTCTTCCGGATCAGATGTAATCCTTTTCAATCTGATAAATTGAGAATAAGGAAGTTGACGTTTTAGTGAACTTTGATGAAAGCTCTTGTAGTGTAAAAAGTTGTTTCTATCTGTCTCTTTGGTGAACACACTTGTTTTGATTTTACCCAAGTCAATTTGTATCAGTACATCCAAAAAAGCTATGCGATGTTTATCGATGTGATGGGTAAACTTGATGTGGTTATGAATTTGATTTAGCTCACTGATATTTTTCTACAAACTGGTCAAATCCCTTTTCCAAATGACAAGAATGTCATCTATGTATCGTTTGAAAAGAATCAGGTGTTGCATCCAATTTTGATTCTTAAGAATATGTTCATATTCCAGTTTCGCCATAAAGATATTGGCGTATGAAGGGACTCCAGCAAAGCCCATTGAAGTTCCATTGCATTGTGCAAAAAACTCTCCTTTCCATTCAAAATAGCTATGAAACAGTGCAAATTGGAGAAGCTCAAGTAGCAACACTTTATCAGCACCAATCTCATCTTGTTTTCGTAGGGCCCATTCTATGGCTTCTAAACCATCTAGGTGTGGTATAGAAGTGTAAAGAGCAGTCACGTCTATGGTGCATAGCCACCAATTTTCAATGCCATCCATATTGAGTTTTGATAACAAGTTCAAGAGTGATGTAGTGTCTTTAAGATATGTCTCCCATTGCTGCACTATGGGCTGTAGAAAACTGTCTAAGTACCTTCCGATAGGCTCAGAAATTGATCCACATGCCGAAACTATGGGTCTAAAGGGTGGTTTTTCAATGTTCTTGTGTATTTTGGGGAGCATGTACAATTTCGGGCGTCTTGGGTATTCAGTGTAAAGATACTTTTTGGTGTTGACGCTAATCACTCCCATATCCAGTGCACAAATTAGAATCTGATGCAGAATTTTTTGACATGCGATAGTGGGATCATGATCGAGTTTAATGTAGATGTTTGTGTCTTGAATATATGTCAGCAAAACTACTAGCGCACCCCCTTTATCTGCCTTTTGGAAAGTCAGTTGTTGATTATTGGCTAAATGCGTTAAAGTGCTCCATTCTTTTGAGGTGAAATTCACTCGTTTAGTTTTCCGGAAATCAATCTGGTTGATCTCTGCTTTGGTTAATCTCTCAAAGGCATCTATGGATTTGTGTGAGATAGGTGCGCAAAATATACTTTTTGCTTTGAATTCTTTAAATTCGTGTTCTGCTTGAACATCCAATGATGGTTCGATGGTGCTGAAAAAATATTTGAGTCTTAAAATTCTAACGAATTTAAAGAGAGCACTCTCTGTCTCAGCTGCGTTGCTGTGATACGCTGGTACATATGAAGTGCCTTTGTTCAAAACCGCATTTTGGGCAGTAGTTAATTTTATCTTAGAGATGTTAACCACTAGGTTATTTTCGTTTTGCTTCGAAGGGATCTTTTGTCCGACTCTGTATCTTATTCTTTTGCCCCTCCTTGTTTTTGTGTGTTTTTGTCCGGTTGATGGTTTGACGCTGAACTGATGGATAAAAAAGTCGACTTTGATGTATGTGGGCCTCCAGAGGTGATTTCTGTTTGTGCTGGTACATTGCCATTTTTGTTTAATGGTGGTCGATTCTGTGCTATGTCTGATTCAGACGCCACACTCTCTTTTGAGGAGCCTGCAGTGGGTTTTTGCCACTTTCGTTGGTTGTAAACTTCAGCCCATGTATAAACTTCATTGAGTTTATAATCGATGGTGTCTCTAGGAACTTTCTTAATTTTGCGGTCATGAATTTCTTTGGCATATTTGTCTAGTTTAGTATTAAGTTCTTGAAGAAGATCGCCCCAATTTTCTGGAGTTTTGCTAGATAATTCGCCCTTAATAGTTTGGATTTCTTCATCCAAGGACTTTAGAACGTTTGATAATTCCTCGATGATTAGTAAAATCAGATCTAAAGAGCATTTATTTAAAATCTGATACCATCTCTCCATGAAGGTCTTATTAGTTTTGCACAGCATAGGTTTCAAGGCAATTCGTAAGCCTCTGGGAATTCTTTTGGCCTTATGGTACTGAATGAGGGTGGTTGCGTGGAGTCTCTGATTGATTTCTTTTCTGCTAAGATATTCTAATTGTTTGAGCAATTGTGTTGTTGTGGATACCTGTGGGCTGTAGAGTCTGGCCTCCTGTACCAGGCCATAGATTTCTGTAGCCGCTTCAGAGGAAAATGCTAAAGTGTCTGCTTTGTTGGTAGTTAGTGATGCTATTTCTTCAAACGACATTGTCGAAGGTGCACAATTGGAAGAGCTGTGGACAAAAGTACGTAGATAATAACAATGTTGCCAATGCCCACAGGTATCCAAAACAACACAATTGCTCAAACAATTGGAATATCTTAGCAGAAAATAAATCAATCAGAGACTCCACGCAACTACCCTCATTCAGTACCATAAGGCTAACAGAATTCCCAGAGGCTTACGAATTGCCTTGAAACCAATGCTGTGCAAAACTAATAAGACCTTCATGGAGAGATGGTATCAGATTTTAAATAAATGCTCTTTAGATCTGATTTTACTAATCATCGAGGAATTATCAAACATTCTAATGTCCTTGGATGAAGAAATCCAAACTATTAAGGGTGAATTATCTAGCAAAACTACAGAAAATTGGGGCGATCTTCTTCAAGAACTTAATTCTAAACTAAACAAATATGCCAAAGAAATTCATGACCGCAAAATTAAGAAATTTCATAGAGACACCATTGATTATAAACTCGATGAAGTTTATACATGGGCTGAAGTTTACAGCCAACAAAAGTGGCAAAAACAACCCACTGCAGGCTCCTCACAAGAGAGCGTGGCGTCTGAATCAGACATAGTGCAGAATCGACCACCATTAAACAAAAATAGCAATGTACCAGCACAAACAGAAATCACCTCTGGAGGCCCACATACATCAAAGTCGACTTTTTTATCCATCAGTCCAGCGTCAAACCATCAACCGGACAAAAACACACAAAAACAAGGAGGGGCAAAAGAACAAGACACAGAGTTGGACAAAAGATCCCTTCGAAGCAAAACTAAAATAACCTAGTGGTTAACTTCTCTAAGATAAAAGTAACTACTGCCCAAATTGCGGTTTTGAACAAAGGCACTTGCTATGTACCAGCGTATCACAGCAACGCAGCTGAGACAGAGATTGCTCTCTTTAAATTTGTTAGAATTTTAAGACTCAAATATTTTTTCAGCACCATCGAACCATCATTGGATGTTCAAGCAGAACCCGAATTTAAAGAATTCAAAGCAAAAAGTACATTTTGTGCACCTATCTCACACAAATCCATAGATGCCTTTGAGAGATTAACCAAAGCAGAGATCAACCAGATTGATTTCCGGAATTAAAATGCTCCATTCTTTTGAGGTGAAATTCACTCGTTTAGTGAACGAGTAAACGAGTGAATTTCACCTCAAAAGAATGGAGCACTTTAATGCATTTAGCCAATAATCAACAACTGACTTTCCAAAAGGCAGATAAATGGGGTGCGTTAGTAGTTTTGGATACTGATTTCTATGAACAAAGTGTGCTGACACATATGCAAAACACAAATATCTACATTAAACTCGATCATGATCCCACTATCGCATATCAAAAAATTCTGCATCAGATTCTAATTCGTGCACTGGATATGGGAGTGATTAGCGTCAACACCAAAAAGTATCTATACACTGAATACCCAAGACGCCCGAAATTGTACATGCACCCCAAAATACACAAGAACATTGAAAAACCACCCTTTAGACCCATAGTTTCGGCATGTGGATCAATTTCTGAGCCTATCGGAAGGTACTTAGACAGTTTTCTACAGCCCATAGTGTAGCAATGGGAGACATATTTTAAAGACACTACATCACTCTTGAACTTGTTATCAAAACTCAATATGGATGGCATTGAAAATTGGTGGCTATGCACCATAGACGTGACTGCTCTTTACACTTCTATACCACACCTAGATGGTTTAGAAGCCATAGAATGGGCCCTACTAAAACAAGATGAGATTGGTGCTGATAAAGTGTTGCTACTTGAGCTTCTCCAATTTGCACTGTTTCATAGCTATTTTAATGGAAAGGAGAGTTTTTTGCACAATGCAATGGAACTTAAATGGGCTTTGCTGGAGCCCCTTCGTACGCCAATATCTTTATGGCGAAACTGGAATATGAACATATGCTTAAGAATCAAAATTGAATGCAACACCTTGTTCTTTTCAAACGATACATAGATGACATTCTTGTCATTTGGAATGGGGATTTGACCAGTTTGGAGAACAATACCAGTGAGCTAAATCAAATTCATAACCACATCAAGTTTACCCATCACATCGATAAACATCGCATAGCTTTTTTGGATATACTGATACAAATTGACTCAGGTAAAATCAAAACAAGTGTGTTCACCAAAGAGACAGATTGAAACAACTCTTTACACTACAAGAGCTTTCATCAAAGTTCACTAAAACGTCATCTTCCTTATTCTCAATTTATCAGATTGAAAAGGATTACATCTGATCCGGAAGAGGCACATGCGACCATTGAAAAATTTGCTAACAAATTCAACAATGGGGTTATCCTAAAGAAGTAGTTGTTAATGCTATTCAAAGAGTTTCAACCCTCAACAGAGAGTCCTTGTTGCAACGTACAGAATCCAATCAATCTAACTCCATTATCTGTGTTTTGAAACAATCCAATTTGATTAAGTCCATCATTTTGAAGCATTGGTCAATTATTCGAACAGAACCTGACTTCAAGCAGTTGTTTCCGCAACAACCAACTTTTGAGATGCAGCGGTCAAACAATCTTAAGCAATTGTTATCTAAGAGGCATGAGCCAGAGTTGAAAACTTACAAAGGAATGCAAAAATGTATGAATTGTGTTCATTGCAACAATGTTATTGTTGGAGATGTGTTTGTACACCCTACTAAAGGTACCCCGATTAAACTCCAACATTCCTGTACATGTGATACCTCCAACGTAATTTTCTCTTTGAAATGCCCATGTGGCAAAATTTACGTGGGTAAGACTGAAAGGAAAGTTAAAGTGAGTGTGGGGAACACAAGAGCAACATCAGAAACCAAAACGTGAAATCCACTGTAGCAACCCATTGGATTGAAGCAAGACACAACAGCGCACAACTCCATTTTACTATACTAGAGGTGCTCAAACCAAAACAAGGGATTGATCCGCAAAAAATGTTGGCAAGATCTGAATTCTTTTGGACTAAAAATTACAAGCCATGCAACCCCATGGGATGAATGATACAATTGAATATAACTGCTTTCTGTAATAGCATTATATTAATGCGTGCAATTTCTGATATACATTAACTATATTTAACATTCTTTTAGACCTAATATTCTTTGCAGGTCAGGACATTTTTGATTGATTGCTAAATGTAGCTTAATCCAGCTTCTTTTAAACCACAGTGTTTGCCATTATTGGGCTTTTCAATAATAGCTTTATTATTCACGGCTTCCTATACAAATGAGCACTGCACCTTTAAGACGTTTTTGTTTGTGACGTGTATTTAACCTTTGATTTGACTTACGTCACGTACCAACTTCCCCGATAACGTGGGTAGAATGTCAGCGTTATCCCGGTAAGATTCATTGTGTTTAGTTTTAAATCCTTGCTACTTTGTTTCTGCACTTTCACTGTTGAATGAGGTCACGATCTGAGTGAGCGAGCGTTATATACGGTTACTTTTTTAATATTCACAGAGTGAACGATGTTTGAAAGACTGATAAACATCATGCGGTCACGGTCTAAGAAGCACGAATGGTTTAAGCACTCCAGTTTATGCACTGCTGTCGCATTTTCAAACATTCCCTTTTTAGTATCAACAGAAGCACAAGCCGCACGGATTCACGAACCACATTTACTAGTTTGGCAGCCGTTTGTTCGTACCATCGATAACGTGGCATTATTTGCACTTAAGTGTTTGCCTGTTTAAGCACACATGCATGAATAGCTCTTTTCCTTCTTTTCTTCATTCAACCATTTTTTGACACTTGGCATACGTGGTTTCTTTTCTGTCTTCTTTTGTATTTTGACCACAGATTTAATGTTTATGGCCTCCATTATTTGGATGAAGGTCTTTGTGTTAATCTAAGCGAAATACTCGTGGACTGTATGATGAAAAGTCTCCTGTTTCATTTCATTTTTAGAACAATTGAGAAGTGACCCCTGATGAAGGGTCATGTCCCGACCCGAAATGCATTGGGTATATGAATATACCATGGATTAAACATAATGCGATGTATAAGAAATCATGAATTTAATTTGACGTCCTCAGTGACCCGAATGAAAATTAAAAATGAAACAATGAACTGGATTCAAAGTGTAGTAACTTTATTAAACTCAGTTAAGACAAGTCTATAACAATCTTTTGTTATTGCAAACGTGCTCCTGCCTGCAGGAAGGGTGGCCCCTCCAGCAACCTTGATTTTTTAATTTTGTTGACGCCTCTGGACACGGCTCATTGGCAAGGACGCACATTGATCAAAAATGTCGTTGAATTTTCGTTGTAAACAAGTTTCTACCAGAGTGCGCATTGGCAACATTGTTATTATTCTTTTAGAATGTCACAAGTGTGATAGCAACTTGTTAGACATTGTGCAAGCCAGAGGGTGTTAATATTAAAAAGACTGAGCTGTGGACTTCTTAGTGGGGAAAGGATTGGAAATTCACTATTCAAAGACTGGATAGACAAGGTCTTGCACAAAAAGACTTGGACAGACAAATCATCCCATAGAGAAAAACTCGTCCATCATCTGCTTCACAGGAGATGCACGCAGACCTAGAAATCATGGTAAAAATGAATTTCCTTATCAAGCATCCCATGAAGAATGTGTAGTTTTAATTTCAGGTGCCAACATCAAATTGCTGTGCTGTGGAGTCCAGGGGCCACTTATTGTAAGAAGTTATGACAAAAACAACCCATACTCCTTTATGAATCAGTAAAAGGGAGAAAGCAATATATGATGAAGCAATTCGCCTCAGGGTAAAAATGTAGATATTAAAAAGAACTGGAATATGACTGGCAAATTATAATTAATAATGGGTAATTGAGTCAGAGGGAAAACAGCAGACTTCCTTTATTGAGCTAATTTAAGCACCGAATTGCCTGTCAAACCTGCTACTATTCTCAATAAACCGTTTAAAAAACTCAATTATTTTCTGCACGCATTGGACATATAAATGTGTCCATCTGTTAAAGGTGTTGTTAGTTAGTCAGTCTGCTATGTTGCGGACTAAAGGAATCACACAAAGGTGAATGTACTGGCGTTACAATATTGAGAATACCGAAGTATCCATTTTTCTGAAGTCATAGATGATAAAACATATGAGGATATTATTGTATACATTGTTGGAAGCTCTGAACGCAATTGCCTTAAATCTGCTTTGCTGGAATTCCTTCAGAGTAACTGACAATATAGTTGGACTTAAGATAAGGAAACTGGGTTGGGCACAAGAGGATAGTAAATTTACGGCACCAGCCAACTTTCAGACACATTAATCAACATAGCCCTAGGGAAAAAAGACTAGTGCTTCACAAAATGACCTTATTATGTGGAATAATTCTAGCCAGAGTCAGATGAATGTGCTGTGACTTCTAGGTATAGTACACCAGGCCTACTCCTAGCAGTCAACAGCAATGCAAGAGAACTTCAAGCATAACTCACAGCTACAATGTATAACAAAGGGGCCAATTCAGTTGTATCATATGTGAGATACTGACAAGAAAATAATAAATATGAACTTTTGTTTTTATGTATTTTTCATTTACTGTTTAATCGCTCCTACACCCATGGTCACGATGGCGTAAAGACCTAGGAAATGGAGCGGAGGGCAGACTGACACTCCAGACAAGGTAAAGCATACAGAAGATTCACAAAAAAAGATGCCTTTTTAGCTTTCACTCTAAGAGAAGAAGACCCTCAACGCACCTTAGATCCAAAAGTAGATCTTTCTCAAGCTTAGGTCCTTGAACTCAGAATGATTTGCCTCCACGTCAGTTGTGCATATATAAAAATTCACTGGAAATATTTTGGAAAAGTTTGGAGAGTGATACAAGGCCATGACATTGTCTGTCGCAGAAACAGTCTTTCAGTGAATGTCATAGTCTCACTCATCCCTCCACACTGATGCACATCTCAACATATCTTTAAAAACAGGAAGTGCGCTTTCTTTGATTTTTCAAACTAATCAAGACAATGAAAATGTAAAATGGATGACTGACCCTTGTTATCTGCAGAGAGATAGGCATCCTTGTAGGGCACTCCTTTTTATGTCTAGGGCTCGAATAATCAGCCTTGCTGCTATGAATTTGGAGTAGATCGCAGACACCTCACAATTATACATTCTTTCATTGTGCACATTAATTATAATTGGACTTTCGGCATCTAGCAATGTACAAAAAAAGCCCTCTTCCATCTACTAAGTAGTCAGCACTTCCATTTTATTGTGATACGTCTTTCACAAAAAGTGTTTGTGACCTGTGCACGCAACTTTTTGTGAGTCTAGTAATATTTTGTAAACCAACCTATGTACTAATAGGTTGGTTCACAAAATACCGACTCACAGGACGGCACATAATGACCTGCCTAAATAATATTCATCAGGCAGATCACAATGCGCGACCCACTGTGATTGGCTGCAATTACAGGGATGGTGCCCTGTAAGGGTCAGAAGATCACCATCCCATGACCGAATTCCAAACTGGAAATATATTTTTAAAGCAGCCTGTGTCCTAGAATGAACCGATGATGCATTTTTTTTTTTTTTTTAAATAAAAAAGGTTTTGTTTTGGAAAACCTAATGGGAGACCAGGCCTTCTCCCCTCGATGCTGCCAAGACAATTCCCATAGGGGAAGTGACTCTTAAGGGACCCCTTCACCCTTGCGGATCAGCTACCACCTCAACTCCGGGTCAGTAACTCATCAAGGTCTGCAACTGCGATTGCAGTCATAAACCATTAATGCATGCCTTTCAGAATCAGAGCTAGGTGGGGGCGTCCCTTTCACACCTTCTCCTATTTGCAGATAGGAAAGGATTGCAAAAGTCCTTTCATGAGTCTGAAAGAATATCCAAACTCATAAAAGGGCTTTTGTAATAAAGAAATGCCCCTTGCGGTTCCAAACCCTCTGATTTTGTGAAAAACAGGGTTTGCAACTACATGGGGACTTAATCCATCAGGACCTATTTTTTTTTTTTTTTTTTTTGCCTAAATGAAAGTTAGTAAGGTGTGGTAAATAATGCTTGACAAAAATTCAAGGTGTATGCTTTTTTTAACTGCTTTGTGGTTGGCTAGTAAAGGGAACACACAGTGAATATTGTCACAAAATAGACATCGTGCTTTTTGTGACCGTTGGTGATATACGATTGGGTAAATAACAATAGAATTTCATGTGTAAACGAAGCTCTGGTATAGGCTGTACTCAAATCTGCAGAACTATCTATTACGATTGCATCCCTTATAGAAGCCTTGAAAGGTAATACTACAATGTACTTTTGCATTATGTGTATTATCTTTACATTTATAGGGATTCATGTTTAATTTTTGAGTAAAAAGTCAAAAATATTGTGTAAAACGTGGCTAAAGAGTACCTGATTGTTTTCATTATATCAGCTAGCTCCTTCAACTTTAGGTAGGCAGAGTTAAATAACAAAAGTTCACATGAGGTAGGCGAGTTCATGGCATTTTCGGTAAGCTGTGAGTTATGACATAGTTAAATGAATATTGGATGGAACAAAATAGACCACCAATGTGAGAGAGCCAAACTTAAGGTGCTTTCAACACTCCGGAGGCTTGCAGTTATCACTGCTTTTTGGGGTTTAGGGATATGTTTGTAAAGCTTAGGTCTCTTTTAGAGATAGATCGTAGATGAAAAATACCCAATTTGTATAGGAAACTTGATTCAAGGGAGAATCCACGTGCTAAATTTCCTCCATTGTAGGGACAGTATGGTGGAGGAAATTCAGCTGGTGGTCTTTAAACCATATTTAGATTTCTTTAAAATGCTGGAGAACTTTGGCTTATCACTGAACTCTAAATTAGACCTACATTCGTATAAGGCAGGGTCACTGGACTGTATCAGGCCATGTACTGGGTCCTTTAACAAGCACTTTTAGAAGCTCCCAAAACAAGGTTACTTAGAGCCTCATTTAGAGTTTGGGGGACAGTTACTCTGTCACAAACCTGATGGATGTCCCGTCCGCCTAATTATAAGTGAATTATATCCAAAGGCACTTGAAACAAGGCAGACAGGATATCCATCACGTTGTGATAGAGTTACCCATCCACTCTAAATCTGGCCCTTAATTGTGGTCATGACAATTACACATTAGGCTGTGGACATTTGGCAATTTCTACTTGGGAAAGGTGGCTGCCATGCAGTGCTTAATTTGTGCCAGTGTTTGCAGGTGGTAGGCACTGTCACTCATTTTTGGGACGCCGTTGTTTTGAGTCCTGTTGCCGCCCCCTGGGTTACCTGAAGGACTCCATTGCCCAGAGGACATCACTCTCCCAGGAGGGAGGAGGAGCTGCCCACGCGCTTAAAAGCGCTACAGACTCCCGCGGCGCGGGACGTGCGCGGCCCGCGCCCGGGCGAAGCCCAGGCCAAGGGCAGGCCCATCCTCGCCCTTCATTGCCAGGAAGAGGCAGGGCAGGGCCACCCCCCTTTCATCCGGTATATGGACTGAAGACATTGTGGTGGGCAAGCTTACTTTTGCAAAGGTACTGTGTTTGTTGCTTCTTCTACGTTCTTCTCATCACACGAACCCTGCACGTCTAATCTCTAGTAGTAACCAGTTTTAACTCCTATTTAGAGTAATCATGCCAAGTTCGTGTGCTACCTTTGTTTGATATCAATTGGGCACTGTGTAACCCAGAGTCAGTTGGTTGAGCTTTAGTGGGTGGGCCTGTTTTCTTGATTTTTCATCAGTCAAACGCGTAGGGAAATGGGGAAAAGAAAATGTATGGAGGGTAGCAGTGGGGGAAGCGGGAGCAGCGGGGGAAGTCTTAATGGCCGGTCTGACAAAGGTAAAAAGCCCAGGAAGTCTCAGAAACATCCAGGTAGTAATTGTGTCTTAGACCACATAGACACCCTCATTAGTGAATGCGAAAACATCCTTGAGGCTGATCCATCTAAGCACTCTAGCCCCGATAAAACTTCCCGCCAGCCCTCCCTCACCACCAAGCCTAAAGCTAGCAGCCGCCCTACCATTCCTGTAATATTTCAAAAATCATTTAGAAAAGGGGCCCCCGCACCCAGCACCGAGACTAGCCCAGAAGAAGAGGGAGCTTGCCATCCCCCCCATCGCTCTCTCAGGTGTTGATCCCCAACAGACGGGTGCCGTAATTTCATGCACAAATAGGTTCTCACCTCTGTTGGACCTGCCTGATGTAGATAGGGAAGATATGCCTCAGCTACCCCCGAATTCGACCCCTGGTAGAGGGATAGGCCCAGGGCCTAGCCTAGAATCTCAGGAAATACACCATCTTATAAATACCCTTAGACTCAAAATAGGAGCTATGAAATTGATGATCGAGAGCCTTACCTCTCTGGTCAACCGCCTAGTTCAAAAGGATTCCTCCTGGTCCAGGGCACTGAGCCCCAACTCTACAACAAACCACACCCAACAGCCCCGGCAAGTTAATCATAACGGACGCGAGATTATTCCACAGGGCATAAATACCTGCCCCAATGGCCTTAACCTACCCTCTGATGTGGCTTCACCCCACAAAGTAGCTCCCCTCTCCTCGCTGGTCAAGGGTCCAATTAATCATAGCTCCAATTACCTAAATACCCGCCATAACATGCCACTAACTCAGGGCCAACTACTATGCCCTAGGCCTACTTCCTTACCTCACGCACAATATTCCTTCCGTAATGCCCAACATAGGCAGCTTCAGTCAATCACCCCTAGTCTGGTCGAAGCACCCAAGATCTATATGTTTAACGTGCCTAAGCTTGATGCTAGAAATGGATTTGAAAATTAAGATTCCCTGATCAATAAAGCCACCCATTGAATTCGCAAAGTCTGGGGTTGTCGTTCGGTCATACGAAACGACATTATCAGGGCTCGGAGGTTCTCTTCACCTGCCGAATTACTAGATCATATCGAGCTTACCCTAACCGGCGTAGACCTGGCAGAAAACCTTCTTACCCTGGAATTTTGCACTTGTCCACCCGGAAACTCTTCCATTCAATTCAGGCGATTCCCATTATTCAGCCAGGGTAATCGTGCTGCTAGGCAATCACATACTCATCTGGAAGGAAGCTCCTTAATGGATGCAAATGACTGACTACTGAGTGAGCCCCAAATTGCTTTGGAGCCTGCTATCGCTTCCACAACTTGTATAGCCCTCACTCCTAGTATCCGGGTACCACCTAGCGGCGTTGACCAGACACCTAGAATTACACCAGCTAGACTAATTTGTGATGAAGAGAAGCAGGATAAAGGTGGCATGGTGCTTAATACACCAGTCGGGCAATTGGTATCTTGTCTCACTCCAAATAAATTAGCTATAATATCTTGGAATATCGCAGGGTTGAGGACTAAGGTCACCTCCCCTGATTGGCTCACATTCATCGCGGATTATGTCATCTGTCTCTTCCAGGAAACATGGCTAATGAAGCCCCTTTATTTGATAGATATTTAAATTACCACATCCCATCTATCAGTGGGGGAAAAGGCCGTCCGTCAGGGGGATTGACAATCTGGGTTCGCCAAGCGATTGGCTACAATATCCAGGTCCTTCCAACACAGAGCAGGGACATCCTAGCAATCAGGCTGAAAATGGGCGCGAAGGGAAATATTGACATTTATAATGTCTATGCAAGAGGTTTGAGTCGAGGGAAGAAGTCGGAAGTTTTAGCTACTCTGGACGATCTTTTAGACTTGCATTCCAGGGATTCCCGAATCTTAATAGCAGGTGACCTTAACTCGACATTTGAGCCCCTTGCCACAGGAGAAAATGATCTTACATGTGAGGAAGATGTGCAGTGGGGTATCCCAAAACTGGAACTTACTCCCATAAAAAAGTGGACGGATGTAGCAATCCAAATCAACTCCATGTGCCTGGAAAAAGGCCTTCGGGCTGCAAATGGGAGATCTTGTTCCGACAGTCACAAGGCAAACACATTTGACAATGGTCGCACCTCTAGCCGTATAGACTACCTCCTAATTAATTTACGGTTATGGGATGCTTTTGGGGATATGTCTGTGAAGGGCCGGATAGAGAGCGACCACACTCCTCTATGTGCGACCTTTGACAAGTTACCAGAGAGGGCACTTACCCGGCCACGCAGCATGGTGGCCACCCTTGATGTGGTCCCCACAAACGACATGAGGAGATTGAAATGGGCACACATAATAGCGAAGCATGAAATCTTAGCAACTATTAATGTTGGTATTGATGATGCAATTGCCGAGCTAGAGGCTTGCTCAGCTAATTCCGAGGTTCCCGGAAATATAACTGATATTCATAATAAATTCTTTGCCCAGCTACGCTCCCACTTTGTTAGGCATTATAAGGTCAAGAGCCTGCAACAAATGAAAGGAACACATTGGTTTAATGAGGAATGTAGTAAGGCCTGCAGGTTCCTATGGGATGTGATTAAGGCAGGTGATCCTGCCATAGTACGGCCAGCTAGACTAAAATATAGGAGGGCCCAGGAAAAGGCAAAGAAAGCATGGGATGAAAGCAGATGGCAGGACCTTAGACTTGCTTGTGTTAGCAATAACTCCAAGCAGTTTTGGAATATAGTAAAATGGGGTAGGGGAGGCCAGCCACCACCACCACAAAATCATGTAGCCCAGGAGCTATGAGTTAACCATTTCAAACCTCAATATGCCAGTAGTATAACCGAGGGTAATCAGGCCGAGCTTCCGCACTTGTTTTATCAAAGCACACTTTTCGAAGAGGCCGATGTTATTACCGCCCTAGGAGCAGTAACGGGTGGAAGAGCACCGGGCCTAGATGGTATCCCGGCTGACATATTTCTTCATGTTAAGTTAAGATGGTGCCAGTATATTGTTCTAGTAGCAAATGCAATTGTCAGAGGCGCACCAGTGCCCAATTCCTGGAAAGGGGCAGAGATTATCCCTGTTTTTTAAAAAGGGGATAAATCCTACCCAGGTAACTACAGGCCTATTAGCCTAATAGACTCTTTGCAAAAAATCATGGGGTGGTTAGTTTTAAATAAGGCCCAAGACTGGATAGATGAGCTGGGCATTCTGTCTCCATTGCAGGCTGGGTTCCAGTCACATATCAGTACAATTGACCAGGTGTTTAGGTTATTAGTGTATTGGAGGACGGTGGTCCTAGGCAAGGGCAGCTTGTATGCTGCCTTTGTGGATCTTAAGTCAGCTTTTGACCTCGTGTCCCTTAGAAAATTATGGACAGTACTGCAGGAGTTGGGGATGCTTCCCGAACTGCTTTCCCTCATTGCTAGACTCCACAAGGGTAATTTTTGCCCAAATTCGCTGGGGCACTCAGGGTAATGTTATCAACCGCTTTCCCAGAGAGAAAGGTGTGCGCCAAGGCTGTGTCATGGCTCCCACACTATTCTCTCTGTTTATTAATGGGATCGCAAAGTTTTTAGAGTCCACTCCTACTGATGCCCAGGCATAGCTGGCGTAAAAATTCCGATTTTAATGTTCGCTGACGATACGTTAATCATCTCAAAAACCCAAATGGTCTTCAGCGAGCATTGAAACTTTTTGAGGAGTTCTGCTTTATAATGGGATTGGAAATTAACGTCTCCAAAACAAAATTCATGTCGTTTAACCCACTCAAGGGATTTAGAGGAGGTATACTCATGAACGAACGCCCCCTAGAACAAGTTAGCGCTTTCCCCTATCTGGGGGTTATACTACAGAATGATCTGAGGTGGGACCGACAGCTTGACATGGCCACGTTGAAGCACAGGCAGCTATCTGGAGTTTTACAAACTGAATACAACACCTCCTTAACAAAATCAGTTAGCCCGGTGCTCCAAATATACAATATGAAAGTGGTTAGTTCCGCCTTATACGGAGTGGAACTCTGGGGGTTTGAGAAGATGCCAAAGCTAACAGCAGCTAAAAATAGGTTCTTACGCAAGATCACGAGCCTCCCGCAAAGCACCCCAGTATGCCCATTGCTCTATTTATTTTTATTTTTTATTTTTATTTTAAAAGTTTTATATAGCGCTAGCTAGACCCGTGGGTATCAGAGCGCTTTACATACACACTGTACAAAACCAAAGGAAATTGCATTACTTAGTAGGAAGGCAGTAGGGAAGCAAAAACAGAGATAAAAAATACAACATGAAAAATAGATAAACAGTGCAGCGGAGGGAGAGAAAACAAACGAAGGTGGTTAACACAGACCGGTCACCACTATCCTTGAATGTCAAGAGAGAGAAGTTAACTCGGATATTGAAGTCTAGGTTAGTTGATGTTGGTCAGGAAAGTATTTGTTAAGGAGATGGAGTTTCAGGTCCCTTTTGAAACAGGAGAAGGAGGGGTTGCATCTGAGGACTTTAGGGAGAGCGTTCTATATCCTGGGAGCGTTGCCAGAAAACGATCGGTATTGGGTGGTTTTCTTTGTCAGTTTCGGAGGGATAAGAAGGAGTGAGTTAGAACTTCTCAGTGTTCTGGATTGACCTGCTCTTACCAGTTTGTTGTTCAGGTAGTTGGGGGCTGGAGAGTGAAGGGTTTTGTGTGTGATGCAGGCCAGCTTGTAAATACACCTCCCTTCCATAGGAAGCCAGTTGAGGGAGTTGAGAGCTGGAGTGATGTGTTCAAATCTTTTCACTCCAGATATGAGTCGAGCGGCCATGTTCAGCACTGCCCTTAGTGGGGCTAGGTGAGCTTTTGGAGTCCCTGTTAGGATGGCGTTCCCGTAGTCGATTTTAGAGAGAACTAGGGATTGAACTACTGTCTTGAGGTCATCCTGGGGAAGAAAAGGTTTCAATTTCTTGAGGTGTTTTAGTGAGAAAAGAGCACCTTTTGCAGAGTTTTTGATGTGGGCCTCCATTGATAAGTTCTTGTCAAGGGTGATGCCTAGCGACTTCACTGAGTCGGATAGGACGAGGGGGCAGTTTAGGGCAACCAGATTCTTGAGCCACTCTTGGATTGGTCGATGGTTGCTTTTTGGAGAGAATAGGATTAGTTCCGTTTTATCTGGGTTGAGCTTTAAGTGGTTAGTGTTGAACCAAGTTTGGATCTCGGTTAGAGTGACATTGAGGTGTCGGATGTCGTTGGGAGACTTGATTTTGAAATAGATTTGGGTGTCGTCAGCGTAGAGGTGGTAGTTCACTCCCGCTTTTTTCAAGATGATTGTGAGGGGCTCCATGAAGAGATTGAAGAGGGACGGGGAGAGGATCGAGCCTTGCGGGACCCCAAGTGTGACTTTTGTTGGCTTCGAGAGACAGAGGTTGATTTTAATTTGTTGCGAGCGGTATTGAAGGAAGGAGGTGAACCATTTTAGTACTGTGCCATTAATGCCGTAGCGTTTCGACAAGGTCTCCAGAAGAGCTGGATGATTTACAGTGTCGAATGCCGCAGATAGGTCAATAAGGATGAGAAGGCAGGCAACACCTTCATCTAAAGCCTTGTGAATATCATCAGAGATGTTGAGCATAGCTGTTTCAGTGCTACAGCCTTTCCTGAATCCTGATTGAAAGGTGTCGAGGAGGTTGAACTCATCAATGTGTTGTTGAGTTGGTGGAGAACGCATTTCTCCAATGTTTTCGCAAGGAACGGGAGGTTGGAGATAGGTCTGAGGTTGTTAAGATCATTAGGGTCGGCCCCTGGTTTCTTGAGAATGGGTGTGATTTGTCCTAGTTGAAGGGAGTCTGGGACACAGCCTGAGATGAGAGAGGCATTGATGATTTTTGTCCAGAAAGGGGAAATGGTGTGGTTGAGTTCTTTTATAATTGTGGATGGGAGGGGGTCCATAGTGTGGGAGGAAGGTTTTAGGGTAGAGATTATACTGAAGACCTCGTTTTCCGACATTAGCTCAAAGTCGGACCAATGCGCATTGTTTTTTAGCTGGAGGCAGACCTGATTGTCCTTGGTAAGAACTCTTTCTGATTCGTCAAAGGTGGTTAAAGGGGGGCAGGTTAAGAGGGAAGGAGGGTTTGAGGTTTGGAGGAAGGATTGATCAATTTTTGAGACTTTATTAGAGAAGAAGGTGGCAATTTCTTCACATCGCTCTTTGGTGGCTATGATTTCGTTAGAGGGAGTGCAGTTTGTTTGGCTTTTGACAATGTTGAAGAGTTCTCTCTGTCTGTTTTTCACCAGATCTAGTTGGTTGCGGAAGAAAGACGCCTTTTCACTGAAAATGTGTTTTTTGTATGGCTGCCGAGCAGATCTAAGTTGCGCTAGGTGCAAGGTCGAGGGGTTTAGTCTCCAACACCTTTCCGTTTGTCTGAGTTGACGCCTTTCATTATTCAGATCCATATTGAACCAGGGTTTAGATTTGGTTCGCCTCATTTGTTTGAGTTTGAGTGGAGCTACTTGGTCTAAGACCTCTGTCATTTTAGAGTTAAAGTGTGTAGTGAGGTCATCGGCCGTCCATGATGAGGGTTGGGGTTGTAGATGGGCATGAATCCTGGATTCAAGTTCGGGTAAAGGGACTTTTTTGATGTTTCTGGTCCACTGCTTAGGTTTGTCCTCACGAATAGGTTGGTGTCTGACAAGTGCATCAATCTTGAACAGAATGAGGTGGTGGTCTGACCAGTCAATGGGAGAAATCGCTCTCAGAGAGACCAGTTCATTGTTGGTAATGATCGCATCCAGTGTTGCACCTTTGATGTGAGTTGGTTCATTGCAGAGTTGTTTGAGATTGTATATTTCAAGTAGGTTGGATAGGTTCTGGACAGTGGAGTCTTCTGGGTCATTCCAGTGGATGTTGAGGTCACTCAGGAACACGTCTTTTGTGTCTGTCATGGAGAAACGTGTTATTAGGTCTGTTAGTTCTTCGGGGAAAAGGGTACGCTCTCCAGGAGGATGGTAGATGGTGTGGAATTTGATGGGAGAGGTGCCCTTGGCAGTGAGTTCGACACCCAGGTATTCAAACGATAGGTATTCTGCAGGTTTAAGTTTGGTGATCTGTATTCCAGCTTTGTGAATGATGGCTAGTCCCCCCCCAGTTTTGATTGGCCTTTCTTGTCTGATGATGTTGTACCCTGGAGGGGTGAGAATGTCAAGAATGGGGGTGGAGTGGACATTAAGCCAGGATTCTGTGAGGAAAGCGATGTCAATTTCTTCAGCGAGTAGAGCTTCAGCAATGTCTGTGGCGTGTTGTACTGCTGATCTGCAGTTTAGGAGCATGCAAGAGAGAGGGCGGGGAGCCTTGGTGGTGGGGGGAGCTAGGTGGATAGAGGAGTATTGAGCAGGAGGTCTAGGCGAGTGGACAGTTTTAGGGATTCTGTTAGAGCCAACAATAACAGGGATGGGGAAAGGGGCTGATTTCTGGCTCAGAGCGAGGTAAGGGTCGTTGGTCACATCAGGTTTCAATACCGAAAGGGGGAGGCGATCCCGGTTGGGTCGAAGTGCCTGACTCGTTGACGGACTGGAGGGTCGGGGGTGCTCTGTGGGGCCATGGGAGATGTATTGAGGGGGGTTTGAGCAAATCTACCCGACGAGAGGGAGTACGGTGGCTTGGTCCTGTTGAGAAGGTCTTGTTGTAAGTGTAGGAGATCGGCAGCAAGGGAGTTAATTTTCTGCTCCATTCTGTTCAGTTGCTGTGTTATTGAGCTGTAAAAGTTTAAGGTTTCTGGCAGGGGTCGAGAATGACTTGGGCCTATGGAGGGAGAGTGAACAGGGTTCAGGGATTGGACGGAATCAGTGGGATTAGGAGAGGGGAGAGGTTGGACGCAGGGAGCTGGATTAGTAATGCTCCCATTCAAGGAGTTCAGAGGAGGAGTAGAGGGTCTACTGTCCAAGTGAGGAGGGAGAGAAATTCTGGGTAGGAAGTCAGAGTTCCAGGGAATGTCAATGAGATTAGCGGTGGAGGCAGGTTGTGTATGTGGGTGTGCGACGGTGGACGGGGAGTGGGCGGTGATAATAGGGGGGAAAGTGTCTGCTGTATTGGTGAAGACGTTGGACATGGGGAAGTCACGGGGGTTGTCAGTGAGGTAAGTGGTGGAGACGGGTTGTGCCTGTGGATGTGGGACATCGGAAGGGGAGTGTGCAGTGGTGGTAGGGGGAGAGTGACCGCTGGATTGGAGATGACGTTGGACAAGGGGGAAGTAAGGGTCGGGGGAAGAGGGTCTGTGTTGGAGGAAGGGGTAGTTTGAGAGGGAGGGTTCAGATTATCAGAGGTCGAGGGGGGAGTGCCTGTGGGAATTTCAGTCGTGGGAGGGCTGAGGGTGAAGTCCGAGCTGACGAGATCGAGATCGGCCTTGTGGTGTTTGTTAATTGTGATTTTGTTGTTCCTGGTGTGATCAGTTGATGTAATAGTGGTGGGCGTTTGGCGGCGGAGAGTAATGATGGGGGTAGTGTGATTGTAGTGAGTGATGGTGGATGTCCATGAGTTGAAGAGAGGTTCTTCAGGGCAGGGAGATTGGATCAGTTCCACGTTATTAGTGAGGGTGGTGGGGGATAGGGGAGATAGGGTTTGGTGGCTCAGTTGAGTTAACGAGGAAAGAAGTGTGGGGAAGTGGCGGTCAAAAGTGGTGAGGTGCGGGTCGGTGGCCTGTATGAGAATGGTGAGTTCCCCTTTGAAGGTCGGAGAGATAGTGGTGGAGATTTTTTCACCATAGGGAATGATTACTGACTTGGCGACTTTAAGGTGAAGAGAGAAGGTGTTTTTCCATTTAGTCGGGCGATTAGTGTAAAAAATGAAGTTAGTTTTCGTGTTGCCGTTGGTCGCTGTGTGGTAGTTATCTACAATGAGTGTTTCCGGGTGTTGTTTTAGAGTACTGTGCTTGAAGTTCTTTTTTTGCATTACTGGTCAATTTGTCTGGGTAGTTAATGGACCAGGAGTTGGGTCCGTAACGCACGAGATTCGAGTTGAATGGTAGAAAGTGCCGGGGCGCAATCAGGAATCAAGCAGTAACCATGCTTTTACAGTAAGCATCATTTGGCCCAAACCAGGGGGACACTCCAAACGCAGGGGGAGTATCAGCATTTTGCAATGCCTGCCATATCGGGAGGAGACAATGTCCACAAGCCAATTCCAGTAACAATCCCATAAGCACATCAGCCTGTAACATAAACCACATTATGCACAGTATCACATTAGGCGCAAAACCTTAGACGCCAACCTCACCATCATAAACATTATGCAATTCTCTCATCGGTCTAAACGCATTAGACACTAACATGCTAATCATAAATCACATTAGGAAATATCTCACAACCTAAACGCATTAGGGAATAATAACCTCGCTAGCATAACCACGTTATGCAAAACCTCACAACCATAAAAGTACATTAAGAGGTAAGAAACAGGGTGCATAAACCATAGTAAATGCATCACATTTCCTAGCACCATATTTTAGGACAGAAACCACATTAGCACATAACCTCACGGTAGAAACCATAGCAGAGGCATCAATCACATTAGGGCCTGGCGCCCTACAATCCTAACAGTCCCCTGGCCAACTGGCCATCTCAAAAGGGGCTCAAATGCCCTATGTCCCAAAAGTTCAGGCGCGCTGCCTAAGCAGCGAAAGTCAAGGGTGCGCAATCTGCGCAGGCCTAAACGTTGCAGCTGGCACTAAGTGCTGCGCAGCTGTGAAGGTCAGGGCTAAAGGAGTGCATCTCACTCCTAGCTACCAAGGTATGTCCCCCAAATAAACAATAGCCTAAACGGTGCAGCTGCCCACTACTTGCTGGGCAGCTGTGAAGTAATAAGGCCTGGCACTCACCGTGCCTTTGGGGCCTCACTGGGGCTTCTTAAACAATAACCTTACCCCCAAAACGTTGCAGTTGCCCACTGTCAAGCGGGGCAACTGTAAAAACATATGGCCAAAGGTAGGGGCACGGGCCCATCTGGGCCCTCTTAAAACAAACATGCCCCCTTGTAGGAGCGGCCCGCAACGGTGTGCCACTCAGCAAAACTAGGAACTGGCCACACAAAGGGGGGGAAAGCATGGGCCCCTCTGGGCCCTTTCTTTTACTATAAATATGCCCATCGTTGGAGCCCCACGGGCTCTGAAACCGGCACCTCTGGGCCTCAGGGGAGCATCTACGGGGCAGGCACCGAGAGCGTGCCTCGACACACACCCCCCCTATGTTCCACTCACCGGACTCTGAGTGGCCGACACAGGAGAGCCCCCACTGCTCGGGGGCTCGCTCTCTTTCAAGCGGCGGGGGCAGGCACCTTCAACGTGTCTCGTGCCCCGGCGCCGCAATCACCACACCGCGGGGCGCTCCCTACCACATGGGAGCCCCGCCGAACCTCCGCATCGCCTCTCCTTCCTCCCGGCCACTTCACCTTTCACCCGTGCCCCCTCCTGGGACCCGGGACTTCACAATGGAGCCTGCGAGGCTCCGGGACTTCCCTTCGGGTCTCCTCAGCGGGACGTGGCTCTGCTCCGATCTCCTTTCAGGAATACAGAGCAGACACCGACGTAGAGTCTTGCAGTAGAAATTCTGCTTCCTAGCGCCTTGTACCACGGTTCACCCGACAGCAATGGGCACATCTCCCGGGCTGGCCTCCTGGGAGGTGGGTACAGATGGTGCCCGCTGGCCCCTGCCAGGTGCCGCACCTGCGCCCTGCCAGGCTGAAGAGATGATTTAGGCAGGAAAGCACTGGCTGATACAGCGAGACTGCGCCCTATATTATATTGGCGTAGAATTTGGTGAACCCCTGAACTGGCAACCTACACTGCAGGCCTAAAAGATTTAATCAGTGCTGACCGCTCTCCCAACATTAAATGGTTAAGGGAGGTCAGAGCAACATTAGTAAGCATGGGCATGGCAACACTCTGGGAAAATCCCTTATGTGCCCCCTTTCCTTCCAAGGAGATCCTAAAAGAAAAATACTGGGATCTGGTGACCCACAATACTCACAGAAATGGTGACACTTCCTCTCTTACGGGCAGATTTATAGAATTTAAACCATTCCCAAGCCTGGAGCAGTACTGGGACTCAGTAACAAAACCTCATGATCGGAAACTATACTTCCAGTTCAGGGTAGGCTCAGTCATTACCAGTCAAATCCTATACAGCAAAATGGGTCACAGAGGTCGATAGAGCATGTCCCATCTGTAAGGTGCAGACGGAGTCGCTGGCCCATTTGTTCTTTGTCTGCCCCGCATATGCTGGCCCTCGCCGAGCGTGGCTGACACCAATTTGCAGGACATTGGGTACCAGAAGGAGTGGAGACGCACAAAGAATATTGCGCACGAACACTTCAGCCCCCATTGTCATTGCAGTAGCAAAATTTCTGGGATGGTCCTGGGCTATCAGATCGAAGGCACTCCAAGCACTTTGAAGGGTTCATTAGCCAATCTTAACCAGAGTCGGTACAGATGCAAAAAGCGAACATGTTTTTATTCCCTGTGATTTTATTTTGTATCTTAGTGTTAATGTTGTAATGAATTTGTATTGATTTTATGTCTTTGTATCACATAGTGTTTTAAATTATTCTATCTCTTCCGCCAATCCGTCCTAAGATCTGAAGCATCAAATCATGGTTTTAAAACTTGTATACGTATTGTGTTTTATGGAGATTGTATCGTATGTTTCATGCTTTTATGACTTGGACGTCGAATAAAGCTTGTTGGATTGGTTACTCTGTCACAAACCTGATGGATGTCCCGTCCGCCTAATTATAAGTGAATTATATCCAAAGGCACTTGAAACAAGGCAGACAGGATATCCTTTGTGATAGAGTTACCCATCCACTCTAAATCTGGCCCTTAATTGTTGTCATGACAATTACACCTTAGGCTGTGGACATCTGGCAATTTCTACTTGGGAAAGGTGGCTGCCATGCAGTGCTTAATTTGTGCCAGTGTTTGCAGGTGGTTGGCACTGTCACTCATTTTTGTGAAAACTGACTTATTTTTCATTATCAGACTTTGGGTAAGAGCAAGAGGGAAGCAGAATAGGGAGAAAGAAGGAGAAAGAACGATGGGGAGACAGTGGCAAAGGGAGAAGGCATGGATGAAAAAAACTTCAAGGGGAGAGATAAAGACACAGGAAGTGTATAGTGGTGGGCGAAGGAGGCATAAAGTGGAATTAATTCCAGACAGTCTTGGTATCGCCAATCCTGGTATTAGGGAGGCAGGCTATTAAGAATAAAACTTGGGCACGCTAACTTTTATTTTTGCAAACTATTGCAGACACGTCACGTTTTCAAAGTGTATCTAATCTGAGGCAGGCAGTGAAGTTAATCATAAAACTAGATTCCCTAGGTAAAGGAGTTTTTGGTCATTGTCACTGTTGTCACAATGTTGCAGTATTGGTTTCAACACTTACCTCATGGCTGAGTCTGTACCCAACATCGGCATCGCGTGCGTCCGGAAGTAAAGGAAGCTAAACAGAGCGAAAGACAACAGCAACTGCACTCTGCTCCGGTGCTCCATCGCGGAGGATCTAACAAAGAAAACGAGAAACAAGCATCACTCACTGGCACGTTAGACTTTTTGATGGCATCAGTCGTTAAAAAGAATCAAGGAAAATATCTTTATGTGTGTGTGTCAGTTTAGGCAGCTGCCAGTTGCAAAGGAAAGCACAGCGCAGTGTAATGATTACATTAAAGACAGTGCAAGCCCCCGCACCTTCCCACATGCGGCCAAACACCAGAAACCATGCAACAAGCGCAAATGTGTAAACCCTGAGGACACCGCTGTTCCATGAGAAGATGCTACCACGCAAGGCACGGCTGCGCCTTTGAGCGTGCAAGTGAGATGCGCAGGAGGCTTCCCGCTTCCTGAGTGTGGGTGCTCAACAGAAAGTGGAAGGGGACTGCTGGGACAGGGCAATACCTACGGCTTAATGGTAGGAACAAAACAGAATGCACCAGACGGGGGAGATGGACGCGCACTTCCTAAAGGTGGGAACAAAGTACAATGGAATAGATGGCGGAGTGGGAAACATGTTTTGGGGGAGGCAAAGTGGAAACGGAGGACGGAGTCCATAGATTATCGGGTGTGAGGGGCAAAGTGTCACTCCACTCCCTTGTCGGACGCAAGCTCCAAAAACATGCAACAGGTGTGTCTATTGAAACTTTATTTTTTTCCGGATAAAAGCGAGGATGATGTCTGAGTCCGGGTGAAGCACCCCCGCCCCTAAACCATCCACCTCCCCGGACCTTGCTTTTCACTATACAGTAGAAGACGCCACACGCCCCTACTATGCAACAATGCACAAGCCTATAAGACAATGCCATCGGAACAAAGTTTTGTTTTATAGTTAAATCTGAAAAGAAGTGGAATGTAAAACTATGACTGGGCTTCTTCACAAAAGAGGCGCCCGCCTCTTACACACCCCTTGACGGAAACTAGAAAATTTTAATTCCAGCACCTGCGAAGATTATGCCGTTAGCCCTACTATTATACCCATTGTGTGCCCAAGCTGCAATATGACTATCGTTTAACATTTAGGACGCACATCAAGTATTAACAATTAAATAACAATAAGTATTCGTATAGCCTCTCGTACCACACTTCTGCGATGTAAATAACAAATGATACCATTACCCATTGCATTGCGCCCACTTAGAGAGATAGGAGTCTGAGGTTGTCTAGCTTGGATTCAAACTCATGCTGCACGATCACCGCATGTGGGAGCAGCGAGCATTCAGCTCGCTCAGCTATAACACTTGTTGCAGTGCTTTGAGAGGTGGATGAAAAGTGCCACAAAGCAGCCAGATAACATTCCTATTAAGGTGCTGTTAGAAATGGGTGTCTCTAGTTGGCAGAGGTAGGTATCTTTGTCCAAGTAAGGACCCTTCTTCCTAGTCAGGGTAAGGGGAACACTTCAGAAATAACCCCTGCTCACCCCCTTGGTAGCTTGGCACAAGCAGACAGGCTTATCTCAGAGGCAGTGTGTAAAGTATTTGTGCAAACATACAGTAACACAGTGAACACACTACAAATGGACACCACACCACTTTAGAAAAACTAGCAAACTTTATCTAAACCAAACAAGACCAAAACGACAAAAATCCAACATACAGTTATGAAAATATGCCTTTTAGAAGGTAAAAACAGTTCTGTCTATAGTAAACTATAAATGCAACACTTTCAACACAAAGTACCTTCGATGCATCAAAATCATAAGCAAAAACAGCCGCAGGGAAGGTGATGCGTCGGTTCCTTACGTGCAGGGAAGTTGATGCGCCGGTTCCTTGCTTCGGGAGAGGTGATGCATTGGTTCCTTACTACTGTGCAGGGGAGAGGATGCGTTGGTTCCTTACCAGAGAGGAGGTGATGCATCGGTTTTTTACTGAGTGGGGAGGTGATGCTTCAGTTTCTTATGGCGATTTTGGCGTTGTTGCAGACTTGGCAATCCGGTGCGATGCGTGGAATTCCGGGATGCAACAGTCCTCGATGCGGCGGTGGTATTTGAGCGCTGTGTTGGTTTCTCCTGCCGTGGTTCCACGATGCATTGGTTCTTGCAGCCGCACAGCAGGGCCTGCGTCGGAGTCGGTGCGGTGATCTCGGACTTCGGAGAGCAGTGCACGAGACTCGGATGCAACAATTTCTTCAGCCGCGGGCAGGAGCTGCATCAGTTTCTTCAGCTGCACAGTGGCGATGCGTGGAAATTCTTCTCGCATAGCAGCATTGCATTGGAAACAGGTGCGGATGCGTCACACTTCTTCAGTTGTTTCAGGTTTTTTCAGCTCCCAGCAGCAGGACAACCTCCAGAGGCCCAACACAGGCACAGGCACCTCTTGGCAGGTCAGAACTCCCAGCAATGGAGTTCAGGGGAGCTGGTGGTGAAGTCTTTGTGTCCCTGAGACTTCAGAACAGGAGGAAAGCTCTTCTTCAAGCCCTTGGAGATTCTTCACAAGCAGGATACCACAGCAGGGCAAAAATAAACAGTCCTTTTCCTCCACCACAGACAGAAGCAACAACTGCAGACCAACCCACCCCTCACTCAGAAAAGGCAGCGCTCCTCATACAGTCCTTCCGCTCTTCTTCTTGGCAGGGTCCTCTTGTTCCTTGAAGTAATCTAAAGTTCTGGGGTCTGGGACCCAATATTTATACTACATTTTTCTTTGTACTCTTGTGGCAGAGAGCCTCTGAGCCCAGTCCAAACCAGTTATGTCCTCACTGGTGCAGCTTCCTGGCAAGAGGTGGAGACAGCATTGTTCAGGGCAGACCAGGCCTATTCAGGTGCAGAGAAATCTCCTATCACTACTCTAAAAGCAGCTAGGTCTATTCAGCCCAGCCCTGACTCACCCAGGAAAGGCAGGTCACACCTCAACCCCCACAGTGGCTGTCTGAAGAGAATTCACATCCACAGTACGTCACTCCAAAACCAGACAGTCAATTAACAAACCAGCAGAGGCACACAGGATGGTTGAGCAAGAAAATATCCACTTTCTAAAAGTGGTATTTTCAAACCCAGAACAGAAAAATCATCTTTACTAAAAGATGTATTTTTACATTCTGAGTTCAGGTATACCAAACTCCCTCTTTCTATCTAGTTCCCAGGAGAAGTTATACTTATAAAACGTTATAAGTAAATCACCATTCTTTCCTAAGGGACAGATAGCCCTTCCATAGTGAAAAACGAAATACACTGTAATTCACTATCAGGACATGTCACACACTGGTACATGTCCTACATTTAGCACACACAGCACCCTGCCCACAGGGGTACCTTGGGCCTACCTTAAGGGTGGATTACATGTAAGAAAAGGGAGAGTTAGTGCCTGGCAAGTGGGTGCACTTGCCAGGTCGACATGGCGGTGGAAACTGCACACAGACACTGCATTAGCAGGTCTGGGACCCATTTGGAAAGGCTGCTTGTGTGGGTGGCACAATAAGTGCTGCAGGCCCAATAGCAGCATTTGACTTACAGGCCCTGGGCACACACAGTGCACTGTACTAGGGACTTAGCAGTAAGTCAAACAAGCCAAACATGGAAACGCCAATCCATAATAACAATTTACACAGAGAGCATATGCACTTTAGCACTGATCAGCAGTGGTAAAGTGCCCAGAGTCATAAAACCAACAAAAGCAGGGTCAAAAACAAGAGGCCCAAAAGCTAAAGTTTTGGGTATAAACCCGCTGGAAAGGCCAGGTCTAACAGGTGCGCTTAATTCTCTACGCACACAAAACTAAGCACTCCGCCCAAAGCCCAAACTGTCAAAGTTTATTCTTAATTAGTGGAATATAATGAAAACCTTGCACTGCACAAAACTTAGTGCAAACGTGTCGAAAAGTGACATTCACTTTAACAGCATGAGTAGTTAGTATCTTAAAGTGTC
Organism: Calotriton arnoldi; assembly: GCA_963921515.1. Lineage (NCBI taxonomy): Eukaryota > Metazoa > Chordata > Amphibia > Caudata > Salamandridae > Calotriton > Calotriton arnoldi. The sequence continues at coordinate 563,677 of CAWUFW010007054.1, read as the reverse complement.
TCGTACAGTGAACAGAGCTGCACGCAATTTCATGTGAAACCATAAGCCGCTGTGTTGAGCGAGATATTAAAAGAGACGACAACATGGAGGTCTCTTATCAAGTTCTGAATTTCAGCATTTTAAAAGAACCGTGCCGCAGTTACTAGTGAACGTATCATATCGTTCAACAGTCACGGTTGAACTTTCCAATTACCCTACTAAAGAATATCCATACAAAGTTTCTAGTTTTTTCAAAAATAGTTTGCAAACAGTTCTTGTTTGTTCATAGTAGTTTATGTGCACAACAAAATGTCTGTGTGAGGTCGCCTGATTCTCTGCGGCTGGGGCACCGCAACCACCTTGGAGGGGCTGGGAAGGGTGCTGCCACTACCCTTCGCTCTCAAGCAGGTCACCCTTCGAGCTGCGCAGTGCTGAACCCGCCCTCAGCTGCGGGCCTGAGAGTCTGGGCTGCAGAGAGCGTGCACAGGCCTCTTTTATTTATTTCATTAATGCAGTTTTATATAGCGCAAACTTTACCCAAAAGTGTCAGAGCGCTTTTCAAAAGAACCAGGTAAGTTACATAAGGTACACAAGAACTAAACACGCTAACAAGTTACATATATTCAGTTACAAAGGTACACAAGAAAGACAGAGCACGCTAACAATGCAGTTACAACTCTAACAAGTTGCATATTTATATTGTAAAAAATAAAAAAAAGTGTCAGGGTTAGGTTAAAACAGGAGTAAAATACATATTTACAAAGTTGACCTCATGTGAGCACTAGATGGCGGTAAGGGTCAAGAAATGGGTTGAATTATTCCAGGAAGTGCCTTCTCCTGCTGCAGGTCCCTGTACCGAAGTCTCGCCTCTCCAGTGCTGCCAGCCCTCCTCCCTGCACAGCTCTGCTCAGCCATGGCAGGGGCTCGTTTTATAAAAGCCCACATCTGCCTCACAAAAGGCAGTCGGGTTACTCGGGCCAGGAGACGTCACTGCTACTCCCAGGGGGCGTTCCACGGACGTCATCCACTCCCAGCGCGGCCCACTGGTGAGTCGTTGGTGCAAATGCTGACGTGTGTTCAGACTTTCATCCTTTTGAGAGGAATAAAATGCGTAGCTGACGCCGCAGCGCTATGAAATACCTGGGTGGGCCCCCCCCCCCCGGACCTTCATCCGGTGAGATGCGTTACTCGTGTTGAATACAGGATTAGGTTGTTTTGTATTTTGATTTATGTTTTCATGAACCGTTAGTCAACTTCCTCTTATATTCGTTGTAAAACCTTTAGGTTCTCTCTTTGTGTTACTTTGTACCCGCACTGGTATAGTTATTTACCAAAACACCAAATATAGAACACACAACTTTTTTACGGATATAGTAAGAACTCGTTAAAATGCGTATCTCGAGCTTCGACTCGCATTTGCGTTTCTCGTGCTAATGTCTGATAATGTAAATACCAGCTGAGACGGGTTTTGTAGAAGTCGGATCCCAGTTGTCAGTAGCCGAAAGTCCGCTGCAAAAGGCGTTTCTCGTCTCGGTGTGCTTGCCTATTCCCCCTACCATTAGAGATTGCATTCGTGCTCATCTTTCATGTTATCGAGCGAAAAATTAATTTGTGTCTCCACCTTGCAACCAAATGACTTCACATGTCAACCAAGGTTGCGATTACGTTTCAAATGTGGCTAACTGACAAAATTGGACATTTTAGTGCATTATGTAGACATCAGCTGGAATTTTAGTACCAGTTTGCAGAAGGATAGGGGGAGGAGAGGGATGGGTGATGGGAGGGATGTATACTGTAAGAAATCATGGCTGAGGTAGCGCTCAAGGTAAGACCAGGGCTTTAAGTGGGGGGGGGGTCTGTGGGGGTCTGAGCACCCCCAGTTTTTTTGGGGGGGCCTCGAACGGGGTCTCTAGGGGGCTCTATTTTCGGGCCTCAAAGGTCAAAGGTAGGGTGACCAGACGTCCCGGTTTTTGTTTAGTGTTTCGGGTGAGCATGCGCGTGCACTGCTTAAGGCGTGACGTCATTGTAGCAGGAAGGGAAATCCTTTGAAGAGAGACACTTTCTCTCGGGATTTCCCTTCTCTTTGAACATGCAGCGCCACCTACGTCATCGTGCCAGCCATCGGCACAACAACAGCTGGTTAGAACCGGCACGACCCTGCTTTTACGGCCTGCAGCAAGGTTTCCCCTGACTTTTTGCCTCTACCTCCTACGTTTTGACACTGTGATGGATTTCGTTTTGCTGGTTTAGATGCTTTGGGCACTTTGCCACTGGTGATCAGTGCCAAAGTGCAAGTGCTCCCTGGTTAAATTATTACTGTGATTGGTTATCCATGATTGGCATATTTGTTTTACCAGTAGGTCCCTAGTAAAATGCACTAAGTGTGCCGGGGCGGGTAATTCAAATGCTACTAGTGGGCCTGCAGCACTGATTGTGCCACCCACATGAGTAGCCCTAAAATGGTGTCTCAGGCCTGCCACCGCAGCGCCTGTGCGCAGTCTGTGAACTGCCATGTTGTCCTGGCCAGTGTACTGGCCAGGCCTGACCCTTTTCTTTTCTTACACATTGGACACCCCTATGGTAGGCCCAAGCTACCCCCCTGGGCAGGGTGCAGTGTATGTGAAAGGTACGACATGTACTAGTGTGGGTAACATGTCCTGATAGTGAAATACTGCCAATTTCGTTTTTTACTATTGAAAGGCTATCTTGCCCATAGGATAACATGGGGAATGCTGTGTAACATGTTTACCTGCATATCTTCCTATAACGGCAAGATAGACATATGGAATCTGGTATCCCTGAACTCAGAATTTAATAACACATCCTTTAGTGAAGATGGTTTTTAAATTCTAAGTTTGGAAATATCACTTTTAGAATGTGGCTATTTTCCTGTTCAACCTTTCTGTGTGCCTCTGCCTGGTTGAGTATTGACTGTCTGGTTTGTGAGTGACGGGGGCTGGGGGTGGCTCCAGGAGGCTGGGTGAGTCAGCACTAGGCTGAATAGTCCCATCTACATGTAGAGTGGTGGGGAGGAGTAGCACCTGGGTCTCAATAGGGCTGTGCCTGCCTTCCACAATGCTGGCTCCACCTCCTGCGGTGCGTCTGATGGCCCTGGCCCACACTCACAAAGGAAGAAGAGGTGCACTGGCAGAGTGCACCCAGAACTGGTTTAGACTGAGTCCAGGACCCCTCACGCAAGAAGAACAAAGAACAAATATACCTTTTTGCCTATTTTATTATCCTTTGCTGGATGCGACTTCATGATTTTCTTAAGCACACAATGCTAGTTATCTTGATTTAGACCATGCCCCTACTCGGATAGGCCACACCCCTTTAAGACATTTGCCACGCCCCTTTTAGAGCACTCCCAGTTTTTTTTTCCCACTTAAAGCCCTGGGTAAGACTGTATGCTAAAGAAGCCCATTTTTATTTAGAAGAACTGATTTGGAGAATTCTACCAAAAACGTACACTTTAGGATATGGGGCAGTGCTACAAGGACTTGTAGGTTGGCCACGTGGGGTCAACTCAGCGCCCACTGTGGCAGTATTTTGTGGAAACAGAACATAGGTTTTCTGACAAACACTTTTACCTGAAAATCTTGCCACACCTGTAAAACTGTAGCAGAGTTTATTCCATGAATCTGAAAAAACTACCACTTTGATGTATCACCCTTGTTGGATTGGTCTTTCATGTGTGTATTTTGGATTGGTCTTTCAAGTTAGGTATTCTTGAAACGTTTGTTTTTCGAATGATTTTTCCCAAATAGATTTGAAGGCAAAGCTATTGTGCTTTTTGACTATAATTTGCTGTAGCTTCTGTTGTCTCATGCCATTTAAGGCATCACATGCTTGGTGAACATTCTGCAGTTCTTAATCACATTGCCTAACCCAGTTATACAAAAATTAGAGCAATTACAAATAAGATGCCTGGAAATGTGATTCTGGGATGAAGGCTGTGACTTAAGCCAGAGTTCCTGCCATGGCCTAATTCCAGGAAGTCCTCGGCTTGTTACCGAGCTGACTGGAAGCGGAGAAAGCAAATTAGAGTTTAGGCTCTTAACGAAGTGAAATATGCATAATGTCCACTTTATTAAAAATGCTTGCACACAGTCTGATGTTTACTTAATCCTTTTACCCATAGAGTTCACCCTGCGCAGAAGTGTCAGTAGAGACGCCTTTCTTAGCAAATCATACCATGCACCTCGTCCATCCAGAGTAATTGTCTTTTGAGAGGGGTTAGTTCTTCACTAAAGGCAATCACGCCTAGGATTCACCTTGTACAGAGGTGCAGTGAGAGGCCATGCTGTCAAAGAAACCAGCTATGCAGGGCTTTTTTTTTTTTTTTTTTTAGTTTAGAAAGCTTTATTGAGATGGTAAACCAAGTAAAACATTAATACAAGTGATATGGGGAGAGGGTGAAATATTAAATATAAGTTTGATAATAAAATAAAGGTGAATCACAACCTCAAAATGTAAATCCGTACATAGACAAAATGCATTTTTTCGATTTTAAGAAGAAGAAAGAGAAGAAAAGAGAGAGAGGGAGAGGGGAGAGAGAGAGAGAGAGGAGGAAAGGGGAGGGAAGAAAGAAGAGTCCAATACAAGAAGAAAACCAATCTAGTTGATAAAAAATAATATCGAAAATAAAAATGCAATAATAAAAGCATAAACAAAATCATTTAGGCAACCTAGAAAGAAATGAAGTGAAAGGCAACCATAAAAATCTTTTTTGATCAACAAAGTGGTGGAGTTAGCGAAGGCACAATCAAGTCTATGATGATGACACAGTAAATTCCACCAGGCTTGAAATGAAATTTTTGAAGTGTCCTTCCAATTAGTAGTAATAATCTGAAATGTGATAGCTAAAAATAAATCAATAAATTTACCAACATTGCTATGAACATCCCAAACAGGCGAATAGCTACCCAAAAAAACATGTGAAACATCAAAAGGAACATTAGTCAGTAAAATGTCATTCAGCTTAGACCAAACCCGAGACCAAAAAGATTTAACTAAAGGGCAATGGACAAACATGTGAAGTAAATCACCAAGGTCATTTAAACAAGACCAACACTTCGGGGAGTCTATTAACTTAAATCTGTACAAGTCGGAGGGGGTGTAAAAAAGTCTGTTGTAAAAGTAAAACAAGGTCTGAGTTGTGCTGGCAGAGCGTGAGGAAGTGTGAATTTTGGCCCATAGGGAATCCCATGTGCTAAGAGGGAGGTCTAGGGCCAGGTCTTTTTCCCATGTGAGTTCCAAACTAGATTTTATCCTAACTGTCAAAGGATGAGATAATAGTTTATAAATAGTGGCAGCTTTGAATTGAGTGGAAAAGTCAATGGAGGTAGAGGAGACATGATCAGAAGGAGACGTGGGATATCCCTGAAGGGAGAGGCGAGTAAGAGAATCCTTAAGCAAAGGGTAATGAGGGGCATGAGAGAAGGAGACCCCATAAAGGGTTTGGAGATCCGAAAATTCCATGAAGGACCCATCCTTCATTAGGTGCTGAGGAGTGATAATACCTTTATCGATCCATTCCTTCCAGAATAGGGCTCGATTTATTAATCTTAAGATATTTGTTATGCCAAATTGGAATGCGTAGAAAAAGGTCAGCAGAAGAGAGATGAGAGGTAAGCAGAGAAGTAGTTAGTGCTTTGGAATGGGTAAAAACAGGAGAAGAGAAGCGTTTCGGAGGTTGGAAGATGCGAGCGGCTGAAATAAAAGAAAAAGGAGAATATTGAGCTTGCTCCAGTGAGCTCCAGGAAGTTAAAGGCGGTTCTGAGGTCTCAGATAAAGAAGTCCAGATTTGCTTTAAGGTGAATGCTGAGTGGTAACGTCTAATATTAGGAAAGTTAACTCCTCCCAATTCCTTAGGTAACTGAAGATGAGCAATTGAAATCTTAGGCTTGCGACTATTCCAGAGAAATTTGGACAGAGAACTATTGATAACGCGAAAAAAAGAATTGGGAAGAGAGACAGGAAGCATGGATAAGTAAAAATGTATTATTGGAAGAAGCATCATTTTAATTGTGGCTAATCTACCCCACCAGGAGAGGAATAGCGGAGACCAACCTTCAGTTAAAGCAGAGAGTTTTTTAAGTATATCAGCAAGATTAATTTTAATAGTGTCCCTGATGTTGTTGGAGTAAAGGATGCCAAGACACTTAACATTTTTGGAGTTCCATTTGAAACCTGTGTCTAAAAACATGGAAGGGAGACAGAACTTATTAAGAGGCAGGATTTCAGATTTATCTATATTTAACTTGTAACCAGAGACTCTAGAGTAATCGTGTAAAAGTGAAAAAAAAATAGGCACGGATGTGGAAGGATTGGAGATGTACAAAAGAATATCATCTGCATACGCAGTGAACTTGATATCGAGTGAGTTTACTTGAAAACCCGTGTAGTGTGGAGAGCGTCTAAGTGTTTCTAGGAGGGGTTCTAAAGCAAGGATAAAGAGAAGGGGGGAAAGAGGGCAACCCTGTCTAGTGCCTCTGAGAAGAGGGAAATATCAAGATTGACATCCATTTACCCAAACAGAAGTGGTTGGAGCAGAATATAGTAATTGAATATATTGAAGAATAGGAGGGCTAAAACCATGCCATTTGAGGGCACCAAAAATAAATTCCCAATTGACTCTGTCAAATGCTTTTTCAGCATCCAATGTGACAGCAGTAACAGGAGAATCAAGCTTGGAAGCCAGATGAACAATATTAAGAAAAGTACGTGAGTTGTCTGTAATAGAACGACCCTTGACGAAGCCAGATTGATATATATTAACTAAGTCAGGGATAATTTTGTTGATACGTATGGCAAGTAATTTAGCATAAATTTTGCAGTCTGTATTTATCAAAGAGATGGGTCTATAATTTTTGCAAAGAGAGGGGTCCTTATCTTTTTGGGTATAAGACAGAGCATAGCCTGAGTAAAAGAACCATGTGATGTACCAATGGCAAGAAAGTGGTTGATCAAAGAAAGGAGGTGAGGAATCAGGAGTGATTTGAATTGGAGAAAGAAACAAACGGTAAAACCATCAGGGCCGGGTGTTTTATCTTTAGGCAAGAGGGAGATTGCATCGATGAATTCTTGTTCAGAAATGGGAGCATTCAGAGATGTAAGATCAACACGACTCTCAGGGGATTGAGGAATATTTTGAAAAAAGGAGTCTATAAGGTCAGAGGAAGGGGAGGACTCCGGAGTATAAAGAGAAGTGTAATAGTCAGTAAAGCAGTCAAGGATTTTGGTGTCGGAGAGATGAAGAACTCCAGAATTATCCCTGATAGCAACAATTTTAGATTTTTGCTTCTTAATTTTAAGGTAATTGGCTAAAGATCTGCCCGCTTTGTTCCGTCCACCATACATTTTTGCGTTAAATTTGAGAAGATTATTGCAGGCAGAATCCCAACACTGTTTGTTGTATTGCATTTTTGCTTTAATAAGATTAGGTAATGTGTCAGGGCAATTAGTGGTAAAATATTTATGTTCTAAGGCTTTAATTTCTATAAGAAGAGATGTTGTTTCCGAAAGAGCTTTTTTTTCCTTCCGAGATACAAAGTCAATTATGAAGCCTCTGGCGGATGCCTTAAAGGCATCCCAGACAAAATGAAATTGAGAAACAGAGGAAAGGTTTTTGAGAAAAAAGTCTTGAGCAAAGAGTGAGAACTGCTCCAGAAATTTAGAGTCCAAAAGAAGAGAATTGTTAAAGCGCCAGCGCCGAGATAAGGGTGTAGATGAAGGGTATTCTATATCTAAAATGACGGGGGCATGATCAGAGACAAGAATGGAGCCAATCTCAACATTGTTCATGAATTGCAAGGTGTGTTGTGTGAGAAAAATGTAATCAATACGGGAGTGGGACCTATGAGCAGGGGAAAAAAAGGAAAATTCTAAAACGTCCGGGTGGGAGGTTCTCCATGCGTCAACAAGTCCTCTTGCAGTAATAGCCTTGTGGAAGGTTTTTTGCATCTTATTGGGGATATACTTGGTTTGAGATTGTCGGTCGAGGAAGGGGTCCATGAGTTGGTTACAGTCGCCACCCACAATCAAGTTAGCATCAGCGTGAGAGGAAAGGAGAGTGGAAAAGTCAGACCTAAAGGATAAGTCATTGCCATTCGGGCCATATACATTACAAAAAGAGATTTGGGTATTGTTAACTTTAACATTTAAAAAGAGCCATCTCCCATTAGTATCTTTAAGTTCATCGTGTAAAAGAACATTCAAGGATTTGTGGAATAAAATAACAACTCCGTTCTTGTTATTAGCAGCTGGGGAGCAAAACATTTCGCCCACCCAATGTTTATGCAGTGAAGGCAGATCTTGTGATCTGAGGTGTGATTCTTGTAATAATGCTACATGACATTTCAATTTATCAAGATGGGACAACACCCTTTGTTTCTTAACAGGATTACGCATACCTTTTACATTCCATGAAATAATGCGGAGACCTTTCATGAGTGCAACTTATAGAAATTTAAACAGCAGGAAAGTAAAGCAGGTATAGAGTAGATAGTAAAAGAGAAGTACAGAACCACCCGGGAAAGGGATAAGAGGAGCAATAACAGACATGAATTGATGAAGGCGTAAAGGTATGACCAAAACATACGAGAAAGACAATAGCAAGAGGGAAGGAAAATAGCAAACATAGCCTGATGTAGTCGAAAAAGTAAACGGAGAGATGAGCAACAGATTACCGTAGTGGAGAAGTGAGAGAAGCCAAATGCATAGGAGGACCCAGGAAAGGAAATACAGAAGATGAAAGAAAAGTAGGAAAACAGGAGTAGAGAAGGGGAACAGAGTCGCCCTTTAAGTGGTATCAGGGAGTAGATGACAAAAAGCCGGATGACTTTAGTCACAGAATACAATAAAAGGAGGAACATTACTAAGGGAGGGGGGGCGGCAAAGAGCAAGACAACCATACCAAAAGGGGAACACCGAGAAAAGATAAGTTTGCTATATAATATAAAATAGAGACAGGGAAAAAAAAATTCCAAAGACAACATAGCAAGCAAATGAGACAAAAAGAAGGGAACTTACCAAACAATAGGGAAAAAACCAGCGGAGTAAGTCGTACGGGACAAACGGGAGGACTACATATGTAAAAACAACAGCGGCAAAACTGCAGAGGGAAAACCTAATAGACATGGGAGAGAACAAACAGGAACGTAGTTAAGGAGTGCATACTACATAATGAAAGCCAGGTGAACAATCAAGAGAGCCAATAACAAAACAGTTAAGGTTTGCTCAATTCCATAAGTTCTCCCCTCTGAGCATGAATAAACTTCCGTAGGTCAGCTGGATCATCAAAACTCAGAGTTCTGTCTTTATATGTGACTTTAAAGAAGCAAGGATGGATTAAACCATAACGAGCATTCATGGATCTCAAGGCAGGTCTAAGATCTAAGAATTCCTTCCGTCGAGTGGCTGTTATCTTGGAGACGTCTTGACTAAAGAAAATTTTGTGTCCAGACCAAAGCATCTGTTTATGTTGCTTCGCAGCGTTAAGAATTGCCATGAGATCGGAGTATAGAAGAAAATAAGCAATTATGCCTCTGGGTTTGGATGAAGAAGATGCATTCTGTGGCCCCAATCTGTGCGCTCTTTGAATATTAAAATCCATGGATTTTGGTAGACCGACGATTTGTAAGACTTGGGTCTTCAAGAAAGTGATGATATCCGATCCTTCAGAACCTTCTGGAATTCCATAAATGCGAATATTGTTTCGCCGGTTGCGATTTTCTAAATCTTCCGTGGTCTTTTTGAGTTGAATAACTTCCTTAGTAAGGCTGTCTACCTTGGCGGCAACATCCTGTACATCACTGACTTTATGCTCCACATCCGAAAGTCGCGAGTCAAGGCTAGACCACTTTTCCTCCAACCTCTGAAGAGTAGCGGAAGTATCCGTCATAAAAGGTCGAATAAGTCGCAGTTCCTCCATAATATCCTCTAACGTGAGGGGAAGGGGTGACTTCGACGGAGAGGGAGGATCCTTTTTGGTGCGTTTGATGGTACCTGCAGCAGAGTCTTTACGACTTCCAGGAGTGGTCCCATGAGGCTTATGTGTGTGAGAGGTTTCCATGATGAAATAGCGTATGAGGCACACAAATGTATGAAAACTTGTATAGCACAGACAATTGGGACACTATCGCCAATATAAAAAAAAATTATAGCACAGATTAGACCACGAGCAAAAGATGAAGAGGCACAGCAGACACAAGAAGGAATCACCCAGTATCAGAGCCAGCCGCAATAACTGTCCAACGTGAGGAAAAAAATATCTCGAATAAAGTCCAATTGACAATAAGCAGTCCACTGCAGAACAAGGAAATTACGCAGTTATGCAAAGCTGAGAGAAAACTGCGTGGATATGACCATGCTCAAAAAGGGCTCGCTTCTAACCACATATCAAGGCTCCTCAGCATTCAAGACGGCGTAAAACAAGGAAAAGCATGTTTCCCCTGAAGAACACAGAGAAATTCAGAAGCCAATCATAGGCAAATATACAAATATCCAGAAATTATTCTCTTTTCAAGGTGGGAGACCAGCATAGGGAAAAAGTTGAAGCACCAAGCATTGCAGGAGAAAGTCTATTCCGCATTGGAAGAGCTCAAAATGGCGGCCGCAATGAGGCAAAACCGAGTGAAGCATAAAAAAAGTCAGAACAGACCTTTATATGGTCCAACAACTTGCCTAGTTAGTGGCTGCTGCCTCCGGTGCCCAAAAATGTCATTTTTGGGGAAAACCGCTGGGAAAAACGGGACCCTTTGTGTTCGAGCGCAGCTCGATGATGCGGAGCTCCTCAAGTGGCGGCCATCTTGCGCCGCCGCTGCCGCACGCCTTCGCTATGCAGGGCTTTCATACTGTTGATAGGGGGTTGAAGAGAGTGATGTCTATCACCAAACCCTACTGAATACGATCTACAGCCTGTTTGAAGGTGAAAAGAGAGATGTGGCTCTCTTACTAAAGCTTTCTACATGTAGTCTTCAGCCTGCATAAAAGTCTTAAAAGGGAAGGCAGGCTCTTTCCAAAGTGAGCCATGCAGAATGTATACAATTTTTAGAGATTATTACACAGGGCCTATTGCTCTAAATTATTGTGCATACAGAGTTCAGGGTGTGCAGAAGTCCCAGTTGTGAGTCTACTCTCAGGAAACCTTACCATGCACTCTGTTCAGCCAGTGTAAAGGTCTTTGCAGAGAGGTCAGTCTCTTAGTTAATCCATTGATACATACCCTTCACCATGCACAGATGTCTCACCAGAGAGCCCATAGTTTTAAACAAGAAATTATTAAATGTTACCTGTTGTATGGTGTTGGAAGAGAGGGCAATCTCTTATTAAACGTAACTGAACACAATTTACAGTTGGTTTAAAGGTGAAACTAAAGGAGTAACTCTCATACTTTAAACTTTCTACACTCAGTCCACCCTGTACACAGTACAAAAAAGAGAGAGGCCAGTCTTTCAAATGCATTTGAACTGTATTTGAACTTAAACGCTGTTCAGTCATTCGTTCTCTTTCTATAGTGGGAGGGGGGAGCAGCTAAAAATAATGTGCTTATTTGCACAAAGACCCGCATCACGGCCATTTTTCCTTGTTTGGGAAAGCTAGAGCCGCCATTTTCGGTGAGTGCACGCTCTAGTGTCCCGTTCCCAGATGCATTTAAGGCAGCATGCATCGCGGATGCGCTGATGGCGCCCTGAAGGCTCGCCAAAGGTAAGCCCGTCTGCGCCCGTCAGCGTCCAGCACTAGCCACCATGCCCGAATTGACCCTGAAGGTAGTCAGAAACACCCCTATAGCTTGCTACAATTACACAGGCTAGCCCCTGTACGAACAAGTGTACCTTTAGCTCTAGACTCTTTAGTCCTTATTGAAGCTAGGTGTACGCAATGTAGTTTTTATATAAACTCGAGGAACCTCTATAAATGATGTATTGTTCGTAACAGAAACATGGCTAATGGATTTTCTCTGACTCTGATATCTGCGCTGCAATTCGCAATGGCTATAAAATATGCAGAGGATCGCGAGAATGGTTGAGGAGGGGGGGATAGCCATGATCTATAAGGAGAATTTTACTCATACCTCCATACCCATAGTAGGCTTGGAGGGAACGGAGGTCATGGGTTTCTGCCTCACTCTATCCCGCAATCAATCAGTAGCAGGCAACCTAGTCTATAGACCCCCGGGTTCAGCTGGATCCTTCCTTACCTCTCTGTGTAATGCTCTCTCAACCCTAGCAGTAAGATACTCCCATTTGATCCTCCTAGGTGATTTTAACCTTCATGTGGAGTTAGCCGAGGAAAAGGAAGCAATAACACTGCAAGAGACTATCTCTGCTATGACCATGACCCAGACAGTATTCATGCCTACATATCAAGCGGGACATACCCTTGATTATATTTCCTCTAAACTACCCCTGAAAGTGGATACTCCCATCCCTCTAGTTTGGTCAGACCACTATGTGATTAGGATTAGGTGGGCCAAGGTAGGGAGATATGTTCCTCAAATAGGCTCCATATCTAGAGCGGCTAAAGCCTTTCATAATATCGAACCTGAGGTTTTTTGTGGGCATTGGAGGAGAAAAAGCCCTCACTCGCATGTAATGTGGATTCTGATGTTGACCTTATAGACAACTGAATTGGAGCCACTACCCGCGCCTTAGCCCCGGTGCGGGTATGACAGTCTCGTCGAATGAAGCCTTCCAACCCATGGTATACTAACTCTCTTAAAGAGGCCAAACTCTAGTGTAAGCACTTAGAAAGACAATGGAAGGTGTCATACAGTCCTATTCTCAAAACTAGGTACAGCGTATCTTTAAAAAAATATATCAGAAAGAAATTAAAATAGCAAAAAAGCTATACTTTGAGGCCAGAATTCTAAAGGCTGGTAACAAATTGAGAGAAGCCTTTAAAATAGTGAAGTCTTTTACATCCTTAGCGGCTTGTAAAGGTCAGCAGGTGCCTACCACGGAATGGTGTGAACAACTGGCTCATTACTTCCAGGATAATATCTCTAATATCTAAGTCAGTCTCCCCCAGGAAAAAAAGAGGGCTAGAGTGGACGACAGTCAGCAAGCCAATCAAACTTCCTACTCACCCCTTCCTTAGATAGATTTTGATCCGATCTCCCTGGAAGGCTCACTATTCGCTATTGGGAACCTCAAATCAGGTTCTCCATCTGACCCATGCCCCACGAATGTTCTGGCCTTGGGACTAGAGGCTATCAATCCCCTTGCTAACCATCTTTTGAATGCCTCGCTCTCATCGGCCATTGTTCAAAAGCATGGAAATAGACTAAAATCCTGCCACTTCTAAAGAAACCCCAGACGGGGTTTACAGGCCCATCTAATTACAGCCCCATTTCGCTACTCCTGGCCCTCTCAAAAGTTTTTGAAAAACAGGTTCATCCGCATCTATCCCTGTTCTTGGAAAGCAACAATTTTCTGCATCCAAGTCAATCTGGGTTTCGCCCCAATTGAGGTACAGAAACTACGCTAGTTGAGGTGGTCGACTTTATCAGGGGTACCCTAGATGCTGGTGGCAAGGCAATGCTAATCATGCTGGATCTGTCAGGAGCATTCAATATGATTCCCCACTCCACTCTTCTGGCTCGCCTCCAGTCTGTCGGGATTAGAGGGCAGGCATGGAAATGGCTGGCTTCTTTCCTTGAAGATAGGGGTCAAGAGGTGTGGTGTCCTGTTCTCAGCCGGACCACAGGACCTCAAGGTGGCAGTGCTTCAGGGCTCCGCTCTGAGCCCTACTCTACTTAACATATATCTTGCTCCCCTGGCACACCTGGCCCAATCCCTGGGTTCCAAAATAGTGTCTTTTTCTGATGACACCCAGCTGCTGTTTTCATGGGTAGGGATGAAGCATTACTTGGCGAAAAAATTAGAAATTGTTTGACAGAAGTTTTCCAATGGCTATCCTTCCACCAACTGAAGTGTAACACAGGAAAGACAGAGCTTCTCTTCTTCGGATTAAGATCGGGTAAGCCCTGGCAGGCCTTTCGGCCGAAGGATGCTCCCACACCACTTACCCATACTAATTCTATTAAAAATCTAGGCATTAAATTTGATGGTGAACTCTCCTTTCTGTCACAAGTTAATGCAGTAGTAGGGACCTGCTTTGGCATATTGCGTATGCTGAGGAAGTTTTTGCACTTTCTGTCCTTGTCGGCTAGGAAATTGGTGGTCCAGGCTCTGATAACATCTAGACTAGACTGGACTACGGAAATGCACTGTACCTGGACCTGCCCGACTATTTGATTGGTAGGTTGCAAGTAGTTCAAAACGCAGCCGCTCAAATGGTACTCAGTCTACCTCTGAGACCGCATGTGTCTCTGTTTCTCAGAGAATTGCACCTGCTTCCAGTCAGAAAGAGAATTACTTTTTTTTTTGTTGCCAAAATCTGTTTATTTAATTTTATTCAAAGGTTACAAACATTTTGTAAAAACCATAGCGCGTTCAATCCTTTTTCACAGGAGCATAATCCAAGCAGTAGATAGCTATAATACAGACACAGTTTCGTGACAAGTTTCGGTTTGTTCCCACAAACAAGTTTGAGAGGAGAACCCTGCGCTGAATCCGAATGTGAACATATGAACCTCTGAACCAGTGGAGCACAGGGCCCAAAAGCGGAGCTCTAAAATATTTGAACGTCTTCATTTGTAGAGAAACAAAACGCCAGTAAATAAGTGAAAAGAAAGAGATGAAAGAAAAAAAAAAAAACCCCAACCAACCCCAGGGAAACACATAGGCTTATAGTCTTATATGTGGAGAGGGGACGAGAAGTAAGCCCCCTGCGACCAGCGCAGTGGGGCTCACATGTGGGGGGAGACACCCGTGGCCCCAACCTCGGTGGAGGCGAATCCCTTATTAGATCAAGAAGAGATGTAATGCCCTCAGTCTGGGACTGCATGCAAATAGAGGGAGTCCCTCCGATAAGTAGCTTACTAGCGGGTTCCATACATAGTGGAAGCCCCTGCGAGAGTCTTCAACGATGTCGGACAATCGTCCCAGGGCCAATGCGCGCCATAAGCGGGCATGCCATTGTGTGAGTGAGGGAGCTTCAGGCTTCTTCCAGGCTGCAGCCAAAGCCATCTTGGCTGCACCCAGACACAGCCCGTTGATGGACCGGTCCCCCTGGGTCTGATATTTGAGAATTGGATTGCGAATCCCCAACAGTATATGTTCCATGGAGTCGCCAATCGGCTACCCCAGTATTAGCTTAATCTGGGAGAGTATTTCCTTCCAAAAGGGCAATCCCACCATATGTGTTTAAAATCCCCCAGAAGGCCACAACCTCGTCAGCAGCGATCGGTCGTGTTGGAAAAAATTGAATGTCGTTTTTGTGGGTAGAGGTACCAGTCGTATAACGTTTTATAGTGGGCCTCTCTCAGAAACATGGATCGATTGTATTTCGCTATATCTTTATACAGGTTTCCCAATTGCTTGTCTGATGGCGCGGTTGGCAGAATGCCCTCCCAAAATGCTTTGTGGCGCAGTGATCGATGAGAACCCAGTGTAAGCATGAGTGTATAGAGAAAGGAGATGCAACCCCTCCCTGTGTTGCCAGATTGGACACATTTTTCCAATGGGAGCAGTTCTTTAGTGGCTGCCTGTCGCATCTGCGACTGCTGGACCCAGTGTACTAACTGTGTATAATGGAAACCTTCAGTTTGTGGGAGGCGAAAATGGTTTACGCAGTCTGTGAAGGAGCGAATCTTCCCTCCCGTGAAAAGGTCGGAAATCATAAGGCAACCTCCCTCCCTCCAGTGATCAAAGGGCCCTTCATGTAGCGCTGGGGGGAAGGCACTGCTAAAGTGAATGGGAGTATAGGGTGATGAAAACGTGGTCACTTGTAGTGTTTTGGTCACCGTGTCCCATACCTGGAGGGTCGTTGCTGTGGGTATGCTCAAGTAAGCGTTGGCTGACCAGTCCGTTCTCTGTCGCCAAGGCAAGTCCCAAATGGTTCTACCCGTCACCTGCCTGTCTATGTGAAGCCACAATTTCTCCGACTCCCTCAATGACCATTCGCCCAGGACACTCAGCTGGGCCGCTCTGTAATATATTAGAAATTCTGGGAGAGCAAGGCCCCCCTTGAGGCGGGGCCTCGTCAAGAGGCGGTGAGAAAGACACGCTCTTTGCCCCTGCCATATAAAGTTAATAATCATGGACTTCAGCTCTGGAAATAACCCCTTTTCAGGTAGACTACTGATCCAGTGGTAATTTCACGGTAATTTCTCAATGCAAAACCTCATTTACCTCTATTTTACTGCTGAAAATGTGTTGGGCCCTTGACACCGTGTATTACCTTCAGGAGACTTTACATAAACATGAAAAATCAAAATACAAATAATATTTAAGCCAATAAAGAGAGTTGGTGAGTATTTTAAAGGGTTTTATTTTTTTAGTTAAAAATTAAGGTTCTTTGACCCTTTATTCATTAGTCAAATATCAATCAGGTTACAGAATTTGGAAAACAGGAAAAATAGAATTAATACAGAACATATTATAGGTTGCATACAAAGCATTCCAAAAAGGAAGGGAATGAGGCAATCAAATGGCAATCAGAATTCTTTAAAGAAAGTTCAGGAAAATATGATCCAAGAGTGAGTTTTTGCAAGGCTAATCAATAATTGGCAAAAATCTCCCATAAAGAGAAATACATGCATAAGACAAATCTTTTCAAAACTAATTAATTAGTCAAAGCATAAACTTAGAGTTTTAGCATCTAAATCTAAACCTGTTCTATCCAGCTCCACTCTCTGCCCTGGTCTGTTCAATCTGAGAGAGGCTGCTTCACAAGGAGTGAGACAGCCCGCCCTTCACAAGACCACAGAGGAATGTGATCTGCCTTGCCAAAAATATGACGTGCAAGGCTAGCCTATGCCCCCCACCTCCCTCTATCTCTCCTCGGACGCAATCTGCTCCCAGACTGCACCCGCGATGTTCTCATACCTAACCCATATGATGTCTGATCTCATCTGCTTCTTCTCCTCTCCTCCCTCTCAGACTAAGGCCCTAAAGCTTAAGGCTTAAAAAGCGAGCCAACACACCCCCTAAGAGGTCATTATTTATACTCTAATTCTTGGCTGACTATACTAATAATGTTGCAGTTTTCAGTAAAGCTTGCACCGTGATTGGTTAGCATAGATGACATGAGGGTCTCAGCATCCTGTTCTCATTGGCAAATCCAACCCATACCAGTTTTAACAAAGGAAGTGTTAATGCTTAATACAGTCTTATTGTTTCACCATCAATAATTATACAAATATGCAACATTAAGGCAGAAAAATGTATCAGTCCATTTCTTCCTTCCTTTCACATCGCACGCAGGAAGGATACTTTCTACAAACACTGGTACATTGGCACGATAACAAGAATGTACAGTTCAATGTGGCCTTGACTCTTTGGCTCTTTACTTGAGGCAAGCTGGTTCTGCGCATGCATCTCTTATTCAGCACAATTCCCAGCCAGGCTGGATTCCCAGGCAGCCATTATGGTGGGCCCATAAACCAAATAAACACAAAAAAGAGTATTAATTTATGAAAATAAAACCCATTATGTTTACCTCCCCAATACTAGTACCCTGTATTAGTTATTACCTAGCAAAAGCTATTAGTTTAGGGCAGCTTTTCTATTATTTGTGCACAACATGCAAAAATGTGCAATGTACAACATAGCATAATCATGCACCAGTGCAAACTTTCAATGCGCACACAGTTAATACATACTCATAGCAACATGCTCTTAATGTTTTAGATAGCTTTTCATGCAAAATGCATTTTGCCCCGCGTGTAGTGTTGGTGCATGGTTAATTAATACACATTATAAGAAGATGTGTTATGAACTGAACATGCATTGTCTAAATATGCAACAAAGCCAGAGTCTCTTGAGACGGGAACAGGGAGTGTAGATATTAAGGGAAAGGAGCTGGGAGGAGAGAACACATTCCATTTTATCTTCAAAGCTAAAAAGGAAAACTGCAATCACGAGTTTCTCTACACTGCAAAAACACATGTTAATACAGCACAAGCATTTCAGACTGAAAGCATTTTGACCAGGCCTCATTTTATATTTCATGTGCCATGTGTTTTCTCTTGCACCAAAACCTACGTGCCAATTTAAATGCAGTCTGTCTGAAACACAAAACAGAGCAATGCCTAATTTGAGAAATCTAGCTCTATCAATAGGGAGCCCCAGGAAAATATAGAGAAGGCGCGGAAGCACGTTCATCTTTACTGTGTTGATTCGGCCTATCCAGGAGATATAGGGTGCGCTATATTTTTTAAAATCATTTTTAAGCTGTCTAAGCAATGGAGGAAAGTTAGCCTTATAAAGATCGCTCAGCTTGGGGGTGATTTGTACCTCAAGATATGTAATTGTCTTACGTGCCCATTGAAAGGAAGACATCCCCTCAACCACTCTTGGCACCTCTGGGGGCAAAGTTAAGGTTACTACAAAGGATTTAGAGAGGTTAACCTTCAAGCCTGAAACCCTTTCGAATTGCTGTAGCTCCTGGTGTATTTCGGTCAGGGAGGCCACTGGGTTAGTTATTGGCAGGAGTACATCGTCGGCAAACAACGAGATTTTGTGGTCATCTGTTCCAAACCAAATTCCACTAATCTGCGGGTTTGCTCGGACCCTAGCCGCGAAAGGTTCGATGCTGAGGGCGAAGAGCAGCGGGGAGAGGGGGCATCCCTGTCTGGTACCTCTAGCTAAGTTAAAAAATCAGAGGCCACTCCGTTCACCAAAACCCTAAATCTCGGGGCACTAAAATTAGCTCTTACCATCCCCAAGAAGGACTCACAGAAACCGAATCGATGCAGAGAGAGCTGTAGGAAGGCCCAGTCGACCCGGTCAAAGGCCTTCTCTGCGTCGAGCGATAAAAGCGCCTTATCTATAAGGTGAAATACCCTGCGAAGATTGTCGTGGGTCTGGCGCCCTTTGTTGAACCCTGATTGGTCGGGTTGAATAAGAGTGGGAAGAATTTTGTCTAGTCTAGTGGCCAGGATTTTGGAGTAGAGTTTTGCATCTAGATTTATCAAAGCGATAGGCCTGAAGGAGGAACATTGTTGACGGTCTTTACCCTCCTTCGGGATTATCGATATCAGGGCTTCCCCCATAGAGGGTGAAACCGCTTGGGATGTCGCAATATCACTGAATAGTACAGTGAGCTGAGGGGCTAAGTCAGCGGCAGAAGTTCGATATAACTGCGCCGTGAACACGTCTGGGCCCGGGGCTTTACGTCGCTTGAGTGAGTCAATGGCTACCTGCACTTCCTCCTGGGATATGGCGCAGCCCAACTCCTCGTTGGTTGATGCAGGGACCTGAGGAAGTTCCAAAGCACCGAGGTATTGCATCTGGTCCGACATTCGGGGAGGCTCTGCCTGGTATAGTGTGCTATAAAACTCATGGAACGCTCTGGCCTTCCCCTCTTCACTGGTGTGTGTGAGCCCATGTCCATGATTTGCTTTACATAATCTTTCTCCTGTTTAGTCCTCAGTTGCCTCACCAAGAGAGAGCCCACCTTAGCTTTGCCCTCGTACCCATGGGCCTGGAGCTGCAGAATCGTCTTTTCCGCTCTATTAGTGTAGATCTAAGAAGAAAGAAAGTCCTAGCTGACTGTTCAATGTGCTGTCACCAATTTGGCAGACTAAGACCAAAATCATTAGTAAATTGATCAAATCATTTAATCATTATTTTTGTTCAACAAAAATTTCTTTTGGTTGCCATTTTTTACAAGAGTGAGAAGAACAACACTTCACATTTTACAAAAAACGTAACAATTAAAACACAGACAAGTAAAAAACAAAGAACATTGAGTACTATTCACAAGTGATTTTCAAAGAAAATTATTTACATACAAACATATAAAACCTGCTCCCAGTCAAGTACTAAAGTTTGGTAAGGTAACCTTATGAAAAGTAATCAGGGTACCAACCAACGGGGGCCATTTCAGTTTAAGCATGAGAGAAACAACAAACTTAATACAATTTTCCTCAATGCTATTAATTATTAGTGAGCTTACTGCTCCCCTGTTGGTGAAAATGATGCCAACGCGTTTCGAAACCCTTTCGGTTAAAAGGGCTGCTCTTCAGGGCTGGGGACTGGATTCTGTAGTTTAGTTCAGGCTCATCAATTTTATACAAAACAAAAAATGATACAGATGTAGAAATATTCTGGTTGCAACTTGATTGTGGCAGGAGTTGTTGTATAGAAAGCCAAGGTTCTATGCTTCAGAATTCAATGTTGATGCTGCCTTAAAATCTGTTACTTTTTAGTTATTCGTTTAGCCAACTAATCTGTTCTGCCAGGTGAGAGGAGGATTATTTAAAATAACAAGAGTGAATATTCGTGAAGCACCGAAAGTGCATTCTCCAGGGAGGTTTCCCTCTCTTCTGGCTGTTGAGTTTGTTCCACGTTAAGTAATTTTCTCTAAAGATGAAGAAAAATGTTTGAAGGTCACGATGAAAAAATCTGCTTGGGTGCCTTTCTATTCCGGCTGGGGAACTCAAAGTATCCAACTGCTCACTTCAAGTCAGACCTTTTCTATTAGTGTAGATGGCGTTTAACTTCCCCCTGAGGGCTGTGACCCTTCTAAGGGCCGGAGCTGAGGGTGTAGCTTTATGGGTGTCTTCCGCTTTGAGCAACTCTTGTTCCAACTCCAACCGTTCCTTCGTCTGGAGTTTCCTGAGGGAAGTGACTAGGGAAATGCAATGACCCCGTATATGCACCTTAAAAGCATCCCAATTGTTTGCGGCGGATGTATCCGCGGGATAGTTAATAGTGAAGAAGTCCCTAATAGCTTTACAGATGTCATCTCTGTGTAGTCTATCCCTGCACAACACCTCTGGGAAATACCATCTGGTCAATTTAGAGCGTGGGGCTGGCCAATTTAATACACAGGTCACGGGAGCATGGTCCGAGATAGCTATGGGGAGGAAGAGGGAGGCCGTACAAGTGTGAAAGAGTGATTGACTAATAAAAATGTGGTCCATCCTCGAGTATGACCTGTGGGCATGTGAAAAGAAGGAATAGTCACGAGTGTTGGGATTCAGGGTCCTCCAGATGTCTAGAAGGCCCATTTGTTGCATGGATAATTTCAGAGCCTTGCTGAACACCCCTCCCCCGGCTCTCTGTGGATGCGTAGTGTCCATCTGTGAGTCCCAGATGAGATTAAAATCTCCCATGAGGACAATTTCCCCCCGAGGCAAAACCCGCTAGGGACAGGAGAAAGGCTGAAAGAAGTTCTGCCTGTCCTACATTAGGTGCATATACTGCAGCAATCGTGCAGGGCCTTCCCAGTAGCAAGCCTCTAACCAGAACAAACCTCCCCTCCTTGTCGCTTATCGAGGCTTCAAGGTGAAAGTGAGCTGAGGAATGGAACAACAGGGCAACTCCATTTTGCTTTTTGGGGTTGGCAGCCCGAAATATCAAGGGATAGTGTCTATGCTTCAGCCACGCTTCCTCCCCTTTTTAAGATGAGTCTCCTGCACAGCCACCACCTGCGGACCCTGATCCCCCAGAAACTTCCAGAAGCGTTGCCTTTTGTTAGGGGAGTTGAGGCCCCTAACATTCCATGACATTAATTTAACCCCCATCTGCCCCTTCGTCCTGACGTAAGCAGTAGCGGGGGAACCCCCCTGCAGCTCCCCATCACTGTTAGGTTGTGATCCCTGGGTAAAACCTGTAACAACACAACTACATGATCGAAAATCATGAACTGTTCAAGAGTCTGCAAGGTCCCTTCGGACCGTGTCCTCGGGAAGCTACTGGGGAAGACCACTCCTGCACCCAGAGCCCCATGAGAGATCTCTAGGAGACCTTATCCCTGGCATAGTCATGTCTCAGAGCCAGCCAGCGAGGAGCGTTTGTCGGCTAATGTAATCCAATTTGCGCCAATAGGAGGCGGAAAGTCAAACGGGAAGGAGATCCTTTCATTGGCCCTGTCCCCTTTCTAGGGAGGATCCAAACATCTCGGAGAGGGTTCTATATTGTCCTCCGCCTGCTCGGGCAGGCAGACACTTCTGTAGGCTGAGCAAAGAGCGAGATGGGCATGGGATCTCATTACAATGATTTCTTGTTTGCTTTCCTAGGTGTCTGCCAAGCCCCCGTAGCTCCCCGGCCTGTGGGCCTGTCGGTGGGGGCTTCTTTCGGTGTTGACTCTGTATGTGATGAAGAGCTCTCCAGACCAAGTAGGGCCGCTGTCCCCTCCACCTCCGTGAAGTGCTGCTGTTTGTTATTGAAGGAGAAAGCCAAACCGAAGGGGTAGGTCCACCGATATCTAATGTGGCGCTACCTCAGGGCAGCCGTGATCAGCCAAAATTGTTGGCGTCTCATTAGCGTGGCCTGGGCTACATCCTGGAATAGTGCACGGGTCGCACCTTGGTATTCCACCAAGTCTCGGTCTTGGGCCTTCCGGAGCACCAGTTCCTTGACCTTAAAGGAGGTGAATTTGGCTAGGATGTCTCTCGGGCGTTGATTTCTCCCCTGCAAGGCCGGGCCCACCCTGTGGATGCATTCCAGAAGCACTTCGTGTGCCCCCTCACCTAAAATGCTGGTGAATAGGTCCACCATATAGGCTTCTATGTCTGTTCCTTCTTTCCCTTCCTCCAGGCCCCGCACCCTTAGGTTCTCTCTTCGGGAGCGGTTCTCCAGGTCCTCACACTTGAGAAGCGCTGAGTTCAACTGGGCAGTAAGGGATTCCGCCCCCTCCTCTAGCGGTTGTACTCGGCCTTCCAGATCTTGGCATTTTGCTTTTAGGTCGAGGGTGCACGCCCCAACCGAGTCCACGCCCGCCTGAAGTGCAGTAATTTTGGTGCCCATTTCCGATTTGAAGTACTCAAAGAAGGCTCCTATATCTGCCTTTATGTCTTCTCTAAGCTCTCTTTTGAAGTCCCTCAGGGTTGCAAGAAGGTCCTCCCGGGTGAGCGCCATTCTTCCCGCGCCCTGTGTGTCCTCCTCCTTTGGCACCTCTCCTGCTTTGGACGCCCCGAAGTAGCTGGAGACCATGTTGGGCTGAACTTTTTTGGGTGGCATTGGGGCAGCTCTGCGTCACACCTTGCAGCCCTTCGCTCTAAAGCCACAGGGTCAGAGGGGGGAAAGTGGTTTCGTCGAGAAATCTATAATGGCCCCAGGCTCGAGGGCCCCCCCCACCTCCAGGTGGGTTGCGTGTTTCTTTGGTGCCTGCTCAAGTATGGCGTCTCCCCTCCCCTGTGGAGCATGGGCTCTATGGACACTCTTCGTGCTGGGCTTCACATGTTCCAGCCTGGAGGACAGCCGGCGCCATCTTAGGGTCAGGCAAGAGGCCAGGCATCTCTTTTGGGGGGTCCTCCCCTCCCTCGATGCGCAGTGTGGCCCAACGAAGCCGGTCCGGGCAGACCACCCTCTTCTCTGCCTGTCTCCTCAGCCCTGTGAGCTCATTGCCTGCAGCCTCAGCGATTACTTGATCCCCGGGGGAGGGGCCCCTCTCACCTTCCTGTGCCGTCTCAGCGCGAGGGCCCGTTCGCCGCCCCGAGGTCTCTCCTCAGCAGGCGCACTCGTCCGGGGGCGAAAGCTCACTGCGCGACCCCCTCCAGGGAGCCGACGCGGTCCGCACCTCTGGGGAACCTCTTATGTCTGCTGGGTGCTGCTGCTGTACGCGGCCGCCATTAAAGGATCTCGTGAATTCCGTCCAGTCTCTTGTGCCGGTCGCCTCTGTAAGCGTGGGGTCCCCAATCATCTGCCAGGCATCCGGTGTCCCAGGAGAGCCACCCAGTCGCCCGCGCCCCTTCCGATCAGCGGGAAGCGAGTAGTTTCAGCCTCAGCAAGATCCGTCCGCCATTTTGTCTAGGTGGCTGCGGTCCCGATAAGCTTACAAAAAACGCTGTTTCAGGTTTCCGCTCACCCGCATCGGCCATGCAGGGAAGATCTCTGCCAATTAAAGGTCCAGTTCCCACTCTCCTTTGGCCATCAGCCTGGGACTGGACACAGCTATTCTCATTCTCACCGGGCTCTGTCACGGAGCCGAGCAAAGTCACGTCTGCGCGGCCATGATGGTTGGCCATGCCCCCCCGAGAATTACTTTTAAGACCTTGCTGCTAATCCATAGAGTCCTGGTTGGATCAGGCCCAGGGTACCTGAGAACGAGGCTCCGTTTCTATGTCCCTAATAGACGTCTGAGCTCAGCCAATCTCTTTTTGGCAAAAATGTCCACGATCCATAAATCCAGAATAGGGGCAGGTTCTTCTCTTTTGGGATTGTCCCTGAGAATAATCTTCCTCTGGAATTAAAATACATCACATCCACCTCACTGTTTCAGAAGAAATTAAAAGCATGGCTTTTCTCAAATAACTGATTCTGTTCTTCTCTGCCTCTCGGCTTTCCACTGCCTATGTGGAGTGCCGGGACACTCTTCAGAGTAACAGTGCACTGTAGAAATGCTTTTTACATTACAGGCTCTTATGAAACTGATCCATGCAGAACCTCCACTGTCTTAAAGGATGTTTTTAGAGGGTCTGCTGTTGCAGTGCATCTTTGTACATAGAGTTTATCCTGTACAGAGATTTTAGTAGAGAAGACACTATTAGGAAATCCTAACATACGGCCTTTTTTGCTAGAATAAAGGTCTTTGTAGGGGGGCAGGTCTTCACTAAACCCTTTGATGCACACACTTTACATTGTAGAGAGGTCTCAGGAGTCAGGCCATACTGTCACACAGAACCAGCTAAAATAAATTCCACTCTGTTTAGTGGTATTTGAAAAGAGGGTATCGGACCTTACTGAACACAATCTATAGCCTATTTAATGGTCAAGGTAGAGAAAACAGTCTGTTACTATATCTTTCAATACACTCTCTTTAGCCTGTATAGAGGTGTAAAAAGAAAGGATAGGCTGTTATCAAATGGACAGATGCGTGGAGAATATGCGCTGTGATGAAAGATGATTGTAGAGCATAACATGTTTCAGTTAATCCTTGTACATACAGACTACATCTTGTATAGAGTTCTTAAGAGAGGCCATTCTCACCAACCCCTATTGTGCACTCTGGTCAGCCACAGTAAAGGTGTTTGAAGAGGAACTAGTTCTTCATTTAAGACTTTCACTGTCCGAGTTCTCTCTGTAAAAAGGGTCTCAACAGAGATGCCATGATATGAAAAAACTTGCATGAAACTCACAACATGTAGGCCTGGTCATAAAGCGAATACAGAACGGCAAAGACTAAAGAGACCATACATCCATATAGTGTCCTGAATGCTAATTTATATATGTGTGACAAAGCTGCCAGGGGAGAAATCCTTTTAGGACGAGAACCCTTACTCACCCGAGGGCAACATGCTTCATCATTGGGTTCCCTCCTCGGACCCGTACTGCAAGGTCCATGATGTGGGCTACAACTCCCCTGCGGGGAGGAGCTGAGGTGTTTTTAGTGGTGAGCGGTATAATAGGGTCAGTGAGGGACAGAGTGCAAAAGTACAAAAAGTGGTGGTGACGAAAACTATCTCCAGGGTGAAGGACGTGGCAGAATTCTAGAGCCACGCGGGTTATTACCACCTGCTTTGCCTTCCCAAAATGAAGAGTCGGTCAGACAGTGGAGAAGATACAACAAACATTTATTAGTATATATCTCTATAGAGGAGCCCCATCAGAACCTCACCCAAGGGAGAGCATCGAGAGGACTGACTACCCAACACTCGCCAATACATGATAAACTTTTCGGGGGACTTTGGCCATGCCCACAATGGAAAACTACCGTCCGGAGCCGGACTCGAACAAAGGAGGTACAGAGAGATGAGTCTGCACCTGCCAGTGGGTCGTGTTATCGGCTGCCTAAGGCCGCTGAGCCAAATCCCAGCATCTTACCAACGCGGGAGCATCATGAAGTGTCTCCATCGGAATGTAAAAACAATCTCACCCTTATTAGCGAGTGCAGCTGTAACCTTGGACATGTAGACAGAAAATATAACAAAATGCAATGTTCTGCTGAAGCAAGCGATTTCATGTCTAGGCCTAACATGAACAAATACAAACGAGCAATGATTACGAAATTCAAAATGGAGGCACCTTAGTCAAGCGGGCCTTTATATTGCAGGCGTAAATTAGTAGGCCACAAGGCCGCAAACACGAGAATCTGGGCACACTAGTTAGTCACACTATGCTAACTTATGCGAATATAACTAATATGACTAGGGGAAAGGGATTTCAAAACCCTCAGACCCTCCTATTAGCATGTGTGGCTAACATTTGCGAAGCCATTTGTGCTATCCGGCAGGGTCTGTACCGTTCTGACAATGGAATATTATGCATCATCATAAACTAGTTATCAGGTAAAGCAAAACCAAGGGATACAAGCATCAAAACAGTATGTTCAGCATTCGAATATACCTTCATCTATGAGCATGAGTGACTGTATTTCTTGCAGCATCATAGGGGAACATTTAGTATCATTCTTAGGCAACGGAACAGTAGGGGTGAGTTTACTTATGCAATATGTACAACACACCGGAAGGCAATGGATGCAAAGGCAACAGGAGAAGATGACACCTGCAATACCTATCAAAACTACGAGAATCTTCCAACCCCATGATGCCCAGAGGCTCCAAAGCCATCCTGTCAATGACCAGGAACCATTATCCTCATGTATTTCTAACGCAATTTTATGTAACTTCTGAATTGCTAAATTAACAGTCGGGGCAGAGTTGGGAATATAAACACAACAACTGCTCCCGATGACGCGGCATGCTCCGCCCCTATCGGCTAAAAGAACGTCCAGAACCATACAGTTCTGGAGTGAAACAAGTCTCGTAGCTTGAAGCTCTACTGTACTATTCGTTCGTATCTCTGCAGTGGTGTTGATGACTCCCTCTACTACTCTAGCAAGGCGGCGTATATTGCGACTATTGAATATGGGACCCCAGAATGGTACAATACCCTTCATTATATCTGTAAATTGCTGCAGAGAAGTATCTGTTTGATCTATATCATCAGCATTTATCACCCTTTTAACTCGATGTGCAGGAAGGTCCCTACGATGCAACTTATGATCCCTATGGTATGTGGGCGGAGCAATATAAACAGGAGGCAGGAGGAAAGATAGATAGCATTGACCGGACCACCCCCTGGGGAGCCACGTGTAAGCGTGCTCCCCACAGATAAAGTACACATTCGGATGTGTCAGTAGTGGTGGGCTACTAGTCGTATTCAATCGATAAGAATAATTACAATGACTCCATCCTACAGAAATATTTCCTGACCCTTGGACGCAGAAGCTCGCTGTTGAACTGATCACAGGAACAGGCATTGCCTTTTCTTGAGTGATATTGCGTTCTTGGAAACATTTAAAATATTCTGTGACATTAAATCCTTGGAAATCCAATACTTCATTTCGTAACCAGGTAACATTTTCATGGACTGTGAATACATTCATACATGCATCAGAATGTAGGGTACCCTCCTCTCCATCTGGGCCTGGCGTGTATCCCTGATGTACCACTATATACTCCAGAACTGCTTCATAATCCGCCTGCGTCATTTTCATTGTATCTGAATATAGACCATAGAGAGTAATTGGAACCAGGCCTCACAACTATCTAAATATGACCAGGGCATTGATATCAGTAAATCATTTCTGTGCATGACCGAAGGGAGTAGGCCACACACCCAACACTCCGTAACATTAGTAATGCTGTGGACTTGATGAAGCATCTGAATGAATGCCTTCTGAGCGTACGTTTGTCTGTCTCTTTCCTTATGCGGGGCCAAAGTAAGAAAAGCATGTTCCATTGGGGCTGGAGTAGTACCTATCAGGGTATGCACAGGATGCTGTACCTCCAGAAAAAGCAATATTCCTTACGCAAATAACAGAAAAAGCAATATTATCACAAATACTACTTTAGTCTTGAAGGACCAGGTGGACCAAACGGGACCTTGGGAATTAGGGCGAGGAGCCGCAAAGGGCTGCTCCTCCTCAGGAGTGGGACGACCAAAGGGGTACATTGCTAAAAAGTACTTGGGGAATTGGAGCCGCTGTACAACCAGCCAGAGGGGAGTCTTCACCCTGTGTCCATCTGAGCCTCACAAGCAGGCTCCTATCGTTCATCAAATGCTCACTGCTCCCGCGGTGGAGCTGCACAACTTGCAACTCAGGAAAAAGAAAACAATCGCGGCCCAGGCTGAGGAAAAGTCTTTCTTTCAGGTTAGGGCAATCACCCTCCGGAGCAAATACCCTCAACGATCCTGTCCAGTGTCTCAGGCAGTGCACCAGTATTCTTCACTCTAATCTAACAAGTACCAGAGACACAGCACCTGTTCCCTGAACTCAAGTCCTTCCCTAACTCCTGTATTGCCCTGCTGGCGCACTGTCCTTTCGTCGGGCCGCAAATTGTACCCATCACGCCCGGACACCTCCTGATCAACAAACAGAGGTGCAGGCTCACGTTCAGCGTGGGACCGGGACTCAGCGGCTCGATGCACAGAAACTGGAGTATCCGAAGCAACCCTTGTTTCAGGGGGGGGGGTCACCTCTAACACAGCCTCTTTACCTTCTTTGCCGGTCTGTGCCCCTCTCAACTGGGCGTCAGAAAAGGGAACAAAGCGAGGAATCTGCTCTCCATCCTGGTCCGCGATCCCGTCCTTTACCCATGAATTGTATGGCAGTGGCAGGGGCACGCGCTTCACATGGCTGGCGTGCACCCAATTCTTCCGACCTTCAACCTTTACTGCTGTTCTTGTAGCTAGTAGCACCTGCACTGGTTCACGCCACCTCAGCTTCAGGCTGGACTTGTGCTGGAAGTTGCAAATGAGGACAAAGTCTCCAGGCTGGATCTGATGTCCGGGCCGCTCTGGCAGTGGTTGTAAGGCAGAAGATATCTGGTGGTGAACAGAACGAAGATCTTTAGACAAGGCATACAAATAATCAATCAAAAGAGGATACTCTATTTCAGAAAACTTCTTTGGCCTCGGGACGCCCCATACATTAGCAGGACGCCCAAAAAGCACCTCATAGGGTGACAAACCAGTCCTCGAGTGTGCTGTCACCCTCATAGACAACAGTGCTAAAGGCAAAGCATCGGGCCACGCTAATCCTGTGCTTTCATGTATCTTTGCTAGCTTCAACTTGAGCGTACCATTATATTTTTCAACCAGACCTGCGGATTGGGGGTGATTCGCAGCATGAAATTTCTGTGTTATCTGCAAGCCTTTGCATACATATTCCATTATTTTACAATTAAAATGACTTCCGTTGTCAGTCCAGATCACTCTGGGCAAACCATAGCGGGGAAATACTCCTTTAAGAGTGCTTTTGCTGTCGCTATTGCTGTATTCTCTTTTGTCGGGTAAGCCTCCACCCACCTACTAAATGCGCAAACCACCACTAGGACATACTTCAAATTATTGACACGTTCCATTTCAATGTAATCCATTTGAATCACCTCAAAAGGGAACGAAGGCGGGGCAAAATTACCAGCCGGGACGGGGGTACCCTTTCCAGGATTATGTCTCAGACAAACTATGCAGTGTTTCACCAGGTGTGTTGCAACCTTAGAAATATTATCATTCTGCCATACCGGATCTAACAATTTGCAGATGCCCTTCGCGCTTATGTGTGCCGGTCCATGATCCATGGTAACTACAGGAAGAACATATGCATTAGGCAGTAACCACCTGCATCTGTCAAATGTCAGTCCAGCAAGCATTTTCGTCAATGCGTCCTGACTTTTCCTTCCATGTTGTCAGTTCGTCTGCAGTCGCTTCACTCTGTATGTCCCTCACACTCTCCACTGTATCCTCAAACATCCTGTTGTCTGCCACCCAACTAGCTGGACCTGCCACAAACATTTTATTCATTTTCAATCTCGCTGTTTCTTTGGCTGTCTGGTCCGCAAACGCATTCCCTCTTCCTACATCGTCCATCACAGCTTTGTGTGCAAAACATTTAATGATAGTCAATATCTCAGGTAGGGTCAGTGCCGCTAACAGTCTAAGTATCAATGGACCATGCTGTATCTTCTGTTCATGCGATGTGAGAAACCCTCTCTCTGCCCACAGGCGCCCAAAATTGTGCGCCACGCCGAAGGCGTACTGGCTATCAGTATAAATGTTAACAGTCAATCCCTCACTCAACTCACAAGCCCGTAGAAGAGCGACCAACTCCGCTGCCTGTGCTGATTGATAGGGGACCCGGGATGTCTCCACTATCGTGTGTAGTGTGGTGATCGCATATGCTGCAGTGGTGGTGCCATCCGGCAATCTGAAGCACGAGCCATCGATATATAGTTCCCCTTGGGGGTCAGATAAGGGAACATCAGTCAGGTCTATCCATCCCTTCATTTCTTCCTCAATCCGAAACAAACAATCATGGACATCATTGTCCTTTTCTTCCGAAAGGAGGGGTAGTAATGTGGCAGGATTCAAAGTAGCACACCGTTTTATAGTGACATGTGGAGCAAATAGTGTCAATTCATATCCAGTAAGCCGTGCACTGGTGAGGTGCTGTGTCTTTGTCTTATTCAATAATGTGTCCACAGCATGCGGTACCATCACTGTGAGGTCAGTATCAAGAACGAGCCCTGCCGATTGTCTAATAGACACCGCAACAGCCGCTGCGGCTCTCAGACCGCTCGGAAGCGCTCTGGCGACGTTATCAAGAATGGCAGAAAAATAAGCGCAGGGTCTCTGCTTACCTCCAAAACCCTGTGTTAACACTGAGAGCGCGCAACCTTCCGCCTCATGTACGTAAAGCACAAAAGGCTTCTGGTAATCAGGCGTGCCAAGCACATGTGCAGAGCAAAGCGCAGTCTTCAACTGGTCAAAAGCTTCTTGGCATGCAGGTATCCAAGGCAAAGGTTCATGCACATCTTTAGTGGTAAGGTAAAAAAGGGGTTTCGTTAGTAGGGAGAAGTTAGGGATCCACTGACGACGAAAGGAAGTTATACCCAAAAATGTGCGTACCTCGCGTTGAGTCTTAGGAACAGACATATTAGTAATTGCAGCTATACGTTCAGATGTTAGTCTGCGGCCCTCCTTCGACAGTAGGTGACCTAAATAGGTGACCTCCTGTCGACAGTACTGAAATTTAGAAAGGGACACCTTGTGCCCGTTTCGTGCCAAATGCAACAATAATTTAACTGTGGCTGTTTTACAACCTTCTTCTGTATCGGAAGCCACCAAAAGATCATCCACATATTGCAATAAAACGTTACCAGGAGGGAGTTCCAGGGAGTCCAATTGTGCCTTTAAGGCCTGACTATAAATACTGGGGCTTTCAGTATACCCTTGTGGAGCACGACAGAATCTAAAACTTCGGCCAGATAATGAGAATCCGAAAAGCTGACGGCTATCTGTGTGGATCGGTATACTAAAGAAGGCGTTCTTCAAATCGATAACGGAGAAGAATTTTACAGTCGGTGGGACCATAGTCAGTATAGTGGTGATGTCAGATACCACAGGATACTGAGGAATCACTATTTTATTAACCTCTCGCAGGTCTATTACAAAACGGTACAGGTCTGGTGTGACATCAGAAGAGTCAGCTGGGGCCTTTTTAAGAATAGGAAGAATAGGGCTATTGCACACATTCGATACTGTCTCCTCCACGACCCCTGACTTTATTAAATCTTGAATAATCTGCAATAAAGACTGTTCTCCTGCCTGTGAAATCTTGTATTGGGGAATTTGAGGCAACCTAGCATCAGGCTTTACCTTGATAGAGACAGGTGTAATCTTTAGTAACCCCACATCTGTGTCACCTGTGACCCACAACTCGCGTGGCACCTCATGGAACTCAGGGGGGAGAGGATCGTTTTTCAAGAAGCATTGTCTGGCAAGGGCAACTTGTGGACCTACAGTAAGATAAACACCGTCCAGAGAACAATGTATAGTCGCATGCAACCTCTTCAACAAATCCAGTCCCAGCAATTTTTCCCCACAGTGTGATGTCGGCAAGAACGGTGAATCGACTGTATATGGACCAAGCGTCAGAGAAAGGGGCTTAGAAATGGGGCTAACAACCGGTACACCTGAAAAACCCACCGAAATATTGTTATGGCCAGACAGAACTGCCCCATGGGACCAGAGAATGGGAAACAGAGCTACTCATAGCGCCTATATCAACTAAACATTTCTCAGTGGAACCTTGCAGATCTGCAGTAACATACGGTCCACGCTGATCTACAAGTACCGGAACTGGTCCCTTGCTCTGTCCCTGGCTGTCCTAGCCGTGTGAAAATCCGGTCACATCATCCATGTTATAGTCATCATGATAGTACTGGCGTCCCCCTGTTCCATCAAAATAATTCCCGCTCTGTCTATTTCCTCCTGTATTTTCCCTGTGCGTGTCTCCTCGTCCCATTCCTCCGCGCCCCCTACCTCCAAAACCTCTCCCTCCTTCATTCTCTCCTCTCGACTGCAGTTCCGGGCACTCGCTCCGCCAATGTCCCTCCTTTCTACAGTTGGCGCACTGGTTAATTCCCAGAGACGCCCTCGAAGCACCACCTCTACCGGATCTGGGACCCTGAGGGCCAAAACCTGAACCACGTCCTCTACCTCCCCCTCTTGCAACTTGCTGTAACAATACTCTTGTCTTTAAATCCTTTGCTTTCTTCTCGACTTTGTCCTTATTCTCATTCTCCCTATGCTCATAGTACTGAGCCATACTCCGTATCACTGATGGGGTGGACGTCGTCCAAGTACTCTCCACCGCTTGCAATCGAGCAGCAATCTCGGGGAGTAAATTGGTGACAAACCTATTGACGAATAATCCTGTGCTAAGTCTTGGCCACTAAAATCTAAAAACACCCCTTCGAACCTGGTAAAGAAATCAGACGCACTCTCGTCTTTCTTCTGTCGGCATGCCGTCAACTTATCCCAGTCCACCTTCTTCGGCGGGATAAGGGAGTGCATGTAAGTGATGATACATCCTGGTAAGGCTAGTAATTCTGCCCTCTGCTTCTCGCCAGGCTTGCGCTCCTTATCCCATGCTTTAATCTCATCTCATGTTCCACCCAACTCTTGCGCATGGTCCTGATCATGTACTTGTCTCCAGATATCGACTGGTACCAACAAACCAAAGAATATCTCTGTCAGCTAATGTCATTACAGTGGAAGAGACTGCTTCCGTCAACTCCTTATAGTACGCAGTAGGGTTCTTCCTCGGGTCTGGTAACTGACTCTTCAAAGAAAGAACATCACTCCTCTTCCAAGGGGTATAAACCCATTGTTCTTGGAATCGAGCATCAACTCGCTGTCTAATTACCGTATTTGCGGCGTCACGCAATTCCGGTACCTCTGGATGATAGATGGGGTGTACCTCTCTCATAGGGTTCTGGAACCCTAGAGAGGGAACCTTCTGATGTAATCGACCTCTATAACCCGCCAGTGTAGTTGCATTCCTAAAAACCTAATTCGGGGCCATGTCTGTCATGTACACTCTGTCTCGTATGTCGTAAATAATCTGTGGTGCCATTCCCTTAAAACAATGTTCCCACAACTCAATCAGAGTGATCGACATGTGCTTAAGAGCGTGTTGCTGCATAAAAGGCTCATAATCCTTCATCACACTCCAAATATCTTCTACACTATAAATCGGGTGCCGAGCCCACTGAGCTGCCTGATTCACCACAACCTGCTTCTCCTCTGTTCCTACCGCTGAGCGTATTAGCACTTTCCTCACAGGATCCAGCACCAGTGATTGTTTGGTTTCGGGGTGTCCACGTGCTGGGGTCTGCATCGCTGACTGAGGTGTAGCACTTGCAGAGGATGAAGCAAATGCAGAACTAAGCCCTTCCCCAGAGGCATCCAGTAAAGAAGGTGTAAAAGGAGAAGAAACGAGCAGAGGGACATCAGTTCCCTGTCGGACATGGGGGGGGGGTCAAGGCAGTTATATCGCGGGTGTCTGGAAAAATATCCCCTGCAGCTAAACCAGAGGAACCAGGAGCTGTAGGGTACATTCGCTGTGGTACATATGGCGGTGGTGGGCGGGAATCTAAAAGGTCCTCAATCTGTTCATCTCCTTCCTCTCTAGCGACATAGCTTTTATTCACCTGTAACAGAAACCTCCTATCTTCATATTCTATCCCTTTCTCTGTCTTTTCCCTTTCATAAGCAACTGCCTTCTGTGTAATGGTCTGTGTCTCTTTTCTCCTAGCCATGTTCTCCTCCCTCAAGCGACGTTGCCTAGCTTCCTTCTGCCACACCCTCAAGGAATCGAACATAGACTGCCGACTCCGCCTAGAAAACATTTTGTCTTGCAAGTAATTTATTTTCTGTTCATCGAATGAACCAGTAAGTGGCCATTGCAATTCAACATTGTCTTTGGTAGATTTGTTCCACAGTGTATTAAACATAATAGGGGCAATACCATGTTTGACATAAATATCAAAACTCAGGGTGCCTTCCGGAGGTGCGGGCTGGCTCTCCTCCAACCACGCATCAGCAGAGCGAGGACAACACCGAAAACATCCCAATTTACTAAAACAAGGCATTGTCAATTAGGCACAAACACAATCTTTGGTATACGAACAAGTCACACGATCATGAAGACAATTAAAGCAACAATTATCACTCCTTTATAAAAATCAACTATCTGGAGACCTCTGTCGGTTCTCACACACACTCACTACATCCACGTCATCATCTACACTGGTCTCCAGATCGCACCTCCCTAAAACACACAATTACGACGCATTGAAAGAACAATTCCTACAATTCATACTCGAGTCCACAGACCCGTCAGATATAAGACCAGAATCAGTTTTTAACACCGTTACAGGTGCCGGACACAGCCCATTGGCTAGTGTCTAAACAATACAGAACACGTGTCTTTACCATACAAATACAATACCAGACATAGCCCGTCGGCTCATGTCTATACCAGAGGACTGGCCTCAGCCCCAGACCGATACAAACAAAACACAGCAGTCTATAGACTACTCAGGAGACCGGAAAGAACAGGCTTACACCACTAACCGACCTCGGATCATTCCGAAGCCCTCGCCGGACCATATCTGGGACCCTTCTGGCTAGCGTTGCTCCAGACCTTTCCCAGAGCCCTCCGGAGCCTGCCGCGGACCTCTCCGAAAACGTGTGTCTCTCCAAAAGCCTCTGATAAATTCACCAAAGATCTGGCAGATTTCCTGTGAGCATTCCCGGACCCTTTTACAAAAGATAGCCAATCTCTAATCGGCCCGGTGAACTGCTCGCATGCAGTCTGTGTTCCTCAAGGGTCCACCGACCCACCATATTATGGCGCCAATTTTCACAAATCAAATAACTCACCTGGTGCACACAGGTTGTTCAGCACTGCCGACTCCTCGGACCAAACGGTCAACTCCAAGGTTTTGCCTTGAGGACTCCGGCCAAGGGCCACTAGCCGGGGATCCGCCCGATCGGGGAGGCGGAGCAGCTGCAAGAACCAAACTCGGTCTTGTACATGGGGGCCCCTGATCCGCCTGTCTGACCAAGTACCACCCCGGCCCCTACGATCTGATTACAGATAAGGGGGCCCTAAAAGCGGAGTCCCTGTTCGGGCGCCATGTGAAGGGCGTGGCAGAATTCTAGAGCCACGCAGGTTATTACCACCTGCTTTGCCTTCCCAAAATGAAGTCGGTCAGACAGTGGAGAAGATACAACAAACGTTTATTAGCATATATCTCTATAGAGGAGCCCCATCAGAACCTCACCCAAGGGAGAGCATCGAGAGGACTGACTACCCAACACTCGCCAATACATGATAAACTTTTCGCGGGACTTTGGCCACGCCCACAATGTAAAACT
The DNA here is from genome assembly GCA_963921515.1 of Calotriton arnoldi. Classification (NCBI taxonomy): domain Eukaryota; kingdom Metazoa; phylum Chordata; class Amphibia; order Caudata; family Salamandridae; genus Calotriton; species Calotriton arnoldi. The sequence goes on along the minus strand of CAWUFW010007054.1, from coordinate 527,948 downwards.
ACCGGCCGGAGCCGGACTCGAACAAAGGAGGTACAGAGAGATGAGTCTGCACCTGCCAGTGGGTTGTGTTATCAGCGGCCCAAGGCCGCTGAGCCAAATCCCAGCATCTTACCAATGTGGGAGCATCATGAAGTGTCCATCAGAATGTAAAAACAATCTCACCCTTATTAGCGAGTGCAGCTGTAACCTTGGACATGTAGACAGAAAATATAACAAAATGCAATGTTCTGCTGAAGCAAGCGATTTCATGTCTAGGCCTAACATGAACAGAAATACAAACGAGCAATGATTACGAAATTCAAAATGGAGGCACCTTAGTCAAGCGGGCCTTTAATATTGCAGGCGTAAATTAGTAGGCCACAAGGCCGCAAACACGAGAATCTGTGCACACTAGTTAGTCACACTATGCTAACTTATGCGAATATAACTAATATGACTAGGGGAAAGGGATTTCAAAACCCTCAGAGGGGTCGGATCAGTTTTATTCAGTGGCCCACTGGAATAGAGTTAAAAAGAGGACATGGGGTTTTAATCAAATATACCCCGATAGGTGGTCAACATGTTCCTGCCCATATATGACCCCAACGGGATTCCGGGGCATTCATCAGGACCTAGAAAAATAGTCACTCTGTGCAAAGTTATAATAATAAATGAAAATATACTGGCAACCAAGGTACCAAAGTGGCCAGGGTAGCTATGACCTGTGGTCCACCGTCTTTCTGAAAAGAATGGTGAGAGGAATACAATGGACCTATATCGTCACAGCACGTTAAGGGATCTCAAATGGCAACTCCACTTCATCAGTGCGTGGTGTCCATTCATGCTCTTAAACCGTTTTAGTGATCCGTGAGTATCACAACTTAATGTACTAACCCATGGCTCTACTACATAAAACGTTTTACCTAATGTGGGGAATAGTGATGTCCACTGTCAAACCACTGGGTATGTCTTTAAGCGCCTGACTAAAATTTAAATATGACACAGAACTATGGAGAAATGACATGTCGGGACATGTACAGCATTGGAATTTGGCAGTGCACATTTGTAATGCAGTGTTAACGTCGGCATGAAAAAAACTACACACTACTTTCACCCAGTTCACAGGTGTTTGGAGAGAAGGGAGGTCTTCATAAAACCCCTCCTACTGAGCACAATTTTTAGCCTGTTCAAAGATCTTTCTTCAGCCTGTATAGAGGAGGGGCTGTGCACGCTACAATGCACCGCATTCGCTCAGGGTAAATGATTTTGCAGAGGAGTTTATTTATTTGGTAAATGGAACAAAAATGTGAATGTGTATAAACGAATGTAAAATATCTACACTTTTTCAATGTTAACTGTGTGAGAGCAAGAAATTAATATGATGTGTTTTGATTTTCTTATGGATTTCTTTGCATTAAGTCAATATGCCAACTAAAAACAGAAAAAGAAGAACGGGCAAATGTACTACAAAGAAGAGATAGGAGTTTCAAGGGACAAGAAAAACCTGTAAAGGATGGTAAAAAAGTATCAAAATCTGGTAAGAGAATTAATCTTTTATTACAAAAATGAATAAGCACATGTAAAATTTCACATGCAGGTGTCACTCCCTTTGAATATGTATTGACGTGCAACATAGCATTGCATACATTTTCAAGAAGAAAAAATGAAATTCAAAGAACGTATTCTAAAGTTATTCCACACAGGAGTTGTCTAAACATTATGAAGGCCATGAAAACACTGAGGAGGATGAATGCTATATACAGCCAGAAAGTAGAGAAAGCATTTCAGTTTAATACAAATCTGTTTATTCTGATTTTAAACAGTGTTTCTCAGGGAGAGAGGAAACATACCACCAGATCTGAGGCATTTTGTATTGACAAACGTATTTTCAGGAAAACAATTTTGTGGAGAAGCAAGAAGGCGGCCGTGCGCAGCCCTCCTCCTCCTCCTCCCCAGAGCCAGGCAAGAACAGAAAGCCAAGGGAAGGTGAGCGGAGCCCCCTCACACTTATTAGATAATTTCTGGAGCATGTGCCTGAGATTCACATACCTCCTTCTCCACTCCGTGTGGATATACGTAGATTCGGGGTGGCTGGTCCAGCTCACAGTGGTAGCGAAGCAGCTGCGGCGAGCCCTCGTTAGTGGATGCGCTGAATTGAATGCCAGGCCAAAACGCCCACGAAGATTGCCTTACCTTCTTATGGCCCCAAAGACTGTGGGCACTTCAGAGCCCAAAACCGCTGAGATTCTGGCAGGAGTAGGAGGTATTGGCCCCAGCAGCAGGTGTGAGAAACTCACCGGAAGCTCTCAGCAGGGGGCTTCGGTGAACGCGAGAATGGAGAAAACAGAAAAAGGTGACACTCCATGCCTCCATCCACCTGCGGCATCTGGAATATCGATATTGGAATATCTCAACAAACATGCGGGTAGCAGAGACAGACTACTCTTGGCCACGAAGAACAGCCTCAGCTACCAGCACCACTGAGCACCATGTTGTAGAAAGAGAAAAAGGCTTCTGAGGGGACAGGGCAGGCGGTGCCTCACAGAGAGAACCTACAAAGCGGAGAGGGAATGGTACATGTAGATACACTGCCACAACCCTAGGTACTGAGCTTGTTGTCCGTCCGTACAGCTTAACTGGTAGTGAGCATCTCACAACTGAGACTACTGGCCAGCAGGTTAGTTGAAAACCTTCAGGATTGAATAAGGGGGCTGTGGAGTGGTTAAAGGTGCCTCGTCCTACCAATAAGGAAGTGGAGAGCTCCTGGGAGGTGACTTACTGCCAGAAGGCTGCCTATATTGATCATGGGTCATCTAATCGAGCAAAAGGGGGGAGCGTCAGTTGCAAGAAAGGAGCAGCTGGTGTAAGGAAATGGGATCAGACAGTGATGTGGCCGATCATTTTCTTTCCCTATCAGACAAGTCAGAATGTTTGGGCAAAGACCGGTATTCCTCTGAGGACAATCCTAGCAACAGCTCCTTGCATGGGTGACTCTCCGGTCCCTAAACTTGTGGTAAAAAACCTAGGCATCTGGCTCGATAGCGCACTCTCTATGAACGAACAGGCAAACAAATTGTCGGGCATTTGCTTCGGACTCCTGAGGATGCTCAGAAATATATTGGAACTTATCCCGGAGCAACTTAGGAAAACCGTCCTGCAGTCTTTGATAGTCTCCCGTCTGGACTATGGGAACTCTCTTTACTTTGGTTCTCCCGAGTATGTGATCAAGAGGCTCCAGACGGTGCAGAACGCGGCAGCTAGGCTCCTGCTCAAGCTCCATAGACATTCCCCAGTAAGAGAATCCCTGAAACTACTACACTGGCTTCCAATCATGGCTAGGGTAAAATTCAAAGCCCTTTGTATCGCTCACAGGGCAGTAAATAACAGAGGCCCACAAAAACTCAGACAGCTGATCTCGGTATATGCCCCCACGAGATAATTAAGGTCCTCTCACTCACACCTTCTCAGTACCACTAGAATCAAAAAATCCAGATGGGGAGGCAGATCCTTCTCTCACCTGATCCCAAAATTGTGGAATGAGCTCCCTCTGGACCTTAGAGGACAGCAAAATGAACTGATATTTAGGAAAAAGTTGAAGACCTGGCTTTTCCCGCTTAGCCACTAAGGGGCTCTGTCTCTCGCCTCAGCTCTTATCGTCAGCGCGGGGAAGCCTCTGGGTAGCCATGAGCTATATAAATCTCAAATCAAATCACGAAGTGACATAACTAAAACCCCAGTCAGCAATATCCAGTCAATAGCTATAAGGGCATTTGGTAGAAGTGGAAGGAAAGGAACTCTCGCATTTGATCTGAAATCTGACTATTCAGTTACACAGAGCTTATGGGGTAGTGTTTTAGAGCCCCAAGACCAGCAAACACGGCCTGACGGCTGAGGCACCAACTCTTGAGGATGCTTACCAGAGTATCATCGCACACAGAGATGAGGGACGGGCCGATGGTCACAAGGCCCGGGCCGCAACCAGGAAGCTGCAGGGGGAAGTTCGTAAAGTTGCTAAAACTTGCTCTGAGATATCAGGGAGGATGAACAACCTGGAAGACGGGGTGATGACAGTAGAGATGGAAGTGGCAGCTGTCATGGAGCAAGCAGAGGCCCATGAGGCTCAGCTTGAGGACACATAATGAAAGCTGAAAGAATTCAAGATCCGGCAACGCTACAACAACCTGAAAGTCCTGGGGATCGATGAAGGCCTGGAGGGGAATGATGCAAGTAGTTTAATAATCAATATGTTCCAGAAGGCCTTCTCTGAACCTGTGGGTTGGACCTGGGAGTGTGAAATTCAGAGAGCTCCTAGATTCCCACTAATGAGAAAGCAACTCAATTGTGGAACTGAGAAACCTAGAGCAATTCTGGTCTTTTTGGGAACTTTCTTCTACATCCGGCAGTGTTTGAGAAGGCACAACCAGTCTCTAAGTGCAGTGTGGATGGCTTTAATAGACCTGACGTCTGTCATGTGACGCTCAAGAGAAGTTGGAGGCTTCAGCAGCTAATCAAACTCTTTCAGGACAAGGAAGTGCAAGCTTGCTTGATAAACCCATCCAGACTAAAAATCATCAGGAATGCTAAAACCCACATGTTTAGCTCTGAAATCCAGGCCAAATAGTTTTTGGGGAATTAGATTTATTAGGCTGTTGCAATATAAATGCTTCATATGATTCAATCTGATACACCTCTAGTTCGAGATACATCATCTTTGATTGTTGAGCTATGATTATTTCTGATTTTTGGCCCGTATAGACTCCAAAGGTTGATCAGGGTCGTGTTAGGATTTAATATTCTCCCTTTTCTTTATGAAGAGAGTGGGGGAGAGAGAAGAAGGAAGAAGCAGAAGATAGGAAAAAGGGTTCCTGTGTTATGCAACATCTTCTCTTCTAGCCTTGGGTCAAGGGCACTGCTCCCACAAGGATACAGAGAACAATGTACTGACCCCTGGAAAGCATAAAATACAGTAGGTAATGATTAGGTCCTGAAGAAATGCCGATTGACCATTCTGGCAAAAAATGCATGAAACATGTCGACCCCATTACACTTACTCTACTCACTAGATAGCTATTAGGGTACATAACTACCCCTAGATAGCAGTGCTCTTTTTACTGCGTCAAGGGATCCCAACAGAATAAAAAAGTAATTCTGGACTCCCTTAGACCCTTTTATGTCACTCCCACCACCACCCTATTCTTAGGCCCTCACACGCAGTCATCTTATGGTGTTAACAGATCAAAAGATCTCCGTCAAAGAGCCCACATGCCCATCGGGCATTGCAGCGCCAGCTTGACGAGGAGCGCCCGATGATAAATCATGATACCATACACCATGCCATGCGTGTGAGGTCATCACAATCTGACCACTCGGATTCCCCTGATTCATTAAGTCGGACAAGGCTGATTCAACCATAATACAGGTTCTAATTAGCCCCTCAGAGGAACTACCTTTTTTTGCTTTGGCAAACTAAAAAAATACATATTTGTACTGCTAATGTTTGTGGACTGAATGATAGAACTAAAAGAGAGAATGTTGCTGAGGTATTCAGATCCTTCAAGCCCGATATTCTTTGTGAGCAAGAGACACAGTCTTTGGGACAAGAGATATTGGCTGGAGATGAGCAGCTACACTCTTCTTGCATTTTTATCACAGGGCTCCTCTACAAAGGGGGCGTAATCCTGCCCAAAAATGATTTAGCAGTTGTTAAACGGTGCCTTGATGACAAGTTGGGCTGATGGGCAATAGTGGAATACCAAATTGGGGATGGTCAAGCCTCACTATAAGTTCTCTATACCGCTCTAGTTTAGACGAAGCTGCAATTATAGATCGCCTGGTTGTAGAGCTGGCCTCCTAGCCAATCCCTCTTGTCATGTGTGGGACCTTAGCTTACATATGGAAGCTACTAATAATGTTGTACAGCCAGGGCAGTATAGCGGAAGAAAGTCCCAGGTATTCAAGGTTATTTGTCAGTTGATGAAGGATTATTGGTTAGTTGACCTATGGGACACGCTTAAATCCCCAGACCTGGGCTATATTTATTGTTCTCATTCGCACAAGAAATATGCCAGGCTGGACTATGTTGTAATTCCAACTAGTAGGCAATACCGATATTAAGAGACCTCCAAGGGTCTTTGCAGATCATAACCCCCTGATCCTGGAGATCACTAATATGAGGGCTGATAGGACATTAAAGCTCTAGATATTTGATGGAAAATTACTCCTCAACACTAGTTATATCAAGCACATGAGAGAATGGCTTTTGAGCTCCTGGCAATCAACAGAAATAGTGCCTCTGATGGTGCAGTGTGGAACTCACCAAAAGCTGGAGTTAAAGGTGAGACCACCAGCTTTGATTTTCACAATCAGAGACAGCAGGCTAATCAGATTAGGGGACTCGATCTCATGCTCTCTGAACTTGAAGTACACCATATGAGGCTGATCATGGAGAAACACGACAATTATGAGCTGCTGCAAAAGATCACTGTTGCTAAAACTAGGATCAATAACTACCATAGAAGGTCACATGCAGAAAAATATCAAACTCATAGGGTTGAGTGCTCCAAATATGGGGAGAGCATTGGAAGACTATTGGCCCTTCACACGCGACAGATTGTACATAAACTATACTAGATAGGGATGGGAGCTGGCTAGCATCCCAAGGCTATTACCAGAGTATTCAATGGGTACTCTGAAGACCTGTACCAGGAAGATACAATTCCCCCACTAGATCAGTTGGAAGCCGTTATTGATGAAATAATGATCAAGGGGCTTGAGAAGGAACATCATGAATACCTGGAGATTGCTATAACCTCTGATGAAATCAAACTGCGACTATAATCTTTAGCATTCGGTAAAATGACTAGGCCAGATAAAATACCCATAGAAATTTAGATAAAATTCTTTCCAGAACTCCCCAAAGACATGGCAGATATTCTTCTAGGCATAAAGTGGAATGGGGTTTTATCCGCTTCATAGGGGTCTACTAATATTGTGGTCTTCATAAAGAAAGGGAAGTTTCCTACGAACCCCAGTTCATATAGACCTATTTTTCTACTTAATAGAAATGCTAAACTCTATTAAAAAATGGTGGCAACGCGCATGGGCAGGGTCATAGCAAAATTGATTTCCCCCTGGCAACAAGGGTTTATACCTGGGCGGGGAATGACAGATCATATAAGGCGAGACATCACCCTGTTCGATGTAGGGCAAGTGACTGGGTGAATCAATGGCTATGATCCTGTTTGATGCAGAGAAGGCCTTCGATAGTGTTGTGAGGATATCTATGGGAAATACTCAGATGCAAGGGGCTTGGTCCCAGCTTAATTAGAGCTATAAAGGCATTGCATTATACCATAAAACAATGGCTAGACTTCAAATAATGGGGGTGGAATCTGAAAAAATCATCACGAAAGGGACCCGACTGGGATACCTGTGTTCCCCCCCCTTTTATTTGCATTATATATCAACCCCTTCATCAGTAGACTGAAGGGAAACGCAACAATAAGGCCAAGAGTATAAGGGGGATAGATACAAAAATCTTGGCATATGCCGATGACATTGCTGTACTTACCCTGGAGCCGGCAAGCGCCCTGACTGAATTTGAAAAAGAAGACCAATTATTTGGGGCTTTTTCCGGTTACCTTCTGAATAAAGGGAAAACCCAGATAATTTGTACCAATGACGTAGTATTCAGTGATAGCAGGTGAGTAGAAAGCACAACATATTTAGGGGTTCGGATTATGGCTGTAGTGGACAAAATTAGATGGATACATTTTACACCAATACTGACAAAAGCCAGGCAAGACTTAAGAAGAATAAACCACCTATATTTAACATTATCCAGTAGCTGCAATGTTGTAAAAATGATCACACTCCCTAAAATTTGGTACATATTCAGGGCAGTACAACTTGAGGTAGAAACACACTGGTTGAAAAAAATTAGGGCAATCTGTTCTAATTTTGTTTTGGCGGTACAAAAGAGTATGGCGATCCCTAAGCTATATGGTGCTCCCTGGAAACAGGGATGGCTGGGCAATAGCTAACTTTAGATATTATTACTAGGCGTCCTCGCTGCAGTTTGGTCAGAGCTACCATCAATATATGAATTCACCCTAGAGGGAGAGGCCACAGGATGTTTTGCCAGAAACATTGACTACAGTTACTATAAAAAAGTTACATTCAAAACTAACATTGCAGCTTTTAAAATCTGAAAATCACTTAAGGGTAAAACCGGGATTACCAAGCATAATAAATATCCCCCACTATGGAGATCATCTATTTTCCCCTCTATATTTCTCAACTCAGTTTGTAGGGTATCAGAGTTGGCAGGGGTTTTAAGGCTGGGTGACCTCTTTAACCATGATGAACTTTACTCATTCGCTGACCTTCAGCTGAAATTCAGTCTGTCACAGCAAAATGTTTTTAAATATCTGCAGATCATGGATTTTATACTAAAGCTTGCCAATGATCAACTCTCAATGGGCAAACTTTCGCTCACTGAGTTTATAAAGGGCACTAATGTAGCTAGTATTGGGGAAATATATAAAGCTCTTATTGATACAGTACCAGATGACTTGCCCTACCAAGCAGAAAGATGGGAGAGTAGACTTGGGATCACAGATACTGATCTGCAGAAGTCGTTGGAGCTGACCTCCAGAAGTTTTGCTAACTGCAGGTCTGAAGAGCCAATACTTTGATGGTGTTAAATCTGTACAATACCCCAGCCAAGATGTTTAGCTAGTGTAAGAGACCTGACGTCAAGCCTCTTCGTTGTGGGGAGGGACCAGCCGATATGACACATATGTTTTGCTTAAGTGCAAGATTACAGTCGTTAAGAGATGGTATAGGGGCTTTCTTAGAGGAGGCATTCGAAGTGAAAGTGGAGTTTACCCCCCCAATGTTATTTGGAACCGATCTATGCTTTCAGGGTAATAAGACAACACTCTACATTATATTTATAGCCACAGCAGTAGCACGCCTTATTATAGCGGCAGCTAGGCTGAGTCCCGAGCCCCCGAAAAGCCCAGCAGTGGCTTTCTCAACTCTTCAATACGTATAATCTGGAGAAAACTTTATATAAATGTATAGGTAGGAGGGTGAGGCAATGCGTAGCCCTGATCTGGGCCCCATCAGTATTTTGGGCAAAGCGCAAATATGGAATTGGTGATTGAATCTCGTAGTTTGGCCTGAATATCTTGGTTAGAAATTTATCCATGGCCTGTGGTAGAGCACTTTACAAATTAGTTTAGTGAGTGTAAGGCTCAGATCTGTTAAAGTGTAATCTATGAATAGGGGAAAATTTGTTCCAATTTTCGAGCTTAGGGGATGTGCAAAAAATGTATCTATTTATTGAGAATTGTTTTGTATTAAGATAATGTGTCAAAATTAATGTTACTTGTTCAGTCGCTGCTGGCAGTGCACTAATGTATGTAATATGATTTACTTAGGTTCAACAATAAAAAAAGGAAAATATTTTAGTGTTTGCAATTGATTCAGATGTACATGTGTAGGAAGGTAGGATCTGACTGCATGGTTACCCCCACTTTTTGCCTGGTGTTTTGCTGGTTTTTGACTAGTCTGACTGAGGTCCTGCTAATCAGGACCCCAGTCTATCTGCTTTCTCCCTTAAATTGACATACATGTACTTTGGTACACTCCAGATTGGATACTGGGGTAGCCTTATAAGTCTCTAGTATATGGTACACATGTACCCAGGGCATAGGTACCCCGCCTCCCATGGACTGAAGCATGTATTATGCCACCCATGAGAGGCCATGCAAAATGGAACTCCAGGTCTGCTACTGCAGCCTGTGTAAGATGGTGCTTGCACCACTTACTTTAGATATAGGTTCACTATATCTATAGGTCACTACACTTAAAACTTATAAGTCACCCCTATAGCAGGCCTTATCAATCCTGAAGGCAGGGTGCTGGGTTTTTAGTGAGAGGGTGCCCCTGCATGAGCAGAACCTCTCTGCAGCCTTCGGAGACCATTCTCCCGGGTTGTCTGTGACTCAGCCGGACATATAGATAGAGGTGCATTATAACCTTGCGGTAAATGCAATCTCAAACGGCTGCATAGAAACATGTCGTGTTTGGTATCAAACACCTTGGAATCATACCTCCACACCAGTAACTGGTGTGGGCGGTATGATTCCACCCTTCCGAAGTGAGCTTCGTGGGGTCACTGGTCTAACCGGTGCCAGCCTTCTCGACCCGGACACCACAAAATGGATGCTGCCGACCAGAGACACATTTCTGCCCTCCTGCTGCTGATCCAAGCTTGAGCAGAGGAAGGCAGCACAATAGGCATCCTGTCACAGGGAGGTGTGACCACCTCCCAGACAGGGTTTAGTGTATTGGGGCTGGGTGGGTGCACTCTGAGAGTGCCTGAAAGTCTGCATCTGGGGCACATTTGGTGTCCCTGTGCATAGTCCAGTTCAAACCAGTTCTGGGAGCCAGTGGCTCCTGCTCTGGCGCGAAACTGGACAAAGGACATGGGTGTAACTACCCCTCTGTCCTGACCCTTCCCTAGGAGGGTCCCCTGAATCTGTCAAACCCTCTCCCGTGGGTACAAAAGGGCTTACCTGGCTGTAAGACTTTTAGATTTTACGTGGCAAGATTCTGCAAGAATAAACCACTGACCTTCGACCGTCTGGACACTCTGGACTTCGACTGGGCCCGACTTCATCTCCCTCTCCGTCCAAAGCTTCGTCTGTGCCCGTGTGCCATACAGGCTCTGTGCAGGACCTGTGGGGCTCCCAAAGACAACTGAATAATCTCCCTTGGAGTGAAGGAGTCACCCCCCTGCTTCGCAGGCACCTAAGTGCAACTGACCGGTCTGCTGCTCCTGAGCTCCCGCAGACTCCAAAGATTTCAGCAACACAGGAGGTGGGTTTCCGAAGGTTCCTGAGGTTGAGCTGCCCTCTCACCAAGTTTGAGGCCAGTATCCCTTGTGGGGACCGTGTGACCCGATCCCCTGTGCACCGCGTCCATTTGCCAGTGCATATGCTTGTTGGCAATTCACAAGCTTCTGCATTGGACTCCCTGTAGTCCTGACCATGAGCAGTATTTGCACCAAAGATCTCTGGCCTCCTCGCACCGAGTGCTCCGTGGGCTGGTACCTTGCAATCTTGCTCGAGGTCCCCTCGCGACTCCTGGTCATCCGGCCTGTGGGTCTCCTGAGGGTTATCTTGATTTCTGTTGGGCTTTCCTGGTTGCTCCAGATGTGCCCCGACTCCCCATTGCTTGGTGAGTCCCCTGGACTTTGCTGGTCTACACCGTAACCTGCTTGACCGTCCTGCGTGGGTTGCTTTTGCCAAGGCTTGTTGGTGCTCCAGCCGGACACCGACCCCTCAGCACTCGACATCCTTCATGGGACAGCTCACCTCCGGCTCCTGGTTGTCCTCGACGGCTCCTGGTCCTCGTGACTGCAGAGTCAAGCATCCCTTCTTCGCACCTGAAGCACCCAACATCGGTGGGCATTCATCTACCGAGCCCCTGGTCACTCTGAAGTGACCCAGACTCTGTCATCTCTGCTTTCAGGTTCCATCTTCCTCGAATCCAGGGTTGGATTCCACCGGACCCTTTTCACCTTTACGGCAGTAGTACTTCTTTGCAGCTCCCAATTGAGAACAACAGCAGTTTCCGATGCCACTTCAGACATATGCACCCAGCTCCCCTGGGATAGGTAGCTCGGGTACTACGGTATCCACTGGTGGGGTGGCTCTTCAAACTCTAAAGTTCCAACAGGTTTGCTCGAAGTCCTCCTAGAAGGGTCCTTAAACTTTAAAAGTGTAACCGCGACTTCCCCATAGAATTGTGCGGAGCCTGCGGTCGTGTTCCCAAACTGTACCCGGCCTCCGTGGGGTCCCTGTCTACTCACCTTGGGTAGGTCCTTGGGGTCCCAGCGATTCTAGGTGCTCCAGACCTTGTCTTGACCTCAGTCGTGACTGTTATACCACTATTTTAGTATATGGTTTAGTCTCCCCCTGGAGCCCATTGTGCTACTTACAACTGTTCTATTGATTTAGTATTGTGTGCTTTGTGTTCTATCCTCGTGTAGAGGATAGAGAGTGTTATATTAATAAATACATATTTTTATAAAACTACTGTGTGGTTCTCCTTTCATTTAGTCATTCAGGAGGTGATGTTCTGGTAAAACAAGCTGCTTTACATTCCTTCAAGATTAAGCCTGAAGGCTGCTCTCCACAGCTACCACTAGGATAGCTTTCTAAAGGTTATCTTTGACCTTTGACATCATAAGGGTCGTGTGGACTTGTACAAGGTGCCCACTTTAACTAGTGGACAGCATATACCAGGCCAACTTCTCACAACATGCCTATGAAATGAATGAAGGTACACCAATAGAGAAAGAAAATGAGTGTCTAGACATATAGAAGAAGACATAACTCATGAAGTTTTAGGACAACGTCCTAAGAAACCAGTTTACGAGTGGAAGTGTAGGAAAATATGCAAAATAAGACAAGCATCTATTGACAAACATAGAGTATTCTTAATTAAGTTCAGCAGAGGAACTGTGAAACAAAAAATCAAGCTTTTACAATGTCTTGATCCCTGTCAAGTTAAAAAAATGTCCAATTTACAAGGACATTCTTTGGCTTGCTTATAATAAAAGATTTGTGACAACACATTCTATTATATACAGATACTGTTTGTGCACCGCAGGAAAATGCGTAACCTAGTAAGAATGTTGTATTTTGTCAATAGTCCAGTTCTTCATTTACAAAACCTAAATAAAATGTTGTTAAGAGGTACTTATTATGAATTGACTTCTGAAGACATTGACCTAGTACAGTGGTTTAAACTGTCTCTTTACTTAATAGCTGAGGATCGTTTTGATTTGTGTGTAAGCCAGGTTTTCTGTAAATATTGTATAAACAAACTGGATGATACCAAAATGTCTGCAAGAGGTGTTCTTAATAACTTAGAAGTTTTCCCCATTCCTCTTGATCTTCACTGTCTATGAGAGCATGCTCATCCATAGAGTGCATCCACTCCAAACTATTATTAGAATGCAGACAAAAATAGGACATTTCCATCTTCAGAACTAAAGGTAAAGTTATATATTTGTCATTGAATATGAAGGAGAATATTGAAACTAAGGTGCAGATCAAGAGGAAGAAGCACCACTAGTGGTTCTAGTAAATGGAGTGCCTACTAAAGTTAGAAAAAATTGCCAGGAACTTTTAAGTATTGGTAAGATAAAGAAAACTTTGCAGTGCCTTAAACTTGAAAATGTGTTTTACATTGATGTTGATGTGGAGGGACATGTGAATTGTGTCACAATAGACTCTCTAGCTCAGGTCCTTTTGGTCTGTTGGAAAGGGTTGACATAGGTAAAGAAGAAGATATTTATGAACATCACAGCATTCATCCTCCACACTCAAGAGATATAATTGGATGATGCTTTAGAATTGTACCAAATTAAACAAGCAAAACGAGAACCGGTAACTGTGTAGGAAAAGAGCTTAGAAGAACGGTGTTTTGTTCCCAGCTGGAGAAAGTGGATGTTAAAGTGAACATCCAGTAAATATTCCTGCGTCAGAATATAGGTCGACTAGATTATATTCTGAAGATCCTCGATTTAGGCATATCATTCCCTTTGGTTTTCATCTTTTGTTTGCAAGTGATCTGTCAGTCTAATCTTATGCAGTAACCTATGTTAAAAAACAGGGGCACAGTTCTGTGATATCGCTGCCAGATATTTTATTTTAAAAGTTAATAGAAAATATGAGGTTCTAGAGTGGAATATCATGAACCTTATGGCTTGACAAAGTAGTGCTAATGGGTATTGGTTCCGTCACCAAAGTGAGCTATAGTGCATGTTGCTTAACTTAGGTAACTGCTATAAAGGCCTCAGGGACCATATTGCCCGGGGCCAGCTCAGTGACTGAGCCCACACCCGGGGCAGAGTAGTTTCCCTGTCATACTATAGGAAGCAGGAAAACATGCATCCTCCTGTCCGGTGGAAGCATTTTTAAATCTCCCACCAAACGGAAGCAAATATGGGAGTCCGCTTCCATCCAGCAGGAGATTGAAAGATGCTCCCGCCGGCGGGAGCAGACTTGTATTCTGTTTCACTGCCCACACTCCTGCAAGCAGGGAAACAAAACACATATTGCTTCTGCCCGGAGGGAGCAAGCATAGATGGCTGCTTCATCCATGTAGGAGCAATGCCGGCTCCCGCACCATGCCGGGAGCTGGCTCAGGTTGCGTGGATGCCCCGGGTGGGCACCCACCCATTATAAAGACAGGCCCGAGAAGGCTCAGGAAGGGGGCCATGTGTCCCCCTTTCCCTTTTTAATAAAATACAGCCCTGGGGAATGGAGTACCCGGGCCAGAAATGACTTGAGGAGGGGGGGGCCATGTTGCCCCCTCCCCCTTTTTGTTGAATTTAGCCACAAGGAATGGAGTCCACCGGGCTTAATGAGGATTAATGAGGCCCAGAAATCCAGATAAAGTGCTGGAAATATGAAAGGTGAAAACATGCTTTGGGACCCCACCTTTTACTCCGCTCCTGCTTCACAGATCTCCCCAACACTTTCCAGGAAGGAGACTTTGTGAAAAATTGGGTTGTTGGTTGAAGGGGGTGAAATCCTACTCAAGCCACAGCCACAATCCTTGTCAGGGTGAACCACAAAAAGTCACAAAATATAACTTTTGCTTAACCCTCTGATAGTTTGGCACAAAAGCAGTCAAGCTTAACTTATAGGCAATGTGTCAAGTATTTATGCAGCACACAAACAGTAATAAAGTGAAAACACAACCCAAGAAAAATCCTGCACCAATTTAGAATAATTGAGCAAAATTAAATAAACTGTTTGACACCAAAATGACAAAAATCCAATCAGTAGAACCAGAGACATGCAATTTAAAACAATTTAAATAAGTATAGCACCTAAAACCACAAAGCATCACTTGCAGTAATCTGGTAGTGCGAGACCAGGTGAAAGTCACAAGTTCAGGCCGACTGCAATGAAGCAAGGACTGGAGAAAGGGACCAGGTTAGTCCTGCTGAAAAAGTTACCTTCTAAAGTCCAGCATGAAGATTTCTACTCGCAGTGGAGGGGGCCGCAAAGAGCACAGGGAGTGTCACAAGTGGTCGGCGCTCTAGCATGAAGAGCAGGCTGGGAATCGCGGACGGTCATCACTGTAGCACGAAGAACCTGTCGGACCTCATGTTGAGCGAAGTGCAGATCTTGTGTTGCCGGACGTAGTTGGCGGTCACGCAAAGAGTTGACTTCACCAGAGCTTCGTGTTGGCAGTCAGCACAGGCGGCAAGATCTTGGCGAGAACTAGCCCAGTCGCAGTCGAGAAAAGCCTAAAACTTCACAATTTCTTCTTTTCCATAAATAAGAACTCAACTGATGCCACACCAAGAGTCCAGGACCTGAGAGGCACCTCTTGAGGTTTGGAACTCACTCCAACAGAGGCCAGCAAGGGTCAGGCAGGCTCGGTTGTGTGTCTGGAAAATTCTTCCTTCCTGCCCTTGTCCCATTCTGTCCGGGGGCACATTAGGCTATTGTGAAGTTCTTGATGGATGTCCAGGCCAGTGCATTTGAAGTGCAAGTGTGGTAGGTGACAGTGCCACCCGCCATAAAGTCAGAATGGCCCATCCTGCCAACACCCAGACCCTCTATTGTGATGTTGTCTGGGATGAATGCACAAAGGCCAACTGCCAAATACACCTAGTCATATGACCCAGGATACAGGCTTCAGGTACCAAATGGTTAGAACATGAAAAATTCCAACTATAATGCCCTAGGACATTACAAATTGCATACTTTCATGCTTCTTGTGCCCCTAGAAATGGCAGGGGTGTATCACCAAGCTTTTCTTAATGTTGTTGGGTGCTGCAGTAAGTGCAGCAGCCGCCGAACAACTTTAAAAAAAAAAAAAAACAGTAAGCCTCCTGACTCATTAAATCCACGACCCCATGAGAACTTATATGTTTTTTTTAAGCACTTTGAGCTATAGGTCTATGATCTTCAGCAGGAGTGCAATGCCCTCTTGTGGTTGTTTTATTATTGCATGTTGTGAACTAAAAAATGGTGAAAGACTCAAACATGTTGTTTTTAGTTAAAAAAGAAAAATAACGACATGCCTGAGTTTTTAAAACATTTTTCAGCCAACCTAGTGCAATGATAAAAGCAATGTTGAAAGAATGACTTACAGGCATGTTGAATTCTTTTTTATTAACACTTTATTAATCATTTTTATAATACTCACTTTTATTACACATTGCATAATGTGAATTAGTGAACAATTAAAAATATTGGTGATTTTTATAGTACGATCATACATCTGCTTTGCATATATTGATATGCGCATCCCTTGACTAAAGCCAATAGGCCCACTTTTTATATTTTGGTGTTAAAGGCCGTGTCTGTTGTAGGCTGCTCGCAGGGGGTTGGACACAAGACCTGGCTGCAGGCCAGGCAGTGTGGCACAACCCAAACTGCGCATGGCTGAAGGCCATGTGCAGTATGGGGTTGTCGTTGCCTATGGTGATTTCATATTACTTTATATTAAAAACACCCTAGAAATTCACTGGAAAAAAAATCATAGGATAAAGTGATTTTGCATTAAAAAAAACCTTAGAAATTCACTGGAAAAAACAAAGGTTAAAGCGATGTTATAGTTAGGTGAAAATGTCAGTTAAAACATACAGTTTTAAACATACAAACCCGCTGCCATGCACTGCTAATTACCCCACAAATTACATCACTTATGACATGTTTTATGACATCATTGATAATATCACTGCAACATTTGTAATGACAGCATTGATGACAAAACTGGATGGTGGGGGCGCGAGTTATAGTTACCTTAGGGAACGAGTTATAGTTACTTGAGGTAACAATAACTGATCATTTCAGTGGTTTTGTTTGCTTAAAATGCTGTTATAACTGACATTTTCATCTGACTATAATCTTTGTATATTACACATATATATATATATATATATATATATATATATATAACTCTACAAAAGCAAACTGCTTGCTCCCCGGTTCTGTGCCCAACATAGGTAGCACATTAAAATTGGCGGAGCTGCCGATCATGTATCAAAGCTCCTCTCATGCACTGGTTGAGAAAACGCGCACTCAGGGTTCACTGACAAAATATCGATGTAAAAAATATAGAACTAAAAAAAATCAATGAAAAAATTTAGAATGCAAAAATATCGACTCCCTATACTTAAACAGGTAAGTACAAAAATATCGAAAAAAATATTGATGTAAAAAATATAGTTGTACAAAATATCGAATTTTTAATATATATATAGTTTAATATCTGTTCTCCTGGGATTCGTGGCTGGTGGCGAGTGAAGTTATGATGCCAACAGTATTTGGGACGCCACCTGGTGTATGGTGAAACCCCTCACTGAACGGGTCACCACATCGCACTACAGTTACCAGCATGCAACAAGCCTAAGGTCAGCGCGACGAACATCGCAGCGCAGCAGAGGAGGAGCTGATAAACATCTTATCATGGGAGTGGCTACAGTACCACCATGTGATTTAAAACCGCTCCAGGTGCAAGAACTGGCTTTGAAACGAGGCACTGATGAAAGCCTATGCGGCTGAAACGCGTCTGCCACGGCGTTTCTAGAATCATGCATACCACGCGCTCAAACGAATTGCTGAAATAAATCCAGTTGTTTAAAATCCTGCGTTTATGTCGGACTCATTCGGATGTGAGTGAGTATTGGATTATATATATATATATATATATATATATATATATATATATATATATATATATATATATATATATAATAAATATCAAATATGTTAAGTAATAAAAGTAGATTTAATATAAATAAAAATATAATAAATAAAATTAATTAAAAAAAGTTAAACATACATAATAATTCATATATATTTACTTTAAAACAAACTATTAATTTTAATTTATTTTATAATTTTTAAATCATATACAAATTTACAAATATATATGTGTGTACCAATAACATAAAATCTAATTAAAACAAACATTCAATTATAAATTAAAACATTAAACTATTTAAAAATCTTCAAACTTAAATTTCCCACTCCAGTGAGAGCAACAGTAGGGAAAGTGTTGGATAGCGGAGTGGTAAAAATTACTATTCCCACTCCAGTGAGTGTAACCGTAGGGAAAGTGTTGGAGAGCGGAGGGGTAAAAACTACTACTCCCACCTAAGAGAGTGCAACAGTAGGGAAAGTGTTGAAATGCAGAGGAGTAACAATCAATATTCTCACTCCAGTCAGTTCAAAATTAAAAACAAACACAATTTTAACAACAAAAATATTTAAAGAACAAAATAAATTAAAAAGTATTTAAATATGTTAAAAATTAAAATACAAAATATGTAATATTAAATAAACAAAACATTATAATGTTAAATACATATGACAAATGCCTACAAATATTATATTAAATAAAATAAAAAAATTACAAACAAATAATTATTTTTAATCAGAAATTATTTTGACACAAAAACATTAATTATTACATAAATGTACTTTATTTATTTCCTGCCCTATAACACCACACAATCCACAACCCACATCTAATTTCTTTTTTTTAAATTTTACTTCCGCAAGTAACATAATTAATTACCAATTAAGGAAATACTATTAATTAAAAAACAAATTAAAACTCATAAAAAATATTTACCTTCCCACACTTTATCCCTATAATCCCCACAAGCCACAGCTACAATTAAACTGTAAAAAAATGTATTGCACAGTTAAAACTTATTTTCAATTAAAAAACTAATAGTATTTAACAACTTATTATAAAGTAAGTAAAATTAATTTACTCCCCACACGGTACCCCTATAACAATAAAACCCACACAAAAACAATATAAACAAATACCCTAATTAAATATAAATTAATTAATTAATATTAATGATCAACTAATTTTTAATTGATTAAACATAAATTACTTTGCACCCTTTACCCCATGAACTCCACAGCCCACACTTAAAATTAATTACACAAATTCCATATTTAATTTACAATTAAATATTTAATATTAATTAACAACTAATTATTAATTCATTAGACATAGATTACTTCCCACCCTTTACCCCATAAACCCCACAACCCACACCTAAAAAAATCACACAATTACCATAATTAATTATCAATTAATTAGTTAATATAAATTAACTAATTAATTAAACATAAATTACTTCCCACCCGTTACCCCTATAAACCCCACAACCCGCACCTAAAATTAATTACATAATTTCCATAATTAATTTTCAATCAATTAATATAACTTAACAACTAATTATTAATTAATCAAAAATAAATTACTTCCCACCCCTTACCCCTATAAACCCCACAACACACAACTAAAAATAATTACACAATTACTATAATTATCAATTAATTAATATTAATTAACACTCAATTATTTAATTGCAAATAAATTACTTCCCACAATTAACACTATAAAATCTAAATTAAATAAATAAAAAATAATCATTAATGTATTATAATTAAATTACTTCCCACCCTATTCCCCTATAGACCCACAACCCGCTACGGAACTAAAAATGCAAAATGTAATTAAAATAATATTCATAACTACAAAAATGTAACACATATATTGAAAAACATAAACAATACTTATACAAAAAGCATACATCACATACATTTAAAATATAAACTAAAATACAAAACACTATTTAAAAAATCTATATTTTAAACATCTATATTTTTGCAAACAATTTTAATGACTTCTATATTTTTAAAAATTATATTTCCTACCTTAAATTCGATATTCTTGACCACGATATTCTTGCTGTCGATATTTCTGATTAACGATATTTCCAACTCGATATTTGTGTAAGTCGACATTTCCAACTCTACTTTCTGTCTCAACACCGCACTCAGGTGTGCTGTGAAAGATGTTTATTTACCTCTAACTCAGTGTTTCGACCACGCAATGTCTTGGTCACGATACTGGCAAATTGTTTCAAGTGCTCCTCATATACAGTGTGCAGGTGACATAACATAAAAAGAGGACCAAACATCTTATGTTATTATGGACGCCATCTTGCAAAGTCTATTAGGTTCAAGTCATCTTATCTCTAGTCAAGTGCTATATGCATCCAAACGTTTCCAAAGCGAAATACAGTTATATATTGTTACTGTTACTAAGAATATTGAGCATCTTATCAACATTTCATGTCTATCTGAGTCTCTGTCAAATTGTGTCATTGGTCATGTTGTTATGCCCTTCCTTGGCAAAGATTAGCCCGAACCTTTGGAGTATTCAAGGAACTTAAAAATGCACTGTGAATACAATGTAAAAAAAAAATAAACAAAAATTCATATCTATGTAATGCTCACAGCGGGCCGACACTCACAAGGACGTTTACAGTATGTACTCTGTGTACTACTACTAAGTTTATTGTGCCTCTAGTGGGCTTACAGAAATATATATTGGCCCTTCAGGGTCAAAACATTTGTCGATATAATAGCATGTATTCTGCATCTTGTCATGTATGTCCCTGTAATCCATGGTGCCCTAAGTGGGTAAGGACTAACCAACTTGTACAATACCTGTCAGTGGTCATATCCACATGCATTTAACATTTGAAATATCAACTAGACAAAAATAAATAACATAGGGGGTGAATTACGATGGTGGACGGACTTCAGTCCGTCCAACATCGTATCGGTTTTGGGACTGGCCGTCTATGAGGTGGCGGTCCCTCACATGACATTACAATGCGACCGCCACTGTGGCGGTCGCATTGCACAGGTTTACCATTGCGGCAGTTGCTGCTGGCTGCAGCACCCGCCGCAATGGTAAAAATGCATCATGTGGTGCCTGCCACCTGGTGCAGGGAACGCCCCCCAAGTGCACATACAATTAGCCCCTGCAACGGTCCCCCAAAGTCCATCCCCGCCAACCTTTCCATGGCGGGGGAACCGCCATGGAAAGGCTGGTGGGATGCAGCATCCTAATGTGGCGGACGGTGCCTGCTAGGCACCGCCACCATTCTAGGGATGCGGGACGGGTCCGACAGGCAATCGTAATGATTGCCTCTGTCGGACCCGTGGCGGACAGGCTTTCTGCCCGCCAGTACACCGCCCGCCATCCTTATTTGGCGGGCGGGAAAAGGCCTTACGATGGCGGTGAACCTGCCACCGGCAGCAGGTTCACCTCCATCGTAATCAGGCCCATAGTCTCCAATGTTTATATAATAGGTGAGTCTTGACTCGCATTCCGTGAGGTGTTTGGTTCCATGGATGGAACAAAGAAAAGGGTAGGAGGAATAAATGACATTGCAATGCATGCATTTACAGCGCATCCCTTTACAACACGGTCAGTACAATGACTGCGTTGTTAGCACGCATACCATTACAACGCAAGTCATTACAACAACTTGCTGTAGGGGGCGCTGGAGTATGGAATAGTATAATTTACTATTCCAACCACAGTCTGTGCAACAGTAGGGCAGGTGTTGGATTGCAAATCCAACACCTAAAGCCCCCCACAGCAAGTCGTTGTAATGACTTGCGTTGTAATGGTATGCGTGGTAACAACGCAGCTGTTGTACTGACCGCGTTGTAATGGTACCGCGTTGTACTAACAGCGTTGTAAACGCTGTTTTGTGGGTAGGAGAAGCAAACTTAGCCGACCGTGGCACCCTCGGCCTCCATCTCCAAATCCCATTCCTCTTCTTTCTAAAAAAAAAAGTGAGTGAAAGAACATTGATTAAAAACAGACAAATACTAAGTCCAAATTTAAAGAGGAATAACAACATAAGGACATTCTGTAATGACTGTTACCAGTATCTTATTTGCATCGTACGTTTGTCTTCCACATTAAGCCCACCCCCCCGGAGTCTTGGTTTCTGAGTCCACTATGTGTTTGGATGATCTTCTCCTAAGGGGGAGGGCTCGATTGCCCCCCGGACTCAATTTCCACCTGCTCAATGGCAAAGTATCTCATCATGTTTCTATTGCTGGAGTGGAATTCTGCGAAATGACCAGCTACCGGATAGTGTTTATCTACATTATCTACTGCCCTCATGTGCTCGAGAACCCTTTTTTAATGGGATTGATAGTGCTCCCTACAAATCTTAGTTCACAAGGAGACATCAGGATGTAGATGACAAAGTTAGGGTTACTTGTAAGAAACTGTTTAATTTCTTTTTGGCCATGACCATATGGGACAGAGTACTCCTTCACATGTTTGCTGTTTCTACAGGCTTTACAATTTTTGCAGGGAAATAAACCTCTCAGACTATTTGAAGTTTGTGCTGGAATTCCCCTAAATTCACTTTGCATCAATTGATCTCACACTCACTCACACACTCACTCTCAAAGGTTACAGGTTACAGTTAGGAAGTAACATTAGCAACCATAGAAATTCACAGAAAAACCAAAGGTTGCTGGGACGTTATAGTTGGGAAATAGAATTTAAAAAAACCTTCGAAATTCACTGAAAAAAACAAAGGTTAGAGGGACGTTAAGATCAGATTTCACTCGTACAAAACCATAGAAATTCAGCAGTTATAGTTACCTGAGCTAACTAGCTGTCACTATGTCCGATATGAGGAATGAGTTTAAAATTCAGAAAGGTCTGTCATGCAACTCAGAACATCGCTCTAACAACAACAGTCTTTTGCAATTTTTGTGTTCGATCAAATCCCCCTAACAGAGTGTTGTCACTACATAGGTTGGAATCGCACTATATTCTCAAGTACAATACAAAGCATCATGCAGGATTGAATATGGATGAGGAGTTAGCTGTCCATTTAGGTTACATTATGTAATTATCGGGTTTCTTTATATACAATCTCTGACAGTTTGATATACTGTGCCAGATACTGAAGATCTGGGTTTTAACTTGTTTTTATCATTTTTCACCCAGGTGGCTTTGGGGAAGACTGCGGAGACACAACTGATCATATGAACTAAGCATGCCACCTTGTTTATTTTGCATGAGTCCATTTTTTGGATGCATTTCCATCAGAAGGGACATGTTCATTAGTGTGTGCATGACTACTACATTAAGCTTTAGTAAGTGGTATTATATTACTAAGCTTTTTTGTGCCCTCTTGCTTTCTTGACCTGTGCAACCGCCAGTGCAGCCTCATCCCCAGACCATCTCTGCAGCTACAGCTCCTTCTTCCCTACGTTCAACTGCTTTAGCACCCAGCTGACTTTAACAGGACCCTTAGTCAGACCTGGGTGCAGGCACACATTGAAGCTAACGGTGCAAAAGAATACAGAACTCTACATAGCGGTCTTGCAGCAGTCTTGCAATGGGCTCGGGACTTTTCAGGTCTCCTGTAATCCAGGCAGGAAAAAAGGACCCCACAGTACGCCCTCAGAACCCTCACGTAAGGGTGCAGCTGTCAGTGTGCTCATGCTCCTCCTTCTTAGACATCACACTGGACCCACAGGCTAAAGGGAGGAGTGGCGGCACCATCCAGGCTAACAGGAACAAAATGCGATCTCGTAGAATGAAGAGGGCACCCCTGCTATCTACATGGCACAGAAAACCCAAGTTGGGCACAGTGGGGCACACAGACAACGTAGCAAAGTCACCTAAGCTAGTTCCAGATACGACCCCACAGCGCTCACTTTCAACTAATTCTGAGAAATTCCAGGAAATACCAGGCCCTCCCCGCTTCCGAGCCTCTAATCTTTTGGATTTTCTTTTTAAAAAACCACCAGGTGCAGTGGCTAGCACCTTCCCCTCCAACAGCCAGGAAATTGAATCTAGCCCCAATGAGCTTCCAGCTACTACGCTAGCAGTATGCCTCAGCTGCTGCAAGCACTCCAGTCAACCGTTTCAGCACTAAATTATCACTCGGACAAATTAGACAGAAGTGGACCTCCTGAACACCTTAGCTGTACTTACAGCAGGTACTGACAGCAGGCTGGATAATCTGAACAAACTAATAGTAAGGGCACAATCCGCCTCAAACCTGGTTCAGTCTGTTTGCTGCTGTTCATCAATCATAGACAGTTTGTCATTCCTCCCAATGTTCCTTAACAACATCTTTGACGAAGCAAAGAGTCTGTCCGGACCCACAGGAAGAAGTGAGCATCCGATACAGGAGCCTCTTAACCATACCTCATTTGCACCAGTCACAAAAAATAATATTATTCAAGAGCTTTCGGATCAGTGGCAGACAGCGAGTACTGTGGCAACTGACAATCCAGTTCTTAAAACCATCCCCAACGGGCAAGTTTTACCACCTAAACACCATGGCCTGGCAATTTTGCCACAGATTCGTCTAGTTAGGAATTTCTCCGCCCAGTTAGCCGACAAAATTTAGGACCCTAGTCAGCACTCGGCTGCCAACCCACCTTCTAGTTCCAAACTAAAATTACCCCACCCTCTTAGCAGGAGGGAAAAGAAAAGACTGCGCAAGCAACGAAACAAACCTATTTCAAACACTGCTTCTGGCTCCTGCAAACTGTATCCACTGTTCACGACAACAAATACAGAACAGGCTCAAAGTAGCAGCGATAAGAGCACTTGGCAACCACATCAACATGTTACTAATGCCTCTGATACACATAGAAAGCAACACAAACAGAGTGGCTCCCTCAATGTGTAGCAAACTACATCCAGGCTCCCGTACTTGGCGGACAGACATCCATTTCAATGAATCAACAAACCAACTCTGGCAGAGTTAGGAGGAATTCATTCATCCACCATGACCAGGTCAAAAGTGTGGAAACAACTTGAGCAGAACTATTTCCATTACTCTATCAACTCTGCGGCCAGTCACTGGGCAGCGGCTCGGTCCCAAGCTGTTGGAAAAGAGCGATGGTGACCCCATTATTAAAAAAATCCACACTTGATCCTCTTTGCCCAGCAAACTATAGACCTATCTCCCTATTGCCATACCCAGTAAAGATTTTAGAACGGCTGGTTAGCAAAATGCTAGCTAAGTTTCTAGAGGAAAATTTACTATTAGACGAAATCCAATTTGGATTTCGGCCGTCCGCACGACACAGAAACAGCCTTGGTAACAGTCCTGGACGAGTTGAGAATGCGTGCTGACACTGGCCATGAGGTTCTATTAGTACTATTGGACATGTCAGCCGCGTTCGACACGGTCAATCATAGGATATTACTTAACAGGCTGGAGGAATGTGGAATCACAGGCATGGCTCTTAACTGGTTCCAGTCCTATCTACAGGACAGACAGCAAGCAGTGACTATTCCTCCTTTTGTATCCAAAAATATACCCATCAGATATGGAGTACCACAGGGCTCTGCAATCAGCCCAATTTTATTCAACATATACCTACTCCCACTGAACTCCCTAATAAAATCATTTGAAATCAAGGTAGTGAACTATGCTGATGATACGCAGCTTGTCTTCTCCTTAGAAGGATCCAAAGCAATTTCCTTAGAAAGTTTCCATGACTGTATGGATAAAACATCGTAATGGCTGAAGAATAATTCACTACAATTTAATGGGGAGAAAACTGAAATACACTGCTCAGCGAATAAAATTCAGCGTCCCCTCCCTGACAATTTCTGGCCTACCCCTGCTAACAATCAATTGACCCCATCTAATACAGTGCGCAACCTGGTGGTGCTATTCAATAGCAATCTACAGTTGGACTCACAGGTGAACAGAACTGTCAGTACCTGTATGGGTCTTATAAGAGCCCTATGTAAAATCCTCCCACTGCTGCCACCTTCTACAAGAGCACAAGTGGTTAGAAGTGTAATACTGAGTAGACTAGACTACTGCAACGCCTTGCTATTGGAGGCACCAGCGACCCTGATCAAAAAGTTGCAGAGAGTTCAGACGATTGCAGCCAAACTAGCCCTCAAAAGACAGTTTAGGTCCTCCACATCCTCAGCCTTGAAAGATCTGCACTGGCTGCCAATCAAGGAAAGGATACACTTTAAATCACTGTGCATCGACCATAAAGCAGTAAATAAAATGGGCCCTAAGCCACTGCAAGAAAAATTCCTCTGGTATGCCCCAGCTAGAAACCTTCGCTCTACATCAGCAAAACTAGTCTGCACAGCTAGCTTCAAGAAAACCCGAATGGGTGGTAGGTCATTTAGCTCTGCAACCTCACGCCTATGGAATAGCCTGCCGTTTGATCTTAGACAAATGGAGAATCTATTAAACTTCAGAAAGAAGCTAAAAACCTGGCTATTCCCTAGGGTTTAGTCTAACCATGCTGCAGCTATGACCATCTGGCTGTAAGACAATGTACCACACGTAGCGTCTACTGAGTAATCTGAAGCGCCAGGATACGCGTGGGGTGACAGTGCTCTATAGAAGTCTCACATACAATACAATACAGCCCTCAATGGAACCAAAAGCTTAAATGAGCAGCAGGCAGTCCAAACATCCTCGCCGGAACAACACCAGACCTACTTAAGGTCCCAGAGTGGCATCACCTATGTTGGTGACAATCAACTAAAAGTAACAATCAGCAACCCTAAAAAGCCACTAGGAGAATACCAACCAGACCATCTCCAGCCTCGAGAAAAAAACACGCACGGACCAGGAACTATATTAAGACCATCTGCAGAAACTCCAGACTTAATTAGGGCAAGCAGCCAGCAACAGGAAGCCCACTCTGATTCTGAAAAAGTCAAGTTACTATTAATACTGGAGTATCATTCGAAAGGACAGCATGGCATCCTAAATAGGTGCAACATCCTTAAACTACTAAAAGCAACAGCTCAGAAGTCACACTGGTAACGTTTAACTCTCCTACCTGGTTACAATCCTTTCGATCCAGTACAATTACTTATAGTGCATTGGGTATTATTATCCGCCCGTACTCCGATCCAGGCTATCCAATCATGCGGGTAAATCCACAACTGACACCAGAGCGATGCACAAAAAAACCATATTCAATACTAAAAAATGCTCAAGGCCGTGCAGTTTCAAAAGACGGGCCCTTGACTATGACCACAACTGTGTACACTGAGTCCAACTGGAGCTGGCTGCCCACAGCCCTGTCTAGCAGTTGTTTAGCCTGAACTGACGATGCATCTGTTTGTCACCAAAAGCCACTCTTACAAACCCTGTGGAAATTGAACACTAATGGTCCAAAATCCTAAATTCAACCAAACCCCAGTTGCAGTCCTCCCTGGTTTTGTGTTCCTGGAATATCAGTGGCCTCCAGCACAAAATTCGTCCCCCAGATCTAATTACCTTTTTTTCAGCCAACGATTTCCTTGCTCTACAGGAAACATGGGCCACTCAAAGCCAGCATATAATCTGATTCATTGAATACTGGAAGCTGGTGGTCAGATCATAAATTTGATTGCCCAAAGGAGGGCTTATCCATGTACACTTCATGCAGTCTAGAAAGCACCATCAAACCAATATTATTTCAAGAGAGTTGGCTGCTTGGAATCAAAATCAAAATGTGGAGACAGTATCGCCCCCTGTTGATTCTTAACGTATACATCAACCCTAGTGTAAGAACAAAACAGTCACGACTAAACCGGCTAATCTCAATTCTCAGCGACTTAGCTGGAGACTTTCTTCACGCTGATTGCCTGCTCATGAGGGACTTTAATACCAATCTCTTTCAAAGGACCCCCGAGGACCTGGAAAGTCTTCCTTTAGTCCTCCCACAGGGATTCAAGGACGAGGTAAAACCATTGTGCCAACTGCGCTGCAACGTAGGTGAATTCCTGGTTTTGCAGCTTCAAAGTGTTGGCCTCACCGTATTGAATGGCATGTTCCCATTAGACACTCCACCAAACTAGCCCTGGACAAATGGCAACAAGCGCTCTTACCTAGATTATAGCGTCTGTAGCTCTAAATTGTTTCCATATATTGAAAACAACAGTATTATTGCATGCACAGGGATCATCGCCCTCAGATTACCACCGTTGCTCTAAACGTAGCACACCACAAACCATCAAAAGCTACATATCAAGGCATTCACTCAGAAAATCTAAAGCGACTAAAATGGAATTCTGCCATCAGTACAGTTATTATGGAAGAGTGTGTGCAGCTCATTTCGCACGCTAACCCCATGACCAGCGCTCCGATATCGGACTGGTTAAATCTCTGTATTCAACTTCTTTGAAAATTTCAACAGCCAGCCGCCAATATGTTCACCCTAAACAAAAACACACCTCCACACAGACCCTGGCATTAAAGAAAATTTGAAATAAAGCCAGTAAAATTGTCCGGAGGAACCCTGCTTACAAA
Organism: Calotriton arnoldi; assembly: GCA_963921515.1. NCBI lineage: Eukaryota > Metazoa > Chordata > Amphibia > Caudata > Salamandridae > Calotriton > Calotriton arnoldi. The sequence continues at coordinate 499,756 of CAWUFW010007054.1, read as the reverse complement.
ACAGCACAAAAAAATGACAGATCGGCATGGCACACAGAGAACCAACCATCTCCAGCAGTTCTGGTGCACTCTTCTAAGCGCGGAAAAAAAAACAAATTCAAGAAAGTTCTGGGCTCTGGTGAACAAGCAAATGAACGGAAATACTGGCCTGGGCAGCGCAAAAATCACAGAGCAAGAATGGGCAAAGTTTTTAATCATTCACTTTAACACAGATGAAGGAATCCACCATCTATTGACTTGTATCACAAGAAGCCCAACAGCAATTCCCAAGGAGTGTTCGCCCCAACCACAAGATCAACAGCAATTCCCAAGTGTTGAAATCCATCTTACACCAAACAGGCTGGCCAAAATAATTTCTAAAGCAAGAACAGACGGAGCACTAGGCCCTAACGCAGTGGCGCAACAGAGGCCCCGTGGCCCCCGCAGTGTGGGGGGGGCCCAAGCTCCAGAGGGCCCCCTCAGCACAGTACTCTGGCAGAGAGCTCCTGATTGAGTCCAGAGGGGGCAACTACATGTGCCTTGCAGGGGGGCCCCCTCAAGTTTAGTTACGCCAGTGCCCTAACGGTCTGCCACAGGCTCTTTTTAAATTCAGCATCTCATTCTGGGCCGACCAGTTAACAAGCTTCTTTGACTATAGCCTGCGGAGTTCAACCATACCTGACTCTTGGCATGGGGCTATAATTCAAGCAATCTACAATTGTGATTCTCCATCAGCCCCCATCAACTATATGTTGATAGACTTACTAGACAACAAGGACAAGTACTTTGCCAGCCTTCTCCTTGAGGATATGCAACAGTGGGCAGAACTAAAAGGGCTGATGGCAAGAAACCGAACCAGCTTCTTTGCAAAGTCAGGTACACTGTCCAACCTTCTAGCCCTATCAATTCTTGTTGATAAAGCAAAAACTTAGTCCACATTACTACACTGCTGCTTTGCGGACTTCAAAGCAACCTTTGATCGTGTGCCGATGGAGGTGCTTTGGGCTAAGTTAATAAAATGGGGAATCCCCCCTCCCCCCCAAAGCTTTTGGAGCCAATCAACCAGTTGCACACAAACACCTAGATTCAAGTTAAGCTGGGGGACAGCTCACACCTATCAAGAACAATCCCCACATCAGGGGAGGTAAGGAGGGATGTGTGTTAGCCTCCCTGCTTTTTAATCTGTTTATAGATGACCTCCTATAGGAACTCAACAGAGTAAACTGTCATTCCCCAAAGATCAAACACAAGGAGATGATGGACGGAGCGCTGAAACTTTTCAGACACTCACCACCAGTCACAGATCTGGGTTGAATCCATCATCGTTCTTTAGCTCACTTCGCCACCCCAGTTCAGACACAGCTATATGCAAATCAGTCTTGACCCTGTGCCTCATGGGAACAGTCCAGACCGAACTGCCAAGCCATGTCTTCCCTGGACCGGAAACAGGCATCCTGGGACCGGTTTCGGGCTAACAGCCCTCATCAGCCAGGCTAGCTTGAATCCAGTGGCAAAGTGAGCAAGGGACCCACGTCTGGGCATACCCTGCCAACTTAGGGCGAACAAAGCAAACACAAGGAGATGATGGACGGAGCGCTGAAACTTTTCAGACACTTCCCCAAAGATCAGCAGTGCCCAGATTAGCAACCTCCTATATGCTGAAGACCTCTCCCTGTTTAGTCTTACGAGGGTAGGGCTGCAACAGTTGCTAAATCAATTATACATATATGCAATCAATAATAACTTAGAGGTTAATCTGAAGAAGACGCAATTCGTCACATTTAGCAGAAAAAGGTACTGAGAAGGCGGCTTGTCATTTAATAATCTCCAGATCACAGTAGATCAAACATACAAGTACCTGGGGATTCACATCAATGTGAAGGCCGCCTTTGCCAAGCACCGGAGATAAATCGCCACAAAAGGCATGACACCTCAAGTCAGCTTATCCAAACTCTCAAAAAAGCTGTCGGGTCGAAGTATAGCCCCAGTGCTGGAAGTCATGCGAGCCAAGATGGGTCCTACTTTATCCTACAGCTCTGAAATTCTCTGGGTAAACTTAGTATCGCACTGAACCAACACGTTACGAAGATTTACAAATCCGTGCTGCGCTGCCAAAAACCTCATCTGCAACCCAGATCCGACTGGAACTTGGCCTTCTCAACCACCAAGCAGTAGGTGCCGGTGCTCTCTTTAACCTATGCCAGAAGCTGAGATGGGCTAGAGTTGGCACTCTGGAGTCCCAGCTATGGACAGCTATTAGCTCCAGTGGGCCAGACGGATCACATCGTCGGTTTTTAAATTATTGTATGTTGCAATTGTCTGCGAATTAATTGTGGGACTTAAACCCAAGTCAAAAGGCTTTTAAACTAAGTATAAAGAAACCTATTCATCTCCGTTCCTTTCACGTAGACAGAGCAATCCTAGCCAAACGTAAGCACGCATGGGCAGTAATTAACCCATATCAGCCATCTTTCCCGCCGTCATACCTAGCTTGCACATATTCTTTGCACTTAAAACTAAGATTCATGGCGCTCAAAATGGGTGATTGTCACTTTTTGAAACATTTACCCCAGTGGCGTCATCCATCAGAAAAAATCAGATGTAGAGGCTGTGGTGAACTGTGGATTCTCCCAGCGATGACAGACTCATGCAATTTAAATCTAAGGAGTGAGTTTAATAAATTGGGAGTCCGAACCTGTCGGCAGAGCACCATAGCAGCACTAAACTCAGAAAACACAACCCTAAGCCAAACAAATAACCTGTTATCCCATGCCTGGCATCCTTTAAGAATGGTTACATACAAACGTATTACTGCAAATTTTTCGAAGGCATTTTCAGACATCCGATTGGAATTTCACATTTTTACTTACAATCAGCTTTTTTATTATATCTAGTCAAGTTACAATACGGACAGTCTTATTGGCTGACCACTTGTGATAACCTTTTATCTGTTTCCAATATTTGGTTACAATGGTGCTAGTACCTGAAGGCACTAGAAAAGTATTATAATTTTATGTATTTACCTAAAACTTGCTTTTACCTTAAATGATTTGTACTCTTATAATGTGGATGCTCTCTTTTTGCACATTTGTAAAGGTTGTTTAATAACCATGTACAATAAAGAATAATTATTCAGTGCATTACAAATGTTGTTTGATTATATGATGATGTACCCTCCATTGTTGTATTGCACACAGGATCTGCCCCCTCTGTTTCATATGTAAAGTCTGTTATAGGAATGGACTTATCACCCTTTAACTGCATGTAACATTTGAAGTATGACTTGATTTCCTAGTTTGCAGTCATTCGTTCTAGCTCAACATGATTTTGTATTTCAACAATTAACTGGTATTTTGTAATCATGATTACACTCCAAGATGGCAAGATGGTGCCTACAGTCATATTCACTTTACTGTCCTCTGTGTCTATGCACTGTGGCTATTATTTAATGTCTGTTGCCACTTTTGATTATCACTCGTGATCCATATACAGCTTGTGTCGAAACGCGTCAAGTGTGCAGCCTAATAAACCTCACATGGATATCCAACTTGTTGGGAGTGCACTTGACTTCTCTCTGATATCTGAAACTTGCTTGTGGAATATATATATATATATATATCCGCTCAGCTGCACCAAAAAGCGGATCACTCGTGGACGGGTGCTTTGAATCGCGGAATTTATTCGTGGGCTGGTGGGAGGAGCAGGTGGCGTGGTCGTTAGGCAATGAGACATGGATGAAAGAAGTTGTGGCCTGGCATAGGTACATTGACGATCTCTTTTTAGTCTGGAAGGGGCCAGAAAATGTGGCAATGGAGTTTATCGAACATTTAAACCAGAACGATGTGAACTTAAAGTTCACAGGAGAAATTAGTTCAGTGGCAGTGAACTATTTAGATCTAATACAGAAATCCTTAGATGGTAAACTGTGTACAGCATTATACAGGAAACCGACGGCGGGTAATTCTACACTTCACTCCAAGAGTAGCCATCCTCTTAGGTTAATACAAAGCATACCATATGGTGAATTCCTTAGACTAAAACGCAATTGTTCTAGGGATTGGGGTTTGAAGTCCACAGTAAGGGAGAGCATTGCCAGATTTGTGGCCAGAGGATATAACATCAGTTTGTTAGAGACAACTCTGAAAAAAGTAGACAGTACTTCAAGGCAACAGTTAGTAAAAGGAAAGGATAAGACCCGTAAGAAGAAGGAAGAAGGAAAATTCCATATGATCACAACATACTCGGAGGATGCAGATTCTCTTAGGAGCATTCTTCGCAGAAACTGGCATGTCTTAAAGACAGATGTGTGCAAAAACAACAGTTGATGGACAGAATGCAGAACAATGTCATACATTCACACCAGTACAGAGATCTGGGCCTAAATCCATCGTTTTTTTGCTCACCATGCCATTCCAGTTTGAACCCAGCCATATGCAAATCAGTCTTGACCCTGTGCCTCATGGGAACAGTTCAGCCCGAACTGCCAAGCCAGGTCCTCTCTGGTCTGGAAACAAGCATCCTAGGACCGGTTTCGGGGTTTCACCCCTCTTCAGCCAGGATAGCTTGATTCCAGTGGCATGGAGAGCACGGAACCCATCAATTGTGTGTCTTTTGCTTTAAAGACAGATGTGATCATAGGAACAGACATTCCTTCAGCCCCCCTAGTGATGTTTAAAAAAGCAAGATCACTAAGGGATATGTTGGTTCATAGCCACTTGGAAACAATTGCACCGAAGAAAGGCACACTTAAGGAAATGAAAGGTTTTACCCTTGCGGGAAATGCAAGGCTTGCATCAACAGCAAGAGAGTACTAACCTATGAAATACCTGAAATAAAAAAACGGAAATCGATAACTAAATTTATGACGTGCCAAACAAATTATTCAGTTTATTGCTTAATCTGCCCATGCGGGTTAAAATACATAGGAAGCACAATACATTGCGTGAAAATTCGTATATTAGAACACATGCGAGCAATTGCTAATAAAGACTTTACTTATCCAGTTGCCAGGCACTTTGCTATCAAGCATCAAAGTAACAGGGACCTGTTGCAGTATTTCAGCATTGACCATGTGCCTATACACGTTAGAGGAGGTGACAGAATTTTGAAATTGCGAAGACTCGAGTCTCAATATATTATTGACCTACAAACAAAAGCCCCCAAAGGGTTAAACAGCGGGAAGAACTGGCTGTCCATTTAGGTAACTAATCCCGGGGGGGGGTAAGTTAAGAATAAGGTTTAAGATGACGGTCAATTTAATAGTAAGCTGATTCCCTTTCTTTTTCTTTTTGAAGTGTTATAATGACTACAACATTGTCGCCGATACACGGCTTGATAACTAATCTAGAAGGTTATAATTGAGGCAGAATGTTAACAATTGTTACAATGGGCAAATCCATGCCGATTCACGGCTTAATATGCAAGAACTCTCTCAGTAAATACAATGAGTAACCTAGATTGTTTGTCAATAACGATATTTAGCATTTGTGAGAATAGACACACCTGCCGATATACGGCAGATAGTGATATTATTGAAAAACGAACTTTGTGGTGCAAACATTACTTGCTATGTACTAATTTGCTTGAATACGCATTTAGTAGTTCATAGGAAACTTGGTTTGATAAGCATCAATGCCAGAGGGAATGTTATTTCCAAACCTTGTTTAAAATGGCGCCCTCAATGTACAAAACGGAAAACTGTCCTTTTACAATGTTGTTGTCAGAAATGAAATGTGATTTAAAATGACGCCTCCCGGTGTGCTGTGTAAACACTGACGAAGGAGTAATCCGAAACGCGTTTGTTGCGCTGAGAATAAATATCAGCAAACTGCCCCCGCGAGTGCTGTTTTCTTTCTATAAAACACCGAAGGAACTTGAGCAATAATATATTTTTTATATATATATATGTATATATATATACCACTCTGTAGTTATAGTTAGGCTTCCCAGAGATAGGAATTCTTTGGATTTTTGCTCACTGATAACTTTGTGTCAGTTTGAGAAATTTCCACGAAACTTTCCAGACCTATAACATTTTCTACATTGGTGGATGATGCAAAGTTTCATGGAGCCTTTTCAAGGGGATGCAAATAAAAAAGGGGGGTCCCAAAACACGTTTTGTTACCAATGCATTTTCCATAGACTTTCTACTCACGCGTAGCAAGCAAATAGCTGAACAGATTTCCATGAAAGTTTCAGGAGTAAAGTTTATGGTGTCCAGATCATCCTTTTGGGTAGCAGAGGTAAATAGAGTAAGTATTTTTTAAGTTATAAGGTATTTAAACGTAGTGATAGCTGTGGCCTCAGTATTTCACGAAATCCTGTGGTATTTCGCAAAAGTACTGTGATGCAAATCGATGACAACGCATTATGTCATTGGCTAATTACTGCCTTTACAAAAGGTAAAGGCAGCCATGTTGTTTTAAGTATGCTATGGCTGTGTTCTGAGTTAGGGTCTTAGATAAAGGTAAGTATTAAGTTTTATATTTTGTCCCTACCTATTACCATTTTATTAAAGTGTTAATAGGTAGGGAAAATTACTTAAACTTTTCTATATATTTATAAAAATGTTTGGAGTACTGCAGTACTTCCAAGGAATTACCCCAGTACTTAAAAAATAATGTTAAAAATATATATGTTAAAAAATTGAAAACACACTGTACTACACTATATTTCCCGAATGGAGTGTACTACAGTGTATTTTCAATATTTTACATATGAAATGTATGTTTACAAACACGTCTGCAGAATACTACAGTAATAACTTCAAATTACTGCTCTACTTAAAAATGTTTTTAATTTACATTTGTTAAAAAATTACAAATACACTGTAATACACTATATTTCGACAATATTGTGTGCTACAGTGTATGTTTAAATTATATATATCTATAACTATATATATATATATATATATATATATGAAAGGAAAAAGGGTTGCCCTTGCAGTGAAAACGCCCCACAGGTAGGTATCCACTTTTTATTTAGGTCAGGAATGGAACAGCAAGCGGCATCGCCTCAAAAACTTCAATGGCCTGACCGGTTTCGGACGCACTCGTCCTTGCTCACAGGCACCATGTTAAGAGTCATGTGACAACCAAATTGCAGCTCACCTGCCTTAAATCATTTAGGTTCCCGCCCCCAGTGGGCTTTCATATGGCAAGTGCATTCTGGTACTGGCAGTTCTGCAATATTCCATCAACCCCAAGTGGGTGTTGTCGTGACCCCAAACATTAAAAAAGGTTCATTACACCAGTGGGGTGAAACAAAGTCCAGCTTTACTCCTCCATTGTCCATACTGTGACCCTCAACACAGGCCCACCCGTTCCGGCAGCGCCTCCAATAATGAGTCACACCAGATCCGCTTTGTGTTTTGCGGCGGAGCGTTCTCGCGACTGGACCAGCTGCTAGTATGAAAGGAAAAAGGGTTGCCCTTGCAGTGAAAATGCTCCACAGGTAGGTATCCACTTTTTATTGAGGTCAGGAATGGAACAGCAAGCGGCATCGCCTCAAAAACTTCAATGGCCTGACCGGTTTCGGACGCACTCGTCCTTGCTCACAGGCACCATGTTAACAGTCACGTGACAACCAAATTGCAGCTCACCTGCCTTAAATCATTTAGGTTTCCGCCTCCAGTGGGCTTTCATATGGCAAGTGCATTCTGGTACTGGCAGTTCTGCAATATTCCATCAACCCCAAGTGGCTGTTGTCGTGACCCCAAACATTAAAAAAGGTTCATTACCCAAATGGGGTGAAACAAAGTCCAGCTTTACTCCTCCATTGTCCATACTGTGACCCTCAACACGGGCCCACCCGTTCGGCAGCGCCTCCAATAATGAGTCACACCAGATCCGCTTTGTGTTTTGCGGCGGAGCGTTCTCGCGACTGTACCAGCCGCTAGTATGAAAGGAAAAAGGGTTGCCCTTGCAGTGAAAACGCTCCACAGGTAGGTATCCACTTTTTATTGAGGTCAGGAATGGAACAGCAAGCGGCATCGCCTCAAAAACTTCAATGGCCTGACCGGTTTCGGACGCACTCGTCCTTGCTCACAGGCACCATGTTAAGAGTCACGTGACAACCAAATTGCAGCTCACCTGCCTTAAATCATTTAGGTTCCCGCCCCCAGTGGGCTTTCATATGGCAAGTGCATTCTGGTACTGGCAGTTCTGCAATATTCCATCAACCCCAAGTGGGTGTTGTCGTGACCCCAAACATTAAAAAAGGTTCATTACCCAAGTGGGGTGAAACAAAGTCCAGCTTTACTCCTCCATTGTCCATACTGTGACCCTCAACACGTGCCCACCCGTTGTCACGTGACTCTTAACATGGTGCCTGTGAGCAAGGACGAGTGCGTCCGAAACCAGTCAGGCCATTGAAGTTTTTGAGGTGATGCTGCTTGCTGTTCCATTCCTGACCTCAATAAAAAGTGGATACCTACCTGTGGAGCGTTTTCACTGCAAGGGCAACCCTTTTCCTTTCATACTAGCGGCTGGTCCAGTCGCGAGAACGCTCCACCGCAAAACACAAAGCTGATCTGGTGTGACTCATCATTGGAGGCGCTGCCGGAACGGGTGGGCCCGTGTTGAGGGTCACAGTATGGACAATGGAGGAGTAAAGCTGGACTTTGTTTCACCCCACTTGGATAATGAACCTTTTTTAATGTTTGGGGTCACGACAACACCCACTTGGGGTTGATGGAATATTGCAGAACTGCCAGTACCAGAATTCACTTGCCATATGAAAGCCCACTGGGGGCGGGAACCTAAATGATTTAAGGCAGGAGAGCTGCAATTTGGTTGTCACGTGACTCTTAACATGGTGCCTGTGAGCAAGGACGAGTGCGTCCGAAACCGGTCAGGCCATTGAAGTTTTTGAGGCGATGCCGCTTGCTGTTCCATTCCTGACCTCAATAAAAAGTGGATAGCTACCTGTGGAGCGTTTTCACTGCAAGGGCAACACTTTTCCTTTCATACTAGCGGCTGGTCCAGTCGCGAGAACGCTCCGCCACAAAACACAAAGCGGATCTGGTGTGACTAATCATTGGAGGCGCTGCCGGAACGGGTGGGCCCGTGTTGAGGGTCACAGTATGGACAATGGAGGAGTAAAGCTGGACTTTGTTTCACCCCACTTGGGTAATGAACCTTTTTTTAATGTTTGGGGTCATGACAACAGCCACTTGGGGTTGATGGAATATTGCAGAACTGCCAGTACCAGAATGCACTTGCCATATGAAAGCCCACTGGGGGCGGGAACCTAAATGATTTAAGGCAGGTGAGCTGCAATTTGGGTGTCACGTGACTCTTAACATGGTGCCTGTGAGCAAGGACGAGTGCGTCCGAAACCGGTCAGGCCATTGAAGTTTTTGAGGCGATGCCGCTTGCTGTTCCATTCCTGACCTCAATAAAAAGAGGATACCTACCTGTGGAGCGTTTTCACTTCAAGGGCAACCCTTTTCCATATATATATATATATATATATATATATATATATATATATATATATATATATATATATATATATATATATATATATTCCTATAACAACTACAGTACTTTGTAAGTGCAAACGTGGTTCTCCGTAAACATTAAAAAAAAGAAAAATATAATTACATTTCACTACCTATTACCACATTAAAAAGTGGTAATAGGTAAGGAACAACAATAAAACCTACTACTTACCTAATCTAAGGCCCTAACCCAGAACACAGCCAAAGTATGGCGAAAACTACATGACTGTCTTTTACGTTTTGTAAACACAGCCATTAGCCAATCAGCTACTGCCTTATAAGCATGTATCGTGGTATACCGCAAAGTTACTGCAGTATACCGCAGCACAATATATAACTACGTTTTTTCACGTTTATATCTTTATAACTTCTTTAACTATTTACACATACTACTAAAAATTACCATTTACACACTATAATATATATTCCTGCCACATTGCATCTACATCCGTTCACCCACTTTCAGTCTACATCTGTTTAAACTACCACACTCTACTCTATGACACTCCACACTAGGCAACCCCAATCTACACCACTCCCCTGTATGCTAATCCAGTGTATGCCACTCCTTTTTATGTCACTCCTCTATATGTCTCTACACACTATGCTAATCCACTGTATGCCACTCCACTATACACCACTCCACTCTTCGCTACTCCACTGTATGCTATTACACTCTACGCCACTCAGTTCTACGACACTCCACGCCACTACACTCTATGCTATTCCACTCGAAGCCTCATATACTCAATGTGGTTTGACTTAAAACTGAATAAAATCACCTCTTCAGATTAAATAGAATAAAATTACCACCTGGTGATTGAATACATCAGGACTTTCTAATATATGTTCCTTTTTTCATCCACTTCAGCTATCAGTCCAAGCAAAATCACGTACAGTATATCATTATAACAAGATCAACCTCCCGTTGTCATTACTAGAGACCCGTCATCATTGTGTAGCACGACTCCAGGTGACACCACAGACCCCATCACACTCAGTTCCTCCAGATCTTGACCCTGATTCACAACGATAAAAACGAAACACACCGGAACACATAATGTACCCGATGATAACTACAGACCCCTACATAATGTATCATCCTTCTACTATGTACAACTGAACTAAAACCAACATACTATGACCCCACCACATCTAACACCTCTCTACAAGGCCTGGCCGAAATGTAAATTATGCTGAATTAATCAGATTAACTTTGGTAATTCCACGTTATTCTCTGAAGCGGAATTACAGGTAGTAACACAATTATGTCTGCTCACATAATTAAGAGTAATTTGAAGGAAAAAATCTTACGGGAAGAGCACTTTTAGCAAATGCGAGCAGCTGCTTATGCTGCTGTTTATGTTCTGTTGCATTTAGAACTATTTTTCAGTGCAAATGGAGCCTTGCATCCATTTTGGATGTGAGGGGAAATCGTTGGGCTAAGAAAATAGTGCTAAATACAGAATTACTCTTCTCACCTAATTCCGTTTAATCTTTGGCAATTGTTGGGTAATTCCACAAGATTACGCTACACGGAATTACATGAGTTATTCTCTCCCCTACTCTCTACAAAACTCTCATCATACAATCTACGTAGTCTCCCCGTAAAGAGAGCAAACACTGCTAACCACATTCCCTAAAAATATTTAAATTTCTGTACCATATAGTAGCACCCATTGGGACAGAAAGGACATCCACAACATCATACAACAGCCCACCAGAGTGGCAGACACTGCATTAGAAGGAGAAATATTAAATAGGGACTCCACAACATTTTTCCGAGACTAAGAATCATTCATTATTTATCCAACACAACACACTGCACAAAGTCGCAAAAGCTGGCACGACTCACTATTCCACATCCTATGACCCATTGAATAAATCACAGTACCACTCATATGGCCGCCCAACATTCTCAGTACTCATCACAGTTTTATTCTTAAAAAGAGTCCTCTGTATAAACTACTAAAAGAGGAAAATGAATGATGCAAGGTTTTGGAAGGCGAGTGATAACAGATGAAAAGATAAAAAAACCTCAAACAAATAACCTGAATCAAGTCATGTCACTACAAAATAATTTGAAGGAACATAAGCCAAGTACAAACTCATATGAAATCAATGCAGCTGAAACAGCGCAACAAGCTACCTCGTATTCAGTTCATCTAGGCCCCATTTTGGTGTTAGCTCTATGGACCTATGTTCATCAGGAATAAAATCTTACCCATTTTAATTATTGATGCTGAATGATAGCCAATAGGTTATGGGGTTTTCACTCTCCCAGAAATGTGTCTGAAAATATGTATACCTGAATATTTTGAATGTCATCATACATGTTTATCTCCATAACATATGATACAACTTTATTTCAAATTGAAAGAGTAAACCGTTCAATTATATAGTGCATTCACCTTGCCTTCTAAAGTAAGTTATAAATAACTCTATAACTTTTATGTTTCCATTCTGTGTGAGATAGGCAAAGATATGATTGCTGAACATGTGACTCACAGTCCACTATTCTTTCGGTAATAAACAACTGTCTGTCATCTTAAACGGACATCCTCATCTTGTTTCCTTCATCACACACATCTCATATTTTTAGAAGTTCCTCCTGACTGTCCTCTGAACTTATCAATCAATGAAGAGGAATACCTCACTGCTGCTGCCTTTTAATGTGTTATCCTGGAAGTTCTCCTGGGCACCCATAACCTCAGGGTCTACTTCTCAACCCGCAGCAATTTGACTGAGGAAACCAGGTTGCTTCACTGAAACTTATTTGTGGTCTGAAGAACCCGAGACCTCACTCAATAAGCCTGATAGAGGACCAACGTATCTTTGAAAATATAAATTAGTTCAGGAGCTAGCAGTACGAAGGCTTCTGTCAGGGATACCTGCATCAAAGTTGCAAGGCCTAGCCTCCAATCCTTCCCAGGTTAATTTTTGACTGTTCATGCTTCTCCATTAAATTCTCTAATGTTTCATACTCTCCTACAAGTCAGCAGCAGTTCCAGCATTTCAAGGATCACATCACAGATGCTTCAGCTTTGGCTAGCCCTGGAACATACTGCACAACAGCACACATTTACTCCTGTCATACAGATAAAAAACTGCTAAAAATGATGGAGAAACTAATTTCCAAATCAGTAAACAAAAAATGCTGCTGGGAATACAATCTAGACACATGTTAGAGCGCAAATTTCGTTATTTCGGTTGTAGGGGTGCATTATAATAATGGGTAGTTCGCACGCGCATATAATCCTTTATTGTGCTAACATTTGGTCCTTAGAACATGCGATTGTAATAACGTGAAAAGTGAGGTGTTTTTTGAGATAAGCATGAAGAAATCAACGTTGTAACTGTGTGTTTAATTGAAAACATTAACATTTAAAATGTATACGTGATGCTGACATTTACTCATGTATTTGATCTGCTTAAGTAACATGTTAATAGCTGTGCTCAGCAATAATGTTTATTTATGTGTAACTTTATGAGGCCTTCTGCCATTTCTTATGTTGACCGATTTCTGGAGGCCCGAATTGTATTTTCCCTGGAAGCTCTCGCATTAGAATCGCTAGTGAATTTCATGTGAATGTTGAATTTGTTTCTCATGTTTCTGTTGCAGGTGGGGAAATTCATCCTTGTTAGTTAGAATAATGTCTTTGTTTTAGGCAATCCACCTGAGACAGGGAACTTTGTGTGAGTGGGATGTGTTCGAATCGTATGGTAAACCTTGTGTACAAGGGTGTACTATATTGATTCTGGTGAGCAGGGCAGGCCGAGGGTCGCTGAGTGCGAATACTCTTGAGTGACTGAATTCTACGATCTCTTAGAAAGGCAGACAAATACTTGTTTTGATGATTGAATGAATGAATGTGTATGGAGAAATTATAAAGGAGGGTGAACTGCTGCGAGGAGGAAAGGGTGACGGTGGAGTGTACTGAGCTGCGATAGGTCCGTTGGTGTAACGCCGCACTGGGATTGGTTGGTAATCATCAGGAAGTCGAAGTATGGAAAATCTTGTCGGTTGAAGGGAAATTTGATTTAATCATGCAATGCTTGAGGGTGTTATAGGATCTCTGCAGGGGAGATTGGGGAGTGGTAACTCGAATGGGTGAGGAAGCACTGCCCGAGGATACTCCAGCACATTACATGGCAACAACTGTAGTGCTCCATACTATAGTTTGACTTCAAGATTGGCACAAAATCACTGAAAAAGAGGGAGATTAGGCTTTTCCACGTTATGGTTCATTTCGATTGGAAGTGTTGTATCAGTTGAGGGGAGTGATATCTTCACTATGGCCTCCACCTAGGGCACCACAGTTTGAGGCATTAGATGCGTGGATGCAAGCAGCTCAGTCAAAGAACAGGGAAAGATGTCGGGAAAATGAGAAAGACAATGAAGGCATATCAGGATGCGCGATGGGATGCACAACTAAAGAGATGGAGAGTAGATACCATTGAGGGAGAGAGATTGTACCCACTATTGGTGAAAGAGGGAGAGGCTCAGAATAGGAATGGAGGAGACAATGGGGATGATGGTACCAACACTGATGACCGCTTGTTAGACTGACTATTAGCAGAGTGTCCTCCACCTTACAACCCACATTCAGAAGAGGGAAGGGGAGAATTGGCAAATGCAGCAAATATGGAAAGAGAGGGAACAGCACGGACAGGCCCTACTGCAGAGGTAGTGAGGAAGATGTCAACAGGAGCAGGAAGAACTGGGATACCGGCGTCCGGAGGTGCAGAGTCAAGTGGAGTCAATGCTGCTTTACGGTTGCCGGAAGCCCTTTCGGTACCGGTCATAATAGGACCTGTAGTTTCCGTGTGTGACCCGAGTTTAGTGGAAAATGCTAGTCAACAACAGCCAGGGTTGGGAGAAGGGGTAGGTCAGGAGGACATGTGACAGTGAATGGAAACAGACCATTTCTGGTGCCTGTAGAAGCAAGTACCCCGTTGCCAGCAACTGCAGATTCCTCAAGAGTTCGTGTTGGGTCTAGAACCATCCGATCCGGTTCCCTAGCGAACTCAAATTCAGATTTGAGGATGTGGGAAGCTCCTGTCAGGGGACCCATGGGAAGGATACCAGAAGTAGGAACAGATCAGGGAATTGCTGGAAATCAGCATGGGTTGCACACCCCAACTTCAGGAGATTGGCAGAAAAACAGGAGTGGTGATGGATAAGGGCAAAGTAGCATGTTGAGTCAGGGCACAATTAAGGTTGCAGTAAAGGCAAAACTATTAGACGTAGTGAGGTTGAAAGCAGAGGTGGATGAAATAATCAGCGGGAACTTGCCTTATGAAACAATAGAGTTGTATGAACAGGATGAATTCTTGTTTGTGGCAAAGTATGTCACTTATAAAGCTAGGCGAGCACATGAGAAATTGCCAGAATTGGCCCAAAAATATGATGTAGATTTGTCCAAAACAAGAATTTTGTAGGGAAATCACAGGTTAAATTACAGTGATCAGGCATTAGAAGAGAAGAGAGTCACAGGTTTGAAAACACACATTCGGCAATTGGTCATAGGAATATGCGCATTGAGCATGCTTGACAAATGGGAGGAAAGATGGTCAAAGAAAAAGAGTGTTAGAAAGGTGACAGGAGATACGCCGCCTCCAGGAGGGGGGATAGCAGGAGATGAGCCTTACCCATTGCGAGAGGTACCAAGTTGAGGGTATGTGCCTGTGTCTTTGAGCAGGGGTGAATTAGCAGTGTTCACAAATGACTTTCCTCAGCTGAGAGAGAAACCTGCTGAATGGTATAAGCAAGTCGATCGCTTTGTAAAGATTTCAAAGGTGTTGTGGATTGACCTGAACTTGTTGTTTGACATTGTGGCTCCTAGTGATTTATGGTCTACTTGTAAAATTGCTATTGATTAGCCCTGAAAAGTAATAACTCCTTAGAGGCGAAACATACCCTCAACCTAAAAAAAAAAGAGCACAGAGAGCTGGCGACGGATGCAGTAAAAACCCACTACACGGCAACAAGACATAAGCTTTACAAAGTGGGAGACAAGGCAGGGAAATCGCTCGCATGGCTCAACAGGAAGGAGCAAGTGAATAGATTGGTCACCACCATAACCACGGAAGAAGCTGAGATGCTTAGAGACCCCCAGCAGATAGCTGACAGATTCACAGCTCACTACCGTGGTGTCGGTTCGCCCTCAAGGGCGTCAACAAGGGAGGAGGCTGAGGACCTATTGGCGGATATTCCCCTCCCTACCCTCGACTCACAGGTGGTAGCATTAATAGAGGGCGAAATAACAGAGGAGGAGAGGGCACAAGCGATCCATAGCATACAATCAGGAAAAGCAGCAGGTCCCAATAGTCTCCTGATTGGACTCTACAAGCTCGTAGCAAACATGGTGGCCCCTCACCTCAAGAACATGTACCTTGAGAGTTGGAAGTTGGGGGTGCTCCTGGAAGACCAACGGCTTGCTTCCAAGGAGGGTAAATCTAGGGATAGCTGTGCATCATACCGCCTGATTTCTTCGATCAATGCTGAAACCTAGTCCTGTCTAAACTACTGACCAAGAGACTGGTTCAGATCATTCCAAAGTTGGTGCACTCTGATCAATCAGGGTTCATGCCCAGGCAAAATACAGCGATTAACCTGCGGAGACTCCACGGGGTGCTAGAAAGAGTAAATACACTGTGAGAAGATGCAGTGGTCATGTCGCTAGACGCCCGTATGGCCTTCAACTCAGTGGAATGGCCTTGCATGTTTGCAGTGTTGGGGAAAATGGGATTCGGTCCCAACTTCATGGCATGGCTCAAACTCCTCTATACAGACCCCATAGCGCAAGTAGTGGTCAACAACAGAACATCTCATAGATTCCCCCTGCGGAGAGTACATGACAGGGCTGTCCATTGTCACCACTGATATTCGCGTTAATGCTGGAACCGCTGGTTACTTGGATTCGCCGAGGCCCATTGATAAGGGGTCTGAGATGGACCGACAGTTGAGAGTATAGAATATCTCTGTACGCAGATGACGTGCTCCTCTATTTAGCCTCCTCCAAAACTTCAATTCATAGATTATTGAACATTCTTACTGTTTTGGTAGCTATTTGGGCTACAATATCAACTGGTCAAAGTCAATTATCTACATACTCCAAGGGGCACCCCCCACACTTCAGAGGGAATGTGCAGCAAAGGTGGCGATAGACGGGTTTCGTTACCTCAGGATCTTCATTAGTACAGACCCAGATCTGTTCTATCAACGTAATCTTTTTCCCCCACTGCAGCATTTGCAGAGGGATGTGCGTCATTGGAGGACACTGCCACTCTCCCTTCTAGGGAGAGCTGCCCTCTTTAAAATGGTGGCTCTCCCCCGATTCCTATATATCCTGCAAAACACACCACACCCAGTGCCATCAAAGTACTTCCTGGGTGTAGAAGGTGAACAAAGGATACTAATATGGAATGGGAAGCCGTCGAGATTAGCACTTCAGAAACTAGTACGGGGATGGTACGATGGGGGCATAGCACTACCAGATATGCAGAAATATTACTGGGCCGCTCAGCTAGCAGCCATTAACCAGTGTGTGTATCAATCACCAGACAAGCCGGCCTACAGGATGGATCGGCATGTATTAGGCAAAAGGGACTATGTCAAAGTGCTCTACACTGCTCCCAGACATCTATCCCTGACGTGCCCAAAAGAGACCGCAGTTCAACTTTGGCATATGGTCCAGAAACAGATGGCGTGGAAAAACAAAATAACACAGTACACCCCACTGTGGAACACGGAAAAGCTAGGCAACATGGGTAATGTTGCCGGCTTTGACAAATGGGATCTAATAGGCAGATCCCGCATGGGCGACCTATGGGTAGGGGGGGGTGCTACCCTTTGCAACGCTCCAATAAGAATACGAGCTTGCAGAAGCAGAGACATTTCGATATCTACAAATCAAACATACACTACAAGCAGCAATCCCCAAAGGTGCTGAACTCCCAAGGTCCTCCCCACTAGAAGACAGAATACTTATTGAGCACATGGACCTTAAGGCAATATCCCTGACATACAAGAAACTGGTTAATACTTCCCAAGACCCCATCACTGGGCTCCAGGAATAATGGCAAGCAGACATAGGTGATTAACAAAAAAAGGGAGCATAGGGGGAACGAAAGCGTCAGGCCACCCCCCACTCAACACATTACTAACAAAAAGGGGCCTGACTCACTGGACAAATAACTATAATCTTTGGACACGGAGGGGATCCGTAACTTTATACAATGTCTCCCACAATAAGACGGACCACTACCGTTCATTCAAATGTCCAATTTATCACAATGTCACTCTGCTGCAGTATAAGAATTCCCACCAAAGAAAATATAAATGAAAAATTGTGAGAATGGAAAGAAAGCACCTCACGGTAGCAACACCAAGGGGGGTCTGGCTAGTTGGTACTCGCTAGCACACCCACTTATCATCATCGGTTGCTTTCTTGCCACAAAATAGAAAAGTGTTCCAACTTAAATTATCTCAAAAGTGAAGGAAAGGAACAGTGAAAAGAAATAGAATAAGCACTGTAAGTGCAAATATCAAAAAAGTACTGTGCTGGTCCCCGTAAGGAAGAGAATGAAATTACAATTCCCAACATTAAAAATGAGAACCTACTCACTGGCTAATCTTAGCTTTATTCAATGCTGTGAGCGTCCTCTATTAAAATTGGTTTAACTTAAACCATCATTATTGTGTCCATAGCGCCAACATGTTTCGTTGCTATCACTTTACGCAACTTCATCAGGGCTAAGGGGATGACCAGTCTTCACTTCACTTGGAGAATACTGCAGACAAATGACAAACAAAGACAAAACACATGCCAGGAGTAAATCACCCCTAATCTCAACCACACTCCTCGTTCATAATGATAATGGTTAAAACTTTGATAGTTAAAACTTTCTAATTACCGAGTAGTTGCCAGTGTCTCTCGTACCTGCAACTACCTCGTTCTACGGTGTGCGCCAAAAGGTCGCGTTTCAGTGGGGTGACCACACGTGGTTATGGCACCTACAAACAGACGTAAGGCATTGACGTGATTGTTATACATCAATGCTCCATGCCCCTACATTCATATCTTTTTATGTGTGGTATCTCACTAAAATACAAGGCAATCCATACTCTCCCAATACACCCCGATCACAAAATGCTAATCAGGTCATAGATTTCAAGCCCTCACCTCTCATAAAAAGTTTTCATTCATATTACGACATCAGTAATAGGAGAAAAAACCATCATTCACCACATCACCGATACACACTAGGCATCATGAAAAATAATCCTGGAAAGCTCATTCAGCCACGACCAACAAGTAATCCTCTACTTTACCGCTACCGGGATAAGTGGGTCTCCCACAGGCTCCGTCCTCGCTAAAAGCAAAAGACGCATTCGTTCATAATTTCAACGTAGAGCTCTGCGTCAACGTCATCACGCAACGAGCGTAATCACGTATCAATGCTTCCACGTACTATGAAGCCTTCAAGGGTCAAAACGAGCGCCATCTTACAATACACAAAGGCCCAATCTACTGCAGTCAGGAATTCTACATTCCCATTGTATAAAGACTCAAGTCACGGCTTCCAATTTGAAAGCCCACAAAATTCATAAAAATGCTGGTATGTTAGCCCTCATCACTACGAGACCCATTAGTTATCCGCTAACCACAAGTCATATTCGCATATGGTACTGCACCCATTATTATCGCTTTTCCATGTCCTAGATGACAGTGTCCACACACACACGTCAAGGCAGGGAAGCAAATGTCTATAAATCTGGGTGCCTCAGCATAAAAGTACAACTATCACATGTCTTCAATATCTGCTAATCTTGTTCCATTCTATGGACTCGTTCAACCCTTGCTGGTCTACTTGTTCGGAAAAAATCCACTTAGCCTCTTTCCTTGCTAAGATTACATCAGCATTATGTGTTTCTGCAGTCACCCTTTCTAGCACCGTCCACTTTAGAGCCCTAAAGTCATGTTTCATATATAAAAAATGTTGTACCAGATGTGTTGTTAATCTGCCTGTTTTAAGGGTGCTGAGATGCTCCTGAATCCGCACCTTCACCTTGCGGGTAGTGAGTCCAATATAATGTAACCCACAGGGACACGTGAGCCTATAGATGACGTTTGAGGTATTGCAATTACTGAATTTATTTAAGTGCCACACTCTACCACTCACCAAAGCAACACTTTTAGTGGCTTGTGTGAGATCACATACAGAACAGCCACCACAAGGGTAGTGACCTGAAGGTAAAGTGGATAATTGTGGCATCAAAAGAGACCTAGTATGGACCAACTTATCCTTTAAATTCGGTGCTCGTCGAAATGCAAAACGCGGTGGCGGCATATTATTGGCCCCTGTATCCAAAATAGACCAGTGTTTTCTTATTATTTGTCTCACTTTAGTGGACAAAGGGTCGAAGGTAGTCACCACAGGTAAGCAGTCACCCTTTTGTCTTACATTTCTCTCCAGAAGAGCTTCACGTGGGGTATTCAATGCGCGTTTACGTGCTTTTTTGATGACTTTAGCAGGATAACCCCTTGCTCCAAGCTTAGTCGCCAGCTCCTCCGACTGAACATATACTTCACGGTAGAGGAACAATTGCGGCGGTATCTCAAAAACTGCCCCACCGGAAGATTATCACGGACCGCTCTCGGATGACAAGAGCGATAGTGCAATAAAGAATTCCTGTCCGTCGGCTTCTGATGGACAAAGGTAAATAACATATCATCCCTTGCTGTTATATCCACATCGAGATACACAGCAGAGGTATGACTAAAAGACCATGTGAACCTAAGGCATCCATCTGCCTGGTTCAGCCACGTCAAAAAAGTCACTAACGAGTCCTCTGTGCCTGTCCAGATACAGAGGACATCGTCAATATACCTCCTCCAAAGAGAAATATTCTCTTTGAAGGGGTTGGAGGCATGATGGATCACATTGCTTTCGAACTGGCCTACATAAATACAGGCCAAGCTCGGCGCAAATGTGGCCCCCATAGACGTGCCTGACACCTGGAGGTACAACTGATTTCTGTACTCAAAAAAGTTTCTAGTAAGTGCCAGTTCAATGCACTGCAAAACAAAAGATTGGGGAGTGTCATAGAACCACTCCAGCTCCCCAAGAGCACGTGCTGCTGCCACCAGCGCGGCATCTTGGGGTATGCTGGTATACAAGGATTCTATATCGATGGTCACCAAAAATTGCTCCCTGGGATCAAACACCACTGTACTGAGAATTTAAGTATATCAGTCGTGTCCTGCACATAGGATGGTTGGGTAATGACCGCTTCCCTTAAGAAAAAATCTGCAAACTGGGACAAGGGCTCCAATACAGACTGAATACCCGACACAATTGGGCGACCTGGTGGTGGGCGCTTAGGTTTGTGGATTTTCGGCAAGATATAAAAAGCCGGTACACGCGGTTTTAAGTTGATTAAAAAATCCGCCTCCTTGTACGTAATCCACTTTTTTTCTTTTGCGCCCACCACCAGAGTCTTGATGACATCTTGTAACTCAGGCGTCGGGTCCCGTGCTAGTGGTAGATAATTTCTACGCTCTCCCAAAAGTCTGAGAACTTCTACTTCATAATCGTGGCTGTTAAGAACAACCACTGCCCCGCCCTTATCCGCTTGTTTTATCGTAATTGATTTATTATCTTGAAGGGTTTTCACAGCCAGCCAGTCACTTCTGCTCATATTATGAGTATGGAACTGATTCTCTTTTCGTTCCAGATCCTTGATATCTTTGAGGACCCGCTGTTCAAAAACTGCCACCTCCGGGCCTACTGATGTACCTGGAGGGCAAAACCCTGATGGTCGATGGAGGTTCGTATTAAAAACAGATTGAGGTTCTCTTTCTTTGTCCAAAAAGAATTTGTGGACCTTGATTTTTCGCATCATTTCAAAAATTTCAGTGCGGCACTTAAAGGTGTCGTGCTTTGGAGTGGGAACAAACCCCAGACCCTTATTCAATACTGCCCGTTCCTCTGGGGACAGTGAATAATCAGACAGATTAACAACAATATCATTTACGGGGATTGAAATGTTCTCCCCTCCAAGGGGTACATTATCTGGAGCTTCCATTACATCAGTGTTCTGCCTCTGCTGCCAGTGATACGGGGAGAGTATGTTTGCCATGTTGGTTGAAGATTGGCCCTTCCTCTGCCCCTGCCCCTCTGGGCTACACCACCTCCTCCAATGTTGCCCCTCTGGGTCTGTCCTAAAAAAGACCTCAGAAGGGCACCTAGGTCTTCGTTGGTTCTATTGTTTGGTGTAAATCTCACTCTGCTCTGATTTGATGTAGAAGTCTGTTCAATCAGCAGAGTGACATTGTGATAAATTGGACATTTGGACATTTGAATGAACGGTAGTGGTCCGTCTTATTGTGGGAGACATTGTATAAAGTTACGGATCCCCTCCGTGTCCAAAGATTATAGTTATTTGTCCAGTGAGTCAAGCAGACATAGGTGACCTGGAAGTGGAATACTGGCAAGAAGCCCTGGCATCCCCAAGAGAGGTGGCCATATCGAGCAAATTCCGGTTACTACAATTGAAAGTTCTCCACAGAGTATATTACTCCTGTCATAGTCTGGCTAAAATGGGGAGAGGCAACAACCCGACTTGTAGGAGGGGGTGAGACCAACAGGGATCATATTACCACATATTATGGGACTGCCCCTCATACAACAATACTGGACAGCAATTGAACGTAAATTAAGCGGATTGACAGGAGTAGAGATGACCCCTACCCCGAAATGGTGCCTCCTCAATATATGGGAAGCCACCGACCTCAACACTAAAGAGAGAAGTTGGGTAACACTTGGACTGATAATTCCCAAGCGCAACATAGCTAAGATGTGGGGGGCGACAAACACACCAAGGTTACGAGACTGTATGGAAGACCTGGATTGGTGCCTGATAGCAGAAAAAACAGTGTATGAAAGCAGGGGTTGCCCCAGGAAGTGGGCGAGGGTCTGGGGAAAGTGGAACACTTACGGAGGGGAACTTTGCGGGAGCCCGGTGGGGGCAAACTGGCACTGATAGATGGGATGACCCCCCCTAAGATCGAAAACAGATGGGGTGATAGGGAAAAGGGAAACGGCAATGAGGTGTCAGCGTCTAAGATTGTAAAGGAGAGATACGAAATGGGCAATGGAACTGTGCAATTTGTAATGTACCCTGTCATGTTTAATAAACGGATTACAAAAAAATTGCTATTGATTGGCCTTCTACCGAACCAGATAGGGATCTTATAACTCAAGGCCCTTCACCTTTAGTCATGAAAAAGTTTGAACAAGCAATTATATGTTTGCGGTCTGTGGGGTCGATTCACAGAACTAATCTGAGATAAAATCCTAAACTTACTACTTTTGGTATTCACAGAAGGCATTTAGTAGTAGTAAAGTTAGGACTCCTAACTTTACTACTACTAAACTGAGATAAAATCCTAAACTTGCTACTTTTGGTATTCACAGAGGCATTTAGTAGAAGTAAAGTTAGGACTCCTAACTTTACTACTACTAAATGCCTTCTGTGAATACCAAAAGTAGTAAGTTTAGGTTTTTATCTCAGATTAGTTCTGTGAATCGGCCCCTAAGATAGCTCCAGAGGACATCGATTGGGTTAAGATAGATCGGACAACCCATGAACCAAAAGAATCAGTGCATGCCTATTATGAACTGTTCTTGCAAGCCTTCAAGCAGTACAGTGGGTTAGATACTCTTGACCCGAAAGATATGGGACAGTTTGTCTCCAAATTTGTGTTTGGACTGAGACGAGAGATTAGTGTTATGATTCAACAGCATTTAATCTGCTGGCAGAACAAGTCAGTGGATGAGATCCTACGGTATGCCAGATATTGTAGTGATGAGGTGCACTCCAAGTACAAGAGAATGAAGGACAAATTGATGCTGGTGAAGATGGGAAATACGAACACAGTGGATCAGGCACAGACAAATGGGGGAACTTAAGGTCAAAATCAGGGAAACAACCTAGGAGGGATTCAAAATGTTCCGAACAATGCTGGCCATGGAAAAGGGCAAAGTGCTGACCCCAAGACAGGAGTAGAGATTAACACGCTAAAGAAAACAACCGCTTGTCATTATTGTCACAAAATCAGGTTTTGGAAGCACGAGTGTCAAGCAAATCCGGCTAATCAGTTGCAGGAAGGAGAGATTGCACAGGTTTCTGATGTTATAAGCATGGTGGAGAGACACAGATCCTTTAATAGGGGAGGTCAGAACCAGCTAGTGCAAGTGCCCCAGCCTCCAAGAGTTTTGCAGGGTAATCAAGCCTATCACCAAATGCCCTTTAAGGAAACCCTAGACGGATTCGATCCGGACCGGTCACAATGATGGTGCCTGAGTGGGGAGGAAGACTGTACCCTTGGAGCAGTCTTAGAGGTAGGCCAGAGTGGAGAGTATGTGGAGGCAGATGTAGATGGTCATCCCATTACATTTTTGATTGATACTGGTGCTACCCATTCTACTGTGAGATCCGTAGTAGTCCCAAACCTACCCCTCTCGGGACAGTCGATCCAAGTTGTGGGAGATGCCAATAGGAAAATGACCAACCCATTGACAGAAGAAATACCCGTGAAAATAGGAACCTTCGAGGATCGACAGCAGTTTGTGGTGTGCGATTCGAGTCCAGTCTATTTGTTAGGATGAGACCTCTTGTGCAAGCTGAATTGTACCATCTGTTGCACACCTACGGGAGAAGAACTACAGACTAATGATGATGACATTGTATTTAAATTGGCGAACCTGAACAACTGTGTAGGCATGCTTCCTGTACTGACAGTGGATGACATGCCATGGGACTTGAAAGACACCGTCTCTCCCGTGGTGTGGGACTTCACAGAGGAAGAGATAGGACTGATTTGAGGAGTCGAACCAGCCTGCATACAGATCAAGCCAAATGCAGAATTTCCAAGAAGGCCCCAGTACAACCTGATTCCAGAAGCAGTGGCAGGGATTACACCTGTGATTGATTCCATGATCTTGCAGGGCATCTTAAAGGAGATAATAGGAAATCTGTGCAATTCATCTATAATAGAGTTATAGAAACCGAGCGGTAAATATTGCATTGTTTTAGACTTAAGGAAAGTTAACTCGATTGTGATTCCATGTTGTCCCGTGGTACCGAATCCATTTGTAATTTTGTTCCAAATTCCTTGTGAGGCTGAATGTTTTACTGTGATTGACTTGTGCCAAGCATTCTTTTCAATCCCATTGCATGAGGAAAGACAATTTTTATTTGCTTTCCAACTGGAAAACAGTGTATTAACATGGTGTCGTATTCCACAAGAGTATACTGAAAGTCCATCCATCTTCAACCAGATATTGAAAAAGAACCTTGAGAGCTTGGTGCTGCCACAAAGCTCAATACTTGTGCAGTATATTGATGACCTTCTGATTACTTCAGAGACCGAGGAGGCTTGCAGGGAACATACCATAGCCCTATTGACCACTAGGCGGAAAATGGACACAAGGTGCCCCAGAGCAAGCTTCAGTACTGCTTGCCTGAAGTGCAATATTTGGGTCATCTCATTGAGAAAGGCAAGAGAAAGGTGTCACCCGACCATATTGAGGTGATCATGAAAATGAATGCGCCTACCACACAAAAAGAAGTCAGGATGTTTCTGGGAATGGTTGGCTACTGCCGACAACGGATTCCCAACTTCTCATTGAAGGCAAAGCCCTTACAGAGATTGACACACAAAGATGTGAGTGATCTGGTACCCTGGGATAACTATTGTTTGGTCGCCTTCTTGGAGCTGAGAGAGAGCTTGTGTTGCGCTCCAGCTCTAGGAATGCCTGATTACAAAAAAGCGTTTTCGCTATTCTGCTGCGAAAGGGAGATATGTGCACTATCTGTCCTCACCCAGACACATGGAGTATCTGTAGACCAGTGGCCTATTTCTCAGCTACACTAGATCCTGTAGCACCAGTGTTGCCTGGATGTCCCAGATCTGTTGCTGCAACAGGTGTCAGCATTGAAAGATGTAAAAGGATCGTGATGGGTCATCCTCTTACTGTTTATGTTCCACATTCAATTGAGCTCCTGATGACGAGAACCAAAACACAGCACTTGACAAACAAAAGGTTCAGTAGATATGAACAGATCCTGTTAGCCACCGAGAATGTCACCCTGAAGACGTGTTCTGTTTTAAATCCTGCTACTTTGATGCCTATTCCCAATGTTGTGGGGGAAGATTGTGAGGACCATGACTGGATGTGACCGAACTTTGCACCAAACCGAGACCCGACATTGTCGATGAGCCTCTACCTGAATTTGACCATGTCCTTTTTGTTGATGATTCATGCTTAAGAGACAGTGAGGGTTACTTGAGAACAGCTTTTTCTGTGTGTACCATTTCTGGAGTTGTGGAAGCTGCTTGCTTACAGGGAGTATACTCCGCTCAAGTAGCTGAAATCATCACCTTGACCCGTGCATGTTTTGTTTATGACCAGATCCGAGTCACCATCTATACCGATAGCCAATATGGTTTCGGTGTGGGTTCATGACCTCGGACAGCTATGGTCACAGATGGGGTTCTTAATGTCATCATGATCTCCCATTAGGAATGGAGAGTATGTGAGACAACTGTTGGAAGCCTTGCAGAAAACAAAGGAAGTGGCAGTCGTGAAGTGTGCTGCCCATGGGAAGTGAGAAGACTTTGGGAAACAGGTATGCGGACGAAGTCACCAGCTTTTGAGCAACTTACGTATGCATATTTAATGGTGAATATTCAGGTGAGAGCACAGAAAGAACCGAGCTCAACATGATGCTAGCCATAGCAGATACCTGGGATTAGGTCAGGCGTCTGCAGGGAGAAGTGTCAGAGCAAGAACAAGCTGGTTGGATCAGAGAAGGTTGTGAAAAGAGAGAAGATGGTATTTGGGTTTCAACTGATGGCATAGCAGTGTTACCAGATTGTTTACTGAATCCTATGTTGAGACAGATTCATGGAGCAGCCCACATTGGGAGAGATGCAATGGTGCAAGTGTTTAGACAAACGTGGTTTAACCCGAGGTTTCGTGTGTTTGCTGATGCAGTGTGCCATCTGTGTCACGTGTCAACAGATGAATACTGGAAAGAAAACTGTGGTTACATTGAGTCACATTGGGAGGTAAGGAGGTCCTTTTAACGGGATATAACTGGACTTTATTAAGATGCCTAAGTGCAACGGCTTGAGATGCATTCTGGTTGCAGTGTGCACCTTTTTACTGTGGAGGGAAGCATATCTGACTAGAAGGTATGATAGCCTCACAGTGGCCAAGTTATTGCTAGGAGAGTTGATTCCAAGGTTTGGGTTTCCAACTTCATTGGAGTCAGATAGAGGAACTCACTTTCACAGTGAGATCATGATGCTATTGTGCACTGCCTTGAATGTCGATCAGAGATTACACTGTAGCTACAGGCCGGAGGCGTCCGTCATCGTGGAGCAGATAAACTGGACTCTAAAGATGAGAATGGCAAAGTTGTGCTCTTTGACGTCTCTGAACTGTCCTGATACGTTGCCTTTGGTGTTGATGAGTTTGCGCAGTATTCCAGACAGGAGGACTTTATTATCTCCTCACAAGATCCTCATGGGGAGGGCGATGCATTTGCCAGTGGTGCCGTCCACAGCATTGATAAACATCACTGATGATTTGGTTCTTGACTATTGCAAAGTATTGGCTGATGTGGTTCGTTCTATGTCTCACCAGGTTGAAGCTGCGACTGCACCGACCTCGAAAGACCTCTGCCATGACTTGGGCCCGGGGGATTGGGTCCTATCCGGAAACATGTGAGGAAGAACTGTCTCGATGCGCATTGGCGAGGTCCCTACCCAGTGATTTTGGGGACGAACACTGCTGTGAAGTGTGGAGGTTTGCCGAACTCCATACCTGTAAGTTTCAGGACCCTTGGAAGAAACAGCTCCTCTCCCCGAAGAGACTCCAGCCGTGGCTGCGTGGCCACTGGAGAGTGGAAGCCAAACTGTGGGGGTCCCTGAAGAGCCTGGATACCCACCAGGTCGAGCTGAGGGGGTCACGCTACACAAGACCCTAGTAAAGACTCTGAGGGAGACGGTAACGTTGAGAGTGGTATAGAGCCTGACTCAGCTGAAGAGACTGGTGTGGAAAGTGGCCAGGTGCTGGGAAGAAAACTGAGGTCGCAAGAGAATCGTGGCTTGTGAGACAAAAAATGCAGAACCTGAGACTTGCACCGGAAAGAGACCTTGCGCCCTAAGTCGGATCAAAGTGAAACTGAACGAGCATGGGGGAGCGTGAGGAGATCGAGAATAGTGAGAGTAACATGCCAGAGATACGCCTCTCCGGAGTGGACCTACCTGGTAACCAATGCCTGGGACAGTGAGGTCTGGGTGAGTGAGATCCGGGAGAGTGAGGTGCGGAACGTCAGTGCTGATAATTGAAATTGAACTGTTAGTCCCTGGAGTAGAAGCTAATGGAGTTCTGACATTGACTGTACCATATCCACCGAGACTGAGTGGCTTACGGAGCTTGATTCTGGAAGATCTGATGTTTCCAACCATTGGGTATCCGCCACCAGCTCAGGAGATTACAGCATTTCGTATTGAACTTTTGCAGCATGTCATTGAGGAAATTGGCTGTGATCTCATAAAGGATGTAAACTGAACTGTGACTTGTAAATAAAAATCTTTGCTCATAAAAAGATAGCCTAGCTCCGAGTGGAAGAAGAATAAAATTAGGGACTTTTCTGTAGAAGAAGAAAAAGGGCTAGGGAAGTCGTCCAGCTGTGTCAATAATTGTGCCACAATCTGAGTGAGAACTATTTCCATGACTTCAAGATACTGCATATGAACTTTATTGTGCAACAGTGAAAAGCAGAGAAAGAGACTTTGCACTTATCCTCTTACAGTCACAATCCAAACTCAGTTGAAAATGGAGTCTGGAAATTCGAACCGTAGGCACAAATGTATAATAGGTACACTTATTGTAGGAGTGATCATAGTCATAACTGTAGTCATTACTGTGCCCGTTATAGGTTCACACGAAGCTGAAGTTGATGCAGTGGGAGTGCATGGGACGTCCACACCTACCACCTTTAGCACAAAAGAGGGTACATTAAAAGCTGACAGTGCTTTGATAGAACAGACTTGTCTCTTATTGCACATAGATTTGTCTTAGGGTGATTATACATTGAATGACTATGCAAAACTGTTGTATGAGTATGTAAATATTGTGGATGTGAGAGATTGTTATGTGTGTATTCAATTGCCTGCATCTGTTGAGGAGGGTATCAGGTATCATCACTTGCCCTTGATGTATGGTATCACTTGTAGTTTGCTGCTTAGCATGTTTTATGGTAAGGGTCATTATGAGTACTATTTTTAGGTCAAGCTAGACAGCGCAGCTGTCTCTTCGAGACCTGCTGTAATCAGTCTGTGTGCATCAACTCCATCCCCTTTTTTACCATTGCTTTTCATTTGTCTATGGCCTTTAAAAATCCCTGCTTGCTAGCGGTCAGTTCTGCCTCTTTGACCCTCCTTTGTCTCTACTGTTCCTCCCACAGAGCAGGGATTTAGTACTGTCTGATTCCGCTATGGTTCTTTATATGTTCTTTGGGGGACTATTTTCTTTCTTGGTTTCCTGCTCAGTTACTGTTTGCCTGTATTCAGCTTTGGCGCCATAGCTCCTACATTTAGCTATTGCATTTCTTCTCCCACCTCCTCTTAATGCCACAGATTGTGCTAGTTCTGCCTCTGCTGTGCCTCCCGCTCCATTTGTTGTATTTTTTTTCACCTTTTTTCAAATTTCTTTGTCGACCGGGAACACCGGCAAATGGGACTTTTTTGGTAGAATGTTTGGTTGGATTTGGGCTTCTTTTTAGGGGAGGTTGGCCTTGTGTGTCTCTTGTTTTGTTTGCAGCTTGAATGTTTACAAAGGGCACGTCTGTGTGTGCATTTTTTATGTTTTTCCTAATTCTCACAGTTAGCTTTGAAGTGCAGGAGCAGAGGAAGCATGTTCCAGAGTGCGAGGCTTGGCACGCATAGCTATCTGCCCACAAACCGTTCGCTTCTTGTCCGGTGGATGTCTGTTTAAGGAGGCCAACATTCGGTGTCTATTCTTCTGGTGTGAAACCAACAGGTTGAAGAGGTACAAGGATGCATCCTCATGATCTGTGTGGTGAATTAAGGTTTAGGGTGGCTGCAGTTCATGAATTTAAGTTGTGGGAGGCTGCCGCCAGTGACAATGCCACCGCTGCTCGCAGCGCAATAAAATTTGCCTAAAAGAATGAGAACAATCCCCGCGACCGGACCCAACTCCATGGACTGCGGTGGGTGCTTAGCCCAGAGCACACCACTGTGCAGCTGCTGCTAAGCCAGAGAGTCTGACTCATGCCCGGGCGGCCGGCGTTTGTAAAGTAAGTGGGTTAGTGGCTGCAGTGAGATATCTCTCACTCTGCTGCTGCTTCTAATGACACTGCTTTCAAAATTAAAATAACGCTTTAGCCCGTAGTCATTTTCAGCCGCCAATGGCATTGGCCCCTACTTCTGGCCCGCGGGATCTCCGGTGAGTGTGCACCTGGCTGCCTCCTCCTTCCCCCCGCTTATGGTG
This sequence comes from Calotriton arnoldi, assembly GCA_963921515.1. NCBI lineage: Eukaryota > Metazoa > Chordata > Amphibia > Caudata > Salamandridae > Calotriton > Calotriton arnoldi. Next base: position 469,674 of record CAWUFW010007054.1, on the reverse strand, counting down.
CACTGGTACTCTGTCACAGGGTTGCACAGGCAGGCAGCTCTATTTACTTGCAGCCGCCTCTTGATATGCCGTCCTCACTGCACTGCATCTGGTGCAGATCGGCCCGCTGTTGAGGCTTGACGGTGGCCTGCTTCCTGACTGGGGCCTATTGCTTCCTGGTTGGGAGACTCAGCCAAGTTCCACGTGGGACAGAGAGGTCCTGGACTCCAGAGGGCATGGCACAGCAGGATATGTTTATCCACGGTGCTGCCACTTACTTGCAGTCACATGGTCCTATGTCTGTCTGTTCTGCATAGCACAGGAGGGCTGAGACACGCTTAAAAGCCACACAGATTAAAGGCAGGTAATCAGCTATCTGCCACCAGATAAGTTCCGGCCACAAAGTCAGGTGAGTGCACCAATAAAATAATTTGATTAGTAATTATTATAATTGTAAAAAGTCATTTACAAATTGGCAAATAATAAACTGTTATCAAACTGTATTGATAATAATGTGCTTCCTAATTGCCACCTACGAGACGGTTTGCACATTAGGTCATAGAGAGGTGACCAGTTGCTATGGAAACCGGCCTGGGCCCGGCGGAGTTGTTTTGTGTGTTTTTGGCTACAGTAACAAAGAGATTTCTCCAGGTGCAGCCACCACTCGGCTGTTTACTCCTCTCAGCTGTTTACTCCTCCTGAAGTGTATTAGCCTGACAGCCCTGTGATTTTAGACACACAGGCTCGCCTTCACTTTTATCAGCTCTCAGCCGAGTGCAGAGAAATTGAGGCAAAACACTTTCTGGGTAACGTTATTACTGGGCTCACTTGCGCAGTGGTTCTCTCTACATTCTTGCGTGCACCTCTGCTTCAGAAAATATTCTGCACATCAGGTGAGCAAGCTTTGAATGTTAGCATGAGGGAAATATGGTATTACTATGTTTGGTTGCATGCTTTTATTGTTTTAGTTTTTTATTAAAGCTCGAGCTGAACTGGGGAGAACCAAGCCCTACACTTAGCAAGGCGTGGACTTTGGGGGAGAGTTAAGGGAGGCGGGAAATTTCTAACTTGTGTACAATAGTAAGAGAAATGGCAAACTGGTGGGTTAGTGTAAAGTTGAAATGAGCTTTTCAATGGCTGATGAAGTGCTCTTTGAAGTTTCAGAGCCATAGTGTGAGCCTGTGTAGAGGGATGTAATTTCCGTGCACACAGGGGCCCTGTTTTTCTAATATTAAGCAGGACATGCTGACTTGTAGTATTCTTACATTCATTAAGAGCTGCTCCCCTGGTGCCCTACAGGGTCGGCAACAAGCTGTAATTTATATACAATTCATATCCTAACTGCACTGCTACACGGATGCGTCTTCTAAATATCAGGTGACTTTCACAAAGCCACCTTCACTGGAGATGAAACTGACCCGGACTAATGTTCCCAATTTAGCACTTCGTACCATTTCTGGTTTTGAATGTGCCTATGCTTGCAACTTCTTCAGTTCTGCTATTATCTCACATCTCCACAAGCATTATTGTACGGTTTCAGCCATGCATACAGCTGATTTCAGAAGTATAATTGTTTCCCCCTAAACCGTGGAACGTGTGATGCATGAACATTTAGAGCATGAAATTCAGAATTTAGATGTAAAACAGGTAAATGCACAGCTGTATTTCAATTCCTCTTTGGTGATGGGAGCTGGTGGGCTATTGTCTTTTCTGATTTAGCTAGCTATTTAGGTCTTTTCTGTGACAGGGTATGTGCTGCCTGATGTGAGACATTTTGTTACCTTACAGTGCGCTTAGAGCCCGCCCACTACTGACCATTGCTTGGCTTCATCATTGCTCTCATTTGCTTGCTTCTAATCCATCAGCTTCCATAGTCTTTCCTTCCTCTTATTGTATTTGTTCCTGCCCTGGAACATGGACGCATTACTGTGAACTTCCACTGCTGGCCTTTTAAAGTGCTACTTTTTCCGTTTTATTCAAACACTCTACATTGCAATAAGTCTCACATTGTAAATGAAAATGCCTTTTATTTATGTGTTAAAGATGCACTTTGTATTTATACTCCTTGCTTACGAAAAGCAAGGCTGGCTGTAAAAGAGGCGCAATTACTGTAGATCAAGTAGAAGATAGACATAGGTCACTAATGTTTAGGCTTAACAATAGAAAATGCAATTTTGAATGGACCAAGGAGGAGTTAGCTCACAAAGCTAAGGGAAGTTATGGTCCAATAGCTTTGATAGGGAACAAAGAGGAAAGCTTTGCATCAGACAAGTACAGAATTATTATAACAAAATATTTGTGGGGCAGAGTGTGTGTGATCGCGTCTTCACAATTGATGAGTCTTTAAAGAAGTTCCTACAAGACGCAGTGCAAGTGGTGCCGAATGTGTATTTTGCCTGTTGGAGAAATGTGTATGTCCAATTGCTGAATAATTGGTATGGCACATGTTATGTGTCTGTCGTGTTTCCTAAGATGTACCATGTGGAGGATTTGAGCAGTTTGGAAGGGAAGATACCACGTAGAGAGGTGCAGGGGAGATTGTAGGAGATGTGTTTGGAGCAATAATACCCAGTTTGTGAGTGGTCTTAAATGACGTCAAGATTAGAAGGTTGTCAGCTATAGTGGATAAGTTGTCAGTCAATACAGCTCAGTCATTGCTACTCGTAGATGGAGAGATGGTTTCGATAAGAGCTATGGTGATACAAAATCGTCTTGCTTTAGACGTGTTATTGACAAAGGAAGGTGGAGTCTGTAAAATGCTGAGGGTTCAACAGTGCTTTACTTAAATCCCAGACCATAGTTAGAATCTGAGAAAGTATATAAGTAACATCACTGAGATACATCATGAGATACATGATTTGGCAACGGAGGGAGTTTGGAGCAAAGTTGGAAAAGGGTTTGGGAAAATTGAAAGTTGGTTCCCAAGACTTGGAAAGGGATTTCTTGGTTATATATTGAAACCAGTCGTATTAGTTGTGATTTGTGTCATCCTACTGATGGGAACAGTAAAGGCTTACAAGTGGCATCAGTCCAGACAAGCTGAAAATTCTCTCAAAGAGCGAGAGAGGAGGATGGAGAGACTGCAAGACAGGCACTATGAGAATCTTTAGAGCTTGGAGAGGTTTCAAGAGGGAAGACGGGCTACAACATCTGTTTACGTTGGTTCTTTCTACAGGGAGTTGCGGTATGGGTGTGATGACACTAGTCATCAGAGGGGGGAACTGTTAGAGTACAACTTCCGTACTTTCAGTTGTAGGGGTGCATTATAATCCTGGGTAGTTCGCACCGGCATATAATCATTTATTGTACTAACATTTGGTCCTTAGAACGTGAATTGTAATAACGTGAAAAGTAATGTGTTAGGGATATTTTTGAGATCATCATGAAGACATCAACGTTGTAACTGTATGTGTTTAATTGAAAACATTAACAATTAGAATGTTTACGTGATGCTCACATTTACTCTTGTATTTGATGTGCTTATGTAACGTGTTAATAGATGTGCTCAGCAATAATGTTTATTTTATATGTGTAACTTCATGAGGCCTTCTACCATTTCTCATGTTGACCGATTTCTGTAGGCCCAAATTGTATTTTCCCTGGAAGCTCTTGCATTAGACTCAATTGTGAATTTCATGTGCATGTTGAATTTATTTGTTCTCACGTTTCTGTTGCAGGTGGAGAAATTCATCCTTGTTAGTTAGAATAATGTCTTTGTTGTGGGAGTTAGGCTCGAGGAGGAGAGGATACATTGAAGGGCGATACTGATAATGAGGAACGGTTGTGCTTTCTCATCGGAGTGAGCCTGAGAATCAAGGTCATCTAGCCAAGGCCCGAGAGCATCGCTGCAGTGTGGAAAGTTACCTACGAGGAGGTGGCTTAAGTGGACGGGGTGATGCCGCTTTGCATCCTGGGATACTACCTGTACGCTCATGTATTGAAGTTAGGACAGCGTCCGGGACTTCTGCCTTGCCTTGAGAGAAAGAGCATCTTAAAACGAGCTCGGTAGCTTTATGCTACCTGTCCCAATCAACGTGAGTGGACTTCTTAGGAAGCCTTCACATGCTGATACCTTTATAGAACTTGCCTTGGAAAATGCTAAGTAGGGATGTCACGTTAGTGGTAGTGTAGGGACAGATTAATGCTTTACACCTATGAATCTCCAATGAAGGGGAATATCGATATTGGAGCAATCATCTTCTCTATCCTGATTCTGGAAATGATTATTCTGTGCTTGTTGCACCACCTTAATTTTACCAGTAGGTTTGGCTTTGTATTAGTTCCAATGTATCTCTACTTCCTCATTTTGAGGTGCTTGTATGTCTAACTGTTCTTGGCTTTGTAATAAATTAACCAAACCTATTCAGGAGTCTGAGAGTCATAGTTCATTGGAACTGTAATGACTGATTGGCTAAAGATTCTTCTCCCCTCCACACTTACATGCTGACAAAAAGAGCCATTGAGCAGATCTAGACTGTGGAACCCGGCTCCTTCACACAATATAACACTGAACAATTTATTTGTACCGGCATTTCTCTGCTGAAATAGTCTTTCTTATGCAGGTACTAGACGTTCTCTCCTTAGGTGCTCATAATTTCAGCTACCTCCATATGCACCAGAGACCATATAACCAAAACCACAATTTACCTACATGACATTTTCAACATGTTCCACCACCAGTGACATTTGTTCTGCATAATGCAATCAGGAGCCGGATTATACAAAGCGCCCCTGGGGGCGCAACAGTGGTTTGCTCCTGCTTTGCATGCCCCCGGGGCCGCAGATGCCTCCTTCTGTACAGATAACGCTGGCGCACATATAGCGCCAGCACTATCATCAGATGGTGTTCCCTCATTCGGTCTGAGCCAGCTCGTCACAACACCGACCCACTCCGCCGGCCACACGCTTGACCCCATCTTCTCCTCAAGCTCCCACGTCTCCTTCAGCCACACCACGGAACTCCTCTGGACCGACCACCGCTGCATCCATTTCACCTTCCAGAAACCCACCACACACCACCGCACCCAACAGATCCCACGCCGCTGCTGGAGCAAAGTCACCGAAGACCAACTTCGGGCAACCCTCGCTCTCAGCCCTCCCTCCGACCCATCCAACACCGACGACGCTGCCTGCAACCTCAGACGATGGATGGACGACTGTGCCAACACCCTCGCCCCGCTGAAAAAGCTCACCTACAGTGACACCACCAAAAGAGCCAGCTGGTTCACCTCGGAACTCCTAGCTTCCAAGCGTACCTGCCGGAAACTAGAGAAGAAATGGCACAGTGATAAGACACCGGACATCCACACAGCCCACAAAGACGCCATCCGTAACCACCACCACCTCATCAGGTCCGCCAAGAGAATCTCCTTCAAAGACCGCCTCGACAACAACGCACACAACAGCAAGGAGCTTTTCAACATAGTGAAGGAACTCTCCAATCCCAGCTCCAACACCAACGACATCCCGCCGTCGCAACCCCTGTGCGATTCCCTCGCCACCTTCTTTCACCGCAAGATCGCCGACATCCACGACAGCTTCAACACCCAGACAGCCCCAACTAAGATCGATGCACCAGACCCGCCACACACCATCGACCACGACCCCCTGCCAGCCTGGGCCAGCGTGAACATCGAGGACACCATCAAGACCATGAGCACAATACACTCCGGCTCCCCGTCAGACCCTTTCCCGCACCACATCTTCAACAAAGCCAGCAGCTCCATCGCACCCCACCTGTGCAACGTCATCAATCTCTCCTTCGAGACCGCGACCTTCCCAGAGAGCTGGAAACACGCAGAGATCAACGCCCTACTCAAAAAACCCAAGTCGGACCCGAGAGACCTCAAGAACTTCCGGCCAATCTCCCTGCTTCCGTTCCCAGCCAAGGTCATCGAGAAGATCGTCAACAAACAGCTAACCCGATACCTCGAAGAAAACAGCATCCTGGACCCATCCCAATCAGGGTTCCGCAGCAACCACAGCACTGAGACTGCCTTCATCGCCGCCACCGATGACATCAGGATCCTGCTGGACAATGGTGAGACCGCAGCCCTCATCCTGCTGGACCTCTCCGCCGCCTTCGACACTGTCTGCCACCGCACTCTACGCGCACGCCTCCACGACGCAGGGATCCGAGACAAGGCCCTGGAATGGACCACCTCCTTCCTCGACGGCAGAACCCAGAGAGTCCGCCTCCCACCTTTCCGATCCAAAGCCTCCGAGATCATCTGCGGCGTACCCCAGGGATCTTCCCTCAGCCCAACACTGTTCAACATGGCCCCGCTCGCACGCATCGCCAGACAGCACGACCTCAACATTATCTCCTACGCCGATGACACTCAACTGATCCTCTCCCTCACCAAGGACCCCCTCGCCGCCAAAGCCAATCTCCATGAAGGAATGAAGGCCGACGCAGATTGGATGAAGTTCAGCCGACTAAAGCTGAACACGGACAAGACGGAGGTCCTCATCCTCGGCTCCAACCCCTCAGCCTGGGACGACTCCTGGTGGCCAACGACGCTGGGAGCAGCCCCGACACCCACCGACCACGCACGCAACCTGGGAGTCATCCTCGACTCAACGCTCTCCATGGCCAAGCAAGTCAACGCAGTCTCCTCCTCCTGCTTCAACACCCTCTGCATGCTTCGCAAGATCTACAGGTGGATCCCGACAGACACAAGAAGAACAGTCACCCAGGCCCTCGTCAGTAGCAGACTTGACTATGGGAACGCCCTCTACGCGGGAGCCCAGGCCAAGCTCATCAAGCGACTGCAACGCATACAAAACGCCTCCGCACGCCTGATCCTCGACGTACCACGCCACAGCCACATCACCCCCCACTTGAGGAACCTGCACTGGCTCCCCGTCGACAGGAGGATCACCTTCAAACTCCTCATCCACGCACACAAGGCACTCCACAAAACTGGCCCAGCCTACCTCAACAGACGACTCTTCTTCTACGTCCCCAACCGCCAGCTCCGCTCCGCCGACCTCTCCCTCGCCACCGTCCCTCGCATTCGAAGAACAACCACCGGCGGCAGATCCTTCTCACACCTCGCCGCCAAGACCTGGAACACCCTTCCACTAAGCCTACGACAGACCCAAGACCTGCTGACCTTCAGGAGGCTACTCAAGACCTGGCTGTTCGAGCAGTAGCAGCACCCCCGCCCCCCTTCCCTCTCCCCAGCGCCTTGAGACCCTCGCGGGTAAGTAGTGCGCTCTACAAATTCTGTGATTGATTGATTGATTGATTGGGTGTGGCCCCAATGCAAATGCGAGAATCTCTTTGCCGCTGTGTCCGCGCCGTATTATAGATGCAGAGGCAGAGGTAAAGAAACTGTCAGGAGGCGCGCTGATAGTGCACCACCTCTCAGTGCACCCCCTGATGGCAGCCCTCTGCCTGCAAGGGGATCTCTCACCTCTCTTAAAAGTGGAGACGGGTTACCACCTGCACTGTAAAACACAGAGCAGCTGATTCAAAGCCTCTCTGTATTTCACTTGAATGTGCTGTCCCCAGGGCAGCACAAGTTTGCGGCTGCGCTGGAGCAGCGCATTCAATCTAATACGGTGCACTCTCCTTGTTAGAGCCGGGTGCATTGTTTGAAAGGTGGGCCCAGCGCAAACAAGGAAAATGCGCCACATTTTATAATATGGGCCCAGGTGAGAATGCATTTTCCTGTATGGAAACACCCTGAACTCTCACACTCTTCCACTACTCTTTTTTTTAGGCGTGTCCACAAACAACCCCCAAGGGTTTCATTTTGTGTTCAAACCAGCAACAGCAGCCAGGCACTGGTAATAAATGTGAACGTTTTAAAAAGGGATGTGGTTAATTATGCAGCCGCCGGCCAAATAGTACATATTCTCTGCTATTTAACCAGCGATTTGTAAAATAGCACATAATCTTTGCTGTTTTGCTGGCGATAGGCTAAATAGTAGAGATTATGTAAAATTACACTGGGCGCCAGATAAATAGTGTGAAGGAGCTCTTTATCTAGTTGGAAGTGAAGAAAAAAGGGACAGCAAGCAATGGTAGGGTGGTGGCCATTTTGTAATGGCAATTCAACATATGAGCATTTGAATTTCAGTGCATATCCAAATGTCTAATAGCTTGTACACAGGTAAGTGCATGAATTAAGCTAAGCTGTTAATAGATTAAACAAACAATAAAATCATTTTTGAATAAAAAACATTTATGTTGTTTTAATATTCAGATAAGAAATGTTAGAAGCAAACTTCTATTTAAGGCTTTTCAGGATAGGGCGCATAGATAATTTGTGCTGTAGGGCGCATAGATAATTTGTGCTGTAGTCTAGGCTGTCTGCGTGGAGTAATGCATATGGTTTTATACATGTTACATAAATGTTTTATTAATTCATAAAAATATATATTTTTTAATGTTCAAGATATTCCATGTGGTGATTTGTGAGGGCTGTGCTCTTTTTGGACTTCTTATAGGAGGCTTTGTACTAGGTGTAGGTTGTGCTTGCTTAGTATTTTAAACCTGGCAACACAGCAGAGGTTGGCAAGCAGTTGAAAACAGGAAATTGAGATAGATAGGTGGTGTATGGGCCTCAGAGGGAGGGTCACATACAGTAGGCAATTGGTTCTAAGGAGCACAGTGCTTGAGGATGCTTTCAGGAGGTAAATTAAGACACAGTAATGGGACATCTGTGGAATGGGGAAGTGAAAGTAGGAGAGAGGTAAGTAATGCATCTGGATAAGTCACAGGAGGTGTTCACTTTGCTGCCTCTGAATAAACACACTCATTCATTGTATTCACTCAGCAAAATAGGTTTCAGTCACAGATGCTTATTTATCCCATGTCATGAATGGCCCCTTCAGCCTCAATGTCATTTTGATCACCTGCACAATGTATCTTGGGAATGGTAGTTTTGAGTTTTAACATGCTAAGCAGTGTTTCATGAGGACAAGGTCCTGTCTCTCTTGATACTTGGCACTGCTCCTTCAGCAAAAGGAATCTTTAAGCCAAAACAAATCTGGGTGATAGGATTGGAGGCTGTAGCTTACTAAAGTCATTGTGGAGGGGGTCTTGCAGTGTCTCTTCTCCCCTCGCCAGATGAAAAAGATATCTCTATATTGTGATCAATGAAGAACATTTTCATAGAAAGGGACCACTGTGTTGTAAATGTGCTGTCCTTTGGAGTGTCCCTTATACATATTCACTATACTTGGAGCACAGGTAGCTCTCATGCTGGTCCCTTTGCCTGTTTAGATGAGCACCCAAAACCACTTCAATACAGCTTGTGATGAAATCAATGGATACCAAATTGTTATGCTTTGTCAAAACGTTTTCAGAGGCTATCTTTATATTCATATTCAGTGACTCTACATCTTGAGTCACCAAATGTCACAATTAGGATCAAACGCAAGGCTATCTACTTTGTTGATCATGTCAGTCATGTCACGTATGTAAGACTTTAAAGAAGAGACAAGGGGGCGTGGCCAAGTTGGCGGCTTGAGCCAACGCATTTCCCATTCGTTTTGTCCTCGCCTTGCCATTAGCATTAATTTAGAGCCCCATCCATGGAACTTGCTGCTCTCTGAAGCTGCAGGAGCAGTGCCTGCTGTGGCGTTTGGAGATCGGAGAGCCTGCTCCGGAGCGGCTTGGCGAGGTGTGCACTGTGCACCTGACTCCGCTGCGAGACCCATGCAGCCAGAACACATGCCTCCCCTGGGCTGCGACTTCCTCTGCTGGACCCGGCGCGTGTGGGTCCCATGGCAACGCCGGGGGCAAAAGTTGAGCCCGCTGGAAGAGTGCGGAGGCGGGTCCCTTGACTGAGACTCCTGGTTGGGGAGCCTGTCACGTGAGCCAGACGGCGGCTGCTGCATTAGGCCTGCTCATGGCCCGCATGCCTTGGCGGGGGACATGCTGCCTACCGCTGTGGCCTGGACGCGGCGACGGTGGCCTCGGGGGGTGGCGGTCCCCACCCTGGTAGCCTTCGGAGCCGCAGTTGAGGCCTGGAATCTGGCACAGGAGGTGTGAGGGACAACAGCCCTCTGAAACTTGAATGCAGCCTGGAGGATTTCAGCAGCACGCATTGGGCCTGGCGATGAGCGACACGTGGAAAGGCAAGAGTCCCTGGTCCAGAAGCTAAGCAATGGGTGGCGATTGGAGGTGGCGCATAGCAGAAGGACGATTAGGCGAGTGGAGGGGCTGCTCAGGTGGGGGGTGATGGCCCCTCATTCCTCTGGCCTGAACGGGTCCTCGCAGTGAAGGGCACACACCCAGCGATCCTCCTTGACTTGCATACCGGGGGCTGTGGAGCCTGTGAACAAACTTACAGAGTGGGGCCCAGCTGAGGCCCAGGTCGCGGGCCCAACTGTATCACCGCTGGCAGGGTCTGTGCCTAGGGGCCTCGTTCTCCACTTTGGCTGGCCCTGCGAGGGCAACCCCCCCTTTTTTATCTCCTCATTGACTCTCTGGATGGCGGTCGGGCCTACCGTACCGGGCTGGAAGTCTACGGCTCCTTGACCCCACAGAGCGCAGGGCATGATCCGCCCATGATAAACCATGATCAATTCAGGGAGGCTCAGTGTGACAGGACTGAAGGACTACCCAGCGATCCCCCTTGATCAGGGCAGCATCTAAAGGACGGTTTGGCCAGTTCCGGGCCAGGTTGCTGCCGGCGCTGGTGGGACACACCCCTAGGGGGATCCCTCTCTGCCATCTCTACCACTACAGCCACAGGTTGCCAACAGGAGTTATAGCCTGGTCTCATCTACCCACCTGAGCCCATTCCTATCGCCACCGGCCATCTGCTGGAGGTACCCGGTCTACTTGGGAATGGCTGTGAAAACATGGCCTCAGTTAAGGCTAAAAAAGATCACAACGTATGTGACATGCTCCTTAAGACCTCCGTGGAGACACCCGGCGAGAAGACGGGAGTCGTTGAATCGAAATCGGGGGCGTCGGTGAGAACCCCAAGAGCCCCGTGACCCGTGAATTCCTGGAATCGCTCTTTTCCTCCCTACGCGAGGTCCTACAGACGGTAAAGAGGGATCTCACAGTCGAGCTGAGAGAGGCCAGACGAGACATTGATGAGGTCGGAGAATGAGTAGCAGCCCTGGAGGAAGGCAACGCTATGCAAGACGAAGAACTTGAGAACCTACGAAAAGAAATAATTTGTCTTCAATAACAACAACTCGACCTACAAGCACATACTGAAGACCTCGAAAACGGGTCTAGAAGGAATAATATTCACATTGGGGGAGCCCCTGCGGTGGTGGAGAGCTTGGACTTGGAAGAATATGTGCAGGCCTTGTTTCTTTCGGTCCTGGGCTCCACAGTAGAAAATGAAATCAAACTTGACAGATGCCACCAGGTAGGCCCACCCCGGAAGGCGAAGCTGCCCTCAGCGGCCATCCTGGTCTGCGTTCATTACTTTAAAACCAAAAAAGCAATCCTTCTGAAGTCACAAGACATCCAGAGGCTTCAGTTATGAGGCCATTCTCTGCAGCTTTTCCAAGACCTAGCAGCTATCACCTTGCCGAAATTAAAGGAATTTTGCCCGGTCACAAGTCACCTGAGAAAGATTGGCACATCGTATTCATGGGGCCACCCCTTCCGCCTTATCTTCCGCATGGAGGGCAAACCCTACCAGATTCGATCCCTGGCGGAAGCATGCAAGGTCTTAAACCTGGAAATTACGGAATAGAACTCCCAACCTACTTCTCCACATGATCGCCCAATTGGAAGAAACCAGTGCAGAGCACGTCATAAATCCATGCCAGAAAACCACCGCCCGGACACCATTGCAAAGGAGAGGTCACCAGTCCTTCGCTCCCTGTCAGGTGATGGAATGGATAAAGCTGACCCTTCTTCCTGAGGAGTGAAAGAGACTTATTATTGGAGTGGATGGTACGTAGATGGCGAGGGCGGGTGTGGGAGCCCAAAACATAACTAGATGGTGATCATGGTCAAGCCAGACACCCTACTTTCATGTTCCCTACCTTAATGGACTCTGTCTATTCCTTATTGTTGGGACTTGTAGTTTGTTTAAGGGAATTTCCTACCGGCATGCCTTCTCACTCACATAAAACATGATTGGGGGTGTGCTTGGCACCCTACACTGCAAGATGGCTTTCATGGGCCCCCTTCACACCCATGGTGGTTAAGAGGAACTGACCTTAGCAGACATTCTCCTTTCACTTGCCCTGGAGATTAAATTGGTGAGCCTCAATGTCCGAGGCCATAATAACCCAACAAAGAGTTCAGCTTGCTTGAAAATTCAAACGGAGACATATGTCTGTTGCAAGAAACACACCTGTTCCCTAGAGACGTACACAGGATGCAAACCAAACGATTCCCACCACAATATTGGTCATCGGGATGGCGATAAAAGGGGGGTGGCCATTCTCTTCTCTAAACGCTTTTCAGGAACAGTGCTGGGTGTGGTGGCAGAAATAAAGGGACGCCTCCTGGCTCTCTACTTACAGATAGGCTCTTTTCCTTTTACCATTGCATCAGTCTACGCCCCAAACAAACGCCAGGAATCCTTCCTAACTGACTCCCTAGCCAGGGTACTCCAGTCCCCGGATGCGGCTGTAATCATAGGGGGCGACTTTAATATTGTGATGGATGCAGAGCTTGACCGCTTTGGACACAGATCCGGTCAAACTGGTGTATTTTCTCCTGAAGGCCATGACTGGCTTACTGAGTGTGGCCTGCACGATGTGTGGCACACTCAACACCCTGGGGATAGAGATTACACTTTTTATTCTGGGGCCCACAAGACATACGCTTGACTTAATCATTTCCTGGTCTCCCCCTTGGCATGGGATCGAGTGAAGACTACTACCATTGAGCCACATACACTTTCCGACCATGCACACATCACCCTTACCCTACACACCCCACTCTTCCTCACAGACGCCGAGCTGCTGTCTTTGTGAGACTATGCTACGTTCTCCGACAACAGGGTATGCGTCCCGGTAACCCCTCCAAGAGTATCTGGCCCTAATGACACGGGCTTGACCGCACCCTCATCGGTATGGGAGGCCTTGAAACTGGTGACATGGGGGGAACTTACTGCGTGAGCGGTGAATGAGAATCAGGTTCAACAGGATAAGAGGAAAACTCTTGAAAAGAGGGTTCTAGAATTAGAAGCCAACCACAAATGCACAGGCGCACCCTGGGTGTGGAGAGAATTGGAGAGGGAGCGCCTTCAACAGAGATGCCTCGATCTGGACAAAGCCGAATATGCTATGCTAAGCCTCAAACATAAGTTTTACCTGGGGGGTAATGGTCACATGCTGGCGCACCGGTTGCACAGCAAACAATAAGCAAACTCAGTAAAGTCCATCATGACGGGCACTGGAATGGAGGTGAAAGACACCAAAAGTATTGCTGCAGTTTTTAGGTGTACTATGCAAAGCTTTATTCTGCAGATGGCGGGCCACCCGTTGACTATCAGGCCTACCTTAGTGGCGCATCGGTCACCCCTCTCCCACCGGAAGAAGCTTAGGCTTTGGATAAGCCCATTCATGTGGAAGAAGTAATCTCCGGGATTGCATGGCTGTAACCCCTAAAATCGCCAGGACCTCATGGGTTCAGTACAGCGTTTTATAAGACCTTTTGCCCTGACCTAGCACCCACACTCATGTGACTTTTTAATTCCTTCGCTGATTCGAGCTCTCTATCGGAGTCTATGTTAGAGGCCTCCATCTCAGTCATACCAAGCAAGGGAAAGACCACCAGCAAAATGGATCCTACCTGCCCATTTTGCTATTACACATAGACGCGAAGCTATTTGCTAGCATTCTGGCCCATTATCTTAATCCCATTATGCCAGGGCTCATCGACCCAGACCAAGCCGGGTTTATTCCCTCCTGCCAGTGCAGTGATAACACGAAACGCATCTGCCATCTTATAGACAAAGGGCACCGGTCACTCACCGAGCCCTTATTTCTATCCGTTGATGTATAAAAGGCATTTGACTGAGTACACTGGCCTAACCTATTTGAGACACTGTGACAGTTTGGCATTGGCGAGCGGTTTGGGCGCTGGATTCAGAGTATCTATAGCACTCCCTGTGCAGTGGTTAGAGTGAATTTCTACCAGTCCAGCCATTTTTCAATACATCTGGGCACACGTCAGGGTTGTCCTCTCTCCCCGCTTCTTTTTGTCCTCTACAGGAGCCTCTGGTGCAGAGATTGAGGGACAACCCTAGGGCGGCGAGCATTCCATTTAGCGCTGACCATCACTCGATCAGTTTATACGCCGATGATGTCATCCTCTTGGTAACACAACCCATGACCTCTCACCAAGCCACATTACATTACAGAACGACAGGACTTCAGAGCGAACTCTGCCTTTCGTGTGAACATGTACAAATCCCAACTCCTAAACATCACTGTAGGACCTGACACTGAATGAGCATTGAAATTACAGTTTGATTCCCAATGGGTTACCGAAGGCCTCCCATATCTTTGCCTTGCCCTGGTGCGTAATTTTCCCAAAACCACAGCTGCGAACTATGCAGCGCTGGTCGCCCAGATCCGCAAAGATGTGGCACATTGGCAACGGTTACCACTCTCATGGCTTGGCCGCATCGCGGCTTTGAAAATTACCATTCTGATCCGAGCTCTCTACATATTTCAGACACTCCCTTTGACCCCACCACCTTTAGCGATTAGCACACTTCAGCGAGACATCAAAAATGGAGCAATCTATGGGTTAATATATGGCTTGAGCGATCACCACTAATAAATAATTTATGCCGGAGGCGTAGTAAGGCATATTCTGCTCTGTCTAGATCCAGGCAGTGCAGGATTAGGTGCTTCTTTTCCAGTTCCCTCCATACACGGGGGGCACCTGTGCATTTATGTATTGATTCTAATTCTGCGACTGCAGCCTCTATCAGCTTCCGCTGCTCTTTACGGAGCCTGTTTTCACCTGCTGAGAACGCTATTAGTTCACCGCGTATTACTAATTTTAATGCCTCCCATACATTAATATTGAGATAATTTGTAATCGCCGTGTGAATTGCTTTTACCGTCTGATATTATTGGAGCACAGCGTCCCGCAGTCAGGAGCGAGATGGGCGAAGTTGACAGGGGCCGAGATTCAGCAATATCGTGATCGGGTAGTGGTCAGAAAGACAGTGAGGTTCGATCGTCACGTTACCTACGCATCTGTTTAGGGCATCTGTAATTAAAAAATGGTCTATGCGGGCATAGGATTTATGGGCAGCTGAGTAGAATGTATAGTTTGTGGTGGTGGGATGTGTTTGCCTCCATATGTCATTAAGTGAGCTATTTGCAAGCCATTGGAGCCCGGTAGGCGAAAGAGACCCTGCTTGTGTAGTGAGTTTAATAGAATGGTCTAAGTCTGTATTCATTACAAGATTGAAATCGCCACCTATCAATACTGCTCGATCGGGAGTGGTTAGAACCTGCTTAAGGTCATTGATAAGAAAGCTTTCTTGGTGTTCATTTGGTGCATATAAAGACACCACCATGAACTGTTTTTGTCCCCACTGAAGTCTAATCCCCAGCGCTCTGCCTCTAATTTCAACCACTGTGGTGGTGGCCTTACCGTGGGACTTCTGAGTAAGAAGTATAGCAACCCCATTCCTTTTAGTTGTATCTGAGGTCCAATATTGTCTTAGAAAAAGAGGAGATCGCATGCGGTGAGTGTCCCTGGCTAACAGATGAGTCTCTTGTAGCATACAGATGTCCCCCCGAGTGCTCCAAGAGAGACAGAATTGCCTTGCGCTTTACTGGGCTATTGAGGCCTTGCACATTAAGGCTCATTATACGAATGGATTGTGTCATATATCTACGGTAAGCCCTGCTGCAGCTAGCTTGCTATGCCTATGTCGTCCTAGAAAGATAGTGAGGAAATGCTTCAGCATGCAGTCCCTATTGCACTTACTGCCTACATGATCTAGCAATTGGTGCGGAGTAGAAGGAAATGAGAGAAGACAGAAAGATACCCACAACAAAAATAAAGGATACAACAAAAAAAACAGCAAGTGACCAAAGTTCGTCAAATCCAGCGAATTGAGGTGGTATGTGACCACACATAGGATGTCTGTTCCAACGAGAGGTCTCCTGTGACAACGTGTAAATGTCTAAAGGGCGAGCGGAAGGTGGAGCGTCTCCAGTATCTTCAATCCTCATGCCCTTCCACCACTGCAGCTAGGATAGCACAGCTCCCCCCCACGCACTCCCGGGACGGGGCTGCCACCACTCAGGACACCTCCGAGAGGGCAGATTCTGCCAAGAGGACCTACAACACTGCCTGCCTTTTTTTATTATTTGGTGGCCGGGTCAGGTTTAGTTCTGTGGCGAGTGTTCTTCACTAGCTGCCATGTTGATCACTGTCGTTTGGGAGAGGCAGGCTGCTCTTCAGTGCCCTCAGGCTTGTCGATGTGCAAAAGGGTGCAGGCCTCTTTGAGGGATCTGATTTGGCGGAGCGCTCCCTCTTATCAGAAGATAATGCAAAATGGATGACCCCATGCATAAGGTATGCTGGTTTTCCTTAAGTGTTCTGTGACTGGGCGGAAGTCTTTACGTTTTTGCAAGGTGATCCGGGAGAGATCCTGGAAGAAAATCAAGGAGTGACCTTTAAACTGGAATGGGTGCATATCTCTAGCTTTTTTAAGAATGTCCTCCTTAATTTGAAAGTCATGCACACATACCAGAATATCTGCCGGGGGCCCCTTGCCTGATCGTTCAGGCCCTACCCTGTGGACCTGGTCTAAATGCAGGGTGGTTTCTTCTTTGAGGCCCAGGACCTGGCAGAAGAGTTCCGTGACATATTCACACAGGTTGGGTCCTTCTGCTTTTAATGGCACTCCTCTGATTCATATATTATTCCTCCTGGAGCGGTTCTCTAAGTCTTCATTGTGGGCCTGGAGATCCAGATGTTGCTCTTTTAGCCTGAGGACTTCTTGTTGCAGCCATGCGATTTCTTCTTCCCGACTGGATTCCATGTCTTTGAGCTCACCCACTCTCTCGCCCACCTCGTCCATATCGTGCCTCACCTCCCATATTTCTGATGCTATTTCAGTTTTCATCACCTGCAAGTCTGCACGCAAAGAGGTGAGTAATGATTCCAGAGGGGACTTGATTACCGGGCCCTCCCCGTCCTCAGGATCCAGCTTGGCATCTGCCCCTACATGTGCGTTTTTGTCCTAAGCGCTAGTGCTACCTGACTTGCCAAACATTTCTTTGAAGGAGCACACTTTCTTTGTTCCGTTCCCTGACATGTTGTCGTGATTTAGTGTGACAGATGTCACTGTCTGACCAATTTGCTTTTGCCCTGCGAGACTTGGAGGCCCCTCTCTCATTTCAGAGTCTGATAGTGTTCACCATGCGGTAACCTTGTTCCTATCCTTTAGATTTGCTGGGGCGGTCACACATTGTATGGGCCTAGCATGTCCGGTGCTGATAGAGCCTGGGAGTGGTTGCTGGCCTTATAGCCGGTGAATGGCTGGCACCCTACCGGGGTGTTTTAATTCGACCCGACTCTCCCTGGTCTCAGTTTACAGGTTGGCCGATCACCCCCGGGAATCAGAATTTTCTTCCTCCCCCACTCAAAATGATATTGCGGAGCTCTGATCTGTAACTGTGGAGAAGCAGCAGTGGGGGAGGAACAGAGGGGAGTAATGCAGCTGAAGCAGTGGGGTCAATAAGGTGGGGGCCACAAATAGGTGGACGCTGTTCTATGGGGCCCTAGTGATGATCAACCGGGCCTCCCGAGAAGGCCCGAGGCACAAGGTCCTCCATCTCCGCCTTTGGCCGCAATGCGCCACTGCCTCCCGTACTTACAGTTCGCCTTAGGTGGGCTCCATGGAGCAGCGTAGCGCCACCGGATGCTCCGTGGCTCGTTTCGCCAAAGTTGCCTCTGTGCCGTCCTTATTGGGTAAGCACGAGCCGGGCCGTGATCCCTCTGCAGCCTCTCTCACGTCCTGAGGCCCCGCTTTCAGTAGGGGCAGGACATGCCTACTCGTGGCGCCATCTAACTCTCCCTCGTCGCTGCCATTCACTCACTTATCTCCCCCTCATCGAGCACAGAATGGAAGGGGGACCACTCCCTCGTGCCTCATCATCCCCCAGAGACCTCCTGCTGAAGCCGCCGCTCTCCTAAGCAATCAGTGCTTTGCAGGTGAGGCATAGGCGCTCAGCCGCTCTGCCTCACTGTCCGAGAGTTCTCAGCACTGAAACCCACTTGAAGGAGGCCTAGCAGTGGCTCCGCCCAGCTCTCCTCCACCGCAGTAGTCTTCTTCTGTCTCTTTGCTCCGCTATCATAGAAGGTGAGGGGGATTTGCCCCTCTGCGTTCAGAGTCCGTCCAGGTTCTTGTGCCGGGGGTGCAGCATCCACCGCTACAGCGGGTGTTGGGTGGGCCCGCAGTCCGCATGTGCGCCCCGGGAGTCGGCGTTCCGCTCGATCGACTCAGAACTCCAAATCCAGCGACTTTTTCGATCTCCACGGGCCCCCGTCTGTGCCCCCACTCTCCACAGCCCATATCTTCTCCCGGAGGGCACGGGAAGGAGTCGTCGGGCTCGTTTTAGTGCTTTTGTTGGCAGAGGCTTGGAGCGAACGAAGAACATGTCCTAGCTGCCCGCCATCTTGGCCACGCACCCAGGTCCTGTGAACTTAGAAGTCTTTTGTGGGTTGGGTTGCACTTCCTCTGTGAACAACAGATGGTGGCTGGTGTAGCAAGAAACCCCTATTGCATGATAAGCAATAGGATGTTATTGCCATCTGCCTGCAAAATAAAATAATGCAATAATATTCGAGCTACTAAGCGAACATTTCACAAAATGCAAGTTTGTAGTTATTACAAGGTAAAATTAACACAGATTAATTTAACATGAACAGTTATGCTTAACATATACCGTTATGCATTACAAGAACTGCGGCCATGACACAGGAAAGCAATCCCCAGTCTAAGGAGAAAGACATACAAATTTGAAAAAATATAGGTTTTGTCTTTACCTCAATTAATGGAACATTATGATTTTGCACTACGTGTACAGACAAAAGACTGACATGTTCAGTCCCCATTTATATCTGTCCTAAAAGCCTAGCATATCACTGCAGCAGCTGCTGGAGTAGGCCAAAAACATTCCTTCTGATGAAACTGTGAGGCATTGAGTGGTTTGTCAATTTTAACGAGAAAGGCTGCGGTACTTCACCAATATTCACTGACTGCGTAACCTTTGACCAAGGAAGATTAAGGTATTCGGGAAGCGCTTTGAAGTGTTACTGAGCAGGCAGGGAATATTACTTTAAATATATAGTAAAAGCCCTGAGCACCAAAATGCTAGCAAAGATGTACATCTGAAAGATCAAAGGCCTAGCTAAGAGAATTGAGGGTAATTGTCTTGTGGGTTCAGTGTTAAAGTTTAGAGATAAGAGAAGTGAAAGCTGATGAGTTTTAAAAGTTGTGGGGCGTAAAAGTTGGTGGCGAGTTAGGCTTAGCCAGCAAGCTAAGCAAGTGAGTTTGACGGACATAAATTGGATTCAAAGGGGAGGTTGGTTCTTCCCCGAGAAATCTTTTTTAAAAAAGAGGGCCAAATGGTGAATTTTAAAGCTAATTTTGATAAAGAATTTGGTGACAAAGCAATAAGGTTTATAGAGCATATCTAAAAGGGCATCATACAAATTGGGTTAGGAATGTTGACACTGTATAATTAATATAGTTATATACAATTTATAAGAACTTAGATAATAATGAGCATATATGATGAAAGGGGTGGTTGAATCCCGTTATTTTAGTTGCTATCACTGATCAATGACTCAAGATTAGGGGTGGGTGATATAATCCACTCCGCCGGTGGAACTGATGGAATTTTGGCCACACTGCATCACACTTGTAACACGGAATTCTGGCCAAATTCCGCCAGCTGCTGCGTGGCAGAGTTTATTCTCGTGCACACCTCAAAAATGGTAAGTTAGCAAGCGCGAGTGAGATCTGGAGTCTCTTAGTGCGATTTTTGGTAGCTATGAGGCCACATGGCAAGATTTCGCCAATGCATGCTGTCGAGACTATTCCTGGTTAAAAAGCTGCCTCTCGAGCAGCAAATTTACTCGAGCTGCAGGAAAATCAACTCGAGAAGCTGAGCATTTTGGCACTCCGCGTGTTGCCTCTCACACTGATTTTTCAGTGCGGAACGAGCTCTCGGCACTAAATCACAGCACAAGCAGCGCAACGTGACTATATCCGCCCGTTTGTGGAAATCCACAGAAACTCGTGGAGTTTTTTTGTAACTCTAGAGAATTCCACAGAGTGGCCTATTGAAGATGCACAGTTCAAGGGTCTACAGTCAACATGTGTTTTGCCCTTTAGTGGCACGCAGGGCTGTTGCTTTTTAAAGGTTTCAAGATAGTACATAATAAAGCAAATATTAATGTTAATTGCATGTAATATTAATATTAATGTAAAATTGTTTGCAAAACAGATTAAATTGGACCTTTGTTAAATTAGAAATATACTCCTTCTCGTGTATACATGACAAAGCACTGTGAGAATCACTTAGTGAAGCACTGCAACAGTGGAATGTTTATGCATAATACATTAGAAGAAACATAAAGTGGCGTGGGTTTATGTGAAACATACTTACATGCCTCAATTGCTCTGAATGGTTTATAATTGCAGTACAACATGTACAGGTAGCGTACTCAAAATGTTAGGATAATAATAGTTTGCAAAGTTGTCAATGTCTGTTACCAATGTGGAATTGAATGTTACAAAAGCAGCAATGTTAATTATTGATGCAAAAGGGGTTTCAGGTGGTCAATGTTGAATTGTCAAAGACGGAGATTCTTTATACTGATATCATAGGATCCCACTGTTCAGTCTTAATTCTATTGCAAGATTTATTCTGCTGTGCAAGATGTCAGATGATAGTGACAGCATTTATTTAATTAACACAAAGTTTGGGTACATCCCGATCCTCTTTGCAAGGGGCAAATGTAAATAAAGTAAAGCAAAACGAATACCTGTCACTTTTCTCGTTGTTGTTGGCCAGTACAATGTAGTTCTTGTTTCAATCCAAAAGGAAGGAGGCATTGGACATCAGTCAATACTGTTAACTTAAATCAGAAGCTAACATTCAGTAATACAATTGTGGCATGCACTATTAGTGGTGCACAACAAGAAAACTGGTTATTGTACCTGGAATATTTGTTTTGGGTAGATTTTATATGAAATATTGGCATGCACCTGGGCTTCTCTTTCAGGCTCCAGGTCTTTCTGATCACCCTCATGTGGCGCCATCAACCGTGTGGTCAGGCACACACACTGAGGAAATCCCAACAACTCCAAGTGTGACCTGATGTCCACCTCTTTCCAGGCAGTATGCTCCAGGTCATTGCTCAGCAGAAAATCCACAGGCATGGACGAACTAACAGCCACAGTCAAGGAACCTGAGACTCCCCGTATTCAAAGGGAACCCTGGACACTAAACATTGACTCTCATGGTTGTCTACAGCAACAACTTGGTGGACCACATTAGGTACTACCTGCTCTGAAGACACCAGATAACACCAGATGGTCATCATGCTGACTCCTGTGTCTCTGAGAGCCTCTATCCTGAGGCATGAGGGTTCTCTCTACCATTTCACTATCACCAAGAGACACACGGTAGCCTCAGCTGTATCCCCACCACTAGCTGGGACCAACTCCTCACCAAGCACAACACTAGTAATTTCAAATGACTGCCCACCGTTGGGGGTCTGTGTAGGTCTGGGCAGATTTTGCAGAGTTCCAAATAGCAGACCTCCGCAAAGTGGCAAACAACTCCACCAAGCTACGCGGAGTTCCACGAGTGGCAGAGTGCATTACATCGTGCCGTTCGCGCTGAGTTTTAGCAGCAGGTGTTTGCCCCGCACTGTAAAATCAGCGCAAATAGCCTCATGTGCAGCACAAGAGGGCGCCGCTTCTTTCTGCCACTTGAGTAAAAGTTCTACTTGAGCGGCAGCTTCCTCAACTCTAATGGAAGCTTCCTCAACACGAGAAGTAGCGACCATCCGCAACCGCCCGCGTTGAGAAATCTCGGTGGGAAGCAGTCTAGCAATCGATTTTTCCCGCTCACACTTGCCAACTAACTGTTGGCGAGTGCGATTGGGGAAAAACTCTGCTACACTATGCGGATCTGAGTTTTTTGGAACTCCGTGAGCTCCACGGAGTGTGGAGTGCGAAAAACTCTGCAAACTCTGTGAATGGAGCGGAGTTTACCACCCAGGCCTAGCTGTGTCCACTTAGGATCCCCCTTGAAGTGCCCTTCCTGATTACATTCAAAACACTTCAGGGGTCCCTTCCCTGCAGGCTTCCCTGAAGGGAACTATTTCTTCTTCTCAGTACGGGGTTAGCGAACCTGACCCTAGGACTAATCAATCCAGACCAACCCCAGAACGACGCTCCGCGGAACCCTCGTCTACCAACTGCCTGGCCCCCGCGCTCCATTCACCAACGTCATCACTGACCTCATCACAACCCATGCCCTCACCTCCACAGACTACATACTACTCGTAGACCTACACTTCCACCTGAACAACCACGACGACCCCAACACCACCGCCATCCTAGAAAACCTCTCTAACATAGGACTTAAGCAACTTGTCTCTGCCCCCACTCACACAGCAGGATACACACTCAGCCCTGTCTGCTCAGGAGGAAACAGCATCTTCTTCAGCCACACCACAGAGCTCCTCTGGACTAACCACCACTGCATCCACTTCTCCTTCAGAAAACCCATCACACACAAGCACGCGCACCACCTCCCACGCAGGAACTGGAACAAAGTCTCTGAAGAACACCTCCGCCCTCACCTGCTTTCCACCCCCCAACTACGACGGACACCAACACCACAGCAAATAACCTACACCAATGGATCGCCAACTGCACCAACACACTCATCCCCCCCAGAAGACTACAGGACCACACAACAAATAAGCCAACTGGTTCACCACGGCACTTCTAGAATCCAAGCTCTCCTGCTGATGACTGTAAAAGATGTGGAGAAACAGCAAAACTCCTAAAACACGCACCGTCTACAAAACAGCCGTCACAGCTCAACATCAACTCATCAAATCCACAAAAAAGAATTTCCTCCAAGACAGAATCCTCTCCAACGCCCACAACTCTAAGGAACTCTTCTCCATCATACAGGAATTTGCCAAACCCAACACTGAGACAACAGACGTCCCTCCCTCCCAAGACAACGTCGATGACCAAGACCTCTGCACGCCTCAACCCCCACCCCCGGCGACGCCCCCCAACAGACCCTACTCACTTGGACCCCACTCACGACAGAAGACACCCTAAATACCATGAAGAGCATCCATTCCGGAGCTCTGTCAGACCCATGCCCGCCACACATCTTCCACAGGTCCACCACAGCCATCGCACCTGAGCTATGTCGAACCATCAACTGCTCCCTCGAGACCGCCACATTCCCTGATGCCTGGTAGCATGCCGAAGTCAACCCCCTTCTAAAGAAACCCTCCGCAGACCCGACGGACCTCAAGAACTTCAGTCCCTTCTTGCTGCTTCCTTTCGCAGCCAAGGTCATTGAAAAGGCCATCAACACCCAGCTAGCATACTTCATCGAAGCCAACAGCATCCTAGACAACTCCCAATCTGGATTCCGCAGCAACCACAGCACCGAGACTACCCTCCTCGCTGCTACAGACGACTTCTGCACCCTCCTCGACCAAGGCCAGACAGCAGCCCTCATCCTCCTGGGCCTATCAGCACCCTTCAACACCGTCTCCCACCGCACATTAAGAAGCAGACTCCATGACACCTGCATCCAAGGAATGGCCATAGGCAGGACACACTCATTCCTCACAGGCAGAACACAGAGAAAAAGATTCTCTTGCCCTTCCTCTCAGAACCAACAGAGACCAGATGCAGAGTCCCCCAAGGATCCTCCCTCAGCCCCACCCCCTTCAACGTCTACATGGCCCCCCTAGAAACCATCGTCAGAAACCATGGGCTCAACATTGTCTCCTACACTGATGACACTCTACTCATCCTCTCCCTCACCAAGGAACCCGACGTCACCAGGTACAACTTCCAAGAAGGGATGACAGCCTTCGCAACCTGGATGAAGAACAGCTGCCTGAAACTCAACTCAGAGAAAACAGAGGTCCTCGTCCTCGGCTCTACCCCCTCCGCATGGGACAGCACCTGGTGGCCCCCTGCCCTCAGAAACCCTCCCACACCGACAGACCATGCATGTTTCCTCGGGATCATACTGGACTCATCGCTCACTATGAATCGCCAGCTCAAGGCCGTCTCCTCCGCATGCTTCAACACCCTCCGCATACTATGCAAAACATTTAAATGGATACCCCCGACTCCAGGAAAACGGTCAATCACGCCCTTATCACCAGCAGACTCGACTACGGCAATGCCCTCTACGCCTGTATCAACAAAAAACTCCTCTACAAACTTCAGATCGTCCAGAACGCCGCGGCCAGACTAATCCTCGTTATCCCACAGCGCAACCACATCACCCAACACCTCTGCGACCTCCAATGGCTCCCCATTGAAAGAAGAATAACTTTCAAGCTGCTCACACACACCTACAAGGCCCTCCACAATATCGGACCACAATACTTCAACAGCCGCCCCACCTTCCAAACCCCCAAGAGAAACCTCTGCTCAGCCGACCTCGCCCTAGCCACCATCCCACGCTTCTAAAGGAACAGAGCAGGTGGAAGGTCCTTCCCCTACCTCACAGCTAAGACCTAGAACGATCTCATCTTTTACCTCCAGTGAAGCCTGACACTGCGCCAGTTCAGAAAAGACCTCAAGACCTGGCTCTCCGAATGAACCCAACTGAGCTGCAGACACCCCCCCCCCCAGCGCCTTGAGACCCTAATGGGTAATTAGGATGCTTTATAAACCTTGATTGATTGATTGATTGATTGAGAACTGGTTTGGGGCCATTTAGAGAACTTCTTCCTTTTGTTTTTGTCCCCTCCTTCTTCTTCTGCTAGGGACCCTTCCCACCCTTTGCTGGATCTCCCCCAAATACCTTCTTGTGGACCCTGGTGCTGACCCAGCGGTCCGCCTTCCTAGCAAGCTCTCTGGGGTATTAATCAAGTGCTGGTGCAGGCAGGTCAGTAAGGAGTCCCTCCCCTCAGTTGGAATATGCTTCCACAAACTTGCCCCTAATCCCCCTCAGGGATCTTGTGACTTTGCAAAGATATCTTGTAGGCCTCAAACCACCTATCTATGTCGTCTACCACTCCATAATCAGGCACCAGATGCTTGTGTATGTGTACTCTCTTCTCAGAGGACACTGAAGATATGCTGCCACCATCTGTGCTCGACTCAGCCCTCTTGGCTTTCAAATCCAGTTCTCTCAAGCTCAGCTCCTGAGCAAAAATCACTTTCTTCTCCTCCCTAGTCAATTTTTTTTCTCCATATCCAATTTGAGTTTTGGGAGCTCCAACTTTTTTCTTCCCTCCTGTCCTCCAACTCCACTGGGGATTAGCCTTTAGAGAAAACACTTCTGCCTGCTCTGGCGGGTGCTCTCTCTCTCACTCTCTCAGGCTGTCCCCCTGCCCCACAGGCGGTACTGGATCCTCCAGCAACTCTAGAAGCAGACTTTGCTCCTCATCATCCACAACATAACCCCCCATCCTCTGGGTTCACATCTGCATCCCTCGCTGCTAACCAGGCCCTCAGGGCCTTTTCCTGCACTTCCTTTTTAGTAAGGCCTTTAAAAGAACACTTGAAATCCCCACAGAAACCTTTGAGCTGGGTCACTGTGTAGGTTTCCAACTTCTCCTGCACAAACTCTACTACTGCAGGTACACCTGTTGGCTTTCCAGATTGAGACATGACTGTTGCAAAAACTCAAAGTGTTGCCAAAAAGTATATAGGTATGTAATGGTCTGAGATATGGACGTAGTGTACACCAATCACTGTATATATGTACAAATACGAAGTCCTATCCTCACCGCTGACCACCAACATTAGAAATACAGGGGCCGATTCACAGAACTAATCTGAGATAAAATCCTTAACTTACTACTTTTGGTATTCACAGAAGGCATTTAGTAGTAGTAAAGTTAGGACTCCTAACTTTACTACTACTAAGCTGAGACAAAATCCTAACTTTACGACTTTCGGTATTCACAAAAGGCATTTAGTAGTAGTAAAGTTAGGAGTCCTAACTTTACAACTACTAAATGCCTTCTATGAATACCAAAAGTAGTCAGTTTAGGATTTTATCTCAGATTAGTTCTGTGAATCGGCCCCTGAGTTCCTGGTTAGCAGAGATATGCAGCCTATCCAAACATGAACCACAATCCTAGCCAGGGTAAGTGTAGAACAAACTCATCTTTTAACTGTGCTCACCTTCTGGTAGCTTGGCACAAAGCAGTCAGGCTAAACTAAAGAGGTAATGAGTGAAGTATTTGTGTACACACACACACAGTGAGAGAGTGAAAATTCCACAAAGGTACTCCACAACAGTTTAGAAAAATAGCCATCATTTATCTGAGTAAGACATAACCAAAATGATAAAAATCCAACATACACAAGTCAAGTTATGAATTTTGCAAGCTTAAATAAAAATACAGTACTTAGAAATCAATAACTCCAACTGGTCATGCTTGAACTTGGCAAATCCTAAAACTCAGTCTGACCACGATGGAGCACAGGCTAGATACAGGAGTCATGCAGACCCGCTGACAGTACCTTGGATGCTTCGAAGCTCAGGGACGATGCATTGAGCAAAGGAGGGGATGCATCACTGTCATTTACAAAGTCGGGCAACGTCATTGATGCATTGGTGTCAAGAGCGCTGTGCGTCGACCCGAAGCATTGATGTTGAACCGCTGGTCTGTAAGCAATGCATTGGCCAAAGTCCGGCAGGGCAGGGAATGCACTTGAGTCCGTGACAGACGTCGGCGATGCAATGTCTGAGACTGATGCAGAAGAGGTGATGCGGAGGAGGTGAGTCAGCAAAGTCGGAGCTGCATTGTAAGTTGAGGTTGTTATGTCACGCAGTCGGCGATCAGTGGCCCTGTCTTTGGTGCAGGCAGTAGCGATGCGTCGATATCGCAGAGAAATGCACTGGTTCTGATTGACGCTTCGGTGTCGATGCATTGGTTTCTTGGATTGTAGCACTAAACACGTACTTCCAAGGGACCAAGACTTGATATGGCACCACTTGGCAGAGCAGGACTTACAGCAGTGGAGCCCAGGTGCTGGTAGCAAGACGCAGGTAAAATCTTTGATATTTCTGAGACTTCAGAAACAAGTCCTTGGAGAACCTTTAGAGATGCAGGATGTAGTGAGTCAAATCCAGTCTTCTCACTCACAGGGAAGAAGCAGCAGGCAGCAGGCCAACACAACAAAACAAGCAGCAAAGGGGCACCCCTCCTGGCAGCACAGCAGCTCTTCTTCCTGATAGAATGTCCTCGGTTCTTGAAGTGTTCTGAGTATATGGTGTCAGGAATCCAGTACTTAAACCCACATTAGCTTTTGAAGCAGGGAGACTTCAAAGAAAGGCCTTTGCAGTACTCAAGATCCTGTACTATCCTGGCCCCAGACACACTGCAGGGGGGGATATTCAACTCTTTGTGTGGGGACAGGCACAGCCCTATTCAGGTACAAGAGTCAGCTCCGCCCTCTCACTTTAGCTCAGGATGACCATTCAGCCTGGTAATCTGCCATGAGGATATGCAGGGCACACCCCAGCTCCCTTGGTATGTGAGTGTCTAGCAGGAATGCACATAGCTCAGCTGCCACCCAAGCCAGACGTGAATTCCAGAGTCAGGCAGTGGCATAGAATGGTTAAAGTAAGAAAAGGCCACTTTCTAAAAGTGGCATTTTTAGACCTGCAACATAATAACCAACTTCAGTAAGAGATGTGTTTTTAAATTGTGAGTCCAGAGTCACCAAGTTAGCTGTTCATATCCTTTCTTAATTGGAAGTTACACTTGTAAAGTGTTACAAGGCAGCTCCAGTGCTAACCTATGAGAGAGATAGCCCTTGCTGTAGTGGAAAACTAATTTAGCAGTTTTTCACTACCAGGACATGTAAATCTCAAAAGTACATTTCCAACTTTTCAAATACACTGCACCCTGCCCATGGGGCTACCTAGGGCCTACCTTAGGGGTGACGTCCATGCAATAAAAGGAAAGGTTTGGGCCTGACAAGTAGATGAACGTGCCAGGTCGAAATGGCAGTTTGAAACTGCAGGCACAGGCTCTGCATGTGGTGGGCCTGAGGTATGTTTTAAAGAGCTACTCATGTGAGTGGAACAATCAGTGCTGCAGGCCCACTAGTAGCATTTAATTTACAGGCCTTGAGCACCTATAGTGCACTGTACTAGGGACTTATCAGTAAATCAAATATACCAATCATGGAGAAACCAAATGCCATTACATTTTAGACACAGAGCACATGCACTTTAGCACCGACCAGCAGTTATAAAGTGAACAGAGTCCTAAAGCTAGCAAAATCGAATTTCAGCACACAGTCAAAACAGGAGTTCAGAAAGCAAAATATCTGGTGAAACCACATCATAATATGGCAGGTCTAACAGTGGTTGCAGGTGCAGCCAAGGTATGGGGCCATTTGTGGTTGAGGCGCCTTTTCAGCTTGCACCTGCTCGTACAAGAACCCACATCCTCCCAACATCATCTAACTAGCCTTATCTCATTTACCCCTCAGCCACTACTTAGACACCTCATCCAATTAGTCCTATGAGCTAATCCGGACTTCTGAGTGTTAGCAATAGCTTGGGTAAAATGTCTCAACAGACCATTGGAGCCAGAAACAACAAGGACAAAGCACAAGATATACACAGGGAAAACAAAGAGCAATGCCTTGCTAGTCGGAAGTGCCAGGTAGCATCAATCATGGCCAAACAAAAAAGAAGATTAAGAGAGATCAAGCAAGATTCAGATAACTCTAGGGCAATCATTGTCCAGTACAATAGATAGCAAACTCCCACCATCTAACATGAAGTCGGGGAGAATAGGAGCTACACACAAATTAAGTCTGACTAACCTGAAAAGGCAGCAGACGGACATAAGCAGGAAAATGAATGGTATAGAGCAATTCATACAGTTAACCTCATCACAGCTGCGAATGTTTAAAAAACAAAAGGAGCTCCCACAGAAGTCCAATTTCAATATCAACAATGATTTACCCTTTTCAGTATTGTCAAAAAAACGGATTAAGAGCAGTTCTTCCACCTCCGATAACCCCAATTCTAAGCCACATAAAAAGCAATAAAAATGTGGTAATGTATAACACCTTGAGGGGA
Source organism: Calotriton arnoldi (assembly GCA_963921515.1). Classification (NCBI taxonomy): domain Eukaryota; kingdom Metazoa; phylum Chordata; class Amphibia; order Caudata; family Salamandridae; genus Calotriton; species Calotriton arnoldi. Next base: position 440,415 of record CAWUFW010007054.1, on the reverse strand, counting down.
TAGTAAGGAGAGTGCACAGACCTCTATGGTCAGGTACAGTTCAATTATCAAACATATGATATATACACAAAACACCATGTCTCCAACTCTTAAAGCATATGCTTTAATAGATATAAGAAGCCTGCCCTCATCTGGAGCAAAGGAGACTGGATTTAATAGATCTCACAGCGGCCAGAGCCCAGCTGTGGAACATCCATCAGACCAAATGGTGGAAAGAAACAAGGGCATGCAGGAGGTTGGCCTTGAAAAGCAGCCAGCAAGTAGTGCTAGACAGTGTACCCACAGTGAGCATAAGGAGTTAGCGGTAGCCATAAATAATCATTAACACCATCAGAACTGTTAGCTAAGGAGTATGGAACTAAAACAGGAATGGTGGCTGAACAGGGTTGAAAGTGTCAATTGGTACAGACAGGTGCTGACAAGCAATCATACAAATCAATTACCTGGACGAATGAAAAGAAAGTCTATAATCACAAGACGTTGATACTGACAGCAGAGGACAGGTATCTAATAAAACAACTATCTGGGCGATCCTACTAAAAAGCTTCCAGTCAATGATGGATACACTCAATAGCCAATCAAAAAAATGAGACTTACAAGTAACCTGCTTAAACATGCTGGCATTCTCCGGGATAGACAGTAAACTCTGTGAACTAATCAACAAGGTAAATCATTTGCAGGGAAACACAGAGGTGCAGGAAGTGAATTGTTTGTGCTAGCTGATATTAGATAATCTCAGCAGTCTCCCTACAGTCCTAAATGCAATAGTCACACAGTATAAATGCCAAGCCTGCGGGAATAAGCACCTGATATAACCCAACTCCGACGCATACAATCATTAACAACTAATGCAGTCTAAAAAGGGAGCAAAAGGGTAACTTCTCCAGGCAGAAATAGAGCCCACCATGGAGCGCAAAGATTTAGTAAAAGCTAAAACTCCTGAAAACCTGCAACTAACTAATGACCAGCTTTCGGTCAATGGTAAAGTTGCTCGGTAAACCCTGAGATAGTTGAGACTTAGATAGCCCGCCCAAAGTTGGACTTGGTTGAGTGGCCCTGGGTGCCTGTTGTTATGCACCAGCTGGGGTGCCCCCCCTGCTTCCGCATCAGACTATCCTCCCCCAGGGGCGTGGTCATCCAGCCTTACCCTGGAGGACCAACAGCCGTCGGGGCCCTGGGCCCCCTGCATGTACCTGGATGGTGAATTCTAGTGTGGACTCCTGGTCGACATAGCATGGCTGTCCTGAATGCCAGTGGTGGTGGCAGGTAAGGCAATGTTACTGGGAAATATATGAAAGGGATAGGTAGTTTCGGAGGATGGTCTTGGACTTATGGTGTCTTTGTACCCTGTGATTGTGCTGGGTCACTGCCACCCCAGAGAGTCACCCCACCTTGCCACAACTGTGGGTCTGGTCCCTGCTGGACTGGACTAAACCCCCTGTCTGTTGCAGTGATTGCCCTGTGCTCAGCCAACCACCCGGTGGTGTGGCTGCAGCCTGATTTCCTTGAAGCTGATTATGTGATGCATGTGCATTGTAATGAACTTGGTTTTGGGGGTGGGTGCTCTGTGGGTTCTGTCCCAGTACTATCCCATTCTGATGGTGGTACTTTTTTAGACTGCACTGGTTAGCCATGTGGCCCATTCTGTGACAATAGTGGCACTCTACGAGGCCAGTTTGGACCCAGCCTCCCTGACCTCAGCCACTAGAACTGGGTGGATATCCTCTGGAGTCCATAAGCGCAGATCCCCTTGAGACGGGTGGCATCTGGACGTTCGCAGCTAACGCGGCCCCCTCAATGGCGGTCTTTTTCAAGTTATGTTGGACCAGTTTGTTGGTGTGTCTTTGGGGCTGTTCTTGCTTCTCCTTGTCCTTCTCCTGGCTCTTTCGGTAATAGTGTATTATGAAGGCCTGTATTTCCCACCAAGGTTTGGTGTCTAGACCGACCATACTATCTAATCTGGTCTGGATCTCAGTGAGTAGTACCCCTCTTGAGGATGTTGTAAAAGAATGCAACCTGGGGACCCATGTCTGTCCAAGGCTGTCCTGTCTCCTGCCCCCATCATTCTCTCATTCTGTCTAAGAATTCAGCCACAGTCTTCCCAGGCTTCATGCTCTCTGCCATCAGTCCTCCTACGTCTGGGTGGTCAGGGAATATCTCTCTTAGGTCTTTCTAGCTCTGGTGTCTGAATGAGTTAAATGCAGCCCAGCATGCTCGGTGTTGATAAGCATGACTGCAGGGAGACGGGCTAAGAAGAAAGCTGTGTTGGTCTGTTCCCCACTGAGGCTGCTGACAGATTTTTGATGTCACCTAAAGCTAAGCTTATACCTGCGGTGTTCTTTTCAAAGGATGAGATCCATTTTCCTGCCCCGTCCACCAATGGGGCCAGTTTATTCCTGAGCCCTTCTTTGTCCATCTGTGCCCAAGGCACGTTGATGGTTCCTGCTGCACCTTTCTGCAGTAGCAGACAAATCGTGGCTCAGGGCAGCTCTGTCGTTGCGCTCCCATCATTTCAGGTACTCCTGCATGTAAGGGTAGTTCCATTTCAAATCTCTCCCTCCATGCCAAATGCTGTCCTCCACAATGGCCATGTCTTCGGGTTTGAAGGATCCCTCTTCTGGCCAAGGACGATCATACTGGTGGCCCTTCCTTTTGGTCCAGCAGGCTAGTAGATGACAAAATGGTAGTGCGAAGACCTCGCCCTCTTCTCTGGATACTATTTCTCTAGGGGTTGGTCTGTTTGACCAGCGTGTTTGGGAGGAGCGGCGGATGTCCTTGTCATCACTCTCCTCATGTATGTATAAAGGTACCATGCTGCTACTTCTCTGTCTCATTTGCACCCCTGTGAGGCGTTCGTGGACACTTATTTCCTGGTCTGCCCCTCTCCTTCGTCGACGGACAGGTGATGTGTGTGACTCGGTTAGCAGCCTTCCACCCGACTCATCCCTAGGCTCAACGCTATGTGGGGCCAAAGGCCCAGCTCCTGTTTCCTCCAGGGGAGAGGGAGTTGTTTCCCCTCCTTACTGGGCTTCCCAGGTGAGATCTCTCTCTCTCTCTCTCCATCCTTAACTCTCGCCTTTCCTCTAACTCCCACCTGGGTTGCCTTCTTCTCTCAGCTCTATGTGCTGTTCTTCTAGGCAATGTCTTGGTCTCAGATACACTCCCTGATGCTTCCACTGTGCCATAGGCCTGCCTGGATGGAGTATAGTCCGTGGCTCTCCCTTTGGAGTCAGACTTGGCGGGCTGGGGCTCTTTTCTTCCCCTCCACTGGTTGAATCACCTTCCAGGAGGGCCATAGACCTCCCTCTGACCTGGCATTCAGGAGTAAGTGCTCGCAGTTTGGGTCGGATCTGATGGGTCACATCCGATGGGTGAGGCGTTGAGCCCCAAGGGGGCTTGGTACTGGACTGAGCCAGAACTGACTGCATCCAGGCTGGTGGGACCTGTGGTCTTCTTTCCCGACTGGCGGCTTGCTGCCCCAAGGGGTGGTCTGGCAGTCTCCTTGACCGGTGGATTGGTGTAACCCAGCGCGGCAGCGACTTGGATGGCCGGCATCAGTGAGAGCACATCCCTCCCAGTGTACGGTAGGGAAGGTGCAGATGCTTTCATTACAGGCTCGGGATAGTCTTATAGGCTGGGGCCACATCGAAGATGGCCTACAGTTCTAGTAGGGCCTCCCACTTAGCCTTCTTATGTCTCATATATCTGGTCTGTATGTAAGTATTTATATGTTCTATGGTGTTGGTGTTGAATGTTCCCCCCTCAGGCCAAGGGAATGCGCGGTCTTTGATATGGACCTGCCACTCACGGCAGTGTTTCTCTAGCCTGGGAGGGGAACCTTGGTTGCATGTGGCTTAGTGGAGTCTCCATAATGGATCATGAAACTTGTTCTTAATGATTTTGCAAGTTTGGATTGTCTCAAGATTCTTTAAATAATTACAAATTCTACTTTAATTTTGGGGAACAGCATACACGGGGTGGTACCAGAAACAATCTATTGATTATAAGCTCTATAAAAGTGATGCATAGGGAAAAAAGACATTTAACGGTAAAAAAAGACAAATGCGATGAAATAGTAAAAACCTGTAACAGAATGCAATTGTTAGTTCAGAGCAGTACAGGTTTATTTGTAGCAGTAAACTAGCAAACATTACATTCTGACTTGGAAAAATGGTTATTATTTCATACAGCATAGATTTACTAACATGACATAACATTTAAGCATGCAGCATATTGCAAAATATAACAGCACCACAACATCAATAAATGCATAAAATGGAACAATCTAAAAGAGTCTAAGAGAGAAACATGTTGACAGAAAAAATTATTACTTTGTCTTTAACGCCCCTCCTAGCGCCTACAGCCTGAGAAAAGCGGATGCTCCATTTAATAGGCAGAGCTAAGTGAGCCTGATAGTCTGTCACTATGGGTTCGGCAGGCAAAGATAGCCACGCTTTGTGCAGAAAAAGGAATAACCTGACAACTATCGTCCCTCTGTGGCCAGACACAAGCTACGCCTTATTTCACCAAAGTCTGAATTTCCCTAACGTTAGGATTTAAACCCTATATCACACCCAGGGCTAGTGCATACAAACTGCCTGACATCCAGTGGTCCAAGCGCAAAACACTCACCTTTTTATTTCTTTTAGATCCTCCCAGTGTTGAGAAACCCCAAAAGGATCTAAGAAAGACAATTTGACAAAAAAATAAGATTGAGGTGGTGATCCTATACAACACACCAAGGATCAAGGTGTACTGTTGTGTCACGCCCAACTGTTCAAGCTAAAAAGAGTAGCCCTATATAACACACCAAGGGTCAGGGTTATACTGTGGTGTCAAGCCAACTGTTCAAGCTAAAAAACTGCAGCTACCTTCACCTTTCTATAGCGTGCTGACTCTGGAAAAAATGATCTACGCTCTTGTACTAGTTTGCCATACCCCACAAGCTGGGACTAAGGATCAGATGTAGTCTCTTACCCTTGTGACGGTGGCCTCCGGACAGACCTCAGCCCAGCGGATTCAGCAGAACTTCTAATCAATTATGGCATCTGCTCATTGATATTGTTTGTGTAGATGTTAATCCATTCAGGTAGGGGTCTTTGTCCTTCGGACGCAGCCTGGCTCTATAAACCAATCTCTCCTTGCTGGCTTTGGCAAAATGTTGCTCGGATATTAATTTACCTTAATGAAATGAAAAGATGAGGCGTTTGGCAAAACAGGAACAAGTTGGTTAATTAAACGCAGCGGCTGGGAGAGTCTCAACAGAATGCGTCTGAGGAAAGTATCTCGGTATACAAAGTTTTGGCTGACATGATATATCTCTTGTGAGGTACAATAAAGGTATTTCTGCATTCTTGAAAAAGCACTTCAGCCATAAATTAACAAGTTTGGTAATCTGATAGGGACACAGATGGCTCTCGACATCGGGGTGAGCTAGTGTGGGCCAGTGTATATATGTCCAGATGTCTGGCATGGGGAGTGTGTGATCACTACATGTGGTGTGCGTGTCATGTCCTGATTGGCTGAGTTTTTCTATCTACATGTGGTATCTAGCTTTGTGGTATTTTTGGGCAATGTGAGCCTTTGACGAAACGCGTTTTATTGGGGCCAATTGCCTCGGACCTTTTTGTGGTGCAACTATCTATCTGTAGGATTGATCAGGGTTTTCCCTGGGTGTGCGTTTGTCTTTGAGTTGAGAGACCCTATCAGTGACCTGTTATTCAATAGGCATGGTTGTGGGTCGCAGGGCCTGCCTGACCACGTATCTCTGATGGGGAGGTCACCTTGGATAAATCCGACAGCAATGATATGACACACGCTATTGACACAGAACTATGGCCACGGCTACAAATGCAGGGAACGCTGAATGTCTGCAGTATCTGCACTCAGGCCATATTTTTACAGATGCCCACATTTGCTGAGCAGGGATTGTGTTCTGGCCGGCACCTGTACCAGTACCAGTACCAGTGTGGGCTGATGGATACCCATGAGCCGTAGGACAGTTTTGGATTTCCCTTTTTTTTGAGAGACATAAGCAAGATTCAAAGCTGAACTGAGTTGGTCAGTGATGCCCTTCCTGGTCGCGCTCATTGAATGACGTGGTTGTGCAATGGAGCAAGGAGGTGCTGTTTCTGTGACCTGCCAGGAGGAAACAGGTTGGTCTTCCAGGGAACTGGGAGATGGACGTGGAGTATTCCAGGCAACACAAATTAAGAAATTAAAGTTGAGATCAATTAATTGCCCACGACACAACGCCAGACTGGGAGCTGCATGCCCGGCATTTTGAGCTAACCAGTCCACCATCACACCATCGGCTCCAGTGCCTATCGAGGGTGAGTCTGGAGGATTTGTCTCCCTGAGCCTCCTTAAAGATTGTGCTGGGGAATAATCACACTCTTGGGCAGCCACGTGGTGTCAGAATTTGGGTCCTCCTGCTACCTGGACTTTTGCTGCAACCCTGAGGGTAGCCACTGTTGTATACCTGGAGGAAGGGAAGCCACGGAGAGACTCCTACACCACTGGGGGACTACGTACCCCATCAGCCCCTGCACCATGTGCTTGGCTTCATGCGCTCTTAAGCGCAACGCGACCCCGTGGCGAACCATAGCCGCTATTACATTTCTGGAAAAGGGGAAGCGGTGCATCTTCAATGCCACAAATAAGACTAATGGGGAAGAAAAAGGATAAGCGGCCGGACACGGGGGTGCAATCATAAACACGCTTGATTCCTTTCTCATAAGGGCAGCTAATGCCTTGAACAATAAGATTGAGATTACGGAACAATGGCCCTCTTTCGAGCAGTGTAAGAACTGGCCAGTTTATGAATGATGCTCAGCCCCTACCTGGATGTAATATTGCTGAAGGTCCAGAGGAAAATAGGGAATTGCTTTCCAATCTGATTCACAATCACATTGTGCCTCCTTATTACATGCCTAATACTATCCGATAAAGAGGAAGGGGAGGTCAAAACAAGTTTCTGCACCTAAATCCAAAAAGCCAAAGAAGGCAACGGGAACCGAACCATTGCCGCCGAATATGGACATTACCTGATATAGACTGGAATGCTTTTTTATGTTACATTTACAGCCTCTCTTACACATATTGGATCATAAAGAGCAACACCTTGTACAAATAAGTAAGAATAAAGGGCCAACTAAGGGTGTAACAGTCAGTAATTGTCCCAGCATCTTGAACCTTTTATCTAGTTCTTTTACTCCATTATCTGAGTAGAGTAAACCAGATAGGCAAGGGGATAGAAGCAAGAGTTAACAACAAAATAATCCCCAGAGGAGTTCAGAGGTTATTCCACAGTCAGAAGAAGTTCATGGAAGGTCTCCAACTGATCTAAACTGTGCCAGGGATGTTTCCGTTCTGCTGATAGATCATTCCAGTTCAAGGCAAGATCTAGCTTCCATTGTGAACAAATCTTGTGTAAAACTAAATCTCTCCCCCTCCTGAGAGAAAGTTAAATCTTCAATGAGTATGAGAGAACTAGGAGGGGGAGCAAATGGAGGTAGACCCCAGAGGCCCCAGACATTAGACTTGCCACCGAAAGCTTGCCCACATGTTCTGGTATTGGTAAATGTCCCAGAGTTGAGACAAAGTCAGGTTGAGACAACGGAACAACTTATGGCAAAGGCATTACACTGGCTCGCTAGGGTCACAAGAGGAGTTCCCCAGCTACAAAGGCACATCCTAATGGCGAGAAGATTACCATGGGCGTGCTCTGCTCCAAAAAATACAATGGGGGGTCGTATTGTGGTGAATTTACATAGCCCTGCCCTTTTGGGGAACATGTTAAACCAACCACCATTGGCACCAGCGTTAAGCTCCCAGATTTTTGCCCTACCTCTAAATTACTTTTATAAACCTTGTCCACCCGTGAGTGTAGAGGGGGGCAAATCTAGATTTGATAGTCTTTTTTACTTGCAAAGTAATTCACAGATAAGAAATGGCAAGATCCCTCTGAGTAGCAGACATGGTCCATTGGCGAGTTTAGAAGATTGTGATTGACTGACCCCAAAACCCATAACCCTGGTGGGGGCTGAGGAGTCCAAGATAGCCCCCACAAAGGTAAGTGAGACAGGAGGAAGGTGGACAGATACCCTAAGGTTAATTAACTGGAATATAGCAGGATTTAAGAAAAAAAGATAATATAGATTGGTTGAGGGAGGTAACTAAATATGATATATTATGTTTTCAGGAGACGTGGGCTTCAAATTCTTAGATGGCTACCGCTCGTACCAAACTCCAGCGACACCAGCTAGGTCTGGTTGGACCAGAGGTAGGATTGTGACTCTTTTAGCTAATTCCTTCAATATCAGAATATTTCCCCTTATTTTCATGTCCTGATTTGAGAGGTGAATATTGATTCTGATGTAATCATAATACATTTTTATAATAACCTTTTTGATGGAGATATGTCACAAGTGGTTGACTCCCTGGAGCAGGCAATGGGTGGAATAAACTTACAGCATCATAAAGCCCTGGACCTTATCTAGATGGGGGATTTTAATGCCAAATGCTGTGAAAAGTTGAGGAGACCGGTTTGCGGGATAACAGACTGTGCTGGCGGTAACATGGGCCACCTTGTACATGATACTTATGGTAAGGCCTTGAATAGGCTTTTGATGATGTGGAATCTGGTGATATTAAATACTATAAATCCCCCTACTGGTGCTCTGGAGGTGACATTCGGGTGCATTGATCAAGGGTCTACACTAAACTACAAAAGGTGTCTCAACCACCCTCAGTGGTAGAGTGGCGAACATGCAGACCAGAATTTTGGGGCTTAACGATCATGCGGCCCTTGATTGTGATCTAAAATGGGAAGGAAGATGGAAGACCTGTCTAGACATAGTTCCACAACCTCTATTAGTGAGGAAAAGTGGCTATACTTTAAAATGGAACAATGTGGATAACGAGAATTTTCTCCCTATGGTATTACATCATAAACAGGCATAGAAAATGGCCTGCCTAGACCATTGTCTAGACCCTCATCAGGTTAAAGCTCATTTTGTCTCATTATTAGATGAAATTAAACATTAATTGACAATGCCTTTTCCATTGAAAATAGTCCCCACTGATAGTTGGTTCGATACCTTATGTACTAAGACTTTATCAAACCTCCCTAAAGCTCTGCATATGGCACCTAGAAATGTCCTTTTGATTTGGACCCTAAGGGCTAAATATAAGGTGGTCAGAGTGAGTAAATTAAAAACTTTAAACTTTAAGGGAGGAAGCCTGGGTGGAGCTGACAAGAACTACAGAGACAAAAGATAGCAGAGGCTTCTGGAAAGTTGTAAATGCCCCCTTTCTCCAGGATGCCGTAAGCCCATCTGCTGACTCCAACATTGATGAAATGGGTTGGGTCACACACTTTCAAAATATCTTTCAGAGCTCCCTAGAGGTTGAGATCCTCAAAAGTTCACCAATAGAGAAGGAAAAGGACATCTTTATAGTGTTTGAGCCAGAAACTCCTAGACACTATCACAAACTAGCTCCCTAAAAGCCCCTGGTCTTGATGGGGTTCCAGCAGACACTTTTATGAACCCCCAAGAACTATGGATCCCTCTTTTGAATAATGTGTTTAATGCAATAGCCACGGTGGGTCCCCTCGCTCATAGAAACACTCTACCATTATTCCCATCTATAAACAGGGGGATAAGGGGGACCCTATAAATTATAGGCAAATATCGTTGATCGATAGCACAACCAAATTGATGGGACGCTTACTTCTAAACAGACTGGAGGAATGGGTTGAGGAGAAACAAGGTCTTTTCATAGTTCAATATGGGTTCAGAAAGGGCAAAGGAACTATAGACCAATGTCTTAATTTAAGTATGGTGGTCGCCAAGTACACGATTGCGAAAAATGGCCAGCTCTACATGGCGTTTATGGACCTATCAGCCGCATTCGACTGTGTGGTTCACAGTAAGGTGTGGGACATCATGACGTCCATGGGAGTAGATACAGCAATTATTAATTTTATAAGGGGCCACAGCCTGAGCTAGGTTTGGTAGAGTTTGTGAATGCACAAAGCCATTTGTTATTAAGCAAGAATGTATTCTTGCTCCATTCTTGTTCTCCCTCTACACCAATAGGGTGGAGAAGGCCTTAGTAAAATGCACCAGGGATGTCACGTATATTGAAGGTGCCCCTCTTCCGATTCTTCTCTATGCAGATGATGCACTGCTCATGGTGCACACTCGGAAAGCACTGCAGAGTCTCATAGAGGAATATACCAGTTTTATGACCTCCCTGGATTTGTTTGTCAATGAGTCCAAATCATACGTTTTAACTACAGTGTTATCCCCTAAAAGGTGTCCGGCCTTTTACCCTGCCCACCGTAGAGTGGAGGTGGTTGACTCATTTTTATATCTTGGAGTTTTATTTCATGGGAATTTCTCATGGAAGGACATGGTGATTAATAGAGCCCTCCACCTGGAAAGAAATGTTGCAGCTGTTTTTAAATTTTCAAAGAAAGTGGGGAATAAACCTATCCCCGAAATTTTACATATTTATTCTTTAAAAGCAAAGGCTGTAGCCACATATGGGGCGACAGTGTGTGGCATAGTAAACATAGATTATTTACAACGCATCGAAGATGCTTTTGCTAAAAGGCTGATTTCTTTGCCTCGAAGCTGCTCAAATTACATATGCCTAAGGCTCCCTGTTTTCCGTTTTTACTGATTTTTACAGATAAATACAGCCAGTAAACCATTTCTTTTCTTGTCTGTATTTGTTTTTTAGTGTGGGTAAAAACAGAAAGTGGGTGCTTTTTGAGTGATTCTGCATACACATTGCCATGACTGCGAGGCCAATAACTGTGTAGATTGATAGGTAAGGGGATTAAAAAAAAACAGGAATTTCAGTAAAGAGGCTTAAACAGCAGTAGATATGCACAAGGCTGATACTAAAATGTGCACATTTTTAAATAACTGCATTGATTTATCTTCTGCGGGTGTTCATATCACTGAAACCTGGCAGGCATACAAGCATGACTGCATATTTATTGGTTAAATAAATGTGGAAATAAACCAGTTTCAGCTTTATTTTTTTCACAAAACCCATAATAAATATGGATAAATACAGATAAAGTGAACAAAAAAAAAATATGTATCAATACAGATGGAAATGTCAAAAAATTAAATACCATAAAACTGGGAGCCCTACATATGCCATAGTGAGTTGGGATTCCTGTAGATTAGTGATGCAGTTAGATTGGCCCCAATGACACTGTGGCATTCTAGCTGGAATATAGAGTCAATAGCCCTAAATCAAGCAGTATTAAGGGATTGCCTTAAGTTGGATCATGCAAAAAACATTCCCTGGCTGAGATATGTAGGTTCCATACTCGTAAGATGGGGCCTGCGTGAGATAGTTGACTCTCCATCAGCTTGCTCCACTTTTGCTAGAGCCAAACTGAAGCAGATATTCTTAGAAAAGGCTACTGCTATCAGATGGGAGACAAATAAAAACAATTTTAGTGTTGATGCTTATCACAGGTTTCTTACACGGAGGTGTGATATTCAATTTTACCTGATCTTTACCCTTAACTTGAAGCTTCGATTTATCCTGACAAGATTTCGGTTAAATTTTATTTCACTTATGGTGGGATTTCCAGCTAATACTTACGCACATAAAAATTTGTCCTGATGTCCATATGATGGTGTTTCTGAACAGACAGCCCAACATATACTGTTTTTTTGTTCATTTTACTTCCAGCAAAGAAAATCAATATTGGCACAGTATCTGCGCAGCACAACTTTTATACAATGTAGGCAAGCATTTTCCTACTTTCAACAGCTTGAGAACCCCTTAGTTTGTTTGGTTCTGGCCACTTATTTGTGGGCAATAGTAAAACGCAGGAAAGCACTTTAGAATATTGAAAGTAGAATGCATTGATACGGAAGGACATTCATATTGGCTACAAGGATTAGTGTCTGGTTTATAGGGTACCGATTTTAACTTTTTGAATGTATATCAATTTGATAGGAGGCATTATTAATTATTTATGTAACTTGTAGTCAATTAGTCAAGTTGTTCCATTTTACTTAATCTAATTTATATGCATTTATTGTGATGCTTTTAGCTAATTTAATAAAAAAAATTACTTATCTATTGCAATGTATATTCTTTTATGCAAAGAAACATTGCGAATAAAGTTCTTTGACTGACTGGCTGACTGACTGAGGTCACGGGAACTTCTAAAAATAATATGGCAGTCTCTGGTATCATGTTTATCGACATTCTCAACATTGTGCATACAGTTGTCACAGCGTACATCAATATTATCTTTACTGATATTAACATAGTTATACATTCCTAAATCATGGAGCACATTGACATTGCTTTTACTGGTAACAACAATGTAATTCATGCATGGATTATGGCATACATCGACATCCTTACTGTTGGTATCGCCGCTGTTGTGCAGGCATAGATTATGGCATACATTGACATTGCATTTATGGGCATTGACACTGTTATGCAGGCACAGGTTACAGTATACATTGACATCACATTTATTGGTATTGCTGTTGTCGGGCCTCACATATCATGGTATTCATTGACATCGTATTTATCCATTCCAACAGCAATACAGAGTGTACAGTGCATAAAAGCCGACATTCACTATTCCACAGTACTCAATAAAAATAGTTCAAACTTGAAAACCCCAAACACTACATAGAACAACTCAGAAATAATCGCAGCACATGGGACCCACACAAAGGGTTTGAGGACTTGAAAACAAGATATCAACTATAGTATGCAGTTCCTTATGAAAGAGTAGAGGCAGAGGCCTGGTCGGAATATCAGAGTATCCCTAGGGTGGAGACAGGGTGTCTCCCACTTTGGGAATTGGGACCCTCACACACCTGGGTGGGTGTTATGCTTCATCATAGGGCATGCTCCTCGTCAGGCCGGCGCTGCAATGCCTGACGGGGACCCTATGAGGGGCTCATTATCGGAGGTCTTTTAGTCCCAAGCCGTAAGGTGCAATGTGGGTATGGGGCCTCCTAGTATAGCTGTGAGTAGGAAATGTGAGGAAAATGTGCAGGGGGGCTAAAATGAGGCACAGTGGTACTCCAAATCAAATGTAATCAGCAAATCCACTGGTCCTAATTAAAAATTGAAAGGTGTGTCACCACTGAGGTATTAGACAGTGGTGGCTACGAAATGAAGGTCGACATGTTTCTTGCTGATGTGTCATGCAGATCACGTGGCAATTCTTCAGGACCAAATGTTTACTATCTACACAGTGGTTGGTTCCAATTTTCAATTGGGACCAGTGGACTCGCTGATTAAATTTGATTTGGAGTACCACTGTGCCTCATTTTAGCCCTCCCTGCACATTTTCCTCACATTTCCTACTCACATCTACACTACGAGGCCCCACACTGCACCTAACAGCTTGGGACTAAAAGACCTCTGATAAAGAGTCCCTCATAGGGTGCCCGTCAGGCATTGCAGCGCCAGCCTGACGCGGAGCATGCCCTATGATGAAGCATGACACCCAGCCGGGTGTGTGAGGGCCCGAATTCTCGAAGTGGGAGACACCCTTACTTCTCCCTAGGGATACTCTGATATTCCAACCAGGCCTCTGCATCCACTCTCTCCTAAGAAACTGCATACTATTGTTGATATCCTGATTGCCCTGGGGCATGCATGCTGGACCTACAAGCGCCCCTAGTCCCTCTTTTTCTGATATGGCTTAAAAACAAGGCAATGGAAAAGGCAGAGAAAAGTAAGATATAAAAAGCCAAAGCACACAGCGAATAACCAGCAGGCACTGAATATGTTTTCAATCTTTAAATATGCAGGGAGGTCCTTGGGGAAAATAAAAGAGGATAAATCAAAAGGAGTACCTTTGTAGGAAATGTCAAAAGAAGAACAGCACATCTCAAGAGTAGCTCAAGAGTAGCTCCTGCAGAAAGATCTATCCTTTCCACTGATGGGAAAACGGTAGAATTCCAACAAGATCAAACACGATAACCAGGACAAGAAGGTGATCGCGGACCAGCAATGGAAGGACAAGTAGGTATTTTGATCCTAGAGACCAGGAATCTAACAGGAAACCACTTACTCCCACAGAGTGTAAAAGAGGATAGGACCATCTCCACAGGCATGAATCTACTGAGGATGTTTAACACTACCACAGTACACAAAAGTCGGGTTGTTTGGAGAGCTGCAGGAAGGAAGGTTAGGAAAGAAGACATTGCTATTTCCAGAAAATTGCTCTAGGGAACGACATGACATCCTAAACTGAGAAACATATTAAGGCCCATTGCGATCACATTAAATATCAATGAATATAACCTCAAGTGATATTGCATCAATTGAGTTCCAGCCCCTGCAAGGAGAAATATAATACAGAGCAAATTTAGTTACAAGGGCCACAGAAAGGATGGCCAGGGAGATGATGGCAGTAGAATCTAAATTTAAACTATGGATTATAAAACTTTCCCTATATGAGAAACCAAGTTATCCACATCTCCTGGAAGAACGATCAGTGCCTGAAGGGAAACGAAAACGCACCAAAGAGATGCTGGTGTACTCTGTACTGCGCAACACAGTAGGAAAAATAATAACAGCAAAGAACTCAAGGCAACGGGGGATTTAACTCAATTACCAACATTAATAGGGAAAACAACTCAGACTGAGATTGGCTGCCAGCAGTTCTGCAAGTAAAGCCTGGCAACTGAAATGAGGCCATCGAGTAAACCGCTACTAGGAATACCCAAACCCAGTTCCTAAATTGCTCTTGTAATGTAGGAGGCCTATCGAACAAACTTCAGAACACCGATCTAATAAATTACTGGAAGGAGTATTAAATTATCATGCTCCAAGAAACATGGTCAGCAGTACTTATATAAATCCCAGGATTCATGGAATTTACAAACCCAGCGCTAATATCTCAATGGAAAGGTGGACAGAGGGGAGGCCTGGCAGCATACATACAGATCTGGCCATTTGAGTACCCTGGAATTGGGGTAGTATTAATGGAATCTTAATTGAATCTGAAAGAAGAAGCAGTGCTTGCACTGATTAATGTTTACTTACATCCAAACCAGAACACAAAACATGTTCTAACAGAGAAATTAGTGTGAATAATAAAGGATTTACAAAAACAACCAGGTTCGATAGACATCATAATTTCCGGGGGCTTCAATATGAACCTCATGTGCACCTTGTTGGAAGCTGAACAGCTACTATTTATTGCCCCAGACGGTCTGTACTCAGGCCGTCGAGGATTACCCAGGGCAATAATGGTAGGGCCGCACTTCCACTCGCCAACAGGTTTGAACCCTTGATTGGTCTAGATGGGCTAAATGGCAATGATTGACTAGTATCTGCTCGGGCAGAGTTGTTGGGCCCCAGGCCCGGGGGCCTGGTGGGTAATGCATCTATTTCACCCCGCAAGCCAGTTTCTATCACTCCCATTCCCTCTTGTATGCAGATTATGTCCTGGAATATAGCGGGACTGAGGTCTAAAAGAGACCTTGTGGCGGAGGTCCATTGCGTGTTGCCACATAATTGCTTTGCAGGAACCATGAGATACTGACAAGTTTTTTTTCTTGGACGGCTTTTCCTCAGTTTTTAAAAGTGCATCCCACTCTCCAGTGAGCAGAGCTAAGGGTAGTCTCCTTCTGGTTTCACTCAAAACAACTTGCACCCCTATTGTGGTAGACTGTCACGCACCCCACTTGTTAGCAGTAAAGCTGTTGTTCAGAAACCACCCCCACCGTTGGCAGTACATTTTTACAATTCCTTTCTTTTAGAAATTTTGATATTGAACATATTGCATCATTAGAGGGTTTTCTTGAACAATATGGTGAGAGGAAACACTCTAACTAAGAGGTTATAATCTTAGGTGATTTTAACACACATCACTGTCAGCTTGATTGCACTTCTATAAAGGGCCTTGTGGATACAATACCGCTGGTTGCCCATTTTGAGCACTCGGAATCAGGCCATCGCATAGAAGAGCTCCTCGCAGCTAACAATTTGCTTTGCCTAGAACAGACCGGAGTGGATGCTCCTGTTCCCACCTACTCTGGCAGGGGTTCTTCCACCACTATTGACTTTATAATGCTCTTTCAATCAATCAATCAGGGGTTTGTAGAGCGCTAGTTACTCGCCCGGAGCGGGTCTCAAGGCGCTGAGGGAAAGGGCGGCAGAGGGTGGGGTCCGCAGATCTGGGAGGTTCACTGAGTTCCATCGAAGAGCCAGGTCTTGAGATCCTTTAGGAACTTGGGAAGTGATGCCATCTGTCGGAGGTGTAGAGGGAGGGAGTTCCATGCCTTGGCCACGAGGAGGGAGAAGGAGCACTCTCCTGTTCTGCTTTTCTTGATCCGAGGTACTGCTGTGAGGGAGAGCTGGGCCGAGTGGAGAGAGCACCGGGGAGCGTGGTACACGAGGCGGTGGTTCAGGTTGGCGGTTCTGGTGTTGTGGAGGGCCTTGTGTGCGTGGGTGAGAAGCTTGAAGGTGATTCTAATCTCAAGGGGGAGCCAGTGTAGGGTCTGTAGGTGCTGGCTGATGTGGCAATGGCGTGGTAGGTTGAGGACTCGTCTGGCGGCAGCGTTCTGGATGTTCTGGAGTTTGCGGGTGAGGTTCTTGCTGAACCCGGCGTAGAGTGCATTGCCGTAGTCAAGTCTGCTACTGATGAGGGCATGTGTGACAGTTTTTCTGTGTTGGGGGGATCCACTTGAAGGTCTTGCGGAGAAGGCATAGGGTGTGGTAGCAGGAGGAGGTGATGGCGTTGACCTGGCGGTCCATTTTGAGTTCAGAGTCCAGAATGATTCTGAGTTTGCGTGCGTGGTCCGTGGCGGCGGGGGGGTAGGTGGGGGGCCACCAGGTGTCGTACCAGGCATTGGGGTGTGGGCCCATGATGAGTAACTCTGTTTTGTCTGTGTTGAGTTGGAGGCAGCTGTTCGTCATCCATCTGGCGACGGCTTCCATTCCGTCTTGAAAGTTGCGTTTGGTGGTGATGGGTACGTTGGCTAGAGAGAGGATGAGCTGGGGGTCGTTTGCATACGATATGATGTTGAGTCTGTGTGCTCTGACGATGGATGCGAGCGGGCCCATGTAGATGTTGAATAGGGTAGGGCTGATGGAGGATCCTTGTGTGACTCCGCAGGTGGTTGAGGTTGGTTCTGAGAGGAATAGGGGGAGTCTGACTTGTTGCGTTCTGCTTGAGAGGGAAGAGAGGATCCAGTCGAGGGCCTTGTTCCAGATTCCCGCTTCATGGAGTCTGCGGGCTAGGGTGCGGTGAGAGACCGCGTCGAAGGCCGGGGAGAGGTCGAGGAAGATGAGGGCCACATTCTCTCCTCTGTTGAGGAGGGCGCGAATGTCATCTGTTGCTGCGAGGAGTGTGGTTTCGGTGCTGTGGTTCTTCCTGAATCCTGATTGGGATGAGTCGAGGATGTTGTTCTCTTCGATGAAAGCAGCAAGTTGGCTGTTGACAGCTTTTTCCATGACTTTGGCTGGATAGGGGAGGAGGGAGATCGGTCTGAAATTCTTGAGGTCGGTGGGGTCCGCTGAGGGTTTCTTCAGGAGAGGGTTGATCTTGGCGTGTTTCCAGTCGTCTCTAGCATCTGCAGTTCATAAACTAAGGGGTCGATTCCGATGTCGGCCGGAAGCGCACCTAACAGTATTCGTCCGGAAAAAATACCAGCCGAACGCGTGTTTTCCGACCGACTCGAACACTCTACCGAACGAACAAGTACGATGCGCATAACAGCCCAGATTCCGAGCGAGCCGTACTTACCCATTCTTGCTCCTGTTCCCCGCCCGAGCCGGATCCGTAAACGCTGAATCGAGTCGCACGGAACCAAATACACTGCACCTTCCGGCCGGACTAGTACGATGCGTCTTCCGTACGCGCCGAACTCGTCGCTACGTCCGGCACGTATGAGCATCCGGGAGAGCTGCACATAAGCTCCGATTCGCGCCACAAGACGAACCACGGCGACGAGACGAACAAGCCAGCGACGAGTACGAGTCGAAGCCACGAGAAACCCGAACGAGACGACCCAACCATGAATCCCATCGCGCAGGTCCTACCAATACTCTACATCTATTACCGGGACCGGTACGGACGCGTACGGCGCAGACGGTAAGTCAAACACCCACAACACAAACAAACGACACGTACCCGAAATTTGTCACACACACATAGGGATGCACAAATGACGTACACAAGCAACAGCAGAACCATAGGGGTGGGATGGCCAACACCAATGCCATACACACCCATAGGGGGATGGATGCCTGCCACTACCACCATCCCCACTCATGGGGGGCTGGATGCCTACCACTACTACCATCCCCACTCATGGGGGGCTGAATGCCTACCACTACTACCATCCCCACTCATGGGGGGCTGGATGCCTACCACTACTACCATCCCCACTCATGGGGGGCTGGATGCCTACCACTACTACCATCCCCACTCATGGGGGGCTGGATGCCTACCACCACTTCCATCCCCACTCATGGGGGCTGGATGCCTACCACTACTACCATCCCCACTCATGGGGGGCTGGATGCCTACCACTACTACCATCCCCACCCATAGGGGGATGGATGCCTACCACTAACACCACCCCTACTCAGGGTGGGCTGGATGCCTGCCACTACTGCCATCCCCACCCATAGGGGGCTGGATGCCTACCACTAACACCACCCCTACTCAGGGTGGGCTGGATGGCTGTCACTACTACCATCCCCACTCATGGGGGCTGGATGCCTACCACTACTACCATCCCCACTCATGGGGGGCTGGATGCCTACCACTACTACCATCCCCACCCATAGGGGGATGGATGCCTACCACTAACACCACCCCTACTCAGGGTGGGCTGGATGCCTGCCACTACTGCCATCCCCACCCATAGGGGGCTGGATGCCTACCACTAACATCACCCCTACTCAGGGTGGGCTGGATGGCTGTCACTACTACCATCCCCACTCATGGGGGGCTGGATGCCTACCACTACTACCATCCCCACCCATAGGGGGATGGATGCCTACCACTAACACCACCCCTACTCAGGGTGGGCTGGATGCCTGCCACTACTGCCATCCCCACCCATAGGGGGATGGATGCCTACCACTAACACCACCCCTACTCAGGGTGGGCTGGATGGCTGTCACTACTACCATCCCCACTGATGGGGGGCTGGATGCCTACCACTACTACCATCCCCACTCATGGGGGGCTGTATCCCTACCACTACTACCATCCCAACCCATAGGGGGATGGATGCCTACCACTAACACCACTCCTACTCAGGGTGGGCTGGATGCCTGCCACTACTGCCATCCCCAACCATAGGGGGCTGGATGCCTACCGCTACTACCATCCCCACTCATGGGGGGCTGGATGGCTGTCACTTCTACCATCCCCACTCATGGGGGGCTGGATGCCTACCACCACTACCATCCCCACTCATGGGGGGCTGGATGCCTACCACTACTACCATCCCCACTCATGGGGGGCTGGATGCCTACCACTACTACCATCCCCACCCATAGGGGGATGGATGCCTACCACTAACACCACCCCTACTCAGGGTGGGCTGGATGCCTGCCACTACTGCCATCCCCACCCATAGGGGGATGGATGCCTACCACTAACACCACCCCTACTCATGGTGGGCTGGATGGCTGTCACTACTACCATCCCCACTCATGGGGGGCTGGATGCCTACCACTACTACCATCCCCACTCATGGGGGGATGTATCCCTACCACTACTACCATCCCCACCCATAGGGGGATGGATGCCTACCACTAACACCACCCCTACTCAGGGTGGGCTGGATGCCTGCCACTACTGCCATCCCCACCCATAGGGGGCTGTATGCCTACCACTAACACCACCCCTACTCAGGGTGGGCTGGATGGCTGTCACTTCTACCATCCCCACTCATGGGGGGCTGGATGCCTACCACTACTACCATCCCCACTCATGGGGGGCTGGATGCCTACCACTACTACCATCCCCACTCATGGGGGGCTGGATGCCTACCACCACTACCATCCCCACTCATGGGGGCTGGATGCCTACCACTACTACCATCCCCACTCATGGGGGGCTGGATGCCTACCACTACTACCATCCCCACCCATAGGGGGATGGATGCCTACCACTAACACCACCCCTACTCAGGGTGGGCTGGATGCCTGCCACTACTGCCATCCCCACCCATAGGGGGATGGATGCCTACCACTAACACCACCCCTACTCAGGGTGGGCTGGATGGGTGTCACTACTACCATCCCCAATCATGGGGGGCTGGATGCCTACCACTACTACCATCCCCACTCATGGGGGGCAGGATGCCTACCACTACTACCATCCCCACTCATGGGGGGCTGGATGCCTACCACCACTACCATCCCCACTCATGGGGGGATGGATGCCTACCACTAACACCACCCCTACTCAGGGTGGGCTGGATGGCTGTCACTACTACCATCTCCACTCATGGGGGGCTGGATGCCTACCACTACTACCATCCCCACTCATGGGGGCTGGATGCCTGCCACTACAACCACCCCTACTCATAGGACGGGTAATGCATGACACAACTAGCATACTCCCACATAAGGACTGTCTGTAAATTACATCCCACCCCCAACACCATGACAAGCGTGAGTGGTCTGTGTCAAATGCATACAACACTGAACATGACATTGAACATACAATGTGACCCCCTAACACATGTGTCACACATAATTGTGTGTGTGGCCTACACAATGCAAGCAGACCATGACCACTGTGGCAATGTGGCCCAAAGCCCCATCACCACAGTGCCCAAAGGTAAGTGTGTGCTCCATAGCTGAAGCACATTTTGAACAGTGTGGCAATGGGGCCCAAAGCCCCATCACCACAGTGCCCAAAGGTAAGTGTGTGCTCCATAGCTGAAGCACATTTTGAACAGTGTGGCAATGGGGCCCAAAGCCCCATCACCACAGTGCCCAAAGGTAAGTGTGTGCTCCATAGCTGAAGCACATTTTGAACAGTGTGGCAATGGGGCCCAAAGCCCCATCACCACAGTGCCCAAAAGGTAAGTGTGTGCTCCATAGCTGAAGCACATATTGAACAGTGTGGCAATGGGGCCCAAAGCCCCATCACCACAGTGCCCAAAAGGTAAGTGTAGTCCTGGTAAAAGCTGCAAAAACAAAACTGCAGGGATTATTCCTGGCCACACAACACCAAACACTACAGTGGCATTGTAGTGCTTGTGTCCCATAGCAACATAGATTGTGTGAGGCAAGCAGTGCAGTGCCAATGACACATCGTTCTGGCCATGTGCACACAAACATCAGCCATGGGGGCCCACATTGTCTACATTCACAAATAACACAATGACAGAAGTGAGCATCATAATGCAGACCCACATATCTGCACCAATGGACACACAAATGTAGATATCCTGTGGAGACTGTAGATGTCAGGTGAACAAATACCATACCATGGCAGCAATGGGACATACTAACCATGATCAATGTGCTGACTGATGACCTAGCAGTCCCAGGGCCAGCAGGGGAAAGCCAACAAACAACATACAGCCAATGGCAAACTAAAGATATGCCAATGCAGTGGTGCAAATGCACAAACACAAACAGGCAGACTCACACTGCATATCAAACACAACAGGTAAGGGGGTTGTGTGCCAGTGTCCCCAGGCAAACACACAACACATGAGGAGGCCAGATTCACTAATACACAGATGTCAACACAGTCACATACAGAAGTAACTCATGGATTGGATTCCCTATGTGGGCAAACAGGCATTGTGAGATGAGAGGGAGCCCAAATTACACATGTCACACAAGCTTGTAGGAACAGCAACAAACACAGCAAGAGACAGAACCACCACAGCACTCCCCCAGGGACCCCACATTGTGGTGACACTAGCCTGCATGACAATCACACTGTGATGACAAAGGTAGATGTCATCCACACTGTGAACCACAGCCATGTGTCCTGAGCAACAAACTACCATCACACCTATACAAGCACAAAGCACTCAGCATGGCCTGCCAGCCAAGGACAATATGGAGGTAGTGCCCCAGCCGTGCAACAACTCACATTTGCACACACTCAACGCCACACACCTTGATCTCCACCAATGTGCAGCAGTGAAGCTCACACGGACTGCTGACATTGCACATGCACCCATGACAATCCCAGGGGTGGTGGGGGAAATAAGGTGCAGAAACCCATCACACATGGCCAGTCAACAAGACTTGTGAATGTCTGACACACTGCACAGTATGCCGTACATGGGCATGACGTGAAATCAACCCCAAACAATGGGATCCTGGCCATAGTCACACACCAATGAAGAAGCCAAGCTGACCCACAAAGGACACACATAGACAACTTCCAACATTGCAGCTCTGACCCTGAGGAGTGGCAGCAGTCACACACACAACATGTCACAATGACTGAAAGCATACACAAACAGAAAATCACATTACTTGTGTAACCAACAAGTGCCAAGAGGAATCCTGACTGTGTCCCATCTGCGTTTGCCCACATCCCCAGCGCTGACAACAAAGACAACTAGGGATGACCACCTCATGAACATTAGTTTGCCATGCATCCACATCCCAGAGAAACCAGGTCCAAGATGCTGGATGCACACAGAACAACTCAGCAAGCATCACAAACAGGATCATCCGTAGGGACACAGCCTGTGTAGGAAAAGGAGAAGGGAACATGCACAGACATGCCTACACAACACACAACACGGGCACAGCCTATATCACAGAATCACGCACTGCCATGAGGGCACTCCACTCCTGTGGAAGGTCAGCTGTGCCAAACCTTGTCTGTGCACGACTCAAACATGTCAGCAGAACACTCGGTCAGTGAGTCAACAACTACAACACACTGAAGGCTCTGCTCATATCAGCCTGGGCACGGGAGTGTCACGTCAGTCATCTGCATACACCCAAGACACGTGTCAAGCAACTTGCACTGTGTACACAGATGAGTCCTCCAAATTTGATGTGCTAAACTGCATGTCCATTGGAGACGGGCACACAGTCAGGGTACTAGGAACATTGGACAGTGGTAAGCCCACCAGATGTGCATCAGTGTAGGACAAAGATGGTAATCTACAAATGCTAAACGTACATCCCTGTGTCAAATGCTGAACATTACACCCTCAGACTGCAGCAAAGGATGCTATAGATCCAGACTAGATTAGGACACATATCCCATGGACCACATGGAGCCCATCACAGCAAAACTTCATTTACCTGATCTGAACACTATTACAACAGCAAATGCATGATTCCACACATCTACATCATGTACCTCCAAAGATTAACCACAAGTAAACAAAAAGAGGCTTATTCAGCAAGTGTGCAACTCAAATCAAAAGTCCAAAATAAACTAAGGCCAATGGCCAGTCCAAATATACAGTCCCAACAGGGTGATGTGTGACAACTTGTCAACAATTGCTTGCCTGCACAGGTACGGACAGGGGACATCCCCCTTGGAGGGGCATACGAGGGGCAGGCCAGGGACAGGATCAGGGGATGCCAGAAGGAGGCAGTGAAGGGGAGGTGGGTGCAGGAGTGTCACCGGCAACTGCAGTGGAGGTGTCTGACTCAGGGGGGGCTGGCACCACCGCATGGCTCAAGTCAGATGGTGTTGGTGCTGCAACCACTGCAGTGGGCTGGTCAGATGGAGTGGACTGGGTCCCCAATGCAGTGCCCGAGTCAGACGGGGTGGTTGTGGACTCCACCGCAGTGCATGACTCCAAGGTAGTGGAAGGGGGGACAGAAGAGCTGGGCAGGACAGAGGGGGGACACGGTCTCCACACCAGTGGCACAAACAGGCAGAGCGTCTGGTTTGGGGGTGGAAGAGCAAGTGGCAGGGGGAGGGCCTAAGCAGTTTCGGGGATGCGGTATCGGTGTGTGGGGGAACCTGGAGCAGGGTGTGGCGGTGGAACCTGTGGAGTGGTGGCCTGGGGGATGGAGGTGAGAGACTGGGTGGTTGACTTGCAGGGCGGTGGCGGGGTCTTGCTCTTCCGGGACCGGGGGACTTGCGGGTGGGGGCTCACTCTGCCTGCACCTGGGGGAGGGTGTCCGGGGGCGAGGGGCACTCCCCTCTGTGTGGGTGGACTTCCTCTTCCCCCGGTATGCTGGATCAGCGGGATTGGAGGGGAAGAGGCCGAGGTCACTGAGGAAGAGCTGCTGATCAGGTGGGGTTGCAGGTGAGGCAAGGGAAGGGGTCTTGGAGGGAGAGGATCTTGAGGATTGCGGAGTGACTGTGGTTGCCTGTGTGTGTGTGTGTTCCCCATCCCCTGTGTCTGTGGTATCAGTCCCCTGAGGATGCTTGTGTGCCCGTCTTGCCTTTCTCTTGGGTGTGTCTGTGCTGCTCGTGTCTGTGTGTTTGGGTGACTGTGCAGGTGTGCATGTGCTTTGGACAGGTAGGGGGCAGGAAGTGTGGATGGGGAAGAGGTGGGAGGGGTGAGGGACTGTTGGAGGAGGGACACTGCTGCCGTCAGGGAGGAGTCCATGGACTTATTGCTCCTCTGTAGGGCAGACATACCCGTCGAGATGCCCTCCATGAACGACACCAGCTGTGTCAACAGAGTGGTGTGTGCATGGAGGACACTCAGCATTGCTGTCTGCCCTACATGGAGCTGCCGAAGGAGGTACACAGACTCCTCACTCAGGGCAGCAGGGGACACAGGGGCAGGGGTGCGGTGCCTGGCACGAAGGAGACATGCTCCAGAGTACGGGAGCCTCCACGGACCTCAGGAATGGGAGCCAATGGGAGGGCGGTGGTGGTGGTGGTGGCGGGGCCAGACAGACTAGCTGGCCTTTGGTGGCTGCTGAGACCCGCCTCCACAAGGGAGTCATCCTCCGAGCTGCTGTGGTCCTCAGCTGAGGTGGATGGTGCTGAGGACTCCTCGGTGTGGCTCCTCTCGCCCTCCGTGCCACTGGGTCACTCTGACCACTCGTCCAATGCTGACCCAGTCTGGCTCCGCTGCTCCTCCTGGTCCGTGAGCTGTCCCCTCCTGTGGCCGTGGATGTATCTGCAAACAATTAGGGAAACAGACAAACATCAGTCACCTGCACTGACCGCACACACCACAGTAAGTACAGCACATTACAGAGCAAGCCCTGGCATCCTTAGTTGAACATTGCCTAAAGTCCCCACACAGATTCGGGGAAGCCAATTGTCAGTCTGATGGTCAACCATGGGACTCACACCCCTCCTGCCCTTGCACCCATCTGTCTGGTGCCTGTCTGATGGTAAGACCCCAGTGCGGACACATGCACCACCTACACAGTTGTTGGACATTGCAGGGAACACAGTGAAGTAAGTGAACATGCACACATCACATCTCTTGCCACTGAGTCAGTGCAGGTGTCCGGATAAAGGGATGGCCAGAGTCTAAATAGAAATGCATGTGATGCATACCAGCACCAGACACCATGATGCACCCATGTCTGGATAGCCAATGCCACAATGGGGTGCATGTTGCACATGTCACTCCCCTGCAGGATCAGTCTCAGGAAGTTTAATGCCATGACACAGGAATGCGTGCAAAGTCATACATTACTGTCTCAAGTCACATGGCCATGGCAGCCAGCCAACAACAGTCTGCACTGTGTCACAATCCGAGGGCATGGGGAATGCAAGTTATGTGACTGACAAGTGCACATGTCCATCCCCCAAATACCACATCATCTGTACTACTATTTGTCCACGTCATACCAACTGGACATATGGGGGACATGAAACACAACTCTCTGAACATGAGCACCTCACAGTGTGCTGTGAATGACAATACACCTGCCTGAAAGTCACAGTTGCAAACACCTGTGTGCACAGTCAAGTGATCAGACACATATAAGTCACAGAAGTATCGTCTATCATGGTCACATCTCAGATGGCATGCTGAGCCCTAACCGATAAACATACCAGTAGTCCTGACAATGAAGACACAGCACAATGAGACAGAGGCAGACACCTGAGGGTACATTTCACTGATCACAACATGCCAGATGATACACGGGAGTGGGAGTACAGAGTGTATTGCATACCCTGGAGTAGGCATGACTGTCCAGCTCCACCTGTAAGAGGGATGAGTCCTGGACAGTAGGCAGGTGGCTAAGCATGTGTGACACACTGGATACACATACTCCTGAGGCCCAAACATTGTTCCCACCAGCAGCATGGGTGTGTGCCAAATTCCCCAGGGACATGTGGTGAGTCAGAGCAGCAAGCGGACCACATATCAAAGTTACACCCAGATTACATGTCAGAACTTAGGCATTGTGTAAGCAATTGAGCCACCCATTAATCGCACAACATAGTCACGGGAACAAATGCTGTCCCCCACCTTGAGCAAAGCAAAATGCAATGACACAGTCCCCAAATGACACAATTTCCCGACTATAAGGGCCACACATATGCGTATCAGAGGAGAAGTGGGCATGTCATAAATGAGGGACATGGGTCCTGGACCACATGACTGATGTACTGTGGAAGTTTAACCAGGCCAGAGGAGGGCACATAGCATGTCAGACAAAGTGCACAGTGCAGTCATGGACTCACCCCCTCCTTGCTGCTGTCTGTCCTTCAGCTGCCCATCCAGGTCAGGGAAGACCACCGCCAGGATCCGGAGCATGTGGGGGGTCAGGGTCCGGTGTCCACCCCTCCTGCGAGGAGGCGACAGCTTCAGCTGGACCCTTGCGATCCTCCGGGTCCAGCCACAAAGGTCCTGCCACCTCTTCTGGCAGTTGCGGATCCTGCGCCTGTAAACCCCCACGGATCTTACTTTCCGGGCGATGGTCAGCCAAATTTCCTGCTTCTGGTGGGCATCAACCTGTGAGGATGACAAAGTGAAAAGGCCATTACTACACATGCAACATATACGTGCATCACACAGTTGGATATACATGTCTCAATCACAGGGGCATATGATGTACACAGGCAGTCCAACAATGGCTATGAACAGTTTGCCAGCAGTCACTACATGGTATCATTGCATGGGAAGTAAACCTAGTTAGAATGCACTGTTACTGCACTGTACCAGTTCAGTGCATGTAACTACACACTTTGGGGTGTGACAACTACTCAGTGGGCATGCTAGCCAGTGGTGTGCACACTGAAAGCCCTGCTAGTCAGACAACATGCACAATTAGTGAGGCAGTGGACAGCACACTCACCTGCTCCCCTGGTTTCCCATACAGCTTGCTGTACTGTGGAAGGAGGCTGTCCAGCAGGGCCTGGTTCTCCTCAAGGCTGAAGGCTGGGGCTCTCTCCACAGTACGTGCCATTGCAGGAGCCAGAGGATGCATAGACAGCAGCAGTGTTGGTGGCAGATGTCGTCCTGGAGCATGTAGTGCAGGCAAGTGAGCTCTCAGGGGAACAGCCAGCATTATATGTGTGCTGCAGAGGCAGATACTGTCCCATGTGTCCAAAGTGATAGGTCCAAGTCGTTTGCATCTTCTGAATCTGACCAATCCATGGAATAGCAGCACTAATACACGCCCACAGCATCCTTCAAATCTTCAACTTCATGACACCCATGATTTTGCAACATTGTTGTGGCTGGCCAACTGAATTCACTGCATCAGACTCGTTGGAGCTTCGAAAACGCGTCCGTTGCCATGCCAGGCCCCAGCCAATGTGTGCGCACCGTTCTGTCCACTGCTGTACAACGCGTATTTCGGGATACAACGTGTACCCGCACACATCATATGTAATGGGCCGGCCGGGCACACCGATCGGTCCATTGCTGTTCAACGCGTACCCGGGATACAACGCGTACCCGCTCACATACAATGCAATGGGCCGGCCGGGCACACCGATCGGTCCATTGCTGTACAATGCGTACCCGGGATACAACGCGTACCCGCTCACATACAATGCAATGGGCTGGCCGGGCACACCGATCGGTCCATTGCTGTACAACGCGTACCCGGGATACAACGCGTACCCGCACACATCATATGCAATGGGCTGGCCGGGCACACCGATCGGTCCATTGCTGTTCAACGCGTACCCGGGATACAACGCGTACCCGCTCACATACAATGCAATGGGCCGGCCGGGCACACCGATCGGTCCATTGCTGTTCAACGCGTACCCGGGATACAACGCGTACCCGCTCACATACAATGCAATGGGCCGGCCGGGCACACCGATCGGTCCATTGCTGTTCAACGCGTACCCGGGATACAATGCGTACCCGCTCACATACAATGCAATGGGCCGGCCGGGCACACCGATCGGTCCATTGCTGTACAACGAGTACCCGGGATACAACGCGTACCCGCACACATCATATGCAATGGGCCGGCCGGGCACACCGATCGGTCCATTGCTGTTCAATGCGTCCCTGGACAGGTCACACGCATATGTCACCATGCTGGTCACTGGTGAACCTATGCCAGCCACATATACTTTCCAGGGACTCAGGGTCACACCTACAACACCACACCCAGTCCACACTGTATCTAAGGCATGTGTGGCAGCATAACCTTATCTGTGTATGGGGGTGAACATGTGGTTTTTGGGGTGGCATTTGGGGGCAGACACACCCAGGCTGTGCACGTGTTCATGGGGACAGGGTCCTTTGTGTGTTGTGCACCTGACCACTGTTGTGTGCAACTTTTCATTTATGAGCATGTGTCATGGTCACATTTCCAGGTTGTGTATGTGTATGACATGTCAGATACCCCCAGGCTCACATGTGGGAAGGCATGTACGTCACAGGGTGGCCCATTGCCACAATAGTGATGTCCCTCCGCAGTCTGTGTGCATGTTGTGTTTCACATGTCTCTGACTCCATGTGCACAATGGGAGACAGTCTCCACATCCACGTG
The DNA here is from genome assembly GCA_963921515.1 of Calotriton arnoldi. Lineage (NCBI taxonomy): Eukaryota > Metazoa > Chordata > Amphibia > Caudata > Salamandridae > Calotriton > Calotriton arnoldi. Next base: position 411,534 of record CAWUFW010007054.1, on the reverse strand, counting down.
GTTTGTGCATGAACTTTGATGTTGTGTGTGTGTGTGTCACAGACGTCCATGTCTGTCCTGCAGAGGCTACAGGGGCCACTACCTGTGGGTGTCATGTTAGTTTTTCTGACGTGTACATGATACGCAATGTCATGCCAGTGTCCATGTGGCAAGACAGGGTCCCTGGGAATCTACCTGTCAATGAGCTGTGATGCCTGTGGAGCATCTGTCCAGACATGTCACTGTAGTATGTGTGTGGAACGTGAGAGCAGTAAATGGGTACTGTGACACAGCCTAATGGTTTCCCATAGCACACCCTGGAACCTGTTGTCAACACTTGTTGAACAGAGATGTTAGATGATGTTCATGTAGGTGCCATATATGTCCAAACAGAACGACACACACATCAAGTACTTGTGTTTGTTAATGATGTATCATGTGAAATTGAGTATGGTGAACGGCACATAGTTGGGGTGACTGACAATCTTGCTTTCTTCACCTATGCACTGCAGGGCTCCTGCTGTCCATCGACCATTCCCAGACCTGGCAACGATGGTGGAACGTGACAGCATCCGACAGTACCGCTTCACCAGGCAGCTGATTGAGGATTTGGCAGTGCGGTTGGACCCACATTTGCAGCCTGGCCGTCCGTATCCTACAGCGCTGACCCCCAAGGTGAAGGTGATGGCAGCCCTACACTTCTTTGCCACCGGTACCTTTCAACACACTGTGGCGACTGCCGGTGGGATGTCACAGACTATGTTCAGCCGTGTGCTACGCGATGTTTTGGGGGCAATGTTGAGATACCTCAACCAGTACATCTATTTCCCAACACGTCAACGACTCACTGACGTCAAGAGTGACTTCTATGCCCTGGGGAGGATGCCACATGTAATTGGCTCCATTGATGGGACACATGTGGCTTTGATACCACCACAGGCACATGAGCAGGCATACCGGAACCGTAAACATTACCATTCGATCAATGCTCTGGTGGTATGTCTTGCAGATATGACCATCACACATATGTGTGCCCGTTTCCCCGGTTCGGCACACGATGCCTACGTGATGAGGAGTAGTCGAATCCCGAGGATGATGTCACAGATGCCGAACCAGCGTGCCTGGCTTGTTGGTGTGTACTGACTTTGTACCATTGTGTGTGTTCTGCTATGTTGTTTTCCGCACACATTTTCAAATCGGCTAATGTGCAATTGTCTGTCTGTAGGTGACTCGGGATACCCCAACATGCCGTGGTTGCTGACACCCCTCAGGAACCCTGTGACACCAGCCCAGATGTGCTACAATGAGGCACATGGTCGGACCAGGAGAGTGATTGAGCGGACATTTGGTCTCCTGAAGAGCCGCTTCCGCTGCCTGGACAAGACAGGAGGGGCCCTCCCATATGCCCCAGCAAAGGTGTGCAAGATTGTCATCGTCTGCTGCATGCTACACAACCTGGCAGTGCGGAAGGAGTTGCCTCTCATCCTGGATGACGATGACCAACGTCCGCCACCTGTGGAAGATCCTGGCCTGGGTCACGATGCCAGTGAAGATGATGATGATGATGATGGTGATGTCCGCACACAGCTCATCACCAACTTCTTCAGCTGAATGTGAGTCTCCAGAGGGTTGTAATGTCAATGATTTGAGTTTGCATGATATGTGTGTGTGGTGCTCTGTTGCTGTTTGAGTGTGGCCATGTGCTACTTGACTGGATGCGTGCAGCGATGTGTCCTTGCAGGTGGTCTGTACTGCCCAACAGTGTTGACATGCTAACTTGGGTTTGTGTAGTTATCTCGTGACATGTATTAGACATGAGTATTGCCGTTCTGTGCTGTTCTTCAGTGGTTTTGACTGTGTGTCATGTCTGTGCTTCACAGGGTGCTGCCGGAGTTGTTTGATCAACTTGGATCCCACGAATCCATGAATCAACTTCCAAGGTGGAAGCAGTCGTTTCCCTACAGGTGATGTGCCACACACCCCTGGACTTTCTATCTTCTGCACTTTTTGACTTTGTGGCCACAGCCAGGTTGGATTAGCTAGCATTTGTAGTGGAAACAACATGTTGCAAATGTGTAATAAACCTGTGCTTCACTTTGGGATGTGTGTTGTCTGTGGTCACACATCTGACTGACATTTGCTTACTGCACCTGTAGTCTAGTTGACAGACTATGAATAGGTGGCGTGTCTGTGCATTCCACTGTATTTAGTTGCAACATCAGTACAGGTGATGAGTCTGATGGCCCTGGTGTGTATGTGTTGTGTGGCCCTAGTGGTGTGTCTCCCTCATATGTGTCACGTCGCCATGACTGACATGACGGTGTTGGACTTGCTGTAGCAGTTAGCATGCACAGTGTCATTTTTCTGATCACCATCTCCATGACAGAGAGCACGTTGGAATCACAACAGAGGCAGATATGGTGTATTGGTGAGTTTATTTACATACAGGTGTGAGTATGCTGCACAGGATGGTGGGTGCTGTACATAGAAATTGGAATCCAAAGTTCCCATGTGATTTGGAAGTCTTGGTAGATGAAATGTCCAGAGTAAAGTCCACAGTCATCTGATGAATTTGGCCAACTAGAGCTCCCCATGTCATGTGGGAGAATTGGGTTGGCTTCGACAGGGCGTGCAGTTTGCACACAGAGGAAAAGTTCCAGAACAGGTGTTGGCTTCCTGGGGGATGTAGATGGCCATCGGCCTCTCAGTTTGGCCTCCTCGGACGGCCCCTCTTCTTGGGGGGGGACCCTCAGGTGCAGGCTGCGGCGGTGCAGGGGACTCTCTGCCAGAGTCCTCCTCCCTCCCTGTGGCATTTGCAGTTGTTTCAGCAGCAGATGTTGTGGGCACACAGGGAGGTGAGGCCATGTTGGTGCTGATCTGGCGGAGGCATGTCAGTATGTCCCTATGCACCGCTGTCAGTTGTTCCAATGTGTCCCACTTGGACTCCATGCCAGACATGTGTGTCTCGACACGGGACATGTGGGAGTCCAAGTGGCCATGATGGGCAGCCTGCTGCTGTTGTATGTCCTTGAGGATCCCCACTACCTGGCTGACCTCTCCGGTGCTAGTCTGGTACGCATCCGTGATGCGTGCCAGTTGTGGGTCATCATGCAGTCCAGACCCCTCTGCAAAGAGCGACCTATGTCTACCACCCCTCCCACCACCCCTGGCGACACGTGCCGGACCTGCGGTGGCACGCACAGGTGACCGTGGGCCCACTTGGGTGTTGTTCCTGGGCTCGTTGTCACCAGCTCCAGTTTGGGTCTGGGTCCCTGCGCTGTTGTCATCTGTGGTCCTTGGTCTGTCCGTGTTGGCAGGGGTGGCCTGTGTGTTGGCAGTTGTTGGAGGGGTGGGTGCAGGGGGTGCAGATGTTGGTCCTGCTGGTGCTGCATGATGACTCACACCGGAGGGTCCAGCTGGTTCTTCGCCATCCGAGGAGTGCAGAGGCTGATCCACACCAGTGAGCTCAGTGTTCCCCGGAGCCTGGGACAGGGACTCCTCCTCGTCTGCTGCTGTGTCCCCATCATCACCTGTTTTGGGGAGAGACACAGATTGTATGTTATGTTTCTACTGGCATCAATTGTTCAAACACCTGACAGTTGTGACTGTACCTCTGGATGTGGGCCTGGACATTGCATTCTCCTAAATTGTGACAGTCAGAGAGTGATATTGGTGTAGCACATTGTCCTGCCAACCTGTGGCATGTCAATGTGAATGTTGAGGTGTGTGCATGACCAGCATTGGTGGTATTTGCTTGCCATCCGGGCCTCCTTCTCCCCCAGCCCAGTTATCCCACCATGAAGCGTGCTTCCATTGCAGGGAGTGCAAGTTGTCTTTCAGGATGTCAGTCAGTGGTGTTCTGCTGTTGGTTGTTGCACAGTTCCCAGCAGGGCCTTGTGCTCCCCCAGCAGTACCCAGTGTCAGCCATCTTGTGAGTCCTTTTCCACTCCCTGTGATGTGAGCATGGTTCAGGGTGGTGTTGATGGGCCAATTGTGAGGCTGACCAACATCTGTGACTACCACTTCCGTCATGCTGTTGCCTCCACCCCCCTTCGCAGCATGCCCATCCTTCCTTCCTTTTGACTCTGCTTCCCTGTGGGGTGGGGTGCCTGTGCTGACAGGATGGCTGGGAGTGTTGTCCTGGCAGTTGTTTGGCTACAAGTCCCAAGAGTGTCCCTGTGCTTCACACGGCATAACCCAGGGTGGTGGTTCTTTGTGAGATCTTCAGTTAGGATGTGAGGCATTGCATTCTCCCAGGTGGGTTATGTGGAGTTAGTGTTGAGGGGGTGTGTGAGTGGAGGTGCTTGTAACTATGGTCAGTGCTGTGAGTCCTCCTTCCCACCCAGCCAGATATCCCACCATGGAACGTGCTTCCATTGCAGGGAGTGCAAGTTGTCTTTCAGGATGTCAGTCAGTGGTGTTCTGCTGTTGGTTGTTGCACAGTTCCCAGCAGGGCCTTGTGCTCCCCCAGCAGTACCCAGTGTCAGCCATCTTGTGAGTCCTTTTCCACTCCCTGTGATGTGAGCATGGTTCAGGGTGGTGTTGATGGGCTAATTGTGAGGCTGACCAACATCTGTGACTACCACTCCCATCATGCTGTTGCCTCCACCCCCTTCCCAGCATGCCCATCCTTCCTTCCTTTTGACTCTGCTTCCCTGTGGGGTGGGGTGCCTGTGCTGACAGGATGGCTGGGAGTCTTGTCCTGGCAGTTGTTTGGCTACAAGTCCCAAGAGTGTCCCTGTGCTTCACACGGCATAACCCAGGGTGGTGGTTCTTTGTGGGATCTTCAGTTAGGATGTGAGGCATTGCATTCTTACAGGTGGGTTATGTGGAGTTAGTGTTGAGGGGGTGTGTGAGTGTAGGTGCTTGTAACTATGGTCAGTGCTGTGAGTCCTCCTTCCCACCCAGCCAGATATCCCACCATGGAACGTGCTTCCATTGCAGGGAGTGCAAGTTGTCTTTCAGGATGTCAGTCAGTGGTGTTCTGCTGTTGGTTGTTGCACAGTTCCCAGCAGGGCCTTGTGCTCCCCCCAGCAGTACCCAGTGTCAGCCATCTTGTGAGTCCTTTTCCACTCCCTGTGATGTGAGCATGGTTCAGGGTGGTGTTGATGGGCCAATTGTGAGGCTGACCAACATCTGTGACTACCACTCCCATCATGCTGTTGCCTCCACCCCCTTCCCAGCATGCCCATCCTTCCTTCCTTTTGACTCTGCTTCCCTGTGGGGTGGGGTGCCTGTGCTGACAGGATGGCTGGGAGTGTTGTCCTGGCAGTTGTTTGGCTACAAGTCCCAAGAGTGTCCCTGTGCTTCACACAGCATAACCCAGGGTGGTGGTTCTTTGTGGGATCTTCAGTTAGGATGTGAGGCATTGCATTCTCCCAGGTGGGTTATGTGGAGTTAGTGTTGAGGGGGTGTGTGAGTGGAGGTGCTTGTAACTATGGTCAGTGCTGTGAGTCCTCCTTCCCACCCAGCCAGATATCCCACCATGGAACGTGCTTCCATTGCAGGGAGTGCAAGTTGTCTTTCAGGATGTCAGTCAGTGGTGTCCTGCTGTTGGTTGTTGCACAGTTCCCAGCAGGGCCTTGTGCTCCCCCAGCAGTACCCAGTGTCAGCCATCTTGTGAGTCCTTTTCCACTCCCTGTGATGTGAGCATGGTTCAGGGTGGTGTTGATGGGCCAATTGTGAGGCTGACCAACATCTGTGACTACCACTCCCATCATGCTATTGCCTACACCCCCCTTCCCAGCATGCCCATCCTTCCTTCCTTTTGACTCTGCTTCCCTGTGGGGTGGGGTGCCTGTGCTGACAGGATGGCTGGGAGTGTTGTCCTGGCAGTTGTTTGGCTACAAGTCCCAAGAGTGTCCCTGTGCTTCACACGGCATAACCCAGGGTGGTGGTTCTTTGTGGGATCGTCAGTTAGGATGTGAGGCATTGCATTCTCCCAGGTGGGTTATGTGGAGTTAGTGTTGAGGGGGTGTGTGAGTGGAGGTGCTTGTAACTATGGTCAATGCTGTGAGTCCTCCTTCCCACCCAGCCAGATATCCCACCATGGAACGTGCTTCCATTGCAGGGATTGCAAGTTGTCTTTCAGGATGTCAGTCAGTGGTGTCCTGCTGTTGGTTGTTGCACAGTTCCCAGCAGGGCCTTGTGCTCCCCCAGCAGTACCCAGTGTCAGCCATCTTGTGAGTCCTTTTCCACTCCCTGTGATGTGAGCATGGTTCAGGGTGGTGTTGATGGGCCAATTGTGAGGCTGACCAATATCTGTGACTACCACTCCCATCATGCTATTGCCTACACCCCCCTTCCCAGCATGCCCATACTTCCTTCCTTTTGAGTGGACTTCACTGTGTGTGAGTGTGACAGCAATGGCAAGATGGCTGACAGTGGGGTCCTGTTGTTTGTTGGTGCCCAGTTCCCATCAGGGCCTTGTGCTCCCCCCAGCAGTACCCAGTGTCAGCCATCTTGTGAGTCCTTTTCCACTCCCTGTGATGTGAGCATGGTTCAGGGTGGTGTTGATGGGCCAATTGTGAGGCTGACCAATATCTGTGACTACCACTCCCATCATGCTATTGCCTACACCCCCTTCCCAGCATGCCCATACTTCCTTCCTTTTGAGTGGACTTCACTGTGTGTGAGTGTGACAGCAATGGCAAGATGGCTGACAGTGTGGTCCTGTTGTTTGTTGGTGCCCAGTTCCCATCAGGGCCTTGTGCTCCCCCCAGCAGTACCCAGTGTCAGCCATCTTGTGACTCCTTTTCCACTCCCGGTGATGTGAGCATGGTTCAGGGTGGTGTTGATGGGCCAATTGTGAGGCTGACCAATATCTGTGACTACCACTCCCATCATGCTATTGCCTACACCCCCCTTCCCAGCATGCCCATACTTCCTTCCTTTTGAGTGGACTTCACTGTGTGTGAGTGTGACAGCAATGGCAAGATGGCTGACAGTGTGGTCCTGTTGTTTGTTGGTGCCCAGTTCCCATCAGGGCCTTGTGCTCCCCACAGCAGTACCCAGTGTCAGCCATCTTGTCAGTTGTTTTCCACTCCCTGTGATGTGAGCATGGTTCACAGTGGTGTTGATGGGCCAATTGTGGTTGTGACCAATATCTGTGACTACCACTCCCATCATGCTATTGGCTACACTGACTTGACCAGCATACACAGAATTCCTTCCTTTCAGTGAGCTTCCCTGTGAGGTGGTGTTCTAGTGGTGGTTAAATATCTGGGAGTGTTTGTTGGTTCTATTTGTGCCACTGCCTTGCTGTATTTGTTGTTAGGTTTGTACATGTCATGACACAGTTACATATCACTATGAGATGGGAGGTATTGTGTTTGTCTGACTAGCATTCACATCTTGGGATGAATATCTTTTGGTTGCTGTGTATTTGCTAAGGGTGCATGGTTTGCCTATCCCCTTGACTGTGATCTGTGTGTGTTGTCACACCATATTGTGTATATTAGTTGTGTACTCACCAGGCTCTGGGATGTCTGTTAGTCCGTATACGCTCACTGGTGGTAGGATGGCCCGTACCTTCTCCTCCCAGGGCCTGAGGTATACTGGTTTTGCAGGAGGGCCACTGCCGGTGTGCTGGCTGAGGAGGTAGTGCTTTTTGAGTAGGTCCCGGACCCTCCTGCGCACATCATACCACCTGTTCTGGATGTCTTCCTTTGTGCGCAAACATGGTGATTGTGCGTTCACCCTGTCGACAATCCTCGCCCACATCTTGGTTTTCTGCGACATGGGGGTCTGTTGTACCAATGTACCAAACAACTGTGGCTCTACCCTCAGGATCTCGTCTACAAGGACTTCCAATTCACTATCTAGGAACTTATGGTTCTTCTTTGGGGGCATGGTGATGGGTGGTGGTGGTGATTGATGTGTGTGTGTGTGCAAGTGGGGGGGGTGTGAGTGTAGGTTTAGCTGGGTGTGTGTGAGGGTGCTATTTGTAGGTGTGGTAATGGTGTGTGGCTTGTGTGATGTATGAGCTGTGAGTGTGTCTGTGGTTGCTGTGTGATGGTGTTGTGTGCTGGCAGGTCAGTGGAATTTGCAAAGGATCATGGTAGGGATTTGTGGCCTTTATGTAGGTGGAGTTGGAGGTGTGTCCTTGTTCCATTTTATTTTTCCTCCTTGTATTTATTGGCTTTGTGGTTGCTTGTTTGGCCCTTTTTTTATAATTTTTCTTTGGTGTTTTTGGTGCATGTAGGAGTCGTTCTTGTGTGCGAGTAGGACGCTGCAGTTGTCTGGTGCGATCTTGTCCGACTCGTTGTGTGTCAGCTAGGTTTCATATGCGGCGTACGAGTCGGTCGCGTAGTATTGGGTTGCTTCGGCTGGGTTTTGTATGCGTGTCGGTCGTACGGCTTGTGCTCCGGGCGAGTCGGTCGTGTTTTGCACGCACAGCATCGTACTACGCGGGTCGGAGTTCGCGGGTACGTTTCGTTCGGGTTCAATCCGGGTGCGTGTCGGTCGGTTCGTTTCGCGTGATTTCCCGGCCGGATGGCTTGTTTCCGTCCGGCTCGGTCGGTTGTTTGGTATTCCGTTCGAGTCGGTCGGATTTCACATGCATTTCATCGTACTACCAGGGTCGTACGGCGCCGGTCCGAATCGGTCGGACTAAATTCCCGTACCGAGTCGGTCGGTATGTTTTCCGTCCCGAATCGGAATCGGCCCCAAAGTGTTAACAACAAGATAATAGAAGAGGAGCCATAGCTTAGTCTCTAAAGGGTATGTTAAAAGGAGTTTGAAAAGAATAGAATTAGGAAATAGTAAATGTGTTGACTCTAGTAATTGTTGTTTAATTTTACAGTGTCATTTAGAAAAGAACTGCATCAGAAGAAAACAAGAAAGAAAGGCAGTCTTAGAAGACATCAGAAAAGAAAGACAAAGCTGTCTCTTCTCTGTCCCCTACCCCTTTCCCCCCCAGGAATTTCCTCAGGCATCCTAGACATATATTTGGGAGCTTGGGGAAAGACTTGGAGAGGCATTGGGAATATTCATTCTGCTCCTGTGAAGATTCTGGGAAACTTCAATTAAGAGTCCTGACAGAGTGCAACAGTAGGGAAAGTGTTGGATAGAGGAGTGGCAAAAATTACTATTCCCACTCCAGTGAGTGCAACAGTAGGGAAAGTGTTAGATAGCGGAGGGGTACAAATTATTAATCCTACTCCAGTTTGTGCAACAGTAGGGAAAGTGTTGGATAGCGGAGGGGATAAAAATTAATATTTCCACTGGAGTCAGTTCAAAATTAAAAACAAACAAATTAACAACAACAGCACAAAAGATTTTAAAAAACAAAAAAATAAAACATATATAAAAAATGTAAATGTTACAAAAGATAGAAACAGATTAGAATGTTAAAAAGATCTAAAAAATACCTAGACAGATTATTTAAAAAAATCAAAAAATAATTTAAAAACAAAAAACTATTTTTTAATAGAAAATTTTTATAAACAAAAACATTAAGTATTACATAAATGTAATATTTTTTTATTTCCTACCCTATAACACCACACAATTCACAACCCACATTTAATTTAAAAAAAATGTAACTCTTAATTAACATAATTAATTATCAATTAAACAAATATTATTAATTTAAAAAAATGTAAAACAAATAAAAATGTATTTACTCCCCAATCGTTACCCCTATAAAACCCAAACACACACACAAAATATGAATAAACACTTACCATAAATATGTATCAATTGATAAATTAATATTAATAATCAACTAATTAATAATTAATTAAACATAAATTACTTTCTATCCTCTACCCCAATAAACACCACAACCCACACCTAAAAATCATTACACATTTTCCATAACTATTTTTACATTAATATATTAATATCAATTAACAACTTATTAATTAAATTAAAAGAATTTACTTCCCACCCTTTAACACTATAAACCCCACAACTTACATCAAAAATTAATTGCACAATTGTTATATTCTAATTTTAATTAATTAATAAGCATTATTAACAAATAATTATTAATTAATTATAAATAAATAACTTCCCACCCTATTCTCCTATAAACGCCACCACCCACTCCTAAAAAAATGACACAATTAACATAATTAATTACAAATTAATTAATTAATAATAATTAACAACCAATTAATACATATTTAATAATAAAATAACTCCCACAATTAACACAATAAAATATAAATTAAATAAATATTAATAAATACAAAATATTAATACATTTATTATAATTTAATTACTTCCCACCCTATTCCCCTATAAACCCACAACCCGCTCCTAAAAAAATGACACAATTAACAAAATTGCCAATTAATTAATAAGTATCAACCAATTAATTAATATTTAATAATAAATTAATTCCCACAATTAACACTATAAAATCTAAATTATATAAATACTAATACATACAAATTTATAATTAATTTATTATAAGTAAATTACTTCCCGCCCTCTTCCCCTATAAACCCACAACCCACTCCTAAAAAAAATGACACAATTAACATAATTGATAATTAATTAATTAAAAATAATTAACAACCAATTAATAAATAATTAATAATAAATTAATTCCCACAATTAACACTATAAAATCTAAATTAAATAAATACTAATACAGAAAAAATAATCATTAATTTATTATAATTAAATTACTTTCAACCCTATTCCCTCATAAACCCACAACCCACTACAGAACTTAAAAATGCAAAATTTAATTAAGAAAACATTTAAAATTAATAACTACTAAAAATTTAACACATATATTAAAAAACAAAATAAATTCTTATGCAAAAAAATAGATCACATACTTTTAAAATACATACTAAAATACATAACACTAATTAAAACATCAATATTTTAACCGCTTGCCTGCGGCAGGAATTCCAGCCAGGTGCTGGACATTCCAATCGTGGGCGTGGTCATGACGAGCTGAGCTCGTCATGAGCACACGCCCAGCGTGACACATGACGAGCTGAGCTCGTCATGAGCATGGAACGGGTTAAACAACTATGGGGCCCATTACGATGGCGGGCGGACAAAGTCCGACCGCCAACGTAACGGAATGCGGGACCGTCCGCAAGGGGTGCGGCGGTCCCGCACCTGACATTAGGATGCCACCGCCACCGTGGCGGTGGGACACCCTATTCCCAGCATTGTGGCGGGCGGTGCTCACAGCACCGCCCGCCACAATGCTGTGAATGCACGTCGTGCATTTGCATTCACAACGTGACAGGCACCGCGCAGTGCCTGCCACCTTGTGCATACAAATGCAGGGGGGTACCATAGGTACCCCCCATGTGCACCCCCCACCCCCCAACTTCCTGGGGGCCCGCAACGGGCCGCCGAAGGCAAAGACCGCATGCATTTCCATGGAAAGGCTGATCACCGCAGGCATTGTAATATGGATGGCGTTGTCTTGCAGACACCGCTACCATATTAACCTTGTTTTCCGAAGGTCGACGAGTCGACCGGCGGAAAAGCGGCGGACGGTCTTTCCATCCGCCGCGGACCCCCCAGCCATCATAATATGGCGGGGGGTCTTTGCTGTGTGGATGGCGGGCGGATAGCCCCCGCCGGCTCGGTGGGGGCGTTCCGCCCGCCATCATAATGACCCCCTATATTTTTGCAAACGATATTAACAACTTCGATATTTACAAAAACGATATTTCTTACCTGCAAGTCCATATTCTTGACCACGATATTCTTCCTGTCGATATTTCTGTATCAGGATATTTGTGTTTGTCGACATTTTAAACTCGATATTCTGTCTGTGCACCGTTTTCACTCTTTGGGCCAGATGTACGACCGTTTTTTGCAGTCGCAAACAGAAAATTGACCCGTTTGCGAATCGCAAAATAGGTCTGCTCCTTGCACAAACCCTATTTTGCAAGTCGGTAACCTATTACCAACTCACAAAATAGGGTTCGCGACTCACCATAAGGAAGGGGCGTGCCAAGGGCGTCCCTTCCTAATAGCGAGTCATACTTCAATGTTCTAATGTTTTGCGACCGCAATTGCGGTCGCAAAACACTTGCAGTTTCTCACCCATATCAAAAGAGTGGTACGCCACTCACAAACAGGAAGGGGTCCCCAGGGCACCCGTCCCCTTTGTGACTGGCAGTGAAAATTGTTTTGAAGAGCAGTCAGTGGTCCCACAGACCGCTGCCTACTCTTAAAAAATAAAACAGTTTAATTTTTCTTTTTTAAATGCATCCCGTTTTCCTTTAAGGAAAACGTGCTGCATTTAAAAAAAACTGCTTTATTTAAAAAGCACCATTACAAACAATGGGGAAACCATATTAATCCGTAGGAACTGGGTATGTATGTAAAAAGACACTAGTGGTCCAAACGGAAAAGACAGTTCTCTTGAAGAATTGTCTTTTCTGTTTAGACCACTTGTGTCTTTTTATTTAAAAAGCAGTCACAGACATGGTGGTCTCCTGACCGCAACAGGCCACCATCCCTGGGAGTGCTAGCCATTCCAATGGGGTCGCAAATTGCACCTACCTATCTCATATATATTATTGAGGCAGGCAATTTGCGACCCCATTAGGAGTCGCAAACAGTGTCTGAGACACTTTTGTAAATTCCATTTTGTGAGTCGCAAATTGCAAGTCGCAAAACGACGAAATTTGCGACTCGCAAATTGGAAGAGTCGTACATCTGGCCCCAGGTCTCTAGCATTTCATCCACCCACCAACCTCAGCGTCAGACAAAGTATGAACCTTTCACCCAAGGATAAATCGTGAAAATCTCCCAAAGAGTTTACAGCATGTGGTCTGGAAACTGTCATGGTAACATTGTTCATTTGTACTTCATTACGAAGGTAATTAGGAGAATGAAACTTATACATGTAGTGAAAGCACATAAGTTTGCTTTACCACGAAAAGGGAGCTCAAAATAGTTTTTAAATGTATGCATCATTGTAGGAAAGTAGGATCTGCTTCTTATGGTTACCCCCAACTTTTTGCATTTTGCACCCACTGTTTTGACTAGTCTGGCTGGGATCCTGCTATTCAGGACACCAGCCTATCTGCTTTCTCCTTCAAATTGCAACATATGTACTTTGGTACACTCCAGATTTGATACTGGGGTACCCTTATAAGTCCCTCGTATATGGTACCCATGTGCCCAGGGCATAGGTACCCCAGAGGCCTCCCATGAACTGAAACATGTATTATGCCACCCATGAGAGGCCATGCAAAATGGAACTCTAGGTCTGCTACTGAAGCCTGTGTAATTTGGTGATTGCACCACTTACTTAATGTATAGGTTCACTATATCTATATATATCACTACACGTAAAACTTTGTAAGTCACCCCTATAGCAGGCCTTAACAATCCTGAAGGCAGGGTGCCGAGTTTTATGTGAGAGGGTGCTCCTGCATGAGCAGGGCCCCTCTGCAGTCTTCGGAGACCATTCTCCCGGGCTGTACATGATACTACCAGACATATAGGTAGAGGTGCATTATAACCTCGCGGTAAATGCTATCTCATAAACGACTGCAACGAAGTATGTCGTGTTTGGTGTCAAACACCTTGAAATCATACCTCCACACCAGTAACTGGTGTGGGAGGTATGATTCCTCCCCTCAGAACCGAGGTTCTGGGGGTACCTAAGTCTAACGGTACAAAAATTTCTCGAGCCTTACAGCACAAAATGGATGCTGCCAGCCACAGACACGAGTCTGCCCTCCTGCTGCTGAGGCATCCTGTCACAGGGAGGTGTTACCACCTTCCAGACAGGATTTAGTGTATTGGGGCTGGGTGGGTGCACCAGATGGCCCTGCGGGCTGGGTGACCAGATGGCCGGCCTCCCGGCCGGCCGGGCTGACTCCAACTTTTGTCCTTCCCCAAAGTTCTGTAAGCCCCCACTACGTGGGGGCTTAATAGTCGAGAAAAATGGGTTCCCCGGGCAGGCCGTCGGGGCGAGGACGTGGCCTGGGCTTAACCCTCCTTGGTTCCAGCCAAGGGTCCAGGTGCTGGGGACCGGGGGGGTCCCCCAGGGCCCGGGAGGCTCTCCCAGGCCTGGCTAGGGTTCGGAAGCTGGGACCGGGCCCGGGGCTTGAGCTCTGTCCAGCAGGCCCTGGGGTGCGGGAGCCCCCCATCCTGCAAGCCAGCCGAGGGTCCGGGCGCTGGGGACTGGGGTCCACCGGGGCCCGGGGAGGCTCTCCCCAGCCTGGCTAGGGTTCTGAAGCTGGGTCCGGGACTGGGGCTTGAGCTCCATCCGGCAGGCCCCGGGGTGTGGGAGCCCCCGTCCTGCAAGCCATCAGAGGGTCTGGGCGCTGGTTATGGGGGTCCATCAGGGCCCGGGGAGGCTCTCCCCATCCTGGCTAGGGTTCTGAAGCTGGGTCCGGGCCTGGGGCTTGAGCTCCATCCGGCAGGCCCCGGGGTGCGGGATCCCCGCATCCTGCAAGCCAGCCGATGGTCCGGGGGTCCCATTGGGGCCCGGGAAGCCTCCCCCGGCCTGGCTAGGGTTCGGAAGCTGTGACCGGGCCCGGGGCTTGTGCTCTGTCCGGCGGGCCCAGGGTCAGGGCGCTGGTGTCGGGGGTCCACCGGGGCCCGGGGAGGCTCTCCCCGGCCTGGCTAGGGTTCGGAAGCTGGGACCGGGCCCGGGGCTCGTGCTGCATCCCAGGGTCCCAGGCTGCGGGAGCCCCCCATCCTGGAAGCCAGCCCAGGGTCCGGGCGCTGGTGTCTGGGGTCCACAGGGGCCCGGGGAGGCTCTCCCCAGCCTGGCTAGGGTTCGGAAGCTGGGACCGGGCCCAGGGCTCGTGCTGCATCCCAGGGTCCCAGGCTGCGGGAGCCCCCGTTCCTGGTAGCCAGCCGAGGGTCCGGGCGCTGGGGAAGGGTGTCCACCGGGGCCCAGAGAGGCTCTCCCCGGCCTGGCTAGGGTTCGGAAGCTGGGACCGGGCCCGGGGCTCGTGCTCCGTCCGGCGGGCCCCGAGGTGTGGGAGCCCCCCGTCCTGCAAGCCAGCCGAGGGTCTGGGCGCTGGGGACGGGGGTCCACCAGGGCCCGGGGAGGCTCTCCCCGGCCTGGCTGCTTTCAGAAGCAGGGACCGGGCCGGGGAGCAGGGGTGGCTGGCTTTATCCGCTACGCTGGCGGAGCAGAGTTTTCTGCCTACCCCTATATGACCCTGTGGTGAGGGAGCCCCCGACCTGCGGTCTGGCGAGGGTCCGGGTGCCCGTGACGGGGTCCATCAGGCCAAGGGAGGCTCCCTCAACCTGGCTGGGATCAGAAGCAGGGACCGGGCGAGGTGGGGGGATGGCTGGCTAAGTCCTTTCCACTGCATAGTAAGAGTTTGGTTAGGGCTGGGCGTAGTTGGCGTAGCGCCACTACGCAGAATTTTGGAAAAAATGTGTGGAAAACGAGCGCACGTCCTGAGGGTCCGTGTGCCCGGGACCGGGGTCCCTCGTGCCTGGGCAGGCTCCCTGATCTCCCCGGCCTGGCTGGGTTGAGAAGCACGGACCGGCCCCGGGGACTGCGTTTCGGTCAGGGCCTGGGGTTTGGGAGCCCCCGTCCTGCCGCCTGCCAAGTGTCCATCTGCCCGGGACAAGGGTCCCTGGTGCAGAGCCACGGAGACCTGCAAGGGCATGCGGGAGCCCTACCACTATGGCTCGGCTCGGGGCGGGCAGATGGCAGTCCTTTCGGTCCCGGCCATCTGGTCGCACCTCTCCCCTCGGCCATCTGGTCGCACGCAATGCTTTCCAATAGGGCGACCAAATGGCCGGGCCACCCTGGAAGTCCCGATGAGGGCTCATTTGCCTCCCGGATCCCAGCCAGGGCTCCAGGAGGTTGGGCACGTTCGCGCCCAGGGTCCCCTGAGCCTCGCGGTGCGCACGGATTCCCACAAAGCGGGGTAGCCTCCCTCAGGATTACTAGGGGCAGGGTATGCCGGGACACCCCTCCCGGGCTGGCGGTTCTCTGCCGGGGACCAGATGGGCTATGCCTGGACAACACCTCCCGAGGCATCCGGGGCTCCCTCCTCCGGCCCACGGTGTGGCAAGGTGCCCGGGACGGGCTCCATGGGTCCCGGGCAGTCCTCCCCCGGGTGCCCGGGCCCGAGAGCTCCGGTGGTCCTCCCCGTGCCTGAGGCCCAGCCGGGGTCCCCGAGCCCCCCGGGACGCGGAGCCCCCGAGCCCTGCATGGGCAGGCGGGAGCCCTACCGCGAAGGCTCTGCTCGGGGCGGGCAGATGGGAGTCCTTTCGACCCCGGCCATCTGGTCGCACGCAATGCTTTCCAATGGGGCGACCAGATGGCCGGGCTGCCCTGGAAGTCCCGATGAGGGCTCATTTGCCTCCCGGATCCCAGCCAGGGCTCCAGGAGGTCGGGCACATTCACGCCCAGGGTCCCCTGAGCCTCGCGGTGCGCACAGATTCCCAGAAAGCTGGGTAGCCTTCCTCCAGGTTACTAGGGGCAGGGTATTGGGGACACCCCTCCCGGGCTGGCGGTTCTCTGCCGGGGACCAGATGGGCTATGCCCGGACAACACCTCCAGAGGCATCCGGGGCTCCCTCCTCCGGCCCACGGTGTGGCAAGGTGCCCGGGACGGGCTCCATGGGTCCCAGGTAGTCCTCCCCCAGGGCGCCTGGGCCCGAGAGCTCCGGTGGTCCTCCCCGTGCCTGAAGCCCAGCCGGGGTCCCCGAGCCCCCCGGGACGTGGAGCCCCCGAGCCCTGCGTGGGCAGGCGGGAGCCCTACCGCAAAGGCTCTGCTCGGGGCGGGCAGATGGGAGTCCTTTCAACCCCGGCCATCTGGTCGCACGCAATGCTTTCCAATGGGGCGACCAGATGGCCGGGCTGCGCTGGAAGTCCCGATGAGGGCTCATTTGCCTCCCGGATCCCAGCCAGGGCTCCAGGAGGTCGGGCACGTTCGCGCCCAGGGTCCCCTGAGCCTCGCGGTGCACACGGATTCCCAGAAAGCGGGGTAGCCTTCCTCCGGATTACTAGGGGCAGGGTATGCCGGGACACCCCTCCCGGGCTGGCGGTTCTCTGCCGGGGACCAGATGGGCTATGCCCGGACAACACCTCCCTAGGCATCCGGGGCTCCCTCCTCCGGCCCACGGCATGGCAAAGTGCCCGGGACGGGCTCCATGGGTCCCGGGCAGTCCTCCCCCGGGCACCCGGGCCCGAGAGCTCCGGTGGTCCTCCCCATGCATGAGGCCCAGCCGGGGTCCCGAGCCCCCGGGAAGCGGAGCCCCCGAGCCCTGAGCGGGCAGGCGGGTGCCCTACCGGGAAGGCTCGGCTCGGGGCAGGCAGATGGGAGTCCTTTCGACCCCGGCCATCTGGTCGCACCTTTCCCCTCGGCCATCTGGTCGCACGCAATGCTTTCCAATGGGGCGACCAGATGGCCGGGCCGCCCTGGAAGTCCCGATGAGGGCTCATTTGCCTCCCGGATCCCAGCCAGGGCTCCAGGAGGTCGGGCATGTTCGCGCCCAGGGTCCCCTGGGACTTGCGGTGCGCACGGATTCCCAGAAAGCGGGGTAGCCTTCCTCCGGATTACTAGGGGCAGGGCATGCCGGGACACCCCTCCTGGGCTGGCGGTTCTCAGCCGGGGACCAGATGGGATGGGCCCGGACAACACCTACCCAGCGTCCGGGGCTCCCTCCTCCAGCCTGCGGTGTGGCAAAGTGCCCGGGACGGGCTCCACGGGTCCTGGGCAGTCCTCCCCCGGGCGTCCAGGCCCAAGAGCTCCGGCTGTCCTCCCCGTGCCTAAGGCCCGGCCGGGGTCCCCGAGCACCCGGGAAGCAGAGCCCCCGAGCCCTGCAAGGGCAGGCGGGAGCCCTCCCGCGAAGGCTCGGGGGTGAGCAGATGGGCATCCTTTCGGTCCCAGCCATCTGGTCGCTCCTATCCCCTCGGCCATCTGGTCACACGCAATGCTTTCCAATGGGGCGACCAGATGGCCGGGCCGGCCTGGAAGTCCCGATGAGGGCTCAATTGAATCCCCGATCCCAGCCAGGGCTCCAGGAGGTCGGGCGTGTACGTGCCTAGGGTCCCCTCAGTCTCGCGATGCACACGGGTTACCAGAAAGGGGGGTAGCCTTCCTCCGGATTACTAGGGACAGGGCACGCCGGAACCCCTCTTGGCCTAGCGGTCCTCATCCGTCAGCTGGACGGGCCAGGATGCTGCCCCAGCCTGGGGTCTGTCCCCGGGCCAGCCGTGTGGCAGGATGCCCGGGACGGGGTCCCGTGGGCCCGGGGAGCCACCCCCTGCTCGGCTGGGTTCAGGGGCTCCCAGGGGCCCTGGGGAGGGGTGGCCTCTCCACCCTGGGCTCCGTCCTCGGTCCTGCCGCGTGGCAGGGTGACAGGGACGGGGTCTTGCGGGCCTGGGGAGGCTGCCCCTTTGCTCTGGGAGCCCCGGCTGGGTCCAGGGGCCCCACCGGGCCACGGGTCATGTGCTCCAGCCCTGGGCCCCGTCCCCTGGCCTGCTGCCCTGCCAAAGGCCCGGGACGGGGTTCCGTCGTGCCCGGGGAGCCTCCCCCTGCTCGGCTGAGTTCAGGGGCTCCCAGGGGCCCCGGGGAGGGTGGCCTCCCCACCCCAGGCTCCATCCTTGGTCCTTCCGTGTGGCAGGGTGCCCGGGATGGGGTCCCGCGGGCCCGGGGAGGCTTCCCCTGCGCCTTTGGGCCTGGGAGCCCCGGCTGGGTCCAGGGGCCCCTCTGGGCCCCGGGTCGGGTGCTCCAGCCCTGGGCCCTGTCCCCCGGCCTGCCGATATGCCAAAGGTCCGAGACGGGCTTCCGTCGTGCCCGGGGAGCCCCCCCTCGCTTGGCTGGGTTCAGGAGCTCCGTCCAGGGTCCCTGAGGGCCCGGGGGAGGGTGGCCTCCCCACCCCGGGCTCCGTCCTCGGTCCTGCCGCGTGGCAGGGTGCCCGGGACGGGGTCCCGTGGTCCCAGGGAGGCTTCCCCTGCGCCTCTGGGCCCTGGAGCCCCGGCTGGGTCCAGGGGCCACTCCGGGCCCCGGGTTGGGTGCTCCAGCCCTGGGCCCCATCCCCCGTCCTGCCGCTATGCCAAAGGTCCGAGACGGTGTTCCGTCGTGCCCGGGGAGCCCCCCTCGCTTGGCTGGGTTCAAGAGCTCTGTC